>CM057834.1:44697551-45315051 GCA_030068075.1 Paguma larvata
ATGCTGCTCTTGTTAAGTGAGGAAGAAAAATCTGGAACATGTCTGAAAAACCTAGCCGGTATAATTATAATTAAAATAAGCTGCTTCAAATGACTTTTGGAAACAGTGAGGGTATAAATTACAAACAAATAAGAACATTGAAACATAGCCAATGAGTATGTAGAGTGAATGTCATATAATGAAATTCCTCCAGCAAGCTGAAATGACTTCCAAAATTTATACTTGTTAATGTATTATTATAATATGACAAATCATAAAAGCTAACCATCAATGTTGTAACAATGCAGTCAATGGATAGTGATGATGTTTCAGTATGTGATAATATATTTATAATTAAAGAAGAATAATGTAATGGGAGAAGTTGGTGCATAAATTTTGGAATGAAATAGTAAATTCCTTCCTGATGGCTTTTAAAATGTCTCAAAATCTGTATATTGGAATAAAAGGCAGAGCAGAGTAATATTTGGTCCTAAGATCTAACAATTCATTTTTATTTGCAGAAATATATCAGTTAATACTAAACATATAGTTCTTCCAATACCTTACAAAAACACTATCATTTAAAAAATTCTCACACATAATTGCTTTTCATCTTTATAATAAAAAATTAAATGTAACTTGCATATTTTCATCACGTATGATCTGTTCACATACAGCCTTCAAAATCATTTACATCCCAAAGGGATAGTTCCTTGTTTTTTCTACAACAATATGTCACTATAATGACCTCCTCAGTAGATAGAATATAAGCCCATACTTTTCATTCTGTGCATATTTTTTATTTCCTACCAGAATTAAAGATACTACATCATAGTCCATTCAGTTCAAAGAAAGTATGTTCTTAGCTAAATTAACTATAATTAAGTTCTTTGCTGCAAATATAAGAGATAAAATTAACATGTGATATGATCACTATATCCATGACAGTATGTATTAGAAATTAAACCCTTTAGTCTTGCCCACATGGGGACTGAACAGTGAACCTAAGAATGGAAATATTGGGTATTGAACTTTACAGTAGTCCTATACTGGTAGTTAAAATACCTGGTAGGTGGCAGAATGATTTGTTAGAAGATTTTATAAAAATCATGGATATATATACCATGGATATTGGAGGAGGATGGAATGTGTGTGTGTATATATATATATATATATATATATATATATATATATATATATATATCTTGGTGGGCTTCTCTGCTTTTCATTTAGGAAATGAAAACTCTATGGAGAATCTATATAGGAAGTTGCCAAAAAAATTGCAAAATAATTTTTGATAAATAAATGAAAGCTCAGATTTAAGAAGGATTTAGCTCTGTAAAAATGGAAAGATTATGAATACAATTATGAATAGAATTCCCCATCAGAAGTCACTACTATTAAAGCTATAAATTTTCAAAAAGGGCAAGTATTTTCATAAACCATAAGTTTATATGTAACTTAGGTCTTGACTGATTTTTTTAAGTGTATATATTTATTTTGAGAAAGGGCAAAAAAGCACATGAGTGGGGGAGGGGCAGAGAGAGAGAGAGGGAGAATCTGAGGTAGGCTCTGCTATGTCAGTGCAGAGCCCAATGCAGGGCTCAAACCCACGAATCATAAGATCATGACCTGAGCCTAAGTCAAGAGCCGGATGCACAAGTGACTGAGCCACCCAGGTACTCCTGATTGGTTGACATTTTAATCATTCCTAGTAATGACCCTCTATTTCTACTCAACTAATTAAGGAAATTGCTCTTGTACAAATGAAAACTACTTCATCATAATGACCCCAAACTTCCCAAGCATAATCCCTGAAATAACCTAGAACCTTAATCTCTGGTGTACTGACTAGTTTACACAACTTCAAATAAGAGAAATACAAAGAATCCTGCGGCACTTGGTATCTTCAAATGTTGTGTGAGAGATTATTAAGACATAACAAATTTGATGAATCTACTAAGTCTTTTAAAACTCCTTGCAGAGTTAGACCTTGAAATAATCCAAACGCCATTTTCTCTTTACAATATAACCATTATTAAACATTTCAGAATCTATTATTTAAAAACTTAATTACAAAAAAAAATCATTGTCCATTTTGTTGAACTTTTTGGGATTTACTTTAAAAACTCATGCATGTTATGAATTCAAAAAGGGATGAACTAATCAGATGAGCCCCAATTAGAGAGTAACAGGATATATTTAAACTACTTCCTATAACTTCCACAGAAGCTAAATGGTGGAACAAAGAATCCACAAAGGTGGAGGTGAAAGACCTACCTCTTTGGTTGTTTTAAAAGCATTTACTTCCTATCACAAACTGTGTGTAACACAAGACTTCGTTCAATGAAGTACAGCTGTATAAACAGGGTAGAGTAACTGGATCCTACTGCCTTACCTCTGTCACTTTTCAGAACTAGGAAAAACAAGAAAAAATGTAAGATATTTTCCCCACATTTTATGTGCACCTTACTTGAAGTAAATCATTTACAAAGTAGTTATAAAAATGCATTTTAAAGAAAATTGTTTCAATAGTTCTTTTTTTTAATTTAAATAATTTATTTTCAAATTGGTTTCCATATAACACCCAGTGTTCATCCCAACACATGCCCTCTCTAATGCCCGTCACCCACTCTTCCCCCTTCCTCCCTCACCCTCAGTTTGTTCTTAGTCTTTGAGAGTCTCTTATGTTTTGTCTCCCTCCCTCTCTGTGTCTTTTTTTCCTTTCCTCTTTTCCCCTCCCCCATGGTTTTTGCTAAGTCTCTCAAAATCCACCTATGCATGGAAACATATGGTATCTGTCTTTTTAAACAAAAGAACAGAGTAATAGTGCACTTACAAATAGGTTAATTTTCACTAATATTTCAATTGATGAATGATCTGTTCTAAAGAATAAAAACCAATATTAAAGAGGAAAAACTTATATTTTAAGAATAAACTTCTTTCTATCAAAGAACTAATGTAATCATAAGTTGTAGTCCATAACAATTTTCTTTTCCTTGGAGCAAACTACTGATTATACACACATACGGTATGTTATTATGGCTTTTCAATAATATAGCTAGAAACATTATGTTACTTTCCAGTATTAAGATATAGATTTGTATAAATATGTTAATTGATATCCCAACCATTCTATTTGGCCAAAATTTAATGTAATATGTGTGTTTATGTGTATGTTATATTCTTCAGTTTGTCAACTTTTTCTTTTTTTTTAATTGCAGTATAGCTTACATATGGTGAACTCTATACCCTTTAGTACTCGGTAATATGAGTTTTTATCAAACAAATACACCTGTGTTATCACGGTCAAGATACAGGACAGTTGTGACCAACCTAAAAAATTTCTCATTGCACTTTGTGTTTGTGGCAAGTAAACTCTAACATGGCTCCCTGATAAGATAATGAGATACTGGACTTTGAACTGACAACGTAATAGGATGAAACTCTTGAGTCCTTGGGAAAGTTGAGGGTGTTCGGAATGTAGGAGAAAAATGAATCACTGGGCTCCAGAGGGTTATCTGGGGAGGCAGCCTCTAAGAGGGCCCCCAGGAACACTTGCCTTTGTATAATCCCTCCCATTGAGTGTGGGCTAGATTTAATAGTTCCCTTCTAATGAATGTAATTTTGGCAAAGGTGATGGGATGTCACTTCTGCGACCTGGTTGTAAAAAGACAGAGGCTCCTGTCTTGGGTGCTCTCATATTCTCAAATGCTCCACGGAAAGTCAGCCGCCATGCTGTGAACTGCGTTTTTGAAAAGAACATATGGTAGGGAATTAGGAGAGGCCTCGAGCTAACCAGTGAGGAACTAAGCACCTCAGCTCAGACTCCATAAGGAACTGAATCCTGCCAACAGCCATGTAAGTGAGTTTGGAAGCAGATCTTCCCCCAGCTGATCCTTCATGTAACACAGCAGCTAGCAGACAGCTTAACTGCTTAACTACAACCTCATGAAAGACCGTGAGCCAGAAGCACTCAACTAATAAGCTGTGCCCAGATTCCAGACTCACAGAGACTGTGAGATAAGCCTCTAATGTGTTACAAAGAAGTGGATAATATAGTGGTCAATCCCCATCTGCTAATTCTCCCAGTCTTTCGCATCCTCTGATATGAATTCTTTCCTATAGTTTGGCCTTTTTGAAAATGTCATATAAATAAATTACATAGTATTTAGCCTTTTGGGTCTGGTTTCTTTTACTTAGCATAATGCATTACAGATTTCTCCATTTTGTGAAGTACTTTTTTTTCCTTTTTTTTTGCTGGGTAGTATTCCCTTTTAATGGTTGAATCACACTTTTTGTTTTGTTTTTATTCATTTGGTAGTAGAAGAACATTTTAGTTGCTTCTAGTTCGGGGCAATTACAAATAAAGCATCTATACACATTCTAAGACAGTTTTTTCTCTGAACATAAGTTTCATTTCCCTTGGGCAAATACCTAGAGGTGAGATTACTGAGCTGTATAGTATATTTACATTTGAAACAATCAAACCATTTTCCAGTGGCTGTGCCTTGTTCTGTACTACCACCAGCAGTGTAGGAGAGTTACATTTGCTCTACAACTCTAGCAACCCTGGGCATTATTAATTTTGTTTTTAATTTATTTGCTTCATAATATTCTAAGAGCTATATAATTGTATCACATTGAAGTGTTACTTTCCATTGCCATAATGGCTACTCACTGTGATTATCTCTCCCTGTGGTTATTTGCCATCTGTACATCTTCTTTGAACTACATATTCAAATTTTCTGCCCACATTTTAATTGAGTTGTATCTTAGTATCAAGTTTTCAGAAATCTTACATATTCTGCATACAAGTCCTTTATTAGATATGTGATTTGCAAACATTTTCTCCTCTGCTATGGCTTGACTTTTCATTTTTTAACAGTGTCTTAGGAAGAGCAGAAGTTTCAGTTGTGATTAAACCTAATTTAAATACTTGACAGTTGTAATAAAAGATATTTTTAGCATATATAACAAAGAACTGGGGTTACTGGAGAACGTTTTCAGAATGACGAGAAATTTGTGTTTATAAGCTAACAGAGTCTATGTTACACATCTAAAATATATCTAAATAAGTCTATTGAAGTGTCTTCTCACCTATAGATAAAGAGGAATAACCCTCTTGCCTTTGATAGGGAATCTAACACTATAAAACAATGACCTTTTCCATTTTTAAAATGACAACAATTGTCACTTGAATTTGAAGATGCTAGATATAACGGAATCCTTTAAACTTCTGTCCTATCTCTTCCCACAGATAAGCATGATTGATAAATGATTTCAAGAAATCAAATGAGCTAAGGAAATAAAAAGTCAACAATAGACTCAAGCTAAAAGTAAAGTCTAACTGGAAAATACAATAGCTGATGAATAACAATGATGATGTCCTCACTTATTTTCTTATTCTGTACTCATTGAATGCATTAGCAATGTCATCCATTTTATCAACATAACTTCATGCTCTTCCTATAGTAGCAAATGAAATTATGATGATAAAATGGATGCCAATGCCAACTGATTCAATGAGACTGATGGTCTTTGTTGTAATTTATTCTAATCTGTACTTTGTCCACTAACTACCAAAACAAGTATCGGTAAATATATCTAAAAATGTCAAATCAATGAGAATAAAATTGACAAGTTGGCTGGACCTCCACATATTTATTCAACATGTTTTGCATATATCCAGATGTTTAGCGTCACGGAAACAGGTCAAATGAAGAATGGACCAAATTTTTCTCTTCTTAACAGAATGTTTGGAAACATGTAGATATTAAATCATTTCCTCAGAGGAAGTAACATGATGGCACTAAAATTGTCACAAACACTAGATAGTCACTCTAATCTTCCTAGGAATCACAACTTTAATACTTTTTTAAAACATGATATTCAAATGGAAGATTTTAAATTCTATCATGTAGAATTTTACAATGAGAGTTCTCCATTTATATATTTATATTCTTTTAAAATTTAAATTTAAAGCAAAAGAGAAGACACAGATTTTCAGTATGAAGTAAATAATAATAGTAATAATAATAATCTATAAGAATTTGTATCATTTTTTAATCCAAAACTCTGTTTCTACAAAACAGATGAACATGTAGAGAAGGGGGAAAAACAGAGAAGGAAACAAATCTTAAGAGACTCTTAGAGAACACAGTGAGGGTTACTGGAGGTGAGGTGGAGAGGGGATAGGTTAAACAGGTGATGGGTACTAAGGAGGGCACTTGTGATGAGCACTGGATATTGCATGTGTGTGATGAATCACAAATTCTACTTTTGAAATCAATACTGCACTGTATGTTAACTAACAAGAGAAAAAGATGATTAGAAAAACCTCTCAAACTTCCATTTCTATACAATGCACACACACACACAAATGTAATGCCTATTATTTATTTGAACAAAATTATAAACTAATCAAAACCACACTGATAACTCTGTTTTTACTACCTACCAGATATACTTTCATTATAAGAGAAATGTCATCTTACAATTTTAGAATTTTGACATATCCACAATTATGTCAGTTGTATTCTTTGGAAATCCACTTGGGAAAGACTAAGAATTAAGATTAGATGACACTTAAATTGTAGATTTTTAAAAAACTTATTTAGCACAAATCTACTGAATCTCAATTATACGCAAATATTTGTTTAGATATTCTAATTTATATGAAAGCATAAAATAGAAAAAAGAAATACCTCAAACTACCTATAACCAAATAGAAATCTTTAAAAAGGTATGGAAAGGACTGACTGATCCAGGAAAGTTTTATATACCTTATAATAAATATAATTCTGTGTAAATTGTGAGCGTTCTGCATCACCGTATAGTCATTGTTCTATAAAAACTTTTAAAGACTATTCTAATCAAGGCTTCCATGAAATGCAAGAAGACAATCATTCTTCTTCCATTTGAGTGACTGACCACTCCCTACCTCCCTTTATTGTCTATTCTCAAAATGACCTAGAAATGAGATTTCACAGTATCTCATGCAATTCAACTTTCTTTTATTGCCTGCTTGACTCAACAGTTAGAAAAGTCCCTCCCTGTGTTTCCTCAAAGATGAGATTCATTCGTAATAGTTATAACCATGATAATATTAACAGCAATGATTATAAACCCATAAAAGTGCTTAGCATGTACGGGAAAATAAACACCTTATATGTATTAATTCATATGTCACCCACAACTACACTAGACGATAGGTAATTGTGTGGTTTGCATTTTATAGATGAGGAAATGGAGATGAAATGAGATATAATAATTTGCCTGAGGTAAATAATGATTATTGTGGTAATTGATAATTTTTGTTAGAGTTGCAGAAACTATATTTTCTAGCTCCACTGCCCTCTGTGGTGTCAAGACGCAGTGATGCAGTGAGTAGAAACTCTGTGGGCACCCTCAGGAAGAGGTAAAGAACAATGGTGCCTCGTCCACTCTCTTTGTTTCCCTTCACCTGCAAACAACATAGAGAATATTCAGCAGAGGAGGCTAATGCCCTGGGATATGTATGTGAAGACAAAGGAAAGATGGAAGGATCTTTGATGCCTGAAAGCAGGGAGTAGGGTATCCTGCTCACCTATATTTAACCAGGATATGAGTGAGAAATAAATCTTTACTGTGTTAAGTCGGTGGAATTTGTTATAACTCGGTGAACTAACTCAACTATATCCTCACTACTTACTTTTGCTCTTAATACATATGAATGTGATATGGTAACCACCCATGTCAGTGACTTTACTACAAACCTATATTCTACATCACTCGTCACTTCCTAATGACTAGAAATCTGTGGGGAAAGTACTTTATAGTACTGGTACCTATGTTTCTAAACACAACCTCCAAGTAGCATAACAGAAAGTAAAATGTTTTATTATTACTAAATTTCCAAAATGACTGCTTACAAGAGATAGCTATAGGAAATCCAGAACATACCCTGTGGATTTTTCCTCTGTTTCTTCTGCCACCTGGAGTCATCACTAACTTCATTCTGATGGCTTTACTGTCCGTTCCATTACAAGGTTATATGCAGGGTTGCCTGCAAGTAATGCTATAAATAGGACAGCTTGATTTCATTATACCCTCTTCTTTCTCTAAGCTCCATCATTCTCTATTTATATTCCTCTACTCCTAGTAGGTTGTGTTGATGTTGATCAAGACTAACTAAAGACCTAGATTTCTTTCAATTCAAACTTACATTTCCCTGGCCCTAGGCCATGGGCCAGGTAATGTGCTACAGAATTCTGATTTATACCACTTCTGATGCATGGAAAGAGCTCTTCTTCCCTCAGTAGAAAACATATCATTTGACTAACATATTCTTAAGTGATTTGCATACTGAAATTTCCAAAAATATAATAGGCCAGTGAAAACATATTTTTGGTGTAGAGAAATTCCCATACCTTTCAACCATGTGGAAAATTATCCACATCCATAAGGAAACCATCCCTATCTGCAAACAATGGCAGAATTAGATAAATACTCTTTGAAATAAGGGGGTCCTGGATGGCTCAGACGGTTAAGCATCTGACTTCAGCTCAGGTCATTCTCTCACCCTTCCCAGATTAGAGCCTTGTGTCGGGATCTATGCTGACAGCTCAGAGCCTGAAACCTGTTTCAGATTCCATGTCTCTGCTCTCTCTGCCCCTTCCCCTCTCATGCTCTGTCTCTCTCTCAAAAATAAACACAAACTAAAAATTAAAAAGAAATTCTTTGAAATAAAAGTTAGCAGTATTATGTTTCAAAATAATTACAAATTTGACAATGTTTATGTCACGTGAAAACTATTTACCCATTGAATAAAACCAAATTTTAGTGCCTGTTTCCTGGTTGTCAGCAGTCACATTAATGTCATGATTTAGATTTTGGAGAAGTTAGTGATTTTATTATGAGACTCTTACAATATATTCAGATTTTAAGAAAGGTACTCATTTTCACAGCTTAAAAGCAAGAAATCTTCTAGAGTACTTAATGATGTATATTTGGCCTTCATAATGGCCTAATTAGCACAATCAGGGGGTGGAAATCATGGAAGAATAGCTGTCTTAACATCAGTGGTTAGCTATGATTAGCAAGCACTCTGTGACACTCCTCCTGCACAGCGTGCTTGCCTATGGTGAGACACGATGGATTTCTACTGTATTATGTTTGGAAGAATGATTTCATAATTTGTCTCTACAAGCACAGAATCCAAGAACAAATAACCTCCAAAGTTTAAAAGGAGAGCGACATAAGGAAGTGAAAAGGAAAGCCCAAACAACCAAGGATTGTCAGGAAAAGACAGGAAACCAGGAAAAAAGACATCGAAACCACTGGTTGGAAAGTGTCTGCAACCTGTCTTCATTCTCTCTCTGATAAGCCTCCTGAGTAAATGGAGATTACCTGTCAATAAGAATAAAAGCCTATCATTATCCTTTTGCCAATAAGAGCTTCCTACTGGTCTTAATTCAACCTTTATATTTTGAAAGTAATTCTTACTGTGTCATAGCAAATATATGTAGTTTTTATATTAGAAACTTTCAGTATCACTGGATATATAAGGAATACTATGGTGTCCAATGAAAGTGCCAGATTAAATCAGAACTCAATGTCCCAGTTGGAACAAGTCAGTTTATTCTTAATGAAAGGTGTAATTCTGACATAGATTAGCATTGTTCCTGGTTTTTGCTAACAAAGTCTACATCTGACAGAGCTCCTTTTGTACACTGGGACTGTTCCTCACTCTGTTAATACCATTTGTTGACACATCTTAGAATTGAACATTATTGGGGCGCCTGGGTGGCTCAGTCGGTTGGGCGGCTGACTTCAGCTCAGGTCATCATCTCGCGGTCTGTGAGTTTGAGCCCCGCGTCGGGCTCTGTGCTGATGGCTCAGAGCCTGGAGCCTGCTTCCGATTCTGTGTCTCCTTCTCTCTCTGCCCTTCCCCTGTTCATGCTGTGCCTCTATGTCTCTCAAAAATAAACAAACATTAAAAAATTAAAAAAAAAAGAATTGAACATTATTGGCAACTTTGATGAGTTATTTTGCTTTTTCGTCTGTCCCCTTCAAAGTACTCCTTAAATCTAAATGTGTGTCTGATTTAAAAGGGAGGATATTAAAGACTACCTGGTCTTACCAGTACTGGAGAAAGACATTTGTGTAATATTCTTTGACCTTTGGGCATTGAAAGGTGGAAATGGTTATTTATGTTGGAAGATACCCTCCTCTATTCTAATAGGGGTAATCTCATAGTCTATCCCCTATATCCCCCAAATACAATCCCCTGGCTACGAGACTTTCAAACCCAAATGCTACTTCTTAACTAAATACATTGTTTTCTGCCCATGGTTCCTGTTTGTGTTTCTGATCTTGTAATAGCACTTTGTACCTTTGATTTTGCCAGATTCCTCCTTGCCACCTCCAGTGACATTCCACTACGGGCTCTCCATCAATCCACTGTATCACTTGCTCCACTTCTTTTATACTCCAGGCCCGCTTTCCTAGACCAAGGCCTCAGTGTCTTGATACAACCAGCAAATATTCACTGTGTGACATCCATGCATCAGATACGCTGCCCTTTTATTATTTGCAATCTAGTGCAGGAGTTGGCATTAATTCATGGACCAAATCCAACCCACAACCTGTTTGTACAGTCAACAAGCTAAGAGTGGTTTTTACGTATATTAAATGATTGACGCGAAATCAGAAGAGTAACAGTTTGTGACACAGGAATGTCACACTAAAAAATATGCATCTTCCCCTTTCTCTTTCTTGTATACCCTCTATTCTCTGGGCTTGAACACCCTCAGCACTTTCATGGTTCCCTGTCTTTGTGTGACCTATCAAAACATTCTTGATCTTTCAGGGACCCCTGCATATGTCATTTTCTAACCCTCCCAGTCACAATTACTATACAATCTTCAGGATTCCTAGGCCTCTAATGAATACTCTATTATATTGCATCTGTCTCTGTTTTATAGGCTTCTTAACGAGGGAGATGTATTTGTCTTTATATTTTCTGTAGCACCTCATTGTGCCTGTGCAGAGTAGACACCAATACATTTTCTTGATTAAACCTGTTTATTAAAAACTGACTCATTCGAATAATCAATAACCATGTCACACTATTTTATTTGTTCAATATGTGTTTTTTTCATTAGTAAAAGCAATGTTTTTTTTTTTTAATTTCCCTTTTACACTATTCCTTCTCCCTAATTTCAATCATAACTAAACATTCCAGTTTGTAAAACATGATCTGTTGGCCTTCCATTTCTTTAATTTTTTTTTTTTACCTCAAACATCTTAAAAGCACAATTTATTTACTTTCTTAACTTCCACTCATTCTTAAATTCATTCTTAATGTCACTTAATTCTCTCCAAAATCGTCATTGGCTTCTTTCTTGTCAAAACTAAAGATACCTCTTTTAGGTGTCGTTCTATTTGAACTTTCTAAGACATGTGACCACTGCGTCTATCTTGAAAATGTCTCCCTTTGGCTTTCCCTTCCCTTGCTCCCACTTCTGCTCTTTTCAGGCCAGGTGCATTTCCCTAACCTCTTCCCCTTTTCTCACTCATATAAAGGGACTAATTCATTTTTCTTTGCTCCTCAGCCCCTTGTGTTTCGTGGTGTGCCATGACCTGAAATGACTTCAATAATCGCCTATCCAAAGGTTGATGGTTCCCAAATACTTCAGTTCATACAACAGGTGTCTGTTGACTTCTAGGTCTGAATTCCTTAGGGGGAATTCCATACATATTATGTCTTGAATCTATTTAGTGTCTTGCTTTCTGTCCCCTATTGTCCTTTCCTTCTAAATAACATCACTCTTCTTAGCCTCCAGGCAAGGAAGAGGAGAGACTGGTAAGACCCCAAAGCAGAAGGGATCTCAGTGCCTTTTTGTATCCTCTCTTTAGATAGTTATGCAGGGCTTCGCAGGTATTCAGGGCAAAAATCAATATTTTTGTATAAATAATTTTTTTAAATGACTTCACTTATGCTTATGATATTTTCTTGTAATACATTGCAGCAAACAGGACTAAGAACCGGTTTTATTAGTAATAAAAATACTTAAAAAATGAGAAAATATGAAGAAAAATGCTGAATGGCAAAGGTAACATAGAGAAACATGATTATTTGTGAAGGCAAATAGTAGAATGTTAAGATATTCTTTCTTCAAAGATTTGCCGTTTTAGAAAAATTATAGGGGAGGGGCGCCTGGGTGGCTCAGTTGGTTAAGCACCGACTTCGGCTCAGATCATGATCTCACGGTTTGTGAGTTTGAGCCCTGCATCGCACTCTGTGCTGACAGCTCAGGGCCTGGAGCCTGCTTCAGATTCTGTGACTCCCTCTTTTTCTGCCCTTCTACTGCTCACACTCTGTTTCTTTGTCAAAAGTAAATAAACATCAAAAAAAAAAAAAAAGAAAGAAAAATTATAGGGGAGAGGGCATGAAAAAAACTCAAAAACTGTATTTGACACAAATTCTACAGTAATATGAAATATTACTAATTACTGTATATTATTAATATACAGTTTCATACTGAAGAACATTCTCCTCTAATTCCTCAAAATGTATTAAATACTGTCATATGGGGTCTTGCTGCCCCTCTGGTCCTGAAGTTAGAGTACCAAACTTGGAGCCTATCCACCTGGAGTGTTGTGTTTAGATTTGGAAACCATTTGCAGAATGTCCCCATTACAGCTATCTTGCTTGTTCATAATTAAACTTAGCTCATCACAAAATTATTTTTTTAAACATTTATTTATTTTTGAGAGACAGACACAGGGCATGAGGAGGGGAAGGCAGAGAAAGAGGGAGACACAGAATCTGAAGCAGGCTCCAG
The DNA here is from genome assembly GCA_030068075.1 of Paguma larvata. NCBI lineage: Eukaryota > Metazoa > Chordata > Mammalia > Carnivora > Viverridae > Paguma > Paguma larvata. Next base: position 44,710,361 of record CM057834.1, read on the forward strand.
GCTCTGAGCTGTCAGCACAGAGCCCAACAGAGGGCTCAAATACCTGAACCATGTGTGAGGTCATGACCTGAGTGAAGTCAGCCACTTAACCAACTGAGCCACCCAGGCACCCCAAGCTCATCATAAAATTAACCTTTACCAGGAGATTTACATTTTTGATACACTTTTGAGGTTGGGAGATAATGAATATGCATATCACTTTGTCATATTTTCTTTTGAGAACCCTCAAATAAGAAAAACGAAAACAAATAAATATGTACCCAAAACCCCCTGATCATTTTTAAATTCCAAATAGAAAACGAAAAAATGGTCAAAACACATAAGGCTATCCATGTGGTTCTTTTGTAGCATTATGTAACTTGCTAGTAAAATCCAAGGGAAGTCAATCAAGGATTCCATGCAGCCCCTTTCTCCCTGTTCTCTGTTTTTCCAAATATTTGTGGTTGTACTGTGAACTGGTCTTAATCCTGCTGGTCAAATACGAATAACTGTATTTTCTATTAAAAAATACTTTTCTCTAGAAGTAGCATTATATTTAAATACAATTTCTAAAACAAGCTGTTAGAAGTATTTTATAATGTCATTGATATCAGCAACTATTATTTTTAAAGTTACTATGCATACAGTGAAGATCACTTTAATTGGTTAAAGTTTAAAAGACATGAAGCAAAATATTATCAAAGTCCAAGGCTCATAATAGCTGTTTCTCAGCACACTCTAACACTTAGGTGTCCACAATAACTTGCCTTGATCTGAGCTTTGCAGTGCAATATGAATTTGAGCAGCTACACATCTAGTAGTATAATACAACAAATTAGTATAGGTCAAAACAATGATTTTAAGACATTTCTCCTAATAATTTTCTCTTTTCTTGTGAACGGTTTGTCTAAAATCTTAATGACCAAAATTAAAGAAAAAAGAAAAAAGAAAACCACCAAATTCTGCTAGCATTGCAGTTACATAAAGTGATTTCTTAGAATGATGTCACGTTTGATTCTGAAGACCATGTGAAACAGATTAGCTGTGACCAAATTAGTTTTCTTTTGCAAGGCCAGCTGACGTGCACATGTAAAACATGCAACACATACTCTGAGATGCAATTCAATGATTCTCAATACCATCAATAATTTCAACCTCGTAAATATCTACCTTATAGAGATTGCTTTTTATTTGCTTCTTGAAACAATCAGCATGACAACATAAGCAATTTCAGTGTATTTTCAGCCTTGAGAAACTAAGTAGGAAAATGCTTTGGTGGCTTTTTTTTTTTTTTTTTTTTTTTTTTTTTTTTTTTTTTTTTTGTGGTTGGATAATGCCTCAATTGTTCTTTTTAAAGACGTCTTATATTCATGTGTTCTCGGCTGTCTTTAGGAAAGATTGATGTCTGGTGTCACTGCTAGGAAGTGCAAACTGTTCAGCCTCACTGCAGTCTATGTCCTCAGCCTCTTGCTCCACAGGACTCCACATACTTTGGCAGCCAACATTCAGAAGGGAAGTGCTTTCATGGCAATAAGTGATGCCAATGAAACCTTTCCCACAATGCTCGGAACTTAGTGGTTGGAGGCTGAGGCACCAAATGGTGGGACTAAAGAAGATAAATGAATCAGTTAGCTGACAGGTTCTAAAGCTGTTTACCTAACCAATGCTGAAAGAGTTTCAAAATTTCTGCTATCATTAAAATTTTTACCAAAATATCATCCCCATGATAGCCTGGTAGAACCTGGGTCTGTTTAGCAATGCCTTGACCCTCTCTTTTGAGACAAAAGAACTCAGTGATCAATTGTGTTAATAATAACAATTGTCAGTGTGCTTTTGTAGAAGTAATTTCCACAGTGTAACATGTTCCAGCTATACCTCCACCCCTGGAGAGTAGAGCAATAGGAGGGAACCCTGTGCAGTGTAAGTAAAATGAAAGGAATTTATATAAGATGACATAAAACAGGTGTTAAAGAAACACTGAGCTCCTTAGTGGGGGGAAACAAGTGATATTGTGGAAGCAAGACATTCAGAAGCTATATGATCATGGCAAAGTCATTTAGAGTTTCCAATGTCCCCATCAACATGAGCGTGTTATGTATGGTATAGCTTTTCATTTAAAACAATGTGGCTACATTCACAGTATCAAGCAGGAATAGAATGTGGGTTTTTCTTTTTTTATAGATGGAGATGGATTCTGATTGGGATAGATAAGTTACTCATTTGACAGCTTTAGGTTCCAAATATAGTCAAAGCCACCAAATCCAGTGAAACCAACTAACCACATGTTGCTTTCACCTATCACCTTGGTCGTCTTATATCCAAGCTTTCAACAAATGACCTAACTCTTCTAACTATTCCATGAAATAAACATTCAGTATTTTTAAGTAAAACCATGAAGCATACGATCTCAAATTGATCCTAAGAACCATGAGTGATTTCGCTGGTAAGCTGAAGTTGTGTTTTTGTTTATGTTTTTGTTTTTGCCTAAGTCACTGCCAAGGCTTTTCGAATGTAAGTAAAATTCTACCAGGTCATTTTATGTAGCTTTGAATTAAGGACACCAAAAAGCAGCCATTAAAAAAAGGAGTGGGGGAGGTGGGGGAAGTAAAGACAAAAAAAAAAAGACTCTTGCCAACAGTTGTGAAGAAAGGTGAAGATACTCAGGAGAATAAACATACACTGAAGAGCAAAAATGTTCAGAGGGCTACACATGTTTTTGAGATTATCTTTCTTAATCCTAATAATGAGTTAACTCTTATTTTCTTGCTATTTTAAAGAAGAGGAAATTGAGGAAAAACTTTTTCAAGATCATAACTATAAACTGGCAGAGGCAGAATTTAAATCCAAACCTATCTCATCCCAGAGCCCACACACTCTTTCCTGAAGTCTGAAATTGGTTAAGTGTTCACAGCTCTGCATGAGATGCAACTCTGCATGAGATGCAATGGCCAGGTGACTGATGCATGGTGCCTGCTTTAAAGAGTGTGTTCTTTACACATAAAAAGAAGATGAAGACATTCATAAGAAAACAGTAAATGGAAAATAATAAACCACTGGTGCGTAAATTGTGTAAATATTGCTTTTAATGGAGAGCAGGGAAAGAACAATATAGCTGAGGCCAGATTAGTCAGGTTAAAACCTTGGAAAAGGCTAGATTTGAAGCTCTGCCTGAATGTGAAGATAATATTCCTACAAGACTGATATTTAGTAGATTAAGGGAGCAACTTTTTCTAAAAACAAACAAACATATAAACAATGCAAAATAACTGTGACAATATGCCTTGGTTTAGAACAAATTCATAACCTGGACATTGAGATTAACCTTTAAGTGTGTGTGTACTTTTACAAAGTACTACTGGGTTTAAAAAAAAGAGGTGATGTAAGACTTTGTTTAAAATAGTACTTGGTATAAAGGTTATGTACTATTTGGTTTAAAATTTATTTTATGTGCACTTTTAGGAACTATTACTATAGTTAAAAAGTGAAACTTACAAAATATAAGCAATTTAATAATGTTCCATTTAAGGAAGGAAAATGGAATTCAAATATTACCTGTTTTGAATAAAAAAGAACCACTTAACACTTCATCACATATTAAAAACTCCTTTCCTCAAATTTTACAAAAATACCTCTAAGACACAGGCACTTAAATGAATTTCTGCTCAACTCTTTTTCCAACTTAATTTACTTAATCAGGAAGCTTAATTGTTCTCAAAAGCATCCCGTAAGTTTTAGAAAAATATAACAAATATTCTCTAGTGTGTCAGGTGAACACTTTAAATTTCTACTTCAGCTAATTAAATTTACTGAAAATACTGATTTTTCCCTCAAAGTATTTGTGTTTTCAAAATTTCACCAAAAATATTTATTTAAATGTATTTTAAAAAAAACAAACAAAGATACAAGTCCTGTGGATTTCAGAGTGAATATTTACATAAGTGAGATAATCTTGGCTACTCTATTCACAACCACACACACACACCACACACACACACACACACACACACACAGGCACAAAAGCAAATACAATGTCTGATATTATCATCAATGCATTAAGCCCTTGGCCTCTGTACCTCTTTAGCAATAAAATGTGCTCTTAGCAATAAAATGCTATGAAGATGTGTTACTTCCTTTGGTTTTACTGAAAGGCCTGTTGCTGGCTGATAGCCTCTCCTTTAATAGAACCAACCCATTTGGCCAATTTCTTTCTTTTATTTGAAATATATACCAAAACATGAAATACTCACAAGAAAAATTAAACAAATGCTTTTACGTAATACTTTGGAAGGTGCAAAAACAAAATTATAACTGGAATAAAGGAAAAACTTGAACAGACAATGTTAACTGTATGTCGTTCAAATACTATGTTTTCTTTCAGTGAGAAATGAACTAAATATGTAGGAAAATTCCTTAGCACCATATTTTACTAAAACAAAATAAAAATTTCAGTAGAAGATATTTCAGTCAAATCACTTATGTCTTTTTATCTAGAATTTTATCTGGGGTTTTGTAGCCTCTTCAATGGGGAAAGAAACCAAGCAATTCTGTAGAGAGTTGTACATAATTTTTAATGGAAAAGAAACCTGGTATGACATAAAATTATTTTTGCTCTAATGGTAACTATAAATATCAAAGCAGACAATGTTTATAATTTATTGCCTGTATTTTAAATGGTAAGAGTAAATCAAATAATATTTCTAAATAATTGATGAGTTCTGGATACTTACATACTCTGGTTAATAGAGAAATGCAACTCATATGAAGTATCAAATTTCAAAGAATTAAACAAACATTGGCTACATGAAAACAACACTAGAAAATTGAAATATTTTTCTGTTGTTTCAAAAAGTTCCTTCCTTCCTTCCTTCCTTCCTCCCTCCCTCCCTCCCTTCCTCCCTTCCTCCCTCCCTCCCTCCCTTCCTTCCTTCCTTCCTTCCTTCCTTCTTCTCCCAAGGACTTCCTGTGGCCTATATTGCACTGGCCTTTGGGTGCTATGCTCTTAGAGATGATTATAAAGGACTATTTCCATAGTCATTACCTGAGCTGAAGTCAGATGCTTAACCAACTGAGCCACCCAAGCGCCCCTCAAATAACATTCTTACATTACTATTTTCGAAATATTTTAGACATTAACTCTGGACCGACTGCCTGCTGCAAGAGACATAAATTTAGCTTTTTATGCTGGCACTTATCACACACACACATAGGAACACACACACACACACAAACACACACTCCCCTCACAAACTTCCTCTTTTCACTTCTTCCCAAAAGAGCTATCATCATTATTATTGTTAAATTTAAACCTGTACATTTTGTATCTTTGAAAATGTCATATGCTGCTGAGTGAGGCAGTATATTACGACATTTTATTCCTCCATTTTGTTTACACAATTTGGTTTTTTTTCTACCTATCGATGATTTCCAAATAATACTTTCAAATATAACAAGTATTCTAAGAAAGTTGTCTTTTATTTTTTGTTCTGGAAAAAGTTTGTGGAGACTTTGGCCCACCAGCTTCTCTGTTCTCAGGGCAGCTTCAGCGCCATTGTCCTAGGCTTGGCCTTTACCATCAATTGGGGATATTCTTTAATATCCTATCATTGGATTTTCTGTTTCCTAGATACCACTTTCTCCCACTTCTTTAAAGTTTTTCCTTCACTCTCTAGTCTACAGAAGGTAAGGTTTGATATCAGGCACAAACAAATATATTTTTATTCTATTTACAAGCTTGATTGCTGGTTTGCTTAGGTATATGATTTCAGACTGGGAATGATTTTCCTTCAGAATTTTGATTGCGTTGAAACATGGGCAACTAGCATCTAGGTGCTGGTGAAAAACCTCATACCCTTTTTATTCCATCACTTTTGGATATCTGACGTTATTTTCGTCTTTCTAAAAGATGGTACCCTAAATTTTTGTCCCAAATGTTCCAAAATTTCATGATAAAATGTTTGAGCATGGGTATTATTTTAATTTACTTGGCTAGAGCATGCTAAATTTAGAAACTTCCATCCTTTAGTTCTCATTTTCTTGATTTATTCATTTGATAATAACTTTTTTCCACTTTCTCTGTTCTTTTTTTCCCTTTTTTTGAGAAAAAAAACAGTTGGTTAACCAAAACTACCCAAAGATATTACAATAAAACTATAGACTGCTATTTTTCATGAACATGCAAAATTCTTAACAAAATATCAGCAAATTGAATCCAACAAAGTATAAAAGGAACTATATGCCACAATCAAGTAGGATTTATCCCAGGTATACAAGACTGATTCAACATCCAAAAAATAATACAACCCATCATATCAACAGGCTAAAAAAGAAAAAAAAAACAGATCTATAGATTCAGAAAAAGGATTTATCAAAATCCAGTACTCATTCATGGTAAAAGTTCTTAGTAACCACGGAATAGAGGAAATTTTCCTTAACTTGTTGAAGAATATCTACAAAGAACCTATAGCTAAGATCATATTTAATGGTGAGAAAACTGCAGCTTTCCCACTAAGACCAGAAATAAGGCAAGAATGTCTCCTCTTACAACTTCTTTTCAATATTGTAATGGAGGTTCTACTTGACACATCAAGAAAAGGAAATAAAATTTCCACAGACTGAGAAGGAAAATATAAAACTGTCTTTGTTCACAAATGATATACTTATCTATAGGAAAAATCCACTGAAATGACAAAAAAAAAAAGCTCCTGGAACTACTAAAAGATTATAGCAAGGTTGCAGGATACAAGGTAATTATACAAAATCAAATCATTTTCAGATATATTAGCAATTAAGTAAAATTTGAAATTAAAAACAATACTATCTACATTCATATCCCCCAAAATGAAACACTATGCATAAATCTAATGAAATATGTACACAGACTTATATGAAGGCTTATATGCATAAATCTAACAAATTATGTACAAGACTTATATGAAGAAGGCTTAACAAAATCAAATAGGAATTAAGTAAATGGAGAGAGAGTACATGTTCCTGTATAGGAAGACTCAATATTATCAATATGTTAGTTTTCCTCAACTAAATCTACAGAATCAATGCAATAAGAACCCAAATACCAACAGGTTATTTTATGGATTTTGACAGGTTCTAAAGTTTAGCAGCAAAGGACTCAGAATAGCCAACACAATATTAAGAGTCACTACCTGAAAACTGACACTACCCCACTTCAGGACTTACTACATAGTATTTGAGACAGTGTGGTATTGGTGAAAGAAGAGACAATGAGATGAATGCAATAAATAGAGAGCCCAGAAACGGGCTCCATAAATACAGAGAACTTTGTCCTGTGACAAAGGAGCAAAGGTAATACAATGGAGCAAGTATCATTTTTTCAACAAATTGTGGTGGAAAACTGGACATCTACATGCAAAAAAAAATAATAATTTAGACTCAGACCTTACAACTCTTCACAAAAATTAATTCAAAATGCATCAGGACCTAAATATAAAATACAAACTATAAAACTCCTAAAAAGTAAATCTAGATAACTTTCCATATTGCGATGACTTTTTAGATACAACACTAAAGGCGAGATCCACGAAAGAATGGATAAGCTGTACTGCATTAAAATAAAAAAACTTTGCTCTGTGACAGATAATGTCAAGAGGATGAGAAGACAAATCACACTGGGAGAAAATGGTTACAAAAGACACATGTGATAAAGGACAGTTGTCCAAAATAAAAACAAACAAAACAAAACAAAACAAAACAAAAAAACTCTTAAAACTCAGCAATAAGGAAAGACTGGGCCTAAAATCTTGAAAGACACCTCATCAGAGAACATATTCAAATGGCAAATAAGCATATGAGAAGATACTCCATATTACATGTCATCAGACAAACACAAATTCAAACACAATGAGATACCACTACACGCCCAGTAAAATGGTCAAAATCCAGAACACTGCCAACTCCAAATGCCATTGAGGATGTGGCAAACCAGGAACTTTCATTATCGTTGATAGGAATACAAAAATCACACAGCCACTTAAAAGATAGTTGAGTCCTTTCTTACAAAGCAAAACATACTCTTACCATATGACCCAGTAACTGCACTCGTTGGTACCCAAAACAAGTGAAAACATATCCACATGGATGCTCACAGCAATTCTGCACATGGATGCTCACAGCAGATGAATTCATAATTATAAAACTTTGAAAGCAACCAGAATGTCATTTGATAGGTAAATGGGTACACCGTGGTAGAGCCAGAGAAAGGAAGATTATTACTGAGCAATAAAAGAAATGAGCAATGAAGTCATGACAATGTATGAATGAACCTTAAATGCATATTAATAAGTGAATAAGCCAAACTAAAGGCTTTATTAGTTATAATTTCAATTATATGACTTTTTGGAAAAGGCAAAATTATTTAAAATAAAAGGATCAGTGGTTGCCAAGGGTTAGAGTTGGGAGAGGAATAAATACGTGGACCTCATAGGATTTCTAGGGCAATGAAAATACTTTGCATGATACGATAGTGATGGATAAATGCCATTATACATTTGTCCAAACCCGAAGGATAAGGGAAATTTCTGTATCTTCCTCTAAATTTTTCTGTGAACCTAAAACTTCTCTTTAAAAATAAAGCCTTAAAAGAAAATTGATTGCACTTTAGACCTTCTGGACTCACTCTCTTTTTTTTTTTTTTTTTTTTTTTTTTCTTTTTAGCTTATTTCTAGTTTGCTTGTTTTTTATTCCACCCTTTGGAAGATTTTCTCAACTTCATGTTTCAACCCGTATTTGGTGTACTTTATTTCTGTTTTCATATATTTAATTTGTAAGAATTCACTTTTGTTCTTATGTATTTCTTTTATATAGCATTCTACTTTTGTGCCATAAATGCAATTATCTACTCTTTCTTCTCTAAAGACATTAATTATGATAGGATTTAAACACTATTTTTTTCTGTCCCTTGCATATCTCTGTGTTCCTAATTTTCTTTTGTTGCTATTGCTGTTTTGGTTTTTAATTTGACCCCTATCCTTCTCTCACACTTTTAATATCTATAGGTCTGGGAGAAAACCTTTTATTGTTGGTCTGGAGGTTATAAGAATAATCCTGAAATTAATGAATCCAGTGAGGAAAGACTCCATTTTCCTGTGTTCAGTTTGGTTACTTTCTTGCCTTCAGGTCCACCTGCTATTCCCATATATATCCATGAACCTTCCAGTTCACTGCATTCAGAGAGTAAGCTGTCTGTCTTCCTGAATAAGGGAATGAAATTTGCCCAGGTCTTCTGGGCTCGTGGGGCTCACAAAATGCTTGTACAGAATTTCAACTGATCCTGTAGCTTTCTTTTTTTTTTAATTTTTTAAGGTTTATTTATTTTTGAGAGACATAGAGACAGAACATGAGCAGGAGAAGGGCAGAGAGAGCGGGAGATACAGAAACTGAAACAGTCTCCAGGCTCTGATGAGCCGTCAGCACAGAGCCCGATGTGGGGCTCAAACTCACAGACCATGAGATCATGACCTGAGCTGAAGTCGGCCGCTTAACCAACTGAACCAGCCAACCAGGCGCCCCTGATCCTGTAGCTTTCAACTTCAATTATACACCCTCTTCAGATGCTCTTACTGTCTCTAATTCTTGAAACTTTCTAGGGTTCTCCAGTACAGATTATCTTTGCTCTTGGTTCCATACTCTGTAAGCTTGACTTTTAGCCTCTGAGTTCAGCTAATTTGTTTAATTCTTGCTTACCAACTTTCAGCTTCAAAGTTGCGTTGCCCCCACTTGCTGCTCAATGTTCTTAAGGCTTATGGTTTTCATTGTCATGTTACTGTAATTTTTGTGAGGCTTCTTGAAGAAGCAGAGATGAATGCATTTGGTTAAGCAGTTCTGTTGGAGTAGAGGCAAGTATCTATGTTTTTGTACTATAAATTGGTACAATAATCTATGATCTTTTAACAATACTTAATGCTATAAAACAACATTCTGTCATTTAAAAAAATGAACTTGAATGTTTCACTGAAAATTTGAGATGTTTATTTCATTATCAATTTTTCCAACAAAGAATTTGAAATATTGATGCCTTTTGCATATTGTTTCAAAATCAGTTTCCTGAAATCTACTGGCCATTCAGTGGTCAGATAATTTTAATAAATGCATATCCTCTGCAGAGACACATGATGCTTATTAAGATAAGAAAGGTTCAGAAAAAATGAAAACATTTAACTTAGTTTAAACTTGAGTTCCCTAAACTGACTTCACAACTTGACAATGTTCCTACAAAATTCCAAGAAGTAGAATTGCAAAAAGTAGAATATTTAATCTGTGAAATACATCCTAAGAAATTCTGTTATTGGTTTACTATTTACCTTGGCACAGTTTGCACAAACATAATGTATAATTAATGCTTAGTGCGATTATTATTAATTCTTTGGAATGTGTCAGGAAGGCACTATAGTGAATGAGCTTACCATGGATATATAACTACAGTAGTATCATTAATATGTGGTCTCCAAATTGCAACTTGACAGTTACATTTTATGCAGAATACACAAATATGAAGAATAAGTTATGCCTGCCATCCATGTACTTTAACCTAGGTCTATAGCTAATACAGAAAACATACTCTTGCTGTTCTACTTTTTAGCACAGAGGCATAAATGCTTGAAATCCAACCCACCTGTGACACTCAAAATTGTTATTTAATTATGTAGTATATAATTGGGTTAAATTTACATAAAAGCTATTCAGAAGTAGGAAAAGAAAGAAAGAAAGGTTATTTAGCTCATAGGACTCTCTCACTTGCCTACAAGGAAGCATCACTTGAATTACCGAAGTAGCTATTTTTCTGCTGTTAGCTCTTAACCAAATATTGGCACCTAAGAGCACCGTCTCTCCTTCAGTGGATCAAGCCAAATACAACTACAGCCCAAAAAAGACATCCTGTCCCTCCTTTAACAGCCAGCAGTCTCCTCTCTCGGTTCCAAAGAAAAACAAGAGCAAATATTTGCAAAGATTTTTTGTCTTGTACCCAAAATGGGCATTAATAAAATAGTACTTGGAGAAAAGCACTGAGAGAATATATAAAAATGATACTGTAATGTCAAAGTGGGAAGCATTAATTCATACTACGCAGGAGTATTTTTAGCTGGTACTGACAGTGTGCACGAAGCTTGGGAGTGGTGTGACTTGCTTTCATAGGAAAGGAATGGCCTAGCCTGGGAATTTTATTGGCAGATATCATAGCTTAAAAATGCACATGGGATGTCTGTCTTCTAAAGCAATAAGCATAATATTTTACATTTTTTTTCATTTTATGAAAGGAATCAGTTATTATACAAGCGAAGAGTTTCCTTGCTTTTCTCATTATTCATCTTACTTTTTGCTAGACAGTATTAAACAGAAGTCTGCATATTATCTTGGATTTTATGGTTCTCTATGGTTTGCAAAGTACTTTCACATACGTCACCTCCTTTAATCCTTGCAACAACTGTTAAGGGTGTTATTAATATCTCTGCTTTATCTAAGAGAAAACTGAAGGCCAAAAGGCCTTAGTGAATTGCCTGGGACTACACAACCACTAAATAATAGAGCTAAATATGGAACCCTGGACTTCTGCTTCCGAATCCAAAGAGGACACTCCCTTCTGCCATCCCTGTGACATGTTCTTCCTTCTTTTAATTAGCTTAACATAACTCCAGACTTTATGAAACATCAGCCTACATTAGGGAATTATTTTGCATCATATGTCAGATTGAAGCAGACAAAATTACTTTTTTTTTTTTTTCCAGGTCAGAAGCAGGTGACTATCAGCAATTTCACATAGTTCGATCTAATACATAAAGAATCCCTGTAAAGATATTTGATAATTTGCAATACTGCTCACATATAAATGTCCTGTTTTAAAAATATACCATGAAAATGGAATGTTTCTTTAAAAACAAAAACAAAAATGTCAGTTCTAGCAATTTAAGCCATGTCTTATGTACACACACTGGTTTGATTTGATTGACTTAGTTAAGCCAAGGCAAATAAAATTATCCAATGGGTTGTTTTAAGTAAAAACTATTTGTTTCATTTTTCAAGGAATAAATCAATACAGTTCGTTGAATGGGTTCATTTGTGTAAAAACAGTGTATGCGATGCAGCGAGAAAAGGTGCTTGCGGGCAGGGGTTCGAGGGAGTTCTCAGATGTCAGAGGCCCTTTGCATGGCCTCAGGATGCTGAGAGGAAGGGAAGAGTGGTCATGTAAGGAATGCACTCATTTCCTGCCCTCTCCCCAGGGAGGCATAGATATCATAAAAGGTCCCGGAATGAACTCTTCTGAATCCTAAAATAATTCTTTTTCAACTTTTAAGGGATGGGTAAAATTTAGGTTTGATCTTTCCTTTTTTTAAAAAAATGTGACTGTCAGTCATTTAAGGAAAAAAAATTGCACTGCTCAACCCGTGAATCTAATAACTTGTGTTCAGAGATTTTTTAACTGTTCTAAACAAAGTTATGGTTTTAAAAAATGTATAATTTTCCTCAGCTTAGACTCAGAAAAATATCAGTAGGAAGAGCAAAGATGCCTGTATGTCCAGTTCCTTGATGTGGCGCCTGTAACAATTAGTGTCAAAGAGCCAGGCAGGCTCTTCGGTCCTTCTGGATTCTATCATACGGATGGGGTGAGCTCTAAGGCATGGCCAATGCTGAATTTTAAACTGTTATTAGTGATTAGCATTTATTAAAAGTTTCGCTCATTATTTAACTCATTCATTGACTAAATTTTATTTGTTCACAAATAAATACCTACTGAGTGCTCACTGTGAGTGTAGAAAGATACTTTGTGATCTGGTACAAAGATACAAGGTACTTTGTAGCCTTGGGGATACAACAGTGAGCAAAAGGAATACATGAGGTTTTAAAGTAACTATTTATCCAATTTCAGGATTTCTTTTCATATAGCTTCTTGTTAGTCTTAGATGCCAGTACCTATTTTTAAATGTTTTCATAGATAAGAGTTACAACCACACTTTCTCCAGTAATGCTTGCTTTATGAAGAGCCTCTGAAAAGTAGTCATCGTGATTATGGAAAATACTTTATTTTATTTAAATTAGATTGTGTCAATTATACTTACTATATTAAGAAATGCATATGATCTATATAGCTTTAAGAAAAGACTTAATTTTAACGAGCTATTTTGTAAGATTTGAGAAATCAAATATTGACTTAGGCTTTATGCCACATAAGATTTTCAACTCACATTGACATGATTTAAAAATAAGGTGTTAGTGAAAAAGTAACAAACATACATAATTAGGAACTTTATAGGAAACTTATTAGAGAAATATGGAACAAAAACAAGTTCTATAAGGAAATATTTTAAATAAAATATGAAACAAAAAGAAACTATAACTTCTGAATTGGAAATTAAGCTGAGTGTTTGAGAAAGTTAAAGTAATTGATATTATGATTAATAAAATATAGATTGTGATATATTAGTGTTTAATTTCTTTGATGAATTATAACAAATAATCTTCTAATAATTCTATCATTAGGATTCTATTAGAATTCTATTAAAATTTCTAATAATGAAATAGACATTTATTGTGGGCCTACTGTGTTACACAACCATTGTTGAAGAAGATAGATGTGGTCCCTGCTCCGAGGAGGCCTGTTATTGAACAAAGGAAATTAAAGCTGTTTAAGTACCCAGAGATCAGGGGACATGTCCAGCTAAAGCATAGGTCATCGAACAAAAAGTCATTGCTTCAAAGTAATTGGAATTTTCTGCTACCCCATTTACGGTGTCATTATTACAGTGGTGTATGCTTTTGAGATCAGCACAGTATTTCTTCAAAACTTTATATCTCCAGATAACAATAAATATCCCGTTTTAACCCCGTTTTGTAAAAAAAATATCTTGATTGCCTCTTCCTGTTTTCTTGGAATACATGTTAAATAAAGGTTGTAGAGGAACAGCATTACTCATATTTCCTCTCAGTGTTACAACTTCATCTTCGCCACCTCTAGATAGTAATAACAACCATAATGGGTTATACTTAAGGTCAAGCACAATGAGCTTCAGTAAAAAGCGATAGGACGTGGTGATTTACTCAGATGTTAGGATAGCCACGGAGGGCCTATTTTACTGGAGCTCTAACTTGTCTATATCTGAGCAGTAGGGGTTTTCATTAACATTCATCAAATCCTCCTGCAGAGAGACCTGGGCTGCTGGTCTCTCTAGAATGAGCATGTCTTTTGGCACTTTGTTGATCAGACCTCTGGGATATCAGAAGGAAATCATACTCAGTAAATGATTCAGGATCTTAGAATTCACTTTCCTTGCCAAGAAAGGAAAACCGGAGTCTTTGGGGGGCTGAGAAGCTCACATATTTACACATGTATTTACTTGAAGAAGTGTGGTACAAATTCCCAGGACTCCCAGGAAAATAAGAATATTGTTTTGTGGTTATATTTGGCAAAAGGACTAGAGATTCAATGTCATGATAGACAAATATTACAAACACTGAAATAAATGAAATAAGACCTTTCGCTTATTTATGCACCACAAATGTTTCAAATAATTCACAATAGTTCTGCAAATGACCACAGGTCCACAAACTTAAGGCTGAGTGATATTGAGTTGGACTCAAAAGAATCCTACTTGGAAAAGGTAAAATGTTTTCTAATGCAAAACAAGACAAAAATTTGTATGATACTGTAGATCAATTTTATCACCTATATCAACATAGAATTTCTAAGTAAAGTAAGTTTTAAAGAATATCAGAAAGCTAATTTCATTGCAAGTATTTCCCAGTACCCCAAATTATTCTTTATACACTATGTGAGGTCAATAATTATTAGTCAATATTGATATATTGTAAAGTTTTTGTAAAGTGAAATTATTATTTTCTAATTTATTTGATGTTCTGAAAAAGATGGTAGGTTTTAGACTGTAAAAATGAAATGAATGTTTTATATAATTGTTCCATCAAAGGTAAGCCTTCAAGAATACTTATTAGTTTGCTGGAAAATCAATCCTACTAATGTCATAGATATTTTTTTTTTCTATGGTACACTATCTTTGGGAAAGTTCTACAAATTAAAATATTTGATTAAGTGCTAAAAGATACAAAGAGATAACTTAAAAGAAACCATACCTCTTTTAGCAGAATGATGTCTTGACTACTGATCACTAAAAATAAAAATTAACAGGCATAGCTAAATCATAGTTATGTGAATTGCATGACATGTAGGAACTAAAGATCTTTATCAACACTATTTAATCTGCTTATTTTGTGGTTCACTAACTGCTATATACTATAAATTTCTCTTTCTAGAACTCTATCACAGGTACAAGGAGAAATTAAGCTGTATCATGTGATTGGCAAAATATCCTATATGAACATTTCATATATCCAATCCATATAACATAGAATATACTGATTTATAAAGGAGTCCATGCAAAATAGGGAGAAAAGGAAAAAAAGTGAATTATTTTACAAACCGTAGCTAATTCTATCTCCTCCAAAGGCATCTTCTAACACTGACAGCCAAATTTCCTAGAGGGTAGAATGCAGCGGGCATAAATTGTGGGATGATAGGCGGTCAGATTCCCAAGAAGGTCCACTTTCACAGAGTTTTACTACAGGATGTGAACGAAATTAACTGGATGGAAACATCTGGAATGTCAGACTACTATGAATTAGATAATTAGAATAAGTTATAAAAAGGAAGAACATTCCATTGTACTTTCCTTCTGAATTACTGGATACAATTTTGGTGTGCCGGTTAGGGATGAAATTATTCAACAATATACAGTGAGTCTTTAAAATATACAAACAGAATAAGTACAAAAGACTAGATTGCAAGTAGAAGCACTTTTTTTTTAAATAGAAGAAATGGTCAAGACCTCAATTAGATGTCACCTTAGAAGCAGTGAGAACATATCAGAAATTTGTTCACTACTACCAAACGATATAATCCTACTTTATATTTACTTACCTCTTTTTCCTAGTGTAGACCAGTAGGTTGAACTGTATTTGCTTCACTTAGAAGACAGAAGCAACTATCAAATACTTGCTTGAAGGGAAAGAACAAAGCTGTCTCTCAACTACCTACTTTCTACATTACTCCTACTGGCAACACACACACCCCCCAACACACACATGATAATAAACTGGGTTGTCCTTAGGATTCTATAATTTTACTTTAATTCTATTTACTTTGAAAACAAGCATTAACAAGCATTTCTTGAACACATAATAGGTTCAAGAAGAGAGGGAAGGAAGATATTCTAGATGAGGAGAAAAAAACTGATCAGTTAAGTCACAAACTAAACAAATATTCAGGAAAACAAGAATAATCACTTTTGTCTGAAGTGTACAGAAATGTTACAGGAATGGAGAAACTACAGTTTGAATGTTCAGGTATAGGAACACTATGACCATTTCAAATCATTGTGGCTGTAACAATGGAAGAAATGCCTTGAAGTTGCATTTGAATGTTTTTAGCTCTGAGTCTGAGAAAAACTCTTTGATGAGAGATTAAAAAATCATCCTCAGACTATTTCAGCAGAACCGACTAAATTTTAGGGCACAATTTGGCATACTGACCCATGAGAAAATTTTCAACCAATTTTTTTCAAAAATATGCTCAGTAACAGCCCAGAGGATTTCTTAATCTTTCTATTTGTTTGCTCGAAGAAGAAAAGATACAATCCTGGTCACTTACTGAAGGCCTTTTTCATAGATTCTTCGAGCAAAACTGAGATAAATGTAGACCCATTAGGGTTCATATCTGTGCACTGTTCTGATGAACTGGAATGGAAACTAGACTTTACCAGAGGCTTTCACTCCTCCCTCCATAGAAACATGTAATCTTAGCCAGGGCTACTTGGTCACTTGCCATAAATAAATCATGAAATTGGCCACTGATGATTTTTAAATATTAAAATAATTCTACAGCTTAAAATATAGACTTTGGCTAATCCTTTTAGGTGAAATGAATGTCTAATGTGCTGCAGGTGACATGGTACAACAGGAAATAAGAAAAACAAACTTCTTGTTTTTTAGCAGGTAAGTCAACCCAATGTTTGTGAATTACTTAATTCCTCTGATAGTTTCTCCATTATTGTACTTCCTCCACAATCCATGAAAGATACCGGCCAAAAAAGTCTCAAAAAGAGTTGATTAATCTAAGGTGAATGTCTTCAAATATAAAATCATTCAGAGAAATGGGCCTAGAAAATCCAGACTGAGATTCATGTTGGTCTCAGATGGTGGTATTGATTGTATCATTACCAGATGGTGGTAGTGACTGTAGACAAGAGACTTAGTTATAAGTATTATGCATTGTATTGTATTTTTCAGAACAGAGTTTTTCTTGAAAAAGAATCATCAAATGGGGTACGTGGATGGCTCACTCAGTTAAGTGTCCATTTCTTTATTTTGGCTCAGGTCATGATCCCATGCGCCAACTCAGGCTCTGGACTGACAGTACTGAGCCTGCTTGGGATTCTCTCTCTGTCTTTCCCTCTCTCTCTCTCTCTCTCTCTCTCTCTCTCTCTCTCTCTTTCTCTCTTAAAATAAATAAATTTTGAAATAGTAATAATAAAAAAGAATCACCACGTATGATTGCAAAAGAACAAATAATAAAGACTAAACTAAAAGAATCAACTATGGAACTTGTTATCCCTAGAACAAGAACTCTTAATAGAAAAAAAAAGCTCAATATTTCATTATCAATATCATAAAATAAGGCAACTTTGGCAAGAAGTAGTGCTATTTTTTAAGGCAATTTGCAAGCACAGACCAGAAGTCAAAAGACTATTTTACACATCACTGAATTCACATCGTCATGTCTTTTTATATATATATAATTAGATAAAGTAGCTCAGGAAACATTGTCTTTTGTTGTATTATGACCCAAGAAAAACTGTCTTTACTTTTGAGTTTTTTGGGGAATAAATTTTACAGGTAACTTTGTATAAGTTAAAGTGTGCAGCATGCTGCTTTGATATTTGCATATTGTAATGATTGTTAATGTAGCAATATTTATCACATTACATAATTATAATACTATTTTATATATTCATTATACTGTACATTAGGTCTCCGTGACTTTTTTACTTCTCATTACAAGTTTCTACTCTTATTAGATGTGTACTATCACTCTTAATCCCCCCACCAACCCCGATCCCCTGGTAACTGCTGTTTTATTCTCTGTGTTTTTACAGGTTGAACTTTTTTAGATTCTACCTATTGGTGATATCAGATAGTACTTGTCTTTCTTTGTCTTATTTTGCTTAGCTTAATATGTTCAAGGTCCAACTATGTTGTCATAAATGGGAGGATATCTTCCTTTCTCATGGTTGAATAATATTCCATTGTGTATTTGTACCATATCTATTTTTAATTCATTCATTTCACATCTCTCATTCTGATGGGTTGTGTACATGCCTTTGTGAGCTGTATCTACTAGGCATGGGCCCACTGGGACTAACCTAACCTATACTACTCCCTGTTCCCGAGGTGTCTTTCCCTTCTTTTTTCACCATTGCTTGACAAAAACAAACAAACAAAAAACAGTGTTTTGGATCTTAAATCAGAAGTACATAAATCTTCCCACATCAATTAGAGGTTGGTATGTTGGATCTGATATCACATTGGTAAAATATTTTATTTCATTTAAAAGTCAAAATATCACCATGAAATTAATAGTGGTGACCTTCTTTTACAGAAGAGTAAACTGAGCTTCAAACAGCAGTAATTTGATGTTTTTAGGGCATAAATTAATGTTGGAAAATACCACACTTCAATTGTCTAAGTTTCTATTCAAGACAGACAAAAGTTTTCCATTTTGTTAATTCAAGAAGGGGACTTAGTAACACTAAACTTTATAATTTGCTCCAAAGCATTCATTGCTAACACAGGAAATACTCAGTCTTACATATTAAGGAGTCAATTTATGCTGCCAATATTGTTTTATCTTTCTTTACTTAAGGATGTATCCTAGAGTAAAACCAAAAACTATAATGAAAAATTAATGGTTTGTTGTAAAAATTACTATGGATTACTGTAAAGCTCTAAGTCAGTGTAAAATACACTTTCAAGAACACAAATGGAACCGACTCACTGGCATTTATTCTTTCACTTACCTAATGAATCTGAACACACAGAAACATCCAGTGTGGTTATAATCCTCCTTTGGGAGTTGAAAGTACAAAAGCCAATGGAAAACACTGCAAATCAGTCCTCTCTGATCTCATGCTCTATTATTGCAGAAAATGTTCTGCAGCATTGTGCTAATTACTGCGGTTGCAGTGATGATGATGATGTTATGACAGTGACAAGAGCTAATATTTATTCATTGTGTCTCTTTTAATATTCATGGAACTTCAATCTTTATCCTGATGCACAAGTGTAGAAATGGGGCACAACAAAGTGAAACAATTTTCCCAAAAACACAGTTAGTAATTGGTGGGGCTGGGATTCACATCTAGGTAATCTGAACCCTTCCTACTCTTAAGGACTCTTTCAGTCTACTAGAGGAGACAATAATTAATGTAAATAATCTCCTAAATAAATATACAATTTAAAACTATGATAAATGCTGTAAATTCAAAGACCTGAATTTATAAAAGTGGAGAACAGGGCACAGTGGCTTGAATTTTGTACCTCCTCACTCACTTTCCACACGACTTCCTTTATAATCTGTGATATCCTATCTGTGCTCTTCCCAAAAACCTGAGGCCACACTGTGGCTACTGCAAACACCTACACCCCCCTTTCACATTCAGGGACAGGGCTGGTGGCTGTTTCAGCCATCATGTGACTCAAGGGCACAGCTGAACTATGTCTTACCTCCAGGTTTTGCAAAATACCTCTAATCTTCCACCTTGTGAATTTGACGTTGCCTTTAAAGCAAGAGCCGTGGCAGCTCTGCTTGGCATCCAGGCATGAACACAAAAGCGGGAGGAGCACCTTTGACTAATGGGAAACAAGAGGCAGCAGAGTAAATTGTTTTCCCTTCCTAACCCTGACGGACAGCTCAGGGAGCTTATCAGAACTCTTGGAAGTTGCAGTGGGGGAAGAAGCAATTTGCTTGTCAAGAGGCTGCGGTCAGCTGAGCATTGTACTCCTTTGCATTTACTATCTCTTTCTTTTAATGCCTGGCTTTCATTTTCCTCACTCCCACTTCCCTAGGATTGTACTTTCCCAGGAAAATGTCCAGCCAAAGTGAAAAAGCATATGTTTTTGTCTCAGGCTGTATTTTCTAGGGAGCCAAGGCTAAGGGATAAGGAGTGCTTACCTAGTGTGAGGGTCAGGATAGGTCCCCTGAGAAAACTACCTTTGAACTGACATTATCAGTATATAGACTGATTGGATATGGGGGGGTGGGGAGAACTCCACCTTACATGCAAAGTTCTGATTAGGGCAGAAGCCTAGTGCCCCTGAAGAAATACAAAAGGCCAGTAGGAAAAATCATGTGGGAAAAAACAATAGTTAACACTCAAGGCAAGTACTGCTCTAAGCCTATTAGTCATCACAAGTCTCTGAACTAGGTATCATGGGTAGTCCCAATTTCTTTTTCTTTTCTTTTCTTATTTTCTTTCTTATTTGTTTGTTTATTTATTTTTGAGCAAGCGATCGAGAGACAGAGAAAGAGAGAGATGGAGCATGAGTAGTGGAGGGGCAAAGAGAAAGGGAGACAACAGAATAAGAAACAGGCTCCCGACTCTGAGCTGTCAGCACAGAGACTGACACAGGGCTCAAACTCGTGAACTGCAAGATCATGACCTGAATTGAAATCGGACACTTAACTGACTGAACCACCCAGGTGTCCCTACTTACTCCCATTTTATAGATGAAGAAAGACTGAGAAAGGTTAAGGAAATTGCCCAAAGTCATAAAAATAGAGAGCTATATAGAATAATTTAAGAATGCAGACTTTACAACTAAATTGCCTGAGTATAAATTTCTGCTCTGCTACTAAACTTTCTGTGATGCAATTTCTTCATCTGTGAAATGAACTGATAAGTGTATGTCTCTCAAAATATGGCTATAGGATTAAATAAGTTAATATTTGTAAAGCATTTTAAGTACTATGGGGCATTTGATAAAGGATAAAGTCAGTTTCAAACAAAATTCTGGATCTAGATCCCATACTTTACACGAACTATTCTGTCTTTAGTATGTAAATAGTGGTAGATAAAGTTAACTGGGAAATGGAAAGGAGGACAATGATTAGTAATGACTTGGCAAGATAAGTACAACCTAGAAGTATAAAATTTTATTTAATGGCATGGATCTGTTGATTCTTTTTTTTTCTAACTTTTTAAAATTTGTAATGTTTATTTATTTTTGAGTGAGAAAGAGATCATGAGCAGAGGAGGGAAAGAGAGAGACAGAGCCACAGAATCCAAAGCAGGCTCCAGGCTCTGAGCTGTCAGCACAGAGTCCAATGCGGGCCTTGAACCAAGGAACCAGGAGATCATGACCGGAGGTGAATTTAGATGCTCAACCCACTGAACCACCCAGGCGCTCCGGATCTGTTCATTCTTAAATACTGTTCCAATAATATTTTCAAATGTGGACAATACAGTTTATAGTCCTACTAAATTAAAAAACATATAACAAAAGGTGGATGAATATAAATCCTATTCAATGTAATAGTCTCTCGGGGGATTTTACATAGAAAGCATGATCCAGACAACAATGAAATGTTGTATTCCTACTTGCCTAATAGATGGATTAGATTTACTATGGCTCCCTCGACTTCATGTGAGCATGTGGAACACAGTGAGCAGCAAAAGGGTACATTTAGAGAATGTTAAAGTCCTAAAAGCATGGGAATTCTGTTGGAGAGAAACTTGGCCAGACACATTAGGCTTAATTCATGGCAGCTACGGCATTTGTCCTGACAGTAGAATGGCTGCAATAGTTTTACTTTTTTGACCATACGTGTTTCTTAATTTAACTTGATTTAATTGAAGGCACTGTAAGTGCTTTTCCCTTTCCAACAAACCAACAAAACAAAACAAAACAAAATAAAAAAAAAACATTTTAAATATATACAAAAGGAGCAAAACTTCACAGCAGTGCATGGAAATTTAATAATAACAGGATTCCTGAAAATATTTACACCCCAACACTGTGTCTATAATGGCTCTTCCAGGCAAATAGAAAATCCAGAATTTTACACAGGGTATTTGCACCATATTAAATGACAGGTATCTGTATTTTTTGGATATTATTTCTGAGACAGTATGGGATTTGTTAAATAAATCTATATTTGAATTCACTAGACCTTATTCATAATTTTATAATTTTAAGGAAACATAATTGAAGATAAAGATATTTAATTTTTTAGGAGAGAGATTTTATGTGTCCCTGTTCCAGGAAAATCCTCATCGTTCACTATGGTATGACCCTGAGATGCTAGGTGAAGGATGTGTCCCACCCCTGACCTCTGCAGAGCCCCATCACCTCCCACACAAACTCAGCCTCTCCTTTGACCTCAGCAGACCTACCAGTCTGTTTCTCATTTGCAATTCTTCCTCTGCCTCACTTAACAAGATGTTCTAACAGATCTGCTCACAACAGCTCTCCTCCCGCTTCCTGACTGAACAAGGTGGGCAATTCATTAAATTCTCATATACTTTTGGGATAACTCATCAAGAAGAATCTGAACTTAATGCTGGCTAGACTCACTAATCCAAAATGGTGATGGTAAAAATACTGTCAACTGTTACACCCTTGTAATATTCTTAAAAGTGGTGATGCTATACAAGGATACTTCTATTTTTGTTTTTACTCTTGCCCCGAATGACAGTACCGGACATTGGTCTCAAAATGACCACTCCAAGGATGTATTTTCTATGTAAGAATTATTTTTATGAATATTCAAAGGCAAGCTCATTCATGTTTGAGATTTCCTATATAGCCTAACAATTTCACTGTAGAGAAAGCATGTAATGTTGTCAATTGTATAATTATATGTACGTGCATGATATATATATTAAACCCACATAACAATTATACATATGCATTCAATATTTGATTTGTGTTTATATATACAAATTATATGTATGTATAATATATATGTGCGTGTGTGTGTATGTGTGTGTCATTTTGTCCTATTCTTGGTAAGAAAGTTTCTCAGAGGTGTAAATTCATATTATCATTGAATATACACATACGTATTTATATATTACATATGCAGATATAATTATATAAATCTTATATAAATATATGTATATATATGTTATTATTTATATGAATTCTTATCAACAGAAGGTTATATTTGACTTGCTTGTCAGATATTACCTGAAGATTGTGTTAAATGGATAGAGATGAGTGGTTTTAATATTCAAATTTTTTTCTAATATCTCAGGACTATTACTGTGAATTGAGGAAAAAAATCACTAAAATGCTTCTTTGTTGATATATTCAATATCAAATTGTATATCAATAAAATACCACAATACCTGAATAAACTAAGAATTCCATTTGCATTACAGGCTGCTTTCTGCTTTCTTTTTCTTCTCAATTTATGTAAATGTAAACTCAGAACATACTTAAGCTTTTCAAGTGAAATTTATGGGTTGTTTTCTTTGCATGTAACTTTGAGGAATAATAACTCGAGTGTTTTGATAAACTACCACAACATAAAATCATGATGACCTAGATCCAAGTCTCACACAAGCTCTGGAGCTGCTCTGTACTTCTGAAAAGTACTCTTGGCAGTAACAGAACTACAGTTGTTATGCAAAATTATGTTTTCTTTCAACTTTCTTCTCCATCTCATCTCCATGAGAACTTTTACAAGTCACTTTTCATTAGTTATTGTTATGTCTTATGATTTTTGCTGTGTCTATATGAAGATAGGTTTGATAATCTCATATATGAATGTGTAGTTAGATTTACTTATAAAAAGCTAGGGAGATTGACCTTCCGATAAAATAATAAATTGATATCACATTATCTTCATTTGTGATAGCTGAGGAAAATCTGTTAAAATTTTATCTATAATGTCTAACATAGGGATTAACTCAGTAAAGGCATATGTAAAGACAACAGCAACACAAGACAAATTTTAGCAAAATAAATGAATGGATAACACTATTTATGATCTGACTAAATAATTAGGAGTCAGAGACTCACAGGAGTTTGGTCACCTTCCGAGACACTTACTGATTTTGTACCCTTGTACTGAACTCCTCATGTTTTATGGCAAGAAATGGAACCTGAATAGGGCAGTAGGAATGAAAAGGGATGGGGAGACTCAAGACCATCACAGTAGTAAATGGATAGAATTTTGTGACTGGCTGAAAGTGAAAGGGAATTAGTGAAAAGAGTCAATGCTCCTTATATGCTTATGAGATGGCTTTGAGATGCTGATATCATTAATGGAATTATATAACATGAGGAGAGCCAGGATGGGATAGAATTTCATCTTAACACAGGACAATTTTGAACAAACTAGGGGGTATCCAGGAAGAAATACCTAGTAGATACAGTTGGGAATAAAAACCTAGATTTCAGAAGAGAAAAGTCACAGATGATTTAGATGACTGCCATGTCCACCATACTTGAAAGGGTATCTAGAGAAAGTCAAAAGAATAGATGGTCTCATTTTGAAATAACTGACTCAGAGGTTTTCCACAAAAATCTAGTAGAAACCATAGGTAAGATCTAGGCTAAAAAAGAGGAATGGGTGAATGACTGAGAAAGGATGGTCAAGATGTAGAGAATCAGGAGAGGTATCATGAACTAGAAGGCAGTCGTTCAAGAAAAATGGGGTAGGATGTAAAGACGTAGAATAAAATAAGGTCTGGAAATATGCTATTTATTTAATTGTTAGGAGATTATATTTAACCTTCAAAAGAAGAATTGTGGTAGAGCTTTGGAAACAGAACCTATATGGAACAGCCCTGAAGAATAAATAGCAAGAACACTGAAACTGAGGGGAAGACAACATTAATAGTCAACAGTCATATTGTAATATTATGAGTAATATTGTAATATTACAAGTTCAGTTTTTAACATTTATTTTTTTCATTGTTATGTGTGTTTATGTTTTTTTAACACAAAAAATAATAGATTCAATCTATTTCTAACATTTTACAACTTTGGGTATCCATAATTAGAATCTTAGTAGATTGACTTGAACAAATTGAATATCAGTGTAAAGTCATAGTAAATTAAAGATGGAAAAAGTCCAGAATAGTCTCACATGATCTAAGTGGAGGTTTTCTTCTCAAATCCAAATTAAGCTGTGTGTGATCTTAGGACACTTAAAGACTTTGCTATTTTTTTCATAATTATTATTATTTTTTTAATTCTCGAGGACAGCAAACCACAGGACCATAAATATTTACTCTCATATGCTTGAAGAGCTTGAAAAAAAGTGAGACAAACTTCACATTCATTTTTAGAATGTCCATAGATACAAATATTTTTTTTCAAATGTACCCTTTTCTTTGTGGGGAGTGAATGTGTAACACATTTGTTTTTTTCTTTATAGCATGCCATGTATGATTTTTATGAATAATTAAATGTCTCCATAATATTAGACCTAAATTGTGTGTTTAAAAAAAAATAATCAGGTCCCTCTGGGACAATCAGCTGCCTGTGAGTAAAAATTAAGTACTCATGGAGATAAATTTTCTCTCTGGATTTAATGATATATTGCAACTCCAACACATTATGATGAGCACATTTCCCTAAGTGGTTTATTTATACCTCTAGAAGAGTGTGCACATAAATCAGAATTGTACCCAATTGTCATCATTATCATTTCTCCATTTCCTTCATAATTCTTTGTATTGATATCACACACTGGTATGATCTCACAACTTTGTAAGCTAGACATGAGATATTAAATGTCATGGCCATTAGTAAACAGAGATAAAACACGGAAAGTACAGAGCTTTAAATTTAATATTTCTGACTTCACTGTATATCTAGCAATAAAGTATGATGCAAATAGTAAAAAAAAAAAAAAGTGGAATAATATTTATGGGTCTACATGGAACCTCTTACGAGCATATTCCATTCTCTATAAGAATGAGATCATTGCCCAGGATCCATCTTTCTGCTTTAATTATCAATGAAAAATGTCATGATTGTCATTTCTCTGCCATACTTGGCAGACCATGGAGAAGAATCTGGGCTCTTGAATATTGTTTAGTAGCTCTAACTATAAATGAGGATTACCCCACAATAAGGCAGCATTGTTTCAGAGACAATGTTAACTTTGTGATTAATGAGGTGATGGATGAGGAACATATGACTGTTTCCAGGTTCATTCCAGCATTTTTCTTAGCTTCAACCTCAGCCAAAACTGTCAGCACTAATGACAAGATGACCAGATAATGTTTCACCTGCAAGTGGAGATCCTGACTGCAATTTAAAATTTCCAAAACTTCCACAAGGCGCAGCTCTTATGTAAAGCCAAGAGCTTTTTTTTTCTTTCAAAAAGCTTAAAAACAAATGGGACAGCAAATCTCTGAGGAGGAAAAGAAGCAGTTCAGTTTGCACTTTTGGAAGTTGTGGAAGTATAGACTGATTAGCGGGGTGACTTGGCTGCCCAGAGACTGGAACATAAAAACAAGTAATTTTGTGGTAACAAGAATCCTAACAATAAATATGAGCCTAATTCCGAAAGATCTAGTTATTCAAAATGCTGGAGTATACAAGTTTCGATGAAAAGTTTTTGAAAGACGGATAGAATTTTAGCAGCTTGCACAAGATTTTCAACTATTTGAGGTTAAGGATTATGACCACTCAAATCTCTAAAGTTAAGTAAATCTCAAATACCCTAACCCTTGTAGTCAGTGCTGTGAGCCGTCATCAGCCTTTTGGGGAGAGGTTCTGGCTCAGAGAAAACACATTAATGTCAACAATGATCATAGTGTCAAAAAGTCCCATACTATGATCAACTTTCTCATTAATTCATTATGAAGAATAATTTACTATACATCCCAAAAATATTTTCAAAAAGCTGAATGGAAATGTGTTTCTTAACAGGAAGGATCTCTGCTTAAATTCAGATGTATGTAATTAGCAAATTATTTTAACCTATTTCCCCTCTTGAAATGAAAATATAGAACTAAATATGGGTGGTCCTTTTAACACACTGAAACATCCTAAATTTGTAATATTTTAGAATGGAAAGAAATATTAGATATCACCTAGTGTAAACCCTCAACTTTATTTCATTTATTTTATTATTATTTAATGTTCATTTTTGAGAGAGAGAGAAACAGAGAGAGAGAGTGGTGGGAGGGGCAGAGAGATTCCAAGCAGGCTTTATGCTGTCACCACTGATGTGGGGCTCAAACACATGAACCAGAAGATCATGAACTGAGTCGAAGTTGGACACTTAACCGATTGAGCCACCCAGGCACCCCTTATTTTATTTTTAAAAAATGTTTATTTATTTTGGTGAGAGAGAGAGAGAGAGCAAGCAGGGGTGGGGTAGAGAGAGGGAGAGAGAGAATCCCAAACAAGTTCTGTGCTGTCAGCCCTGATGTGGGACTTGATGTGATGAACTGTGAAATATGACCTGAGCTGAAATCAAGAGTTAGATGCTTAATCAACTGAGCCACCCAGATGCCCTAACCACTCAATTTTATACATAACAAAGTAAAATATAGTGCTGACTTGAGAAAGGTCACACAGTCCTATTGTAAAATACACTGAGAACCCGATGCATGACTGTATTAAAAATATTAATATTCTGAAAAATGTATTTGTTGCTTTAATAACTCAAATGTGACTACATTTCTTGACACATTTAAAGGAACTTTGCCATGGTGATACTGGCCATAGACTTCACATATGTCAAAAACATGAGTGTTTTCACTTTGTAAAAATATATTATCAAACCAAAATATTTCATCTTTTTATGGACGAATTCTTTCATAAAATAAGTAGGCACATTCAATGTGATTAAGGGTAGACCTATAAGTCACTTTCAACTGTACGTTTATAATGAACATGAGTAGGAGATGGAGCGGTAGGAAATGTGCCATCCTGCCTTGATGGCTTCACACTGAACTCTTCACGTTTGTTACACACTTCATTGACATGGCCAAACCCAATTCCCTTCACTGTGAAATATCAAGAATCTGCAAATCTACGATTATACTCTACTTACCTAAAAGAATAGATTTATTAAATGTAAATCTAATGATCCCTTTCCACCCTATTTAGAATTTCTAATGTAACTTAGCTAGACACAACTGCGAGGTAAAAAGAAAAAGTAAAATGATTCAAGAAGCAAGATTTAAAGAGGATTTACATGCATTGTAATTATAAACAGTTGCCTTTTATGCGTGCCTTAAATTTCAAACACTGTGGAAGAAATGCTTCCAAATTATCATCACATAAGAGAACATTAGCAATGAACTAGGGTTTAATAACCAAGGTAAGTGAAAAGTTGAACGTGATTCAAATTGGACTCCTGAAAAAATTTTGGGCGAATAAACAAAAGAGCGTCACTTTAAGTGGAAGCTTATTGCTACAAGTGTATACAAAGTGGGAATACATTTTGAAGTAGAAATTTAATTTAACTTCTGGTTTTCCTTTATCCTTAAGGAATGGAAGATGACCTCAAGTACCAAAAATAATTGCTGTTTGAATAAGCAGAGGACATGAAGAAAGAACTGTGGAAACCAAGGTAACAGTTTTCCAAAACAGCATCTCAGATTTCAAAGATTTCTGTGAGGTTACATTAATCCACATATGGATTATATCATTCTTGACATTTTACTGAAAGTAGTAAACTACAACATCCATGAAAAATTCAGTCTCTGCAGATATTCTTTCCATGGAACGCTTCTTCATACACCAACATGCGTTTACTTGACAAGAACTTCTAAGGGGGCCAAGACTGCTGTCTTGCCTTCACCTTCCTATGGGTATAAAGTCAGTTACTATCTTTAGAGCTATCTACTTCAAATTAGAGTCTCTTCACATTGGGAAAAACATAAACTCGGATTTTGTAGCACTGTAAAAGCAGTGGTGGTTTTATCCTTCTTTACTCTTTTTAAAAATTTTTTTAAAGTTTATTTATTTTTAAGAGAGAGACAGAACACAAGTGGGGTAGGGGCAGAGAGAGGGCGACACAGAATCTGAAGCAGGTTCCAGGCTCCAAGGTGTCAGCACAGAGCCCGATGCAGGGCTTGAACCCATGAACCACAAGCTCATGACCTAAACTGAAGTCAGACGCTTAACTGACTGAGCCACGCTGAGGCCCTCTTCTTTTCTCTTTTGTGAAGAGGTCTTTCTGTCTCCAAGACTAGGGTAAAATGTGAAAGAACCAAAGAACACTTTTTCCTTTTACCAAGCTTAGAAAGTTGCTGATAAAGTTGTGTCTGTTGGACTTTAAAACATTTGAAACACATCTCCAAATATTGAGAAACACATGTTAAACAAAATGGGTGGAATTTGTACCCTTTGAAGTACTTGACATGTCACGGAATGTAATTCTTAAAACAGCTTTTCAAAACTAATTTTATTGCCATCCACTCAATTTTATGGATGAAGGAATGGAAGCTGGGACAGTTAAAGTAACTCGGCGGTTGAGCTGGGATTTGAGCTCTAACATTTTGAGTCTAGAGACTACCTCTTAACACCTGTGATCTGCTTCTCACCTGAAAGGATACCTACACAGCCAACGCCACCGCCCCCCCCCATGTCAATAACCTGGGAGTGCTTTTTATTTTTCATTGCCCAGGATAATCACTATTCTGTCAACAAACATCCATTCCAGAAAATGCCTTTTTATTAAAAAAAAAAAACAAGTTCTCAAAACTGCTGAATGTGCTAAGCAAAACTGATAATCTCAGATTAAAGGAAAGAATTAAACTTTGAAATAAAGCACTAAAGAAAAAAGACAACATCTAGCAGTATATAAATAAGAAAGTATATCTTAATTACAGTAACTGGATACCACTGAAACAGGTAACTGAATTGGATTATAGAATTTGCCCCATAGATAATGCATATGTCTGCATCAAATAACTGTCACTTTGACATTCACTGTGTCTTGTAGAAACATACCATGTTTCCAGGTATAACTATGTTTAGCAAAGCAGCACATAATGAATGTAAAAGAATGAGAGCTTGGGGCAGGAAAACAGGAAAAGATTATATATTTTTCAGCAGAAAAAAAGTTCTTTTTTTATTAGTTTATAAACTTTGAAAGAAAAAAATCAAGCAATTCTTATGGGCTACCTAATATTTCTATGTAGCTGGTATCTGAGATACCAACAAGTACAAACCATGACTCAATTCTTAGTGAGACAGTAAAATAAATTCTTTCCCTCAAAATTCATTAATTATCTCAAGCAATAGTGTTGTCCTTATACTCCACACACTCAAAAGTAATGCTTCCTTCCATTTCTAATATTGTCCTCTGCAAAATCATTGCTATGAAATTTCATGCATGAAAGCAATAGAATGATTAAGTCGAATTCCTATTTTTAAGTCAAAACTCTAAAGTAAAAAGGCAAATATGCCGACAGTTTACAGATTTAAAGCAACTGATTTTAAGTTGTTTACCCATCCTTCCACTGTCATTCTCTTCTTAAAAATAACACACACATTTATTTAATCAGAATTTTAACTTGAAGCCCATGCTTGAAACTGTGGTGAAATGTAGGAATTATCATGAATGGTATGTAAACACATGTTTTTATAGATAATAACCTAAAGCTTTGTTTCTCCAAAATTTCTGTGTAATACTTCAAAGTTTGAAATTATTCTTCTATACATCTTTAAAACGTTAAAACAGTTCCAAATGAGGTTGCTGGCCCTCGGGCTAGTGCCAGAAGGCCAGCAGAGAAAACAAGATTGTCTGTACTTGGCAATGCATGATTCAGTCCTCAAATACACTTGTCCATTTCTTGTGGCTGTTTAGCTGCATATTATAGAGATAATACTACTTTATGAATAAATCAGGAAAACATTAATGTTTGAGTGTATGGACTTGTCAATGTAGAGCAAGTGCTCCTGACTTTATTGAAAAGGGCTGCATGACCTAAACATTTTCAATCATGTGCAGAGTTAGAGAGGCTTATGCTAGAGCATAAAACCACAAACTGCTGAGACCTCCTTCCCTGACAACTGTGGTCTGAAATCTGACTACTAGTCAGACTCACTTCAGAACACTAAAATGATTCCCCAATCTCACCAACAGGGATTTTGATGCCGTTGCTCTGTCCTAATACTTGAGATTATTATGAGAATATAAATTCAAACATAAGAGAAAAATAAATAATCATATAATGTTTGGTGATTCTCATAGCCAGTCAAATTTCAGAAAGACTTCTATGCTGGACATTTGTTTCATTTTCAGTCACCCTGCGACCAAACACTTTTCTTATTTGTAGAGAATCCCAAAATATGAGAAGGTGAACTTTTGTGCCTTTCCCCAGTGCATATTAAAGAGATATATGGTCTCCAGAGAAAGTCTCTATCTTTGACCAGATACCATCCATTCTTGGGTCATAAAAATAAAGCCTGTTTGTACCAACAGTTAAGTCATACTTAAGATATAATAAACTTTCCAGTCTCGATTGGAAAATAAGCGTAGAAGAGTGGGAAATCCCTAGACCAGGAATAAGAAAAAGTTGAATTTGTATACCTAACACATTTCCTAATTTGATATATGACCTTGAGCATGTCATTTAACCCCACAGACCTTTAATTCCCTTGTCCATAAAATGAGAAGATATAATTTGGTAATCTCTAAGGGTGCTTCTTGGAAAAGAAGGACCACGTCTCTCAAGTATCACTGAAAATATACTGAAGTATAGGAGACACATTTTAACTGCTTTTTCCATCCCAGTCCCACTGTGGGTCAGACTGTAAAGTGATCACTGAAGCAAACCAGCCAATACACTTCACAAAAACCAGCAGAGTGAGTCCAGCACATGCACACATCAAGGCTGTGACTTGCCTGTCTGGTGACAGATATCAGATCTTGTCACTAGTACAGTCAATGGGGTGCGAAATCCTGTGGAATTTGCTGAACTGAACAGGACACCACACGTAATGACGGGGACCTCAGACACCAGCCATGTCATGTATTGTCATCGCTGATTCTGTTCCTGTTCTCACTCCGGGCCAGCCAGAGAGTCTGTTATTTACATTAGAAGTAAAGGCTGTTCAGACCACATCAGATCAGATCTTAAGCAATTATTTTGACTTCATCAAGACTCTATCTTTTATCTTCAAGTTAATGATTTGGTTTATGAAAAAAGTATACTCCAGATAACCAGCTTTATCCTGAATTTGGTGCCCTAGAACCCTAATCTATCATGCCATTCGTCATCTGGAATAGGTACCGGAAACATAATCTTGCACAGTAACTTTATATTGTGTTATGTCAGACAAATGAGCTAATAAACATTGCACCTGCAAGTGATACAGCTTCGAGGCTGACGAATTTAGACACATAATCGCTCATGCACCGTGTTCATTAGAATTGATATAAAAATCTGCACAAAGAAAAGATGCAATGTTTTACTTAATTATTTGCTATGCAGAAATGATAGACATTAAAACAATATGCCTTTAGTATGAAAAAGAGGGGACATCTCAAGAAGCCCTTTTATATTTGAGATAGCAGAATTTACAGTGACAAAAGTAAAATGAGGCAGAGCCTGAACAAAAAAGAAGCCAATGAGAGTGCAGAAAGATAGAATGGGTCTAACACAAACATAGGTGATGTGCAGATCAGTCTGTGTCCATAGAATTCTACAGTTGGCACGACCTGAGAAACAAAACCTGAAAGCACACTAGTCACTGGGAGATGAGGTGACTTTCCTGAGTTTCATAGTCAAACTAAGACCTCCAGACTCCTGGTGCAATGTTCTCTCCACTGTATCCCATAAGTACAGCTTTAGGTGATTTAAATATTGGCCAGAGTATAGATAGTTTAAGTTTGAAAGAGATTATAATCTTTTATTCCTCATCTTCCATAGGATGAAAATTAAGAAGCTGTGGTGGTTTGGATTGACACTCGCAAACATAATTTAGTAAGAGTCATGTAAAAAAAACATTGACTTTGCTTCTCATGCAACATGCATTCCTGTATTCCATCTATACTGAAGGCCTGCCCTGCATGTTTCCTCCCTAGTAAGGGAGCCAAACATACAAACAGATGGCTGCAAAAAAATATACATATATATAGTAGAAGTGGCAATGAAAGGTTCATAATAGGGCTGATACTATAAGGTGGAGCCATATTATAAAGAATATGTCCTTGGTAATGATTTTAAACTATATACTGGCAACCAAGAGTCTATAGATGATTTTGGAAAATTACTCTAGTGTGTTGAGGTAAATGGGTAAGAGAAGGGGAGACAGCAGGGTGACCAAATCAAAAACAGTTACCATAATTTGAGAAGATGGTGAATTTGAAATAAAACAGACACAGAAGGATTTGAGTCACTAGTTATTTCTGAAATAGAAATATTAGTCTCAAGTAGTAATTAGAAAGTGATTATAAATTGTGGGTGCATGTAATAAAGGATTACTCAGTTTTCCACATTACAGTATGGGGGCTTCAGTCATGTGGGATAAATAGATAAATCTACATTCTGAGGAAACCTAACATACCTCTCAACTTCAGTTTGAAGTTCTATGAGAAAGGTAATGACGTTTTGAGTCCATTTGACTCTAACTTCTTAAAGTTTAAAACAGACAATGGAGTAGAAATGAGGGATTGAGTAGCCCTCAGCATGTGGCTGATGCCATGGTATGGCGGGGGAAGAGAGAGTACTAAAAGCAAGATAGATAAGGATAAAATCATAGAACTTCATGGAAAAAGAACTTGTAGCATTTCCTACAACCAAGAAGCAAATCAGTAACAGGATATCACAGGCAGGGTAAGATTAGATTAGTTTCTAAATTGCCCTAGTTTTGGCTGGAATTCTCCTTCTGGCTCCATACTAATTCACTTATCAAAATTAGCTGACATCCTTAGCACCAAAGTGCAAAACATTCTGGGATGGATTTTTCTTTATCAGCTCTCCCATTCCTCCATCTGATAAGAACATTTTATAGTTTGGATCTTATGGTTCACAGTTGTCTGTCTTTGTTATTATATTAAGAAAATTATTGGAATGGTGTCTGTTATTGCCACAGGAAAGTGATGATGATCATTTGAAGCACCACCTAAGGTTAAAATAAGTGAGAATTAAGTGTGTGTTGGCCATGAGGATTGAGTAATGATGAAGAAACACTCATAGCTATAGGTTTTTAGGTGTGAAAAAGAAATGGAAGAGCTATAGAATTAATATTTATTGCCACATCATTACAGGGCTGTGGGGCCAAAAATATTACTTCTAAATTATACCAGTCTCTCTTTACTGCTTTAAAGGGAAAGAGTAACATATATAAAGACAAGAAAATAGAAAAAAAATTAAGAGATAATGATTCTTAATACAAAACATTTTATTGCATGAATCCTATCCCCAGTTCCTAATAACGGGGCCTGGAAAAGTGCAGTGGAATCTTTGTCAGTAGGAAAGGACTTTGGGAACACTTGCAGAGTGACATAAGTATTGGGAGTTACCGGTCAGTCCTTGAATCTCTGCCAAAAACATCATAGCTTAACGTGAAGAAGAGCTAGACAGTTTGACAGTAGAAAGGCACAAAGTATCTCTAACAATGAAGAGGAATATTTCTTAATTATAAAAAGACCAATCTGTGAGTGAACTGTACATGTGTTAATTACATAAAACTAAAACCATACCTTCAAAATTTTTAAGCAAAAAAAAAAAATGACAGAACTAAAGGATAAATAGATAAATCCACATTCTAAAGAAACCTAACATACCTCTCAATAACTGATAAGACAAGTAGGCAAAAAAAGCTAGTAAAGATATAGAAATTAGGTCAAACTTGTTAATTGTGTGGTTTACAGAATATAATTTCTTCAAGTGTTTCTGTCATAATTTGAGGGCTAAGTGCTGGACCATTATCAAGTTTAATAAATTTCAAAATATTGAAATACTTCAGAATATGTTCTCTAAACATAATGCAATTAAGCTAGCAATTAGTAAGAAAAATCTAACTAGAAAACCCCTACATGTTTAGAAATGAAGTGATACATTTATAAATAACACAGTGGTCCAAGAAGCAGTCACAACATATTAATGATAATAAAAGCACGATATATCACAAATTGTGGAATGCATATAAAGCAGTCCTTTGAGGGTAGTTTATAATCTTGCTCTCATATTAAAAAAGAAGTTTGAAAAATAAATGATATAAATACAAATATTAAAAAGTTAAAAAAATATGCCTAAATTCAAAAAAAGAGAAGGAAGGAAAAAATAAAAGAGCAAAAATAAAAGAAACAGAAAACAGATGCACAATATAGAGACTCAACTAAAGTAAAAGACGTTTCTTTGAAAGAACAAAAAAAAAAAAAAACTGATGCACCACTAATAAGACTGATCAAGAAAAATATAAGGAAGGCATACATTGTCTATATAGGAAATAAAAGATAGATATCATTATAAATCCAAAAGACTTTTAAAGGGTTAATAAAATGGTATTATAAACTATTTCATGCCAAAATATTTGAAAATTTAGGTAAGTCAGATAAGTACTTATGAAAAAAAAAACTTATAAAAAAGTAAACAATAATTAGAAAATCTGTAGAGGGTGTATTTCCTAAATAACTAAATTAGAAACTGTCCTAAACTAAATATGTAGGCCCAGATGTTTTCATGGGTGAATTCTTCCAACCAATGAGAACGAAATAATGCCAAATTTAAACACTTTCATATACTGGAAAAAACAGAGACATTTTCCATCTCTATTTTGGAGCTAGCATTTCTGTTCTACCGAATCATAAAAATGAAATTACAAACAAGGAAAATGATAGGGCAGTATCTGTTGTGAAAAAAAAAAATGAGATTTCTCAGAGCTGCAGAAAATAAATAATATTACACACTTAAAAATGTTATTGAAGACCTATGTGTTTAAAAGGTCTTATGCTTCCTGTTCAATTAGATTTACACATGAATGAAATATACACAGGGTGGATTAAGAAGTTTTAAAAATGGGCAAGTCAAATGAAGTGAGATGCAGAGAGAAGATAAAGTAAGATAAGCCCAGAGAAGTAGGAAAAATGGTGATATAAAAGATGCTTTGAATTTAAGTATGAGAAAATGAGAGAAAAGTTGTTAAAAAAGAGATATAAAAGGAATAGTCAAAATGTTGACTCAGAAGATAGAAACAAAACCAAGAAACCCAAATTACTTGTGTCTGTGGTCATGAGCCCATGAGCAGGCTTCATCAATTTTCCCATGTTCAGATGAGGTCTCCGGGGTGGTTAGGACTTTGGCGGTCAGGGAACTCTGCTCAGTATTAACAAATGCACATTGTAACTCATTTCTTAAAGCATAACAGAGACATTTCTCCCAATTTGGTGGGGGGTATGCAAGAAGTTGGGGCCTGATGGAGATTGATGGCAGCCTTGGAAGAAAACGTAGATGACGGATTACAGGCTTCACCCTCCTCACAAGGTGCCCTTGTGATCATTACCAGGACTGCAT
Organism: Paguma larvata; assembly: GCA_030068075.1. Classification (NCBI taxonomy): domain Eukaryota; kingdom Metazoa; phylum Chordata; class Mammalia; order Carnivora; family Viverridae; genus Paguma; species Paguma larvata. The sequence goes on from CM057834.1 coordinate 44,746,879, forward strand.
TATTCCTTCTTACCATTTTCATCAAGGAGGAGTAATTCTTTGTTTACAAACAAGGCTACCTTCTCAGGGAAATGTGCTTTTTTCCTCTGTATCAGTTTCTTTTTTATACATGTGCCTGATCTGGAGTTCTCAGGACTGAAATGTTTTAAAGCTACTGGTATAGCTACAGAATCATTTTTTGGTAGTCTTATTAAGTGAAGTTCTTTTCTACTTTACTGCATTTGTACAATTTCTGTGTTGGGGGGGCTGAGGAATGCCTGTCAGTGGCAGTTCTGAATTTCACGTTCAGAAGACATGATTGCAATCAACTGCCTTTTCTACTGTACTGTACAACCCACGTACTGGACTCTTGCTAAGTCATTTGTAGATAACAAAAATTGCCCTTCATGTGTACAGAGGTATTGCTATTAGGTGTTTGCAAGCAGACATGAGGTGCAAGAGTGCTGTTCAGTCTCTAGCTTATAGCACCTAAGCTCAGTGGTGTCTAGGACCACATCGGCACAAAAGCTCCAGAAAGCCAGGGGTATAATTTGGATTTAGGAGGCAGAATATTGTTTCCAGGAAGTGATGTCGGCTCTGTGAAGCTCATCCCTATGACCTGGGACTTGTGAAAAATACTTTTTCATGAATTGAAAGAAACAAGCCTGAGAGGGTAACAACACCTAGTAAACATGAACGATTGGAGATTTTGCTTGACAGAACAAAATATTCAAATGACTCCTGAATTTTTGTAAACCATTCTAGCATATAGGTAGAAAAAACAACTTTTGTAAAAAGGAAAAGCTAAATATAGAGAGGCTGAAAAAAATATGGTAGTTAAAAAGAAATAGTGCTGCAAATAATTTAAGGAAACTTAAGCTACATTATAGGACCCCAGTCACAATACACCCTGCATTGTAATAGTGCTTTTATTGTTGTGGCAAATAAAACTAACAATAGTCACTGTGGATTTCTGAAAAAATATAATATTTCTTTGTATTTTATGATTATTTTGACTAAATATGTTCTTTATGGGGAAAACTTCTTACCCACTGGGGAAAAATGGGCGAAATTATTTTGCTATAAGTAATTTGTTTTCTTTAACTTATACTTCACAAAAGAATATGCAAAAGAGACAAAAACAAGAACCATTAACATATAAATAGATGAAAAAATAATTAATGAGACAGACATGGATTTATGTATTCCAAAATTATTACATCTAATCTATTACATTTAAAATAATGGTGGATGAAAAATTTTTTTACTAAGATCTTTAAAAAGTTGTACTTTAGGCTTCAACCTGGTAATAAAATGTAAGAAATAATTAACATGGAAAAATGTAAGTATGGAACAAAACAGAATGACTGAAAATGTAAATTCTGATAGGAGATAGAAACTACCCATGGAACGGATACACAGATAAGCAGGTCAAAAACCTTATGTAGTCATAAGCTTAGTGACTGCAGCATGTTATAATCTTTTGTGCTAGCAAATTTAATTTAGGGAAGAAGTGAATATATTAGATAAAATTAACATACTTCAACTGATAAAGATGAAGGTTATAATTTTGCTTTCATAATAATTTTGGTATCTGAACAATTTACTTAGATGATTTTTTTCAAAAATATGGGGGTGCTTAGGTGGCTCAGTTGGTTAAGCATCATTTCAGGTCATGATCTCACTGCTCGTGAGCTCGAGCCCCACATTGGGCTCTGTGTTGACAGCTCAGAGCCTGGAGCCTGCTTCATGTTCTGTCTCTGTCTCTCTCTCACTGCCCCTCCCCTGCTCACACATTGTCTCTCTCTCCTTCTCTCTCTCTCAAATGTAAATAAACATTAAAAAATGTTTTTAAAAAGTAAAAAGTAAAACATAAAAAATATATATACATTTAAAAATTGCTAACTTCCTAATCACACAAGAGTCCATTCTTTCCCTGAGAACTATGAAAAACAATTAGAAAATTCACTATTTTATTTTAACATGTTTCACAATCAATTTTTTTATTTTACATTCATGCTCTTTTGCCAAATGATGTCAGGCATTTTGAGCAAAAAGTTAGATAAAATGGGCATGGCTTCCCAAAGCAATATTCAGAACTCTTAAAAATATTTGAAAACATTTAGAAATTCTTGGAGTGTCAGTGACAAAAAAATATATTTTCACCTATAATGTGATTAGAACAGACAAAGGAAATAGTACTTCAACTTCTGGGGATGAACTAATAAATTAAAAATCTTATTAAAAAAAAAGCAAAAATTCAGAACCAAGTCTTCTATGGTGTCCCTATTTAATGATACATGTTTAATTTTTCCCTAGATCTATTTAGAATGAAGCTCTGTTTGTAAAAAGGAAAGGAAATGGCACATTTATTACTGGCCCAGAAGCAGAGAGAGCAAGGTATAAAGCCATTAAGTTTACTGAAATGTGCAAGATATTTTCTCCAACTTTTCCAAAGCTATTCAACCTGAGTTTTAGCTTAACAAAAAATAGAATGTATTTTTTTTAATATTGTACTCCTAGTGAATCTGTTTAGCCTTGGTTATTAAAAATGTGCTTTGGAATTATAGTTTCCCAGGGAAATTATTTTAAAAACATAGTTTTGACTCTTTGATCATTACAATGTGTCCTGAGAGCCAGATACCATATTGCAAAAGAAGAATTTTACTTTGTTTTGTTTTGCTTTTCCAGGGAAACATACTAAGGGACAGTTGACCTGTGTCATACTCTCTATCTTTATGGTAATATTTGAAAATGACTTTAAGCAATTAGACTCAATAAATTTTAAATAACCCCATTCCTGACATTAGCATTGGTCATATAATATAGACCTCGTGTTATCATCTATGTGGTAAAGCATGGGAAAATATCAGTCTTTGATCTAACCCTAGAAAATCATTAAGGTTCACATCACATATTTCATTTAAGTCACAAAGCACCTAATAGTGCTCAACAATTAGTAGGTACTTAATACATATTTAAAGATCATTGAATTTAGATTCTTACAAGTTACTCCCAGGACAGTTTAGAACTACCAGTAAGAAAGACGACATTTTTGACCTATTTGTGCCCAACAATAGGTAAACAGAAACATTCCATTGTGACCCTTATACTATATGTAAACAATAATAGAAATATAATTTGCACTAATAGCTTGTTATTTAAAAAAATCAATAGTGGGGGTGCCTGGGTGGCTCAGTCGGTTGAGGGTCTGACTTCGGCTCAGGTCAGGATCTCACAGTTTGTGGGTTCGGGCCCCGTGTCTGGCTCTGTGCTGATGGCTCGGAGCCTGGAGCCTGCTTTGGATGCTGCGTCTCCTTCTCTTTCTCTCTCTCTGCCCCTTCCCTGCCCACACTCTGTCTCACTCTCAAAAATAAATACACATTAAAAATGTGTAAATTTTTATTTATGTTACGTTATAATGTTATGTAAAACCATTAAAAAAATTTTTTAAAATCAATAGAAAAAATGACAATATTAGATAAACTGATTATATGTTGACTGGTTTTAGTGAAGATAAAGATTTTTATTGAAATAGAACAGTGTGGAAAATGAAACATAAATAATTTATCCTTCTTTTCACTTGTAATAACTAATAAAATATAAAGATTCCAACAAATTACATATTTTGTCTTTACATTATGATTACTGCTCTAAAAAATGTGGTCTATAATTTTTAATGATTGTTTTTGAATTTAGAAATGGCCCTTGAACATATTCTGAAAAACATTACTTTCATGGTGACCATAACAATAAAATAATTAATATTTCTTACAAGATTTGTAAAATCATGAGGAAACTTTTATTGGTCGAAGAAAACCCTAAAAGAGATAAAAATTGGTATAACTTTAAGAATTCTCCTTACCACTGTTGAAAAAGAAGCCTCTCAAATTAAAACTGTTATTAGAAGCAGTTGAAAGCAGGCAGGAACTGAGGCTGTGCCTTGCAGTCTTGGCTATTGTTGTATTATTGCAAAGTCCCATAGGCAATCCTCACATGTACAGTACATCCTGGATCTTTTGATTCTTTTGTCCACCCTCCAACCTGCACGGCCAGGAACCTTCAGCCAGGAAAGATTTATGGAGCTCCCACTAACAGGGTCAACCCTGTTTTATCACCAGAGGCTTTCTTCATAAAAATAATAACATCCATCTACAGCGCTGTTGGGCCAATTCTCCTGGCACTAACATTTTGTGTTTATCTTAACAACCAGTGCACACGCAAAGCCCCTGGTTGCAATGAGCACCATCATCAATTCTACTGGGCACAGTAGCCCAGACCCCTGTGGTATGTCAACCTGATGTCATCTAAGGTAAAAAATCGGTCAAAGGGTCTGTACACTTCAAAAGGTTGATAGGGTTTGCATTTTGAAATTAAGATAGTGAATTTTAAGAGAAGAACTTGCAGCAAAAGTAAACATATTTCAACAGAATCATGAATAAATGACTCCAAAGCACAATGGAGCCCAAATAAAATACTACAAAACTCTGAATTGAAAGAGGTCTAATTTGAGAACACCTATCAATAAGTTATTAAAAAGTAATCTTTGTTCTGCTTTTAGAAGTCTTCCCAAAGCTATAAAAATATTAAAAATATTTGAAATAAAATATTAAAAATATCAAATTGATATAAAAACAGTCTCCTGAGTAATAAACATTACATAATTTTTTTCCACTTTTACCAATTTAGACTTTAGGATATTTTATGAATGAACTAAATTATTGTTCCTGAAATATTGATAATTTATTTAAATCATTAATTTTCTTTTCTGGTCGTATAAATTTATAAGAGTTTACAAAATGTTTTGGGATTTCCTCTTGGAAAGGAATGTGCATAAAATCCAAAGAAATGCTCAATATTTTATTGTAATTGCATAAAGTAGTTCTCTCAGAAAGATCATTCTTAACAATCTTAGTCCCCTGTGCTATGATGAGAGAGGCTTTTCATGGGTATTTGGCCAAAGATTTTTTTTTTCTAGAGTTAATACTCCCACTCTTCTTCCTTAGGTGTCTTGGGATTTTTAACATCCGCAATACAGACAGGAACTTGGTTTTATGCCTCAAGAAAAGAATGGATCTTTTTTCATATAGTAATCTGCAGTGCAATTACCAATGAAAAAGTAATATTGTGCACCATAAACTGAACAATCTGCAAGGAACATTTTAGTAATAGACAATTCTAAATGCAAAGGCCATAAGGAATTTAAATCAAGTGAAGAGGGAAATCAATACAAAAAAATAAAAAACATAATCTCGCTATTTCACATACAAAATAAGTTGCAGGGGGAAATATAGAATACTATTGTCTGCCATAAACCTTGAGCTCATCAGAAACCCAGGTTTTTAAAAAGTCTTATAATTTAAAAATTGAATATTATAAAATGCTTGAGGGCAATAAGTAATCAGCTATACTGGCGAAATTAGTCATCAATATAGCGTAGTTCAGGAATCAATATTTTGGTAAGAATATCACTTACCATTAGGATTTATGTTGGTGGAGGCATAGAAGAGAGTCCTGATGGTTAGCATCTATAATTCTGAGGATTCTAATATCCTCAATCTTATACTTAGGTGGTATTACATTTATTTACTGCTTTATTAATTTCTCAGTCCACTAATCAACATACAAAGATGTATCAAACAATGCCTGTATGTCCGGGCCCTGAAATACAAGGATGATGGATCAAAAGTCCCTACCAACCAGCACCTTGTGGTTTAGCTGGTGAACAAACATGCGAGCAAGCAATTATTATTCAAAGTCATTTGTACAAATATATATCTACATCTATCTATCTATTTATCATTTATCTATATAAACTATATGGGGAAGTAGGAGATAAACAGTGCTTAGGAACAATCTTGACCCCATGATAATCTTAACACAAATTGCTGAATTAATCTCATACTGGTATTTATTCTATCTGTTCTCCATTTGTTCCAAGACTGACAATAAGTAAATAAACTCATGTTTCTACTATTAAACACTTAAATATAGTACTTATTGTGTGTCATATGACAAAGTAAGCACTATATAGAATGCTCCAAAGACTTTAACAATATTAACTCATTTAAATCACTTCACCATACTGGTAACAAAAACTAAAGTACCATGTCCTAAAGCTACAACACAGCCCAGGAAGGTATCCCATAAACAAAACAGATTATCATATAACACATTTTAAAAACGTGGCACTGATCAGTTTATAAAAAATTCACACTTTTGTACTTTGGAGGATCACAGAGAATACCAAAAGAAATCTACAAGATACAGACAAAAGACTTTTCTCAAGGTAATTATTTTTTATATATTTGTAGTAAATAGACGATATATAGATCTTCATGACAGAACTAACTTGCCATTTTCTGAATCCTAAAATAGAAAAGCCTTAGGTCCATTACCATTCAACTACTTGGGAAAAGGAGAAACATTGTCCTGGCTTCACAGTATTTACTCTAGTTAGACCAAAACTAGAAATATTGATAGCACAATTCTAGACTAAACACTCCTTTAAAAAGTGGCAATACCAGTAGCAATGGCAGTATTAAATTATACTTATGGAGCATTCCCTGTGTTCTAAACTGCTTTCAAAGATAACATCTTATTTGATACTCATTCTAAGATTGTAAATGGAACAATATGTGTTTTTTTGTTTCAAGGAAACTGAAACTCTGTGAACTGAAATGACTTACTTAATATACAGCTAGAAGCCAACTGTCAAAGAAGTCTAGACCTTTTTTAGGCTCTACGCCATGCCAAGTCCTTCTGCTGGGCTACTAAAACAGATAAATGCAACTTACTACAAGTCATATAGCAGGTCCTTTTGAGGCTCAATACTACTACTCCTACTGTTACTCCTACCACCTACCACCACTACTACTCCCACTACTGAATTCACTCACTAGCAATGGAAATGACCGGATTTTCCACAGAAGTTCTATGGAAACCAGAAATGAAATCTTCTAGAATTTGCAGTTCCCAAATTGGGCCCTTAGGTACCCCCAGTGTCCTTCACAGCTATACTTGATGTCTGTCTAATACAACACAAATTACTAGCTCACAGTGTTTGTAATTCCAACATTACAAAGCTCTACACTTATTTCTACGACATCCTGCCCTTGAGAAGTGGGCATTTAGTAAAACACCAGGGTTAATGCAATGCAGGAGAAGAAATGAGAGCACCGGTATACAATCTGATTTCCAGATTTGAGCTACTGTGCAGTGCCCAATAGACACAATAGCCCATTAGGAAGTAATTGTGGTTGTTTTAGAAAGAAATAAATGTTTTTAATTTATATGTCTTATTTTTTCAAACAGCTACTAAGTTGTTAGGACACAGATACTTTGAAGTTGACTTGACCTAACTACATAATAAACAGAACTGATGGATATTTCTCCTAGCCTAGGGATGCAACGAAAGAGCACTGAGACACTGAGCATCATAAGCCAAGAGAGGTTGACAATTTCTGTTCTAGAATAAATATCTAAATGTCTCAGTAAATGGCTTCTTCAGATTCCTTTATTAAGGAAAGGAAATACCTTTACAAAATGAAGAACAGAGGAGATCTTGACTTTATTACATTATTTCCTATTCTTCCATAAGGTAGATGTTGGACTTATGAAAAGGAAAATTATTTTTTTCTTTTTACAAAAATAGAATATATTCACATGGTAAAACATCATTACAAATGTACTTGCACTGAAAAATAGTTCTTCATTTTTAGTCTCCCATGCTGCCTCAGTGGGTTTGAACACGAATACTTCTGGGCTTCTTTATGTTCTTTCATATTCAAAGTTTTTATATAATTAAACAATCTTTATCACCTTCTCTTTTGCTGTTGTTGTCATTATTATTTTTAACTAGACTGTAAGTTAAATAAAGGTAAGGACCGTCTTTATTTACTTCATCATTATTTCCCCAATACTGATAAAGTGCTTGGCACTTAGTAGGCATGCGATAAATTCTTGTTGAATTCATAGGTGAAGAAAGGAAGGGAGGGAGGAAAGGAGGTAAGAAGAAGAGATTGCTTCCACAACCTGCCTTTATCCTGGTCCTTTTGCAAGTTTTGCTTCTGTTCCTGCTTTGGTTTTGTTTTGGTTTTGTTTTGCCAACTCCTTTGCCTTCTACATCTTAAAGTCAAGTTTGCTATTTCTTTTTAAGTTTGATATTTCTGACTTGATCACTTTCTTTTCTTTTAAAAAAATGTGTTAGGGGCACCTGGGTGGCTCAGTTGGTTAAGCGGCCGACTTCAGCTCAGGTCATGATCTCACGGTCTGTGAGTTCGAGCCCCGCGTCGAGCTCTGTGCTGACAGCTCAGAGCCTGGAGCCTGCTTCGGATTCTGTAACCCCCTCTCTTTCTCTGCCCTGCCCCTGCTCGTGCTCTGTCTCTATGTCTCTCAAAAATAAATAAACGCTTAAAAAAGTTAAAAAAAATTTGTTAATGTTTATTTTTGAGAGAGAGAGAGGGAGGGAGGGAGGGAGGGAATGATCAGAGAAGGGGCAGAGAGAGAAGGAGACACAGAATCTGAAGCAGGCTCCAGGCTCTGGGTTGTCAGCACAGAGCCCGATGTGGGCCTCAAACCTACAATCCATGAAATTAAGACCTGAACTGAAGTCGGCCGCTTAACCAATTTAGCCACCCAGGTGCCCCATCACTTTCTTTTCTTATTATGAGATATTTAGGATGTTTTAGAAGTGTTTGATATTATAGGCAATGCTGCAATAAATAATATTACAAGCATTTCTCTAGGTAAGATTCTTTTAAAAAAATACTGTTAATTTATTTATTTTGAGAGAGCAAGAGATTATGCATGCACAAGCAAGGGAGAGGAAAGAGAGAATACCAAGCATGCTCTGCACTGTTAATGCAGAGCATGACATAGGGCTCCATCTCAAGAATTGTGAGATCATGACCTGAGCCGAGATCAAGAGTCAGACATTTAGCGCACTGAGCCACCCAGGCACCCACTTCTAAGACAGATTCTTAAGAGTGAAAATTTTGTTTTAGATTTCATGTATAAACATCAGAACAATCTAGCTTAAGATACTGCTGATTTGTTCTAATACAGGTTTATATCAGAGCTTTATTTACTTTGGGTTTTATATAACTTCAGACATCCTTAAAAGTTTCAGACAAGGTACAAGGAACTCCCATATAATTCTTACCCAAATTCACCATGTTTTGTACTTTGCCCCATTTGTTTTATTATTCCCTTTCTCTTAAGCACATCTACACACACACACACACACACACACACACACACACACACACACACCCCTAAAATATTTTTTGACCATTTGTTAGTAACTTGGAGGCCTCAGGTTCCTTTATTCCTAAATCCTTTCCTGTCTGTTTCCTAAGGACCAGGATATGCACTTAGACGATCCCGGTACAATGATCCAGATCAGGACGTGGTTTTTCAGATATTAGTTTGTAATGTATATTTCTTATTTCCTCTTCAACACTACATTAAGGCTCTTAAGTTCAATGAATAAGTTCCACAGCAACACATACCTTCGGAATCCGGCCCAGCGTATCACACATAATGGACACTAAGGAAATATTTCCTGATAATTTAGGACAAGGAGGATAGGGATTTCAGGAGGCACTCTTCAACTGAGTTTTATTTGAAAATAGAGGTTTATCAAAATTAGAATCTAAGTTCAGGATATTTGAGCACAGCTATTCAGTCTGAAGCACGTACTAAAACTGAATTCTGTACCAGATCTAGTGCATTATGGTTGATTATATTCATGCCGTAAAATTAAAGTAATTACTTCATTTTAAAATTAATGTACTCTAAATATGTTTAATGACTGAAATTAAAATGTGCAATTATAGTATAAATACATGAAACGATGTTGCAGTGTGTTTACACTAATTATCTTGTGTCGGCTGAGATAGCTGCGGTGAAGGTGTGCACAAGTGCCCCCGGAAGCTGGTCACAGTCCCTCTAGCAGAGATGCTCCTGGACCAAGTGCTCCGCGGGAGAAACACACTCGCCGTGGTGGAGGGTTTGAGCAGAGAAAAGGTTGCCTTTTCCCTCATTAGTCTTGATAACTATGATAAATAAGTAGCTAGTTTACAGAAAATGCCTAATGTTTGAATATCCTCAAGTATTAAGGAAAAGATCTGAAACTCAATAGCTCCATTTTATAGAGTCATAGAAGTACAGCCACAGTTGGCCAGATTAAATAGTGTTCTGAAAAAATTGCCCTATTGATACTGTGATTCTTACAAGTCTATTGACCAATATTGACAAGTTGGATGAACAAGCAGCTGTCACTAATTAGAAATACATCTAATTAACGATTCCATGTATTTGACGACCCTAGGACCTAAGAAATTTCATCCATGCCATTATAACCAAAGGATGACTTTTTAATTTTCATCGCTTTAGTAAAACAAACAAAACCCAAAACTTCGGCAAATACAACTCTCACTGATGCCTCTGCTAGTACACACTTGTCCTGTAGAATTTGTCACCCTTCCAAATACTACCTTTCTCCTTCAGGTACACTATAATGTATTTTAGAGATAACGTGGCCCATATGTTTTGAGACCTTTGGCTTTATGTCATCAAAATACTGTTTGCTTAGAATTACTTGATGCCCAAGTTGTCTTGGCAAACAAGACCTTACGGCTTTTCTCTTTAAAATGGAAGGGCAGATTTTATAGGCCTCACAACAGCATCTGAGGGGGAAAGTGGTTTTGATATGAAATTCCTATATCTCATAGCTTCCCATACCTCTGCTTTTAAACATCTACTGGCTCAGTCGGCTTGGGATGCTATATGAAAACACCATAGACTGGGCACCTTAAACAATAGACATTTATTTCTCACAGTCCCAGAGGCTGGGAAGTCCAAAATCAAGGTCCTGGCAGGTTCCGATGTTCATGAAGGCCCTCTTCCTTACTGTAGACAGCTGCCTTCTCACTTCGTGCTCACATGCTCTTTCCTGGGTGCATGGACGTGGAGGAGGAGAGAGAGAGTGGTCCCTCTCTACCTCTTCTAGAATTTATCCCCATGATAAGTTCCCTACCCTAATGATCTAATGTAAATCTAATTACCTCCCAAAGGCTGCACCTCAAAATACTATCACATTAGGGATTAGAGTCTCAACATATAAATTTGGGGCGGAGCAACAACATTCAGTCCATAATATCCACAATACGCTAAAAACACATTGAAGAAGCAATACTATTAGATATTGTCTTGCACAGGCTGGGCCACAATGCAAGTGTCATTACACTCATCCTAAAGGGGAGTGGAAGGACTTCGATCCCATGTGATCATCCTGCTATCTCAGGAGGGTAAGAACATGGGCAGTGAGAAAAACATCTGACAAAGCAAAACTGAGATGTGTCTGATCAGCATGCCCCCAGTTCCACCACTGGATAAATAATTGGCTTTCCTCATCTGCCTGTAGGACATATTGAGAGTCAAAGTCAACAACAAAATGACAGATCACCACGTTTCAGAGAGAGGTTCTCTTTAGAGCAAAGGAAAGGGATGTTTACTGTCTATTATAAAAGACATGGTTTTAAAAACTGGAAAAAAAAAAAAGACATGGGCATGGGGCACCTAGGTGGCTCAGTCGGTTAAGCGTCCAACTCTTGGTTTTGGCTCAGGTCATGATCTCACGGTTTGTGAGTTCAAGCCCTGCATCAGATTCTGTGCTAGCTATCCATGCAGAGCCAGCTTAGGATTCTCTCACTCCCCCCTGTCTCCGTCCCTATCCTGCTCATGCTCTCTCTCTCAAGATAAATATAAAAAATTAGTTAATTGATTAATTAATTAATTTTTTAAAAAGACCTGGGTGTCCTAAGATCAAGGATTTTGTCCTATAATGGAACTCACTGTTAAGTCTGATGTCATCTTATTCAATCTTACCTATTGCCTTGAAGGAATAGAGCCTTAAGAAACCAGTGAAAATGCTAATACTCTGCCTAATGCAATTGCTGTGAGAAGGATGAGCAAACAGGTAGATATGTGATCAAGGAAATCGTAACAGGAAGTCAATTGTAGGATCTGGGTGGTGGCTGAATGGTTATGTGGATGTTCACTGAAATGCTTTCAGTTTTTTTCAGTTGACTGAAAATGTGCTTAATAAAATATTTGTTAAAGAATTTTTAATCCTACTTCAAAGTTAGTGGTAGCTTGAGACTTCAATGAACTTAGCAAGACACATTTTGGTTACCGTGGCCTTTGTGTAATACTCATTATTTACAGTCACTCACTCTTTTATTAATGATCATGTTCCTAGTTACCCCAAACCTCACTAGGATTTCTTTAAGGCTTTCTGTACCTCATGATGTCCCTAGCCATGAACCTATTTATTTCTCTACTCTCAAACCTCATCTATGCTATAATCCATTTTGCCCAGCTCTTTGCTAGCTCTCATACCTGCAATGAACCTGATGGAAAGTGCTTGAGAGGAAAGAATGATGAAGTCTATGTCAGAGAACCACAGCCCTCACCTTAGTAGTTACGCTGATTTGGCAGAGCTCCTGTTTATTGAGCACTGAGTTGTTTATTAAAATCATTGTAACACATTTATTCCTCACAACAACCCTATTATTCCTATTTTAGGGATGAGAAAAGGTGAGTCAGAAAAGTTAAGTATCTTGCTCAAGGTTCCATGACGTAGCATGATTTGAACTGTGACCTGTCAAACTCCCAAGCCTCAAACTGTAACCGCTTGTTTGTATTGTCTTCCAATCCTCTTTACATCTTTGAGTCTTTGTTCCTACAATACAATTATTCTATTTTACATAGATTTGTTTTTAACATCAAATAAAAACAGAGTTAAGCAAGTATATTTAAAATAGTAAGGGACTCTATAAATGCAGGTATAAATATTACCAAGATGTAAAGAATCTCTGAACTGGTTTGGACAAGTGTAATAAGGCTATCGTTTCTCATGACAGGAAAGCCTCAGAAAAATATATCCTTACTTAACCATTAGACATTCATTCCTTTGGCTATTCCAAATAGCGAGCATACACACACATTGAGTTGCATTAACTCTAAAGCTCACAATTATTAGATCCTTTTTAAAACCATGCCTTGATAATGCAGAGAAATCATGAAGACACGGAACACTTAGAATAACACAGAGAAGCCCAAAGAACTGCAATAAAAATATCTTTGCCCCATTCATAATAATACTGTCTGTGACTCATCTGACTTGCGAATCCCAATATATTCTGCTTCTAACTGTGGGGCAAATTCAATTTAGCAGAGGAATGTAAAGATTATAGTTCCTTAACTCAGTGTGTCCCCAAATTTAAAGTCTATCAGAGTCAGCATTTAAAACAAACCAAAAATGTTCTTGGCTTTTGGATCCATCTCTGGGAGATTCTTATAGAGAGAACTGGTGACACTCGAGCAACAAAGTCTTTAGAAACTTTACTAAGAGATTTTGATAAACAGGATATTTAAAGACCAGGGCCTTAATCAAAAGGAACATGTTTCAAAAAAAGGGTTTTTTTCTGGATATCATAATCACATTTGCTGGGAGAGATACTGGTGGTTAAAACACTCTTCAAATGATACTACATATACTGTCTTCCCCTCCACCACACACACTTAGTCTATGTGGAAAATTTACTTGGTTTCCCTCAGTGAAATTAGATCACATTAACTAAACACAGTATGTTAAAAGTTTATAAAGACTATGAATTTGGTTATCTAAATGTTAATTTTACGTACTGTTACAGAAAAAAAAATAAATAAGGTGTCCAGAAAAAATCATTTTTTAAAAAGAAATAGCCAAGATTTCTTAGCAGTCAAAAAATAAACTGTGATAACTTCTTCCTTGCAAAAGTTTTTCTCCGGTGGAAAAACTTAATAGTGATAATTTACTTCGTATATTAACAAAAAAGGGTATTCAATGGTTTTGAGTGAAACTCTAATTTTTGCATCAGAAAACTGATGAATACCTGTTTTTGGAGACATTATTCTGCTTATTTATATTGTCTAAGTCACTTGTATACAGAGAGGAAGCAAAGAATGACTTTTCCATGCGTATGTTTCTGCAGTTTGTTACAGATGAAAAATAGTTTAATTTTGTGCGCTCAGAATAAAAGAGGTTAGAAGGTTACAAATCATGTTTGGATAAGGTATTACAGCATCCCTCCAGTCAATTGGAAAATTAAACTTACTGATGCATTGACCAAATCAAAACAATGTGCTTATATTTTTCCTCTAGAAGATTTCCAGCCCAAATAGCAATTTGGCTTCCTATTCCTTCAGTTAGAAAATACATTCTGATTTACCACAAGTGTCTAATTTAATCAAGGGGACAAACATGTAAAGGGTGTCTGGTTCTTATTTCATTGTGTTTTTGAAATATAAATGAGAAACAGTGAGAAATGTACTTTTTGAAGGCATCTACAGTATATTTTCCCAGCACTGTTTATAAATTTCGAATTCTTTTACAATAGTTATCTCATTCATAAAAATTGTATTTGACAGCTAAATGAAAAATCTGATTGATAAAAGTCATGTCATCCTCAAAGAAGATATGAAGTTATCTGACTCGTGAAGTGTTTAGAGCAGAAAACATGAGGGTACACAGAGCCACAACCGTTCTCCTCTTCTTGTGCTTAAATCTGAGTAACATGAAAGGTTTATGTCAAGGTTCTTAGGTCTTCTCAGAGAGGATTATTATTCACTCATCACCTGGGAAGTGATCAATAAAAACTTCAGGGCAACACCCTTGGATGCTTTTTTCTAATCTAGCGGTAAGTTTGAGAATAATGCAAAAGAGGCTTTTATTCTACTGCAGCTCTTTTCTATAAAAGAGTCTACTCCAAGATCTCCCTTTATGTGTGTCCTGTGCCTTCTGTGTTGCAAACATAAAGTGAATGCTGGTGGGTACCTGTGCATTAAAAACAAACAAACAAACAAACAAACAAAAAACCTCTATCAACAAGAGATGCTCCAAATAGGTGTCTATGCCATTACACTTAGATACTATTTCCACCTATCAGATGGGCCAATATTTAGAAGTTTGACGACTGACAATGCACTTTTTTTGGAGAATCTACGAAGAAACTGGTGTTCTCATACAAGGCAGATGAGTGTACAAAATGGATCGAGACCACTGTAATGGAATTTTGCAATAACTATAAAACATACATATTATTTTTCCTTTTGTGATCCTTTTATGAAAGCTATCTTAGATATATACTGCCAAAAAAACAGTAAAGGATATACAGACAAGGCTATGTATTGTTGCCAAAGACTGAGATAATCCAAACGTCCGACCACAGTGAACTGCCTGATAAACCATGATACACACCACAGTGTATTACGCAACTGTAATAGAACAAACCAAATCTCTGAAAGCTTCTTCAAACTGCTCTCCACGATATATTATTAAATGAAAAGATGTACAAAATTATATTTACTGTGCACATATTTTATGCAGAAAAAGAGGAGAGATTATGATTATATGTGTACATATTGTGTGTATAAAAATATGCACAATTTTTCCCCAAAAGAAACAACTGACTTTTGAAATAAGAATTAATAAAAATAACAGGCACGTGGAGAAGGAGGTAAGGAGGTGCAGGTAAACATGGGATGCATGAAAGCAAATTTCCTGAGAATATATGCCTTACAGTTTTGATTTTAGATGCAAATGTTTTATCTAAGTAAGAAACACATTGAAAATTTAAAAAAGCAAAGCTCAGAAATTGAAAATAATGAATAAGTGGGCTTAACTGAATTTCCTCTTAATGGAATATCAAAAAAGCCTTATTTCTAATTATTCTAAACAAGTATTTTTAGTGTTTATCCCTAGTAGGACGTATCCAAAGGACAAAAAGAGCCAAAAAATCATTTAAAACTGTTTAAGATTAAAGTACTTTTGTTTTTAGAGAGAATATAGTAGGTAAGTACTTACTTTAATGTCATTAAGAACCAAAAGTTTCATTATAAGTAAAAAATATTAAAAAAACATAATTCAAGAAGTAAAAATACTACATTTATTTTTATTTGCAAGTAAAGTTCATACATTCATATGTGTGTGTTACTTTTTATTCTAATAATATGCCGAACGGATAGAAAATGTCAAATATAGGGCAAGGAAGTCCCATAAACTTTTTACAATTCCTCATATTTCTTTTCTTAAGGAAAAAAATATTTCATAGTTGTGTCCACTAAAATGGCCCCTAAGCAATGACAGTCTTCTAGCAATGGATATCCTAGCACCTGGACTGTGACCCCTACAGAGCATTTCATAAAATTAAACCAGAAATTTTTAAAGAAATAGCTAATTCCAGGTTTGGGTCAGAAAATGTACGTGATGAAGCTAGGACAGCTTATCTTACCTAAAACAAAACAAAACAAATAAAACAAGTCACAGAGAGGGAGGGAGGCAAAACATAAGAGACTCATTAAGTACTGAGAACAAACTGAGGGTTGATGGGGGGTGTGGGAGAGGGGAGAGTGGGTGACGGGCATTGAGGAGGGCACTTGTTGGGATGAGCACTGGGTGTTGTATGGAAACCAATTTGACAATAAATTATACTATACTTGGTAACAAAACCAAGGTTACCAGACTAATAAGTTCACTTCAAAAGGTCACAGGAATATTCAAACATGAAAACAAATGATGATGCTAGAGGATTTAACACAGCAAATACATTTTTGAAAACTCATAAAGCCAAAATCTTAATATGATATTCCAAAAGCAAAGATACTCATGGATCATCTTTGCTAAGATATCAACGCATTAATTTGAAAATTAATAGAAATGAAACAAGCCTTTTGCTAGGTTGTGGGAATTCAGGAAAGCCCACCCTGCCTTTCCTGACCTAACTAACTAGATGATTAGCTAACTGAAAATACAGAGAGGGGGGATTTTTCTTTATAAATATTAAATGCAGGACAAAGAATCTACTTGGAAAATTGCCATTTTGCAGCCCGGCTAAGATCAAGAATTAAGGAAGATCTGTCACTATGTGCTACATTCACTAGATAGACGGTTGATGTGGACCTTCATAATGTAATAGATGGGTCAACCTTATACCAGACATGGTATTTTAACATAAGTGTATACAGTACTACCTCGGAAATATCTTTGTTTTTCTCACTCTTGCAAAATTCAACCTGAACCTAATCAATTCTCTAGATCTAATTATGGCTTCATGAAATATTACAGTGATGGAAAATAGAAGTTAAATGCCATGGAGAGAATTAAATATGGGTAGGTCTTCAGATTAAAAGATAACATTCTTTTCAGGAGATAAAAGAAAAATAAAGGATTGTTAAATGGATTTTAAAAGATTATAAGACATCTGACATAAATCTACTGTTTGACCTTGTTTAGATTCTAATTCAAAGGATCAGCTGTTAAAAGCCAGAGCGTTCACTGGATGCTATTACGGAATCATTATAATCTGTCAGGTGATAATGGCACTGTTACTATGTTAAAATAAAAGTGTTATGATTGCAAATAGATATTCACAGTCGAAATACAATGTTTCAGATTGGTTTTACAATATTTCAGGCAAAAAGTATGTGCTTGTGATGGGTAAGAAGGGCAGAATGTCAGTAATTTTGAAACTTAGTAATGAGTTTATTGGTAATGGTATTTATTATAGTGTCCTTCCCACTTTTGCATATATTTTAAATTTCCTATAAAATAAAACTAATAATAATAATGATAAAAGCCTGTGACTAAAGACTCAGTTAATGATGGATTTTTAAGTTAAATGAAATTAATAAACAAGAATTCCATTACTGCATCCTATAGAGCAATGTGTGCGATGAAATCATGTCACACAGTAACACCCAGTGCTGCGAGCGTTTAGTGGCAGCCTTGTTGGCACAGGAGAGGGTATCAGTAGCATCTGGGTTTTTAAAATCAAGAATAGACTTAAGACAGGAATTCTGGGCTTAATAGGAAGGTGAGCGTAATCGGACAGAGTAGAAAGCATAAGAAGCAAGAAAACCCTGTGAAAACTGGAGTCTGTTAAAATGCAATAATCCAAGAGTAAATAATTCCAAGGGAATACATCAAAATGAACTGCAGAAGATCCTAACTGGTTTCAAAAAGCTTTCCCTATATGGGGAAGGTGGGGGTAAATTAAGTCTATATTTAGTAATACTGTAATTGAACTTTGCATTTAAAATAAACTTTGTGGGGGTGCCTGGGTGCTTCAGTCAGTTAAGGGTTTGACTTCGGCTCAGGTCATGATCTCACGGTTCGTGGGTTCAAGACCCCCCCCACCCCCCCACCCCCCCCAGTCGGGCTCTGTGCTGACTGGAGCCTGCTTCGGATTCTGTGTGCCCCTCTCTCTCTGCCCCTCCCCCATTCGCTCTCTGTCTGTCAAAAATAAATAAAGTTTAAAAAAATAATAAAATAAATTTTGTGAATACTACTCAGCGAGTATAAAATTGAAAGAAGAACAAGTCAGAGGCAGTAGGATATTTCAAGTTTGTGAAGTTCACAAATAGAACCATTTGTCAGATTTTGGATGACAGATTAATCTACTTATCTGCTCTTGGCATGCATTTTCTCATCTGCCACATGAGGGTTTTTAAACCAAATGATCTCTTAAGAGTTTTAGAATTGACATTCTGTGTTAGATGACCAAGTTTATTTTTTCTCACCTGCCAAAATTCCACCAATCTTTTGCACAGTTTCAGACGAGAAGAGTCTGTTTGTAGCCCTTGTCCCTCCTCCTTCATCTCTAAACATTCTTTCACTACTACCCACTCTCACCCCCAGCTCACATTCTGGCAGCATGGGTGAATGCCAGAGGCAGGAGGTTGGGAAGCAATTTATAATTATATATACTGCTGCTGTCACTTTGGAGAGAAAGACAATTTATAATAAACAATGGACCTCTTAAAATTATCAAAGCAGTGGTCCTCAGCTCACAGGGTCAGTTCTCCAGAGAGTCACTGATGGTTTCAAGGGTCTGGCTAATATTTGCATCCTGTGTTGCCTCCTCATAAAGTTCCCTCTCATCTCTTCTCCTGGATTCTGTAAGGGCCACCCTAGGAAATGCCAGGGCAAATTATTCTAACGAATAAATGATGAACTGCAGAAAGGAAGACTTTGGTTTGGCAAGTAAAATTTAGAAAAACAATGGTTCAGAAAAGTCGACGTTAGGCAGGTAGAAACAAAAATGTGGAAAGCAAATCAAGCAAATATATTTAGAGAAACAGGGATAGAAAAAAAAAAAAAAAAGAACACTGTGAAAACGATGCCTGAAGATAAAATGTGTTCAAACTGAAATTCTACTCTGTGTTAGGTTTCTGACTCTGTAAATGTAGGGACATAAAATGATGATAACAAGAGTAAGTTTCCACACAGGCTCTCCTTTTCCTATCCACACCTAGTGCCTTATACCCACCGTCATTGCTGTTATTTTTGGACCTGAGGCACTGATTCAGAAAACAAGGACAAATCAGAGCCACGATGGCCCCCTACTTCTGAGTCATTCATTTATATTCTCAATTGCTTTTTCATTCAGTTCGTTGAGGCAGCTGAGAAGGTGTATTTGTTAATATGGGATGGAGACCATTGACAAACAAATTGCTGGTGCTTCACACGCGCTGGGTCATTTACCATTCATACAATCATGCAAGGAAGGGTTTATTATCATGACTTTACAAATAAAGAAAGGAAGATAAAAGAAGTTAAATTATCCTTAGCACATAATCATTAAGTGACAGAGCAGGGATTTGAAGCCAGACTCATTTATTCTATCTAATATTTATTGATTTAATAGTTAATATATTTTTCAAGAATTATATCACTCGGATGTTGTATTTGAATGTCACTGAAATAGACTTGCAATTACAAGAGAAACTTTTCTGATTTGTATATGAATCAGGGCATGCAAGGAATGTGAACGGTGATTAGGAGTCTCCGACAACATCACAGAAATTTCTCTAAAATCAGTGATCGCAAATGAATCACATTTCTTGCCACCATTTCAAAAAACTTAAAAAAAACCTATATTACATTTTTCATTTTATTAAATAAAATAAGCATACTTTTATTTCTCACATTACATGGGGAGTCTTAAAACGCATGCTTTCCTTCTGTAATCTTTCCCACGGCAACCATAGCGACAATTTACACAGTTTGTGTAAAAGCCCTCTTTTCTCTCTAGAAGAAATTTATGCATCTATCTGAATACCAGCAGAGGGAGTGGGGAATCTAAAATGGCTATGTTTCTGGGTGGAATATAGGAAAACATTTTAAAGGGCAATAGTTATTTTCTGACTCAGCACAGAATCTGTATAAATGATGCTTTTAATGCTTAAATTCTAATATAAGTATTGTATCTTCTCTTTTCATCATCAGTTGAATGCATTAAAATTTAGAAAGTTTATAAAGATAAATGTGAGGGGGGGAAATTAGTATAGCTACTTTCCAAAGAACATTTGATATGTTCCACTCTGGGCTTCCCTGATGGTTTCTACAGCGCCACGTGTTAAGAAGGAAGGCTTTAATCTGTAAAGATGAATTTCAACCTCGAAACCCCCACTGGTTTTAATGGGAGTGACACAGCTAACATGTCACAACAGACTTTGGAAAGGTACCCCTGAGTGTCCAATTATTTTAAGTGCTTTTCCTATTCACTGTCGCTCAACTGACCATAGTGGATTTATTTGGCAATAACATTCCTCTGACGTGAACTTCCGGAGGGATTGCTCCATAATTCAACCCTAGTTAATGTTGCCTTAAAAATTAAGTGTTTCCGTAAGTTTTAAATAGATAACAGTACTTTCTAACAACTATGTTCTTAGATACAATTTTATTACTTACACAGGGTTAAAAAAAAATCTGGCAAGAAAGATTTTCCGATTTTTGTTAAAATGGGAAAAAAAAAGCCAAGAGAAAACATCCTGTCATAGGTCCCAGAAAAATTCCCCAAGCTGGAACAGGAGATGCAGCATTTTCTAAATTACCTTAATAAATGCAAAATACCCAGTTCAATATTCAACTCTTAAAAAATTACTGAGTGTTTAGCATTAGTAAGCATCCCTTCTTCTCTGAAGTGGTTTTTCTAGGATTACTATGTGTTCCAAGTCCTCAATTTTATAATGCCAATTCTAATTTCATGATTATTATATAAGACATTAATCCGGCTCCCCCAGTATGATCCCCAGTGGGCAGAGCTGTACCTCTGGGTTATCCGTGCTTCACATCAAATCCCCTGCTGCTAAATCGCTGTGGTTTGTCCTCATAATGACGATAGCAGTGAATAGTATCCTTCATTATACTCAAAGAGAGAAAGGGTCTATTTAAAATATGGGGAAAAAAGGCTGTTTACTTTTCTTTTTATTCTTCTCAAGGTCATTAGCATTGATGAGCAGCATAGAGGACAGGCCATACAATCAAGCTAGAGTAAGATACAGACCTGCTATTCACACAAGATAATATAAAGCTAACATGTGTTTTGTCTGATTGAAATGCCATCAACAACTTAGCAGGATTTATAGATATCTGCGCTTACCCAAGGCTATAGCTAAAACACTCTGCCACTTCACCCAGGTGGGCAGATGTTATTTCTATGTCATCTGAATCAACCCCAGGACTATAGATTCTTCCAATTAGCTTCTTATGGTATGAAAATAAACAAAAACAGAAATCAAGAAGTCTTGAATTTTTGTTCCCGGGGATGAGGAGGAGTTCATATAGATAGAACTAATATAGCTACTTCTGTAAAAATTAACTGATGTTAAATCCCCCTGAAGTTGTAACTTTAAAATATTTTGCATCATTCCCATTTCTTCTTAATTTTTGGAAATATATTTCTTGATTAGATAATGACAGAGTCTATGAACTCCAAATAGACTCTTTATTTCTGTTTTTAAAATAGAAAAGTAAAATAAAATGACTATCAGATGAGCTGTCTGATGACTTTTTAAAGCTTAATAACTTCAGCATGATACAAAATTCAGCATTTTAAAATGGAGTATCCACCTACATACTTGGCGAGTTGCCAAAGTCTAGACTACCACAATGGCAAATGTAGAAAAGGAGGAAAACACAATTTTAATCTTGTAAAGATCTAAACTGCCTAGAAGGAATATTCATTTTCATTTTTAACTGAGATTTGTCTGATTCTCCTTAAATTCAGAAGTAAATTCAAATTAATAAATTTACTTGGAAAACCATTTTGAGTTCAGCGACTTGAATTCATCTCAAAACCTCTAAAGAAGAACTGAGTGAAGTTTTAGTAATTGATCATTTAATAGGTGCCAGGAGCTGCATTTCAGGGATACAGGTAATTACTAGTACTTTCTTTGTACAAATGAGGAAACTGAGTCATAAAGAGGTTCAGAAACTGGCCCAAGTTGTGGAGAGTCAGATTCCAGCGTCTGTGCTGGTAACCAGCCCTGCACCGGTGCTCTGGGAGAGTGTGTTTATGACACTACTGTTCCCAGTGGATGGATGGCTGGAAAATATATGCATTATCCCCTGAGAGTTGCTAGAGGACTACAGATAATACTAAGTGGTGTGTTTCTACCTGTTTTTGTCCTAAACTTTAACTATTTACTCCTTTGTTTGTAAAACAAAGACAAAACTAAACAGAAGGATCTCAAGTAATATTTAGTACTAATATCATACCTGAAATAGTTTGCATGTTTTAAAAATCTTTAAAAACTCTTTATTTATTTTCGACAGAAAGAGAGAGAGAATAGGAGCAGGGAGAAACAGAGAGGGAGACACAGAATCCAAAGCAGACTCCAGGCTCTGAACTGTCAGCACAGAGCCTGATGCAGGTGTTGAACTTACAAACCATGTCCAACTCACAAACTGTGAGTTCATGACCTGAGCTCAAGTCTGAAGCTTAACAGACTGAGCCACTCAGACGTCCCTCCTTCCTCTGCATATTAATTCCAATACCCCTGTAGATATAGGAAACTGCTGTAAGGGCATAGTAAATGAAAAATTCAGATAAAAGTGGGACAAGAAAATAGAGCCAGGACATCTCAGAAAGTACAAAATTATACAGTATATAGGCATATTATATATAATTATATATAATATATAATGCTAATATATTATATAAACATATAACATGTAAGAAACATATACCAATATTTAATAAAAAGAAAATGAGAGACAGTGCTGTGAAGTTGAGAGAGCTATTGTAGCAAACCCTTCCACCGAAATTTAAGAAAAATTAATTTCCCATCAAATGAGTAAAAGGACCATGGTCTCACATACCAGAGATTTGACCGGGTCATTTGAAAAGAAAAGGAAATCGAATTTCTGTTCAGTTTATTAAAATGATGCTTTATTTAAAGAAAAAAGAAAGAAAAAGAAAAGGAATAGCATATTTAAGATACTCAAGGAAAGAAAATGTGAGCCCTGGACTTTGTGTGATTTCCAAGTATAAAAGCCAAGGACACACTGTTATCAGCATGCAAAAAGTCAAGAAATATTGTTCCCAGAGGAATCTACTGAAGACCTTCAGAAAACCATAATGAAGAGGGAAACACTGATACAAGGACTGGCTGCATGATTCCAGTGCTCACCTCACATAAGAAAAGAGAAAACCACAACAGTATGCTCCTCCTGACAAACATAGAAAACAATACCACTTATAAAATGATCTTGTCCCTGAAATTAAACTTGGATCTCATCCAGCCTTTATATTCTACCAAGAAATCACAAGAATTGCAGAAGACAAAGGAGTATGGTAAGCTATACCACTGGGATGCAATTAGCAAATGCAGACAGGCATATATGTGGGAAGAAGCCCAACGACTTTGACAAATAAATTGCAAAGCAAAAACAAAAAACAGAGAGAGAGAGAGAGAGAGATAAGAAGTGGCACTTACAGTTAAATGAGATTTAACAAAGTAACCTTTGCAAAAACTTCATGTCATCTTTATTAAAAACTAAGCTACAAAAATGTTATGACATTTATAAGACGATGAGAAGTTTGAACATTGAAGAGACAGTCCATGATATTAAGCAATTCTTTTAAACCATTTCTTATACGCGGCATTGGCCAGAGAAATATATAAAAATAGGGAAAGACAAGCATGTCCTTTAGATATTATACTATACTACTAGCCGATCAAATGGATGCACTGACATAATGCCTGAGTCTAGCTTCACACTAATTTTGTGAGTGTGGAAGGGACTGGATCAGTCAAGGGTGGTGGTTCTTGAGGTGCACGATGGGTCCTAGATGCTGACTTTTACTGTTGTTAAAAATTCACAGTAAAATAAAACAGAAATAAGATAAAGACATTTACAAACACGTAAAAGAATTCATTACACACAGGTCTGTGTTAAAAGTTTCACTGAAAGAGATTTTCAAGAAGGAAACTTATCCCAGATGAGCACATAATAACGCAGGAAGGAAAGAAAATCCTTGGGGAAGGTAGGAAGTCAGTAAATCTATATGAAAACTACTTAAAATAATACTAATTGTCTTTACGAGTCAATGCATGTAGAATTAATACACCCGACAAAAAATGAACAAAAGATAGGAGAAGGATTAGTAGAAGTGTTCTGTGTTTCTTGCATTATCTGGGAAGTAGCAAAAGCACAAGTTTACATTCTGCTGTAATGAATCAAGAATGCAGCTGTCATCTGTAGATGAGGCAGAGTAACCTCCTCTTTGGAAGATATTACAGTGGTTATTGATTTATTTATTTTTATTAAAAAAAAAAACAGTGTAACTATTGAAATGCATTTAAGGCAGCTGCTTCTTGCAGTAAAAACCCTCTTTTGTCCTGGTAACACATCCATTAGAAAGTGAGTGTTAACATACATAGGGAACTAAAAATGGATGAATAGAGAAACAAGATGGAACGCAACCCTGTACCCAAGGGAAGAGATGCAAATGCCAAGGAAAGCTCACCAACAAGAATGCCAACACAAGACAGAGCCTGTGCACATCTCACACAATGGTAGGTGTCACTTTTAGGATGTGTTACCAGGACAAAAGAGGGTTTTTACTGCAAGAAGCAGCTGCCTTAAATGCATTTCAATAGTTACACTGTTTTTTTTTTAATAAAAATAAATAAATCAATAACCACTGTAATATCTTCCAAAGAGGAGGTTACTCTGCCTCATCTACTTCTCACCCCCCTCCCATCCTAGACAGGACTTAGTACAGTAAAGCTTGTTTTTGTAATAGAAGAGCAAACAAAAATTGATCACATTTTTGGTATATTTCTATTTCCTTCTGTCATGTAAATAATGCTTGAAAATTTAACATATATATATGATTTAATATATACTTCTTAGATACATCAGCTTCTTTTAAGAACAGAGAGGAATAACAAAAAGAAAATTAATCAATAATGCTAAAAATTGATATACACTTTCTTATGAGGAAGTTTCAGTTCTGCATGGAACCAGTATTTACAATTACATAGCCCTTGACAGTCTGAACAAATCACCTTATTTGTTGAGCCTCAGAACTATTGAATATGGTAAAAGGAGACAGTTTTATTATTTCTAATTTTTGGATAAGGAAAAGGGGAATTTGAAAGAATAAGTAATTTACTTAAGGGCAAAAAGATACTACTGATAAAGAAAAGGAATTGAAAATATAAAATAAATTAACTAAGTTAAATGGAACTTATTCTGTTGTAGTATCCATCAACCATGGGAATGTTGCACACAGAACAACACAGCAGTTAATATTTTTCGAAATATTCTTATGTTGTCTTCTAAAATAAAGTCAGCCAAAGGAAACAATCAAAAAAATTAAAAGGCAGCCTACAGAATGGGAGAAGACATTTGCAAATTACATATCAGATAAAGGGTTAGTATCGAAAATCTACAAAGAACTTATCAAACTCAACACCCCAAAATCAAATAACCCAGTGAAGAAATGGGCAGAAGACATGAATACATACTTTTCCAAAGAAGACATACAGATGGCTAAGAGACACATGAAAAGTTGCTGAACATTACTCATCATTAGGGAATACAAATCGAAACCACAAAGAGACACCACCTCGTAGCTATCAGACAGGCTAAAAATAACAACACCACAAACAACAGATATTGGCGAGAATTGAAGAAAGGGGAACCCTCTTGCACTGTTGGTGGGAATATAAACTGGTACAGCCACTCTGGAGAATAGTACGCAGTTTCCTCAAACACTAAAAATACAACTATCCTACATTCCAGCAATTGCACTATTAGGTATTTACCCAAAGGATACAAAAATACAGCTTCGAAGAGGTACATTCACCCTAATGTTTATAGAAGCATTATCAACAATAGCCAAATTATGGAAAGAGCCCAAATATCCAGTGACTCATGAATGGATAAAGAAGAGGTGGTATCTATCTATCATCTAACTATCTATCTATCTATCTATCCATCCATTAATCCATCCATCCAATGGCATATTACTCAACCATCAAAAAGAGCAAAATCTTGCCATTTGCAATGATGTAGATGGAGCTAGAATGCAATATGCTAAACAAAATCAATCAGTCAGAGAAAGACAAACACCATATGATTTCACTTACATGTGGCATTTAAGAAACAAAACAACAGAGGGGCACCTGGGTGGCTCAGTTGATTAAGCTTCCAAAATCAGCTCAGGTCATGATCTCCTGGTCTGTGAGTTTGAGCCACATATCAGGCTGTGTGCTGACAGCTCAGAGCGTGGACCCTCTTTCAGATTCTGTGTTTCCCTCTCTCTCTACCCATCCCCCACTCGTACTCTGCCTCTCTCTTTCTCAAAAATAAACAAACATAAAAAGTAAAACACAACAGACCAACAAATGGGAAGAGGAGGAAGAGAAGAGAGGGAAACAAACCACAAGAGACTCTTAACAATAAAGATTGAACTGAAGGTTGATGGAAGGTAGGAAGGTAGGTGGAAGACGGGCTAGAAGGGTGATGGGTAATGAGGAAGGCACTTCCTGTGATGATCACTGGATGTTGTATGTAAGTGATGAATCACTGAATTCTACTCCTGAAACCAATATTGTACTGTATGTTAACTAAAAATTAAATTTAAAAAAATAAAAAATAAATAAAATAAAATAGACATCAGTCTGTCATTACAAATCACTTAGGATAATGTTTGATATTTTTCACCTGAGAAATAATGTAAACTAGAAGTTTGTCTAAGTATTTAGTAAGATTGATTATACTGCATCAGTGTTTTATAGGCCAGTGTTCTTAGAAAATATTTTCTAAGGACTTTTTTACTTCAATAATATTTTCATTTGTTTAGAAAATTTTTGGAGTAATGCTAAGATTGGCTCCAGGCACTAAGGAGTCTTAAAGAAATAGTATTCTGCAACATACATGAAATTTCACTCCTTTGCTCTGTTCTGAGTTATTTATCCTTTCTTAGTTAATTTCCATCCTTTCCCTCCCCCTATCCTTCATTCTGTGTAGGTTTTGTTTTTTTTTTTGATCTACTATTGAGTAATTTTCTCTGCTGCTTTATGCAATCTGCTATCAAAACTAAGTACTCAATTTTTAATATCAACATTTGTATTTTTCATTTCTACAGTTTCTATTTATTTTTCAAATTTGCAAAGAAACATTATTTTCCTAAAATATGTATTTATTTGCAAGTTTTCTTTAAACATATTAAGCATAATTGCTAAAACTTGTGTACTACAGATGTCTGACATGTCTGCAATGAACTCTCATCTGTCTGTTGTATTTGCTTGTTGTTAAATATAATTACTGTTTCCTTGTGTATCTGATATTTTTGGATGTGTGCTGGTCATTGCTGTTGAAAACATAATTCAGGCATAGACAGGCATCACTATTTTTCCAGAGGCATTAATCGTCAGGTGCCTAGAATACCAGTTTTTTAAACTACATTCATGCCTTAAAATGTCTTTTGAGAAATATGGCAGTGTATATTTTGGCTATATTTATCTCTGTGGGCTGATGTGTGATTTATAAACTCTTAGACTAATTTCATTTTTATATTTCTTTATTTCTTCTATTTTCCTACATCAAGACAATTTTCCCCACATTCTGGTGAGTGTGTGAATCACAGGGTTGCTTTATATATGTTTGATCTTGGCTCTTTGAGGTCTTAGCTTAACTTCTACCCCCTTGTTCCCAAAGATAAAATCATCACTCATTTTCATACTTTCTTCAGGATTATCAGATACCCACACAATAGAAGTGGTTTGGGATGCTAGCTTAATTTTCTGTGTCCTTACTATCTTCAAGATTTGGCCTACTGATTCTTCAGTATTTTGACATCTCTCTGAAAACATTAAGACAGCTTCTATATTCCTCCAGAAGTTGTAGCTGCCCTCAGAAAGAAAGTCCATCCCAGTAATCTGGCCTACTCTTTCTAATGCAAGAATCTCTCAGCAGTATTTGACAGAGTTCATCATGAACTTCTCCTTGATAAACTTTCTTCACTTTCTTTTAGGACACCCATGCCACACCTTCCTATGATTTATCTGTTTCTCTTCTAGTCTACTTTGCTGCTTCCTTCTAGTATCTCAAGAAAGGAAGGAAGGAAGGAAGGAAGGAAGGAAGGAAGGAAGGAAGGAAGGAAGGGAGGAAAGAAAGAAAGAAAGAAAGAAAGAAAGAAAGAAAGAAAGAAAGAAAGAAAGAAAGAAAGAAAGAAAGAAAGAAAGAAAGAAAGAAAGAAAGAAAGAAAGAAAGAAAGAAAAAGAAAAAGGAAGGAAGGAAGGAAGGGAAAAGAAAAGAAAAGGGAAGGGAAGGGAAGGGAAGGAAGGAAAGACAAGACAAGACAATAAGACCACCACAAGACTCAGCTTTTGGAGATTATTCTCTCTCTAGACTCATTTTAAAACTAGGTATGTATTATTTGGTTTAAATGATATCTTAAAACAAATAACTCAACACTAAAAGATATAAGGGGAAAGTACATTTTTTCTTTAAAGAAAGATAAAATAGAAATGCAAAGTAGTATAATTACTAGTACTCATATAGAATACTAATTCACAAAGTACTTACAAACATTTAGAATACACCAGTTAATACTTGATGTTGCCATTTCAAAGATGAGTAAGACAAGTTCCTTTCTTTCATCTTCTTGTATTCTTATAAAGTGATAGAATATAAGTTCTAGCCTTAGAAGTGGTTATTTACAGAAATCTGTTGAAAACAATTCTGAAGCTATGTGGTGTCAGTGAGACAAAGCATCTTAATCAATGAGCACTAACTCTTACAGTCTGGAATTCTGGAAATCCTGGAATGGTCACCACATTCTGGTTCTCTAAATGAGTAATAATAAATAAAACATTGATCACAACTATGGTATATACTATGTGTCAGCCAATAAACACATAATTATTTCATTTAATCTCACAACAATTTGAGAGGTATGTAATATTAATGCTTATTTTAAAAATTTATAAATTGAGGGGTGCCTGAGTGGCTCAGTCAGTTAAGCATCCGACTTCAGCTCAGGTCATGATCTCACAGTTCATGGGTTCAAGCCCCGTGTCTGGCTCTGTACTGACAGCTCAGAACCTGGAGTTTGCTGTGGCTTCTGTGTTTCTTTCTCTCTCTGACCCTCCTCTGCTTACACTCTGTCTGGTTCTCTCTCTCAAAACTAAATAAACATTAAAAGAGATTTGAAAAAAATAAATAAAATTAATAACTTGAGACTCAGAGAAATTAAGTAACTTGTACAAGGTCACAATAATTATTAGATAATGATAGAGTCAGAATTTGAAATCAGGTCTATGTGACTTTAAAATCTCTCCTTTTATCCTCTCTATTAAACTGCCTATCTGAAAATTAAAGATATCTAAAGATTAGGAAAGAAACTAAGGGAATGACTTAAAAAAGCTTATGAATATGTGAAAATGCTTTTGCATCTTGACCAATTAAACTTGCCATATGCATAGTTACTTGATGTCAATGATGGAATAAAAATAGTTGTAGTGGTCTAATTTGCAAGAATAACTAAATTAACCATCTCTACCTTATGGCCTTTAGAGGTATTGATTGAAATGAAGACACTTTTTCAGAAGCAGGTCAACTTCTTGGCAGCTTGCTCACACTCCCAACAGCATCTCTGCACTCAAACACAACTAAGAGAAGCAACATCTTTTTTATACTGGGGGGCTGCTCTGGGAGAGGGGAGATGTCAATGAACCCCCTGATACTGAACATCTTATCTAGGGTTGGACTCCTCTTTCTGGAGTTTCTTCCCTCACTTCGTCCTCCCACCAACTGTCTGCAATAGGAGAAAGTTAAACCCTAGAGAAGTACCTTCTCCTTTGGCTGCATTTTCAAAGCATGAAAAGGAAAGTCTGTGACTTTTAAAGTTTCTCTTTCAATATGAAGAATCACCTTCTGTAGGCTGAGACAAGGTAGCCAACTAATGGTCCAACCAGTCTGACTCTTTGGTGAATTTCCACTGACAACTTTCTCATGGTTAAAGACTGCCTACTTAATTCACTTTGAATTAATATCTCATTATCAGAGCAAGTTATCACACTTTTACTTTGTACATCATTTTGTTTCCTCCAGAACTACATGAGATCTAGGGAAACACAGAACCCAAATGGTTTCTTTCTTCTCTCCAGTTCACTTGTGTGTTGGAGCTCAGCCAAAGAAGTGTCAACTTTAAGTCCCAGAGGCCTTTAAAATTCCCAAATTAGAATGTGCTTTGTTGTCATTCCCATGGATGTATGTTTTGGCTTCTAAGAAGTATGCAAGGCATGGTAGCCATGTAGAACATAAAAGAATATTTTGATGTATATGAATGAATATTTGAATGGGGGCAGTATCTGTCCTGCAGTGGAACATTCTAGTGTAGTGCTACAATAGCTCTCTCATGTAGAAAGGACTCCACTTTTCTTGCTTGATATTTAAGACATTATTCATCTTGATCTTAAGAGAATTCAGAAATAAACTGCAAAAAAAATGGCATTGTTTTGTGGGATTTAAAAGACATGGAGTAATTGTGCTATTTTTCTTCCACAGTCTTCCATAGTCTGTGGTCATAGAATATTTGCAAGGTGTTTACAAAGATGTTTAATACTAAGAAGTAAGAGCAAGAAATTCCCAGGTAGACATGAGTAAAGATAAAAAAAAAAAGCTTATTTACATTTTATGGCAAAAATAAATTCATCAAAAATGTTCACCCATATATTAAAGATGATAAAGCAAGAATTATACTCTAAGTCTCCATTTGCTTTAATTTGATTTACAATCTTTTTTGAACTGATTTTATATATATATATATATATATATATATAAGGATTTTTTTAAGCACTGCTAAATAAATCTATAAAAAGATGGAAAAGTATTTGTTACCCTGAAAATCTTTAAAAATCAGACTACAGTTGATAGCTGAGTTATGTGTTTACTATTTACAACTTCCTCTCTAAAGATACAGGTATTGCATTCCTTGCCTTTTCAAATGTAACCTTATACATCTGTTGAGCACACATCTGGACATTTAGCCCAACTCATCATTTCCTTCTGTATGTCCAAAAACTGTCAGTTATTTCAGCCAAGATTTAGCCCTTGGGAGAACTGAAAAAGTTACATCCTTCTTTTGTCCAGGTTTTATAAACTCTGCTTTACCTTTTCCCCAGGATACCAGTAAGTATAAAAATAAGCAGTCTGAATTATTTCTGGCTCTGGAGAAAGGAGCATGAGTGGATGAGGGGCCTGTGCTCCATTAACATTTGCTTCCATAGAATAAAGAACAAAGTTTTCATATGAAACAACAGACACTGCCCACGTAATTATTAAGCAAGTGTCTTTTTTCTTTTTGAGAAAGTAAATACAATTTGAATATAGAAAAGGAGCTTGAGCACCAATGAGGAAGATCTGTACTTTCAGAAAGATAAAGATCTCATACTTCATAATGTTAAAATATTCAGTCATCAAGGATAAATAATGATTCTGAATGTGTGTACACCTCATCACTCAGCCTCACTTGACAGAATCATAGAATAATTTAAAATGTTATAATCACAGTGCAAGAATTTAACACATCTCTTACTAAAAGAGCAATAAAATAGATGTGAAATTTGTGATTTAGAAATTTAATGGTATGTGTGTGTACTATTATGTATATGTTATACTTAATTATGTCTATAACTGTATGTATGTACCTGCTTATTTTATACTTTAAAATACTTATAAATATTTTAAATATTTATATATGTTTGTGTATGTTTACGTGCATGGGGGGGATGGGTGGGTATACTAAACAATTTTATTAAAATGCACAGAAAGAATAAGCAGATGTTATAAAAATGGTTAACTGTTAAGTAAGATTTCATTAGGGAAGAGGGATGGAAATAATATTTCTGAGTACATTTTTATGCTTTTGAATTATTTTATGTATCTCATCATGAAAGTAAAAGTAAGTGTAAACAATTGGACATAGATGAAAAAAAATTAACTATATATCAAATTATTACCATAACCAGAGAAAATGATTATTTCAAGTAATTACTGAAACAGTTCTTAATTATATTCATAATAAAATACACTTTAAAGAAAAAACAAATCAGAAATCTTAAACTTCTATCAGTTAATTTTCAGTTTGATATTTTTATTATAAAACATTTACTATTACTATATGACATAGCAAATAAATAAATGCATTACTATTATTAGGAGTCAAGATTTTCAATGTAAGAGAATATTGATACAAATATGAAAGAACAAAATGCTAAATTATTAAATTTGAGTTTGACACATGAATATGAAATTATGTATACAATATATATATATCCTAGGTCTGTCCACATATAAGACAAGAAAACTGCTAGCTAATGGTTGCAAAAGGAATAACAGAATTTTTTTAAATCACTATTTTGCAACCCCCATAATAATAATAGTAATTCCGGCAGTTTTCAAAAATGGAGGCTAAAATCATAATATGAAAGATTAGGTAAGAATAGAACAGACGCATCAAAGTATAGATTAATTGTTAATTACATACAAAAACTGCTAATTTTTGACAACTGAATGAATTCTTAATGGTAAACAGGAAAGTTTGTATTTTCCTTAAGATACTGAATCAGTTTAGATATGCAACAGTTTTTTCAAGAAATTTGTTATGTGTTTATTTCACAGGAAGGCATATATATATGATAAATACATCTACATATATATACAAACCTCTATATAATTTAGGTAGATACGATTTATTTATAGATGTCTATATCTATATTTATATGTAGATATATACATATATAAATTTATTTATATTGAGATTTCTTATTAAGGGGGAAATGTTCCTTTAAGGGTTTTGGCTAAAGCACATACAGTCTTTCATTATTGTACTTAATGGTGTAGCAACCTGCCTTATGGAGATCCTAATCTGAAGTACCTAACATCATTTATAAACTATTCTGGCCAAAAATATTTATCTTGAGGCTAAATCAATCTGGAGGCTAAATCTAACATTCAGCTTGCAGACAAATGAGACGTCAGAGGGTACATGTAAGCAATACTGGGAGGAAATCGTTAAATCTAGAATGTAGATCAATATACAACATCGCTGGCCTAGACAATGTAGATACAAATGGTTTAAAAAATGGGTGACAGTTTCAAATTAAAAGGCACATAAAAAGACAATAAAACTATTTGGTAAATATTGATTTGATTTAATAAAAAATTCATCAAAGTTATTCTTGGCATAATTGGGGAATTAAAAATGAATGACTGAATATTAGATGATGTAATGGATTTACTGTTCAATTTCTTACGGATAATAGGATAATAATGTTATTTTCTAAAATTTTCTTATAATGGATGATTCATGATGAAGTATCTGGGGGTAGAATTATATTTCTACATACGAGGTAATTATTCAACTATACATGGATATAACTCTATTTGTTAATATT
Organism: Paguma larvata; assembly: GCA_030068075.1. NCBI lineage: Eukaryota > Metazoa > Chordata > Mammalia > Carnivora > Viverridae > Paguma > Paguma larvata. The sequence goes on from CM057834.1 coordinate 44,780,668, forward strand.
TAAATTTGTATTATTGTCAATTCATCTTCAAATGCTTGCTTGTTCCCTCTCATATCTTCAATAAGAATTTGGGCTACTCATTAAAATAACTGGGCTGGGATACCTGGGTGGCTCATTCGGTTAATCCTCTGACTCTTAATTTTGGCTCAGGTCATGATCCTGGGATCATGGGATCTAGCCCCATGCTGGGCTCCATGCTGAGCGTCAAGCCTGCTTAAGATTCTCTCTCTCTACCTCTTTCTCTTTTCCCCTCTGTGCTCTCTCTCTCTCTCTCTCTAAAATAATAACAAATAAATAAAAATTTAAAAAAAATAAAAAGAACATGACTGGGTGGCTTAAAACAACATCAACACAAAAAGTACAACTAAGCCTAGGCCCCCCTCTCAGGGATTCTGATGTAAGAGGTTCTATTTATAATCTAGCTATTAATTTTTTTTTCAGCTTCCAAGGTGATTCTGATATACAGTCACAAAAAGTATCATGGCATAAGTCAATCAGCGAGCAAACACTGTCTGGGCTGGAGGACTGCAATATAAGTATAACATTGCATGGGGAGAGAAAGGGTGAGCCCTACTCTATCTTATTCTAATACAGCTTGATCCTTATTTTCAATAAAAATTTTGACACCTTAACAACCAAATCACAAAATTTAAATTTACTTTCCTATCAATATATTTGAGGACTTATATATGTCCACACGATCTAAAAGAGGTAGACTGGATGGATGTAATATTAGTATATGTTGGAGTTAATGAAAAATTTTAATTTTATTGAGTGGCTAGAGAAATGGCAAAGCCCACAGACTCTGAGATCAATAGCCTCAGGTCAAAATATCCATATTCTGACACATTATCTCTTTTAATTGGACTCTCTTTGTTTTAGTTTACCCTTTAGAGAAAGCATTGTGATTGAAAACGGCTGTTGTTTTTTTTTTAATTAAATAAAACTACGTATGAGAAACACTTAGAAACACTGAGAGAACTCAGTAAATATTAGTCACTGTTAATATTATTTCATAAAGTGACAGGTTTTCATTGCCTCCTAGAACAAAAAGATGTGGTACTTCTTTGTCCTTAATATGTTCATAAATATTTTACTAGATCTAATTCCAGTGAAGAATCTGGAGTCCTGTAGAATTTGAAAATAGCAGGGGCCCCTGGGTGGCTCAGTTGGTTAAGCGACCAGCTCCTGATTTTGACTGAGGTCATGGTCTCACGGTCATGAGATCTAGCCTGGTTTCAGGCTCTGTAGTGACAGCATGAAGCCTGCTGGGATTCTCTCTCTCTCCCTCTCTCTCTCTGCCCCTCCCCAGCTTATGCACTCTTTCTCTCTCTCTTTCTCAAAATAAAGAAGTAGACTTGGAAAAAATTTAAAAAAAGGAAGTGGCAAAGAGACTACTAGCCACCTATAAGACAACCTTCTTACATTTAAAGTTTAGTAAAATTACTTGCACTCATCCTTTACCTACAAACTTTTGACAAAACCCTTCAGAGTGATATTCGTCAGTTCTTCCTGTTGAAGTTTTTGATATGTGTATACAGTGAAGTATGTGTTTAGAATCACTAAAAACGAGGTGATTAATGTAATATCAAAGCAATATCTACTGCCACGCCAATGAGTTCCTGTTATGTTGTGGTTATGTATTTCATTACATTGAAATATTCTTATTTATCTTCATTCTCATAAAATATTATCTCTTTTCTTGACATAGGTAATTATGGATCTCCTTTTTCATATCCCAGTTTTCCAGTGACATTTAGTCAAAAAAAGTAAGCTATTACGGTAACTTAATGTGCTTAGATAAATATTATCTGGTTTTATTTAAATTAGATGACAACTTGCACTATTCCTTTTTTTGTTTGTTTGTTTTTAAAGAGAGAAGTGTACTGAATCTGACATGAGGTTGTGGCAGACAGGACGGCAGTGAGGCTGTCTGCCATAGTCCTTTCTAGCAAAATGTTAAATACAGATCTTGGTTACAAATGAGTTATGATTTATATATCACTGCAGACGTGCAGGTCACTGTGTCCTTACTTAGAATCAGTTTTTTTCCCTAAGCAATATTATCACCATGGTAGAGCCATCAAAATTATACATGATTATGTATCTTCCTAAATTTCTAAAAACACAGAAATCACTGCTAATGAAACCTAGTACTTATGAAATAAGATTTCTTATTGATTGAACTGCCACTTGTGTAGCCAGTGTATTTTTCTGGGTCTCATCTACTTGTTTCGCTCACAATATACACACTTCACATTAGAGCACGTGTCCTCTTTGATGCTTCAAATACCTCCAAACCACAGAGCTGGCAATGAAATGTTTTAAAAAATGATACCACACAAACGACATATTGTGAAAATACACAGTTGTGGGTCTTTTTGTATTATCAAGATTTGGGAATCTGGAGAGACAAAAATACACATAATTTAAAAATGCCTATGACACAAAATTATGTTTTGCAAAGCATTCTATGAAGTATGAGCCCTTGAAATTTAAGAAAAGGACAAATTACCTACTAGTGTGAAAGAAGAGCAAATCCGCTTTAGTGATTTTTTTCACAAGTCACTTTCTAGTTGCTGGAAAAGAGATTGCAGTCTCTAAGTTGGAAAACATATTGACAAATTAATATTTAATTTAGCTGAGAGAACAACAAAAGAAAATTTAAAATGTAGGTAAAATGTACAAGTTCTAACGGATTTTGTTTCTTCCAAAAAGTTCACTCTTTTTAAAAAGTGCAAGAAAACTGAAGTTGGAAGGAAAAGGAATGTAGATAAGCCTGACCTACAAAAAACAAATTCAAATTGTATAATATTTAATTTTTAACTGATGAAGAAGCAATTTTTTAATGTTTATTCATTTTTTGAGAGACAGAGACAAAGCATAAATAGGGGAGGGGCAGAGAGAGAGGGAGACACAGAATCCGAAGCAGGCTCCAGGCTCTGAACTGCCAGAACACAACCCGACGTGGGGCTTGAACTCAGGAACCAGGAGATCATGACCTGAGCAGAATTTGGATGCTTAACCGACTGAGCCACCCAGGTACCCAGATAAAGAAACAATTTTAAAAGAAAAGTACATTCTAATTTTATTTATTATAGTTGACAAATACTCATCTTTAAAAAGATCATTAATATCTTGTCTAAATGAGTGCATGCCTAAAACAGTCTTTCAGTGATCCCTCTTGTCTATATATCTTTGTTGAAACCTAAGATGTTCTCTTTTTTGTATGTATGCATCATATTAAACATAAAGACAATTTCATTAAAATATAATAAATAGAAATCCACATGGTATGTTTCATATAATCAGAGCTCTCTAGCTTTAGTTTATGTCATATAATACACCTGTGTATATGCCCAATGACATAGCTGTATAGTAAATCTTTACAAGATCCTTTATGAAGTTCTATCGCTATCTCCAAGTAACAATGAGAAAAAATGTTTGTATGAGGATAGGTAAGCTTAATACTGCATTTTGACAAAGGTAATTATTTTAACGACTAATGTATATAATTATCATTTAAGGAAAACATAATTAATTTTCATATTGTTAGAGTATATATAATACACTATATAAACAAAGAGACCAGATGATGTAACAGCTTTTTTTCCTTTTTTTTTTTTTACTTATTATGTGTCATGCTCTGCTCTGTTTTCTCAATCTTAATTCATTTATACTTCATAATGATCTAATGTGGATTATGCTTTTGTTATTTGAATACCGCAAATTAGGAAAAACAAAGAGGAGGCATAATTGTTCTGTATTACCCAGAAAATGGCAAACTAGGGTCTGAACCCCGGCAATTTGATTCCAGGTTCCCTTTCATCACACGGTACTTACAGAAGCTATCTCTGCACTTTTCTATCATGCTCTTCCGTGCTTTTATCTACACTAATTTTTTTTTAAAAATGCTTTGGAATAAGAAAGATAAGTTATTAATTTTGTATGAATGTGTCATCATTTCTTATGGCACTCTCTTTTTGTACCTCCAGAATAAAAGAATTAAAATTCCAAAAACTGCATGACAAAAACTTTTGTTACAAAATGAAGTCAAAGTGAGAAACTTATTTGGTTTTGAACAAATAGTAGAAAAATAACTTAAGAAATTAATCAAATTCCAAAAATGATACATTTCAAATGAATTATTCTGACTTCTGTACATAGTTTAGAATTTGTACCAACACGGAAAATATATTGTAATATTTTGGAAAGTTTTAGCAAAAAATAGTAAAAAATCTGGAGTACTTTAAATATGATCTTCAAAATTACTAAAAATTTTTAGTATGTAGTGTGGCTATGATGTATCACAGTTTATTATTTATTCAAGCTTGATCACCACATCAAAATGAAGGATTATTATTCCCACTACACAAATGAGGAAAATGAACTTTAGACAGATTAGAAGCCAGCTGTCTTTAACTCTAAACATGTCCTTTTTTTCCCCCACTAAACGCTGCCTCTTCCTCAAGTCAATGAATCTGCTATCTGTATGTTCATGAAATAGAGCATTACTGTTTTCTCAGTCAGCTAGTTTATTGTTAGCAGGCCGAACTGTATCCCCTGAAAATTTGTATGCTGAACTCCTAACCCCAGAACCTCGGAAAGCTACTCCTTTTGAAGATTAAGGTTTTTTGTTGTTTTCAAACACACACACACACACACAGAGAGAGAGAGAGAGAGAGAGAGAGAGAGAGAGAGAGAGAGAGAGAGAAAGAGAGAGAGAGAGAGGGAGAGGGAAAAGAGAGAGCGCACTCCAGCTGGGGAGGAGCAGAAGAATAGGGAGAAAAGAATCTTAAGCAGGGTCCACACCCAGCATAGAGTCAAACTCAGGGTTAGATCTCACAAACATAAAGACCATAACCTGTACTGAAATCCAGAGCCCAAAGCTTAATCTGCTAAGCCACTCAGGTGCCCAAAGGTAAAGTTTTTAAAGAGGTAATTAAGTTCAAAGGAGATTATTAGGCTGGGTCCTAATCCAGTATGACTGATATCTTTAAAAAGGAGATTAATATAAAGACACCTACCAAGGACAGATGATATAAAAACACAGGGTCCACAAGATAGCTATCTATAAGTAAAAAAGAGGCCTCAGAAGAAACCAACCCTGCTTACCTCTTGAACTCAGACTTCTAGTCTTTAGAATCGAGAGGAAATTTTCTGTTGTTTTTTCTTACCACTTGAAGCAGAAAAATCCCCCAAACCATTCAACCAAGAAAATCAAACCCAGTCCAAATGTCGTAATAGGGAAGATAAGATGACTGGTCTCTTCTAAAACTGGGACAAAGCCAATAGGCCAGTGTGTTAAGAATAGCCAAGTCCATAGAGTTAGCCATGATTCCTGCTTTACAGTTAATCTTATTCTTCTCTGGTCCCACAATACTTGCTTTGCACGGAACTACAAATGTGGTATATCAGAGAATCTCATTTCTTTCACAACCAACATCTTTAACCGGACTAAAGTTGGACTGAAAACAGCCACTAAAATTTACTAGCTTTGTGGCATATTGCTTAACTATTTGACCTCTTTTTATTCTCTATAAACAGGGGGAATTAAAATCCCCAGCCCCATACTCCAATTTATTCAATTCACAAATCTTCCTTCTAAATCAATGGCGCTATTCACTCGCTTTCTCAGGCCAAGTTTTTGGAGCATTTATGAATTTCCTCTTTCCTACACAACTCATATAAATAATGTTAGCAAATCCTACTGGCACTAATTTAAAAATATATCCAGAATCTAACCAATTCCCATCACCTCTTTTGATACTACCATAATCTAAGGTAGAGCTTTTCAAATTGTGTATGTGGAATACACACACAAAAAAAAGGTTATTCGATGTAATGATAGTTCTAAGGAAAAATTTTCAGATTGTCAAATTCACGAAATACGTGATCTTAATAACATGTGAAAATAAATCTGTATACATAATACAGATTTTCTAACTTCACAAAAAGAAATCAAAAATCAAACAAGATATAGCCACATCTTTTTAAAAATGTATTTACAGTGTTATATTAGTTTTAGGTCTATAATATAGTGATTCAACAAATCTATACGTTACTCAATGCTCACCAACATAAGTGTACTTTTAGTCCCTTTGACCTATTTTATCCATGTTTCCATCCATCTTGCTTCTAGTAATCATCAGTTTGTTCTTTATAGTAAAGAGTCTGTTTGGGGCGCGTGGGTAGCTCAGTCAGTTAAGTGTCCGACTTTGACTCAGATCATGATCTCATGATTCATGAGTTCCAGTCCTGCATCTGGCTCTGTGCTGACAGCTCAGAGTCTGGAGCCTGCTTCAAATTCTGTGTCTCCTTCTCTGTCTGCCCCCCCCCCCACTAGTTCTCTGTCTCTCTCTGTCTCTCAAAAATAAATAAAAATATTTTTAAAAATTTTAAGAATATATTTTTGTTTTTTTTCTCAAATTCCACATATGAGTAAAATCATAAACTATTTGTCTTTCTCTGACTTATTTCACTTAGCATTATGCCATCCAGATCCACCCATATTGTTGCAAATGGCAAGATTCCACTCTTCTTTAGGACTCAGTAATATTCCATGCTGTGTATCTGTGTGTATATTTATTCCACATCTTTATTCATTTATTAATGGACACTTAACTTGCTTCCAGAATTTGGCTATTGTAAATAGGGCTGAAATAAACATAGGGGTGCATATATCTTTTAGAATTAGTGTTTTCATATTCTTTGAAAAATACCCAGTAGTGGAATTACTGGATCTTATGGTAATTGTATTTTTCATTTTTGAGGAACTTCCATATTGTTTTCCACAGTATGGCTGCACCAGTTTGCATTCCCACCAACAATGCACCAGGGTTTCTTTTTCTCCACATCCTCACCAACACTCGTTATTAGTGTGTTTTTTATTTTAGCCATCTGACAGGTGTAAGGTAATAACTCGCTGTAGTTTTGATTTGAATTTACCTGACGATGATTGATTTTGAGCTTCTGTCACGTATCTGTTGGCCATCTGTATGTCTTCTTCAGAGATATGTCTGTTTATGTCTTCTGCCCATTTTTTAATTAGACTATTATGCTTTTTTTTTTTGGTGTTGACCTGTGTAAGTCCTTTATATATTTTGGATACTAACCTTTTATTCGGTATGTCATTTGCAAATAGCTTCTCCCATTTAGTAGTTTGTCTTTTAGTTTTGTTTGCTTCCTTTGCTGTAAAGAAGCTTTTTATTTTAATGTAGTCCTAATAGCTTATATTTGTTTTTTTCCCCCTTGCCTGAAGAGGAAAAAATGTTGCTTTGGCCAACGTCAGAGAAATTCACTGCTTGTGTTCTCTTCTAGGATTTTTATGGTTTCATTTAGATTTTTAATCTATTTTGTGTAAGAAAGTAGTCTAGTTTTCCCAACATCATTTGTTAAAGAGATTGTCTTTTTTATATTGCACATTCTTTACTCCTTTGTTGAAGATTAATTGACCATATAATAGTGGGTTTATTTCTGGGCTATTTTGTTCCATCGGTCTTATGGGTCAGTTTATCTGCTGGTACCATACCATTTTGATTATTAAACCTCTATAGTACCCCTTGATATCTGGAATTGTGGTTTTTGTTCTTTTTCAAGATTTTGTTCTCCAGTTTTGTTCTTTTTCAAGATTGCTTTGGCTATTTCAGGACTTGTGAGGTTCCATACGAATTTCATGATTATTTGTTCTAGTTCTGTAAAAAATGCTATTGGTATTTTGATAGGGATTGTATTACAGCTTTTGAGTGGTATGGACACTTTCACAATGTTCATTCTTCTAGTAAATGAGCATAAAATATCTTTCCATCTGTGTCATTTTCAATTTCTTTCATCAATGTTTTATAATTTTCAGAGTTGAGATCTTTCACCTCCTTGATTATGTTTACTTCTAGGTTTTTAATTATTTTTGGTACAATTATAAATGTTATTGTTTTCTTAATTTTTCTTTCTGGCAGTTTATTATTAGTGTATAGAAATTCAAAGGATTTCACTATATTGATTTTGTATCCCACAACTTTACTAAATGCATTTATCAGTTCTAGTAGTTTTTTAGTGGAGGCTTTAGGGATTTCTATATAGTATCAAGTCATCTGAAAATAGTGGAAGGTCTACCTCTTCCATACAATTTGGATGCCTTTTATTTATTTTTTCTTGTCTGATGGCTGTTACTAGGACTTCTAGTACTACATTGAATAAAAGTGGTGAGAGTTGACGTCTTTGTCTTGTTCCTAACCTTAGAGGAAAAGCTCTCAGTTTTTCACCATTAGGTATGCTATTAGCTGTAAATTTTTCATATATGGCTTTGATTCTGCTGAGATATATTCCCTCTAAACCTACTTTATTGAGGATTTTTATCATGAATGAGTGTGATACTTTATCAAATCTTTTTTTATTTTTCTGAATCTATTGAAATGATCTTGTTTTTTATCCTTTCTCTTGTTTGATGTGATGTATCATGGTCATTGATTTGTGAATGTTGTACCACCTTGCAATCCCAGGAGTAAATCCCACTTGATCATGATGAGTGATATTTAACATATTAGTGGATTACTAATATTTTCTTGAGGATTTTTGCATATATGTCCAACAGAGATATTGGCCTATAGTTCTCATTTTTTGTATTGTTTTTATCTGGGTTTGATATCAAGGCAATGCTGGCCTCCCAGAATGAATTTGGAAGCTTTCCTTCCTCTTCTATTTTTTGAAATAGTTTGAGGAGAATAGGTGTTAACTCTTGTTCATATGTTTGGTCTAATTCACCTGTGAAGCTATCTGGTTCTGGATATTTGTTTTCTGGGAATTTTTGATTATTGATTCTATGTCATTGCTGCTAATGGGTTTGTTCAAATTTTTTATTTCTTCCTTATTCGGTTTTGGAAGTTCATATGTTTCTAGGAATTTATCTATTTCTTTTAGGTTATTCAACTTGATGGCACATAATTTTTCACAATATTCTCTTACAATCCTTTGTATTTCTATGGTATTGGTTATTATTTCTCCTTAATTTCTGGTCTTCTTTGAGTCCTCTCTCTCTCTCTTTTTATGATTCTGGCTCAATGTTTATCAATTTTGTTGATCTTTTCAAAGAATCAGCTCCTGGTTCCAGTGATCTGTTCTATTGTTGTTGTCTTTTTCTTTTGGTTTCTATTTTATTTCTGTCCTAATCTTTATTATTTATTTCCTTCCTTCTACTGTATTTGAGTTTTGTTTGTTCTTTTTCTAGCTCCTTTAGGTGTAAGGTTAGGTTGTTTATTAGAGAACTATTTTGCGTCATGAAGTAGGTCCATATTGTTATAAACTACTTTAATTTTTTTTTAATTCATTTTTGTGAGACAGAAAGAGACAGAGCATGAGTTGGGGAGGGGCAGAGAGAGAGGGAGACACAGAATCTGAAGCAGGATCCAGGCTCTGAGCTGTCAACACAGAGCCCTATGTGGGGCTTGAACTCACGAACTGTGAGATCATGACCTGAGCTGAAGTCATCCACTTAACCAACTGAGCCACCCAGGTGCCCCATTATAAACTTCTTAGAATAGCCTTTGCTGCATCCAAAAGATTTTGAACCATTGCATTTTAATTTTCAATTATATCCATGTAGTTTTTTATTTACTCTTTGATTTCTTGGTCAATCCATTCATTGTTTAGTAGCATGTTATTGAATCTCATGTATTTATGTTCTTTCCAGACTTTTTCTTGTGGTTGATTTATAGTTTCATAACATTGTGGTTAGAAAAGATGCATGGCATGACTTCAATGTTTTTGAACTTGTTGAGATTTGTTTTGTAGCCTAACATGTGATCTATTCTGGAGAATGTTCTAAGCGTGCTAAAAAGAATGTGTATTCTGCTGTTTTAGGATGGAATGTTCTGACTATATCTGTTAGATCCATCTGGTCTAATGTGTCATTCAAAGCCACTGTTTCCTTATTGATTTTCTGTTTGGATAATCTATCCATTGATGTAAGTGGTGTGTTAAAGTCCCATACTATTATCATATTACTATTGATTATTTCCACTTTATTTGTTATTAGATGCTTTATGTATTGGGATACATTCATGTTTAGTGCATAAATATTTACAATTGTTAAAGTGTTGAATTCTTTATTTATGATTACATATTGTCCTTCTTTGTCTTGTGTTACAGTCTTTATTTTAAAGTCAACGTCCTTATAGTAGTTTATGAGTTCTCACATGATATGCCCAAACTGCCTCACATTTGTGATGCTCCTCATCTCTTGCAACTTTAATCCTCTCCCATGTAGCGCCAGTCACAATGATCTCCTTGCATTTCCTCATGTGCCATGTATTCTCTGCCTCAGAGCCTTTGCACTTACTGTATCCTCTCTGCTTGGTATTCCCTTTCCCCAGAATCATACGACTCATTCTTTTAAGAAGCTTTACGTCTATGCTTAAAAGTCACATTATCAGACAAGTATTCTGGACCATTCTATATAAAATTGTGACACTCAAACCTATCTGGCACTTTCCATTTCTCCTAAACTGCTTTGTTAATTTTACGGCACATATCACATTCTGACATTATATTAGTAACCCTTCATTAGACTGTTTTGGATTTTGAGTAACACCTATGCCAATAAAAGTAAAAGCATATAGTAGGTCTTCAATGAGTTCATGTTAAATAATAAATGTCACTCTTCTCCTAAAAAGCTCCTGACTACACATTACACTCATAATAAATAGACTTCAGGGTAAAGTGGGAAGTGTCGCTGAGGATTAATTTATCAGTTTTATTATTGCTGGTCTACAGGATCCTGTATGACTAGAATCATGACTACCGTCCTCATTCTCTTTCTTCCCGTTCCCTAATGGTATTCTCCACAGATGGTCTCTTAATATTCCTCAAATTTGCTCAGCTTATTCCCTCCTTATGTACTTTGCATTAACAGGTCATCTATGTAGAAAGCGCTTTTCTCAGACATCTGTAGGACGCCTTCTTCAGCTCATTGAAGTTTGTATTAAAATGCCACCTATCACCTCTATGAATCCCAACAGAGGAGTTACTTGATTCCTGTATTCATCACCCTCTATCCCACAGCTCTCCTCACTACCTGGCATTATATTACATATGTTTTACATCTGGATTTCCTTCTCTATTAGAATGCAAACTTCATAAAGACAGTGACGTTTATTTGTTTACTATTATATCCCTAGAAATCAGAATTACTAGAATATACTAGGTTCTCATCTAATGTCTGATGAACAGCTGAAAGCCTACTCCACAGGGTTGTTCTGGGAATTGAATAATATGCTGTCTTATTAATATAAAGCACCTAGTCCAGTACCTAGCAATGTAATAATAAACATTAATTCAATAATAATAGTAACAAACAGCATTAACAATGTAGAAGTCATTTTCCTAAGGTTTTGTCCATTTAAGCTTTATAAAAACCCTAACATGGGGGTGACTGGGTGGCTCAGTTGATTAAGTGTCCCACTTTGGCTCAGGTCATGATCTCACAGCTCATGAGTTTGAGCCCTGCGTTGGGCTCTATGCTGACTGTTCAGAGCGCGAAGCCTGCTTCATATTCTGTGTCTCCGTCTCTTTCTGCCCTCCCCCACTCATTCTCTCTCTCTCTCTTTCTCTCTCTCTCTCAAAACTAAATAACCTTTTAAAACCCTGTTTATATATATAGTATTATTCACATGTAAGACATGAAGAAATTAGGAGAGATTAACCTGCTCCAAATCTCAGTTAATAACTGGCAAATATATTTGTTTTTAAACATCCTCTAATGGCTTTTGATAATCATTGACTTTAAATTATTAGTATTACTATTAATACTATTACTAGCATCATCATGAGGAACACACATTTTAAACAGAATCTCATTTGTTTTTTAAGTACACTGCTTTGAGAAAAATTGATCAGTGTATTCGGAAATGTGCAAATTTAAGGATTAGGAACAAAGAGGACAGTTTCTTTTATCAGTTTCACATTACAATAATTTATCAGAGTTCACATTACAATAATCATTGTACTTTACCTACCACTATTAGTAGTAGTAGTAGTAGTACTAGTAGTAATTATTAATACCTGTCATCCATAGCAGAATGGATAATCAGTGACCAGATCTGTTATTAACAACACTATGTCTGGTACCTAGTATAGGGTTAGTATAGAATAGGTTATAAATATGTATTGAAAAAATTAATGTACAAATAGTTTATAATGGTAAAAAAAAGTCTCTGAGTTAGTTGATAATATTTCTAGAAATGTTCACTTAGTTTATTCTCTTCATAATTCATAGAACAGTTTTTTCATTGTGCTATTTTAATATGGTAACATTAAATTCAGTCACAATTATAATTGTTTAATAAATGAAAGTGGACAGAATTGCAGTTGATTTGGATTTAAGTAAGTACAGAATAAGTACAGAATGGCTGAGATCAAATATTTTCTTTGCTAATTTATTATATACATTTAGTAAAAGACTTTTCCAAATTCTCCTTTTGAACAAAATTACTTAGGATGAAATCTGCTTTTCCCAGATCATATTTAATTGGGTATCATTTCAATCAATCCTAAGGGCTAGCCCAAACTTAAATTTTTCTCTCCTCTGCCTATTTTAATCACCTTTAAATTTTCACATTAGCCTCCATCTTGTTTTCTTAGTGTTGGTGAATTCATTCATTCATTCATTCATTCATTCATTCATTTTCACTGCGTTTATGCACTCTTAAAGCATTTTTTCATTTAAGCTTCACAAAACTGAGAGATTAATAAAACCAATAAAATCTATCTCAGAGAGGTTAATCCCAAGGCTATATTTGTGGTAAATAGCTGCGCATATAGTTATACAACTATTTTTCTTGAAACAAATTTCAGTGCTCCGGCTGCTATGTGACAGGCAAGTGTACTAAGGTCCTAGCACTAAAGAAAAAATAAGGCACGTTTCTTAGGCAGAGACACAAGCAGACTAAGGCTCATAAATTAATCTTTAATCCTTCTTTGCCTTCCAGTTTTATTTTGATTACTCATTTCACAGCTTTCTTAATCCTTGGAAAATATTACCATAGCCATCCTCAAATGCTCCCAACCATTCCTGGAAATATTTCCTAGAAATATTTCCACACTTTAGTATCAAAGTTGAAAAACAGGCTGATGGAGATTCCTGAAACTCTGATTCTTTATCATCAAGTGCATGATTTGCCTGTTTGATATCTCAAAGCATCCATACTTTCGGCACCTGGATGATGGCTCAAATCTTTGTTTCAGATGTGCTTTTCATATAATACATACATCTAGAATCTAAGTACACTAAAGGAAATTCAGACTATAGCTTTAAGCATGACCACAATTACTGTGATAAAAATAAGCTTATTTCGAAGAGGAAGGCTCCCTCAAATGGGCTTTTCTGAGGGGAAATAATGGTAACTTTCAGTGCTTTTTAAAGTACTCCTATGGACAAGTGTTTATCATCAGACATAGTATTGCTACTATCATTAAAATGAACACAGAGGAAAATGGTTGACAGAGGTGACATGTTTTTTAGCAGAAAGTAATACTGAGAAACTGGTCATAAGTAAATTGATGGTGATTCCAAGGCTCCCTTGATTGATGTTCTGAATGATAACTACTCCAAGGACTGAGAGAAAGGAAGAAATCACAGAAACAGGTGAGAGGAAGGGCTGCACCCTAGACAAATGCAGATGGTACTTCACCCTCAGTGATCCAATGAGAATAAAATCACTGTATTTTAAAAATAGAGTGAAACATGTAGCAAAGAGCTACAAAAAATTAGGCATATTCTGGTATTTTTATTATTTTTTTAATTTTTTAAAAATATTTATTCATTTTTGAGAGACAGAGACAGAGTGTGAGTGGGGGAGGGAGAGAGAGACAGAGGGAGACACAGAATTCGAAGCAGCTCCAGGCTCCAGGCTGTCAGCACAGAGCCCAACACAGGGCTCAAACTCATGAACCTTGAGATCATGACCTGAGCTGAAGTCAGATGCTTAACGAACTGAGCCACCCAGGAGCTCCTATTCTGGTAGTTTTTAAAAAAAGAAATACAAATGTAGCCGAATATAAGTCACCTATTCTTTGATAGAGACCACGAACTTGGTACTACCACAAAATAAAATAATTTCTAAGCAATAAATACACTTGTTTATTTACTTCATGTAAACAGTGATGAAAATTAAAATGCTCTAAATTCAACCCCTGTTAGAAGTCAGAAAAAAATGAAAAACTGAAATTTAATAAGCCATATAGACAGGCTCACTTAATTACAATAAAATTATAGAAATGACTATAAATAATTACATAAAAATTATGATCACTCACCTTTTTTTTAGATACAGAAAGAGATAAATTAGAGTTTGAGGGGATTTTGTAAATTCTTATTATAACAATTTTACAGATGAGCATCTTTATTTCACAAATGAACTAAATTGTATTATAGCCTAAATGTGTAATCAGAGCCTCGGAATGGAATATTAAAGGTAGAGTCAGGATAAACTTCAATTTAAAAGCTTATATAATATGTAGGAAAGCTGGCTTTATCAGTCAGAGTCTAATCAGGAGAAAAAAAAAAAAACACCAGTAATTTGAGTAAGATAAAGCTAATGTAAAGTATTATTAACTAATAAAAAAGCAGTTAACCACTTAAAAAGGTAGACGAAGGGTAGGTCAGTGTTACAGAAGTAGCAACTACAGAACACAACTATTGCCTATGGAGCTGAGGGAGAATGAACAAGGCAGGCATGTATAAATTGAGAAAATTCCTCTCCCATCCCCCACCAAGTCTAAGAGTCAGACGTCTTTGGAGAAGCTATGGCTACTTCAGGAGCTTTGCTGGGGAAAAAGGAACTTCCTAGAGCACACAGTCCCCATAGGATGTGTTTTATAGGCAGTCTTCTGATGTGGTCCCTCAGAGGACAGAGCAGGTAGGATAGGCTACAGCTAAACCATGCTTACTACCAAGTTCCCTGGGCACCAATCTGCTAAGTACCTTGTGAAAAAGAGCACTCTGAACAATGGAAGCAAAGCCCCTGCTATTCTGGCTCTGTAGTATCCCTCCAATCTTTTAAACTGACAAAGTCTAATGCCAAGTAAGCTTGCAAAGGAGCAATGGCTGTAGGGTCTGCCTCTGGCAACACAAGTAACACCAAAGAAGGATTTGGAGAAGAGGTGCAATAAAATTAATAACCAGCTTAGTTGTTTTCCACCATCCCTGATTGTGGGAACTGATACAGGTAAAGGCTATCTAAGGTCACATGTTAATGCTTATAGTTATGAATGATACTTTCTTGGTTCTTATTTCTAAATTGGGTTACCTATTGTATCATTCTGACTTCAAGCTATTCACTAAGAAATCATACAGATGGCATTATTCATCAACTTTTTTAAAGCATAAAGTATGCAAACTTTAAGTGCACAACTCAACATTATTTCTTACAAATACATACACTCTTGCAATTATCACCCAAGATGAGATAAAGTCTCCTACTAGCATTCTGGAAGGTTCGTTCTTTTATTTAATTTATTTAATTTTTTTAACGTTTATTTTTGAGACAGGGAGAGACTGAGTATGAACTGGGAAGGGGCAGAGAGAGAGGGAGACACAGAATCTGAAACAGGCTATAGGCTCTGAGGTGTCACCACGGCGCCCAAGATGGGGCTCAAACCGCAAAACTGTGAGATCATGATCTCAGCTGAAGTTGGATGCTGAACCAACTGAGCCACTCAGGCACCTCAGGAAAGCTCATGCTTGCTCTAAGTAGTAATCATTTTCATTTCAATGATTTTAATGTTACATGTTTAGTATAATTCATTGGAAATACATGGAAAAAATAATATATCACTTTGTATTGGAGACTAAGCATGCCAGAAGCTACTTTTAATTTCAGATGAATTTAATTTTGTCTTTTTACATTTCTTTCTTAAGATGTCAAGGCACTCTATAGAAATTATTGTGCTGCTCTTCTTTTTCTGTAAGTTGGCAATAATTAGCAATTCCTCATGATTCCAGAGGAAAAGGGCATGAAATGAAAATAACACAATAGACTCAAATATCTTCCTGTTCTTTTGTACAGGAATAGAGATCAAAATCAAGCTTCTGAAAATAAACTCTTTTCCATATCCTTAAGGTGAGAAAATTCTACATCTATGCAAATCAAACAAATAACAACAAAACAACAGCAAAAACGCTAGCAGCAATTTCGGTTACTAAAGAAACAATTTAAATAAAAAGTATATGTTGTTTCTTCAAACTCATAGCATTTAACATATCAACAAATGTGGATTGCATTTTTATTTTATTATTTTATTGCAAGAAGTGAAAGGAAAGTAACACATTAAGCAGGAAAAGAGGGTGTTTTTTTTCTTATTATATTTTGAGGCGACATGAGCATTTTAGAACTGTTCAAACTTCTCAGTTAAATAAACTTGACTAATTAACTAGCATCAGCTCAGTAACCCAAGAGGCATGAAAAATTTGATATTATAAGTTTCTGTTACTTCCATGTACTTCTAGATTTCTAAAAATCCATTTTAACTTTTTACGTCGTTATCGCATAAAATTTAAAATTTGACTACCATATTGAAGGTTGACACTTTCAACTACTAATTTATTTTTTTCCCATCAGGTTTCCATCACAAGTGAAAAATCTTTGAACTTATGATTAGACTTTCATAGCCTGAATGTGGTGAGTGATTTTCCAGAAGGTTTTTAGATTTTTTTTCCACTGGATTTGGTTCAAAATTTTCTAATGGGAAGCATACTTTAAACAGCCTTGATTCAATGTATTTAATATATTATTTTACTTTATTGCTCTTCCTTAACTAAGAGCACTTAACATCAACATATTTTTAAAAGTTTTATATTTGGTAATATTTTGTTGGTTCCTTGTTTCCTGTTATAATGGGCTTTTAAGGATTAAGCGAATTTGCAGATTTCCCAAACAAACACATCTGTACAGGACAGTGTGATATTAGAAGGCTCCTGAAAATAAGTAATATGATGTACATGCTTTCTGCATTACCCATTTGCTGCATAGAAAATGAGGAAGATTGCCAGTGGGTTTATTCTAAGGAGAAAGCTGTTATTCTGAAATAAAATACAAAGATTACTACATGATCATATTTTATTCCTAGTCATGTTCGATTTGGGAGTATCCTCTTGCATTTATACACAAGGAAATGATGTCAGGCACTGACCTATTATTTTCAAAGACAAAGGTTATCACACACAAAATAAATACTTTTTTTCTAGTTTATATGTTCCCTTCAAATTGTTTTAATGGATTGACAGTCTTTATAGTTTCATTTTTTATGCGTGTTTAATGTACCTAACAAAAATAATGCTGCATTTAAAATTCCATGCCTTCAGCATAATGCTAATCTACAATGCTGTTATTTCCTCATCCTTGCTTGGGAAGGATATTTGGTCACCATCCTCCTACACACATTGCTCGGTTATTCACCCTGATCTCAGGTCTCTTCTTGCCATCTCCCAACTATTTTTTTAATTATTATTCCAGGTTTCTTCCTCTTCCTTCCTTCCTCCCCACCCACTCGACCCAACCACCCACTGAAATCCTCAGTACTACTCTTCAGTAGGTCTTCAAAATTAGCACTCTCCCCCATTTCCCTTCAGAAATACGTTTGCGTGCCTTCTTCCTCCTTAAAGACCATTTGCTCACCTTAGCTCTACAATCATTCTTCAACCTCTACTTAGTCCTACAGAGTTTTAGACTGTTTCCTGTTCTTCCATTTCCCTTTCTACAAAATAACATTTCTTTGGAAAGTTCGGCCAATAATCCCAAAGAACAAATTAAGTGAGCCAGTGTGGTAAGAGGGCTTTGCCTTAGATGAGAAACTTTACGAAATGACGGTGATACTGAAATGCATTATGGTTAGTGCCTAGATGATTGCATTTTCATTTGTAATGTGGAATTACTGCCAAGAACTTGAATCAATCTTATAGACGATGGCACATATTACCCAGGATTCCATGCTGTTTCAGAGGTCTTCTGAATGACCATTGATAATTGTGACGTGAAGTCTGATAATGTGTGCAAGAGTCTCTAGACTCTACCAAGCATGTCATAATAAGAAAAATGCAAAACAGCATATTAAAAAGTAATGCCATAGCCATCACTTTCTTAACTGTGTTTTTTTTTACAAGTTAGGTACACAAGGTGTGAAAAATGTTTCTCTAATAATTTCTTTAAAACAATGACTTCAGATTATTTCCATTTAAATTTCAGACTAAGCTTTCATAAAATAAACCATGTTATTCACGGTTCATTCAACATTTACTGAATACATTTACTGAATACCTGTTATGATCCCAACACAGTTCAGCATAAATTATCAATAAAACCTGATTTGCAACTTACCATGGGCCATGCGATGGAACCAGTAGTAGCCCAAATCAACTCCTAAGAAAGTTAAACACCAAGTCCATGGAGAATCCCAGGGCAAAATGATGAGCCTGTAGTTCTCCCAGATATAAATGTAAGTGGTCAGTTCGATGCTCCTGGAAAACAAACTGGAAAAATAAAATTCACAATGATTATACCACTTTTAAATGTAAAACTGTAAAACATTTTAGGTTACATTTAAAAATTAATGTGTTCATATAAAGAAATAAAAGTCTTTCTCTCTTCTTTTTTTCTCACTGGTCTATTATACCTTTTAAAAGGCTCAATTTCCTCGGTATCAAAATGTTCCACAAGATGTTTCCTTTTGTTTCACAGTTATTGTGGATGCCAGCTATTTGCACTCTCAATTTCATGGAATTTAGAACGCCATTCTGTTTTTTTTTTTTTTTTCTCTCTTAAAATACTTTCATGGAAACCATACAACATAAATGTGACAAAAATACAACTTATTTTTTGTGACTGTCATTTCCAAATCTTAACGAAGAACACAAGAAGGGTGCTTTTTAAAGGAGGTTATAAAAGGCATAAAGTTTAAAGGGGAATGCAAAAATGCCTACCGCCTTATGATATGTTAAACCCATAAAATTTGCTATTAGATCAAAGTTGCTTTGGGCTAACTATTATCTTTATTTCTCTTTATTTCCTTCTTTTATCCTTTCTCTTT
This sequence comes from Paguma larvata, assembly GCA_030068075.1. Classification (NCBI taxonomy): domain Eukaryota; kingdom Metazoa; phylum Chordata; class Mammalia; order Carnivora; family Viverridae; genus Paguma; species Paguma larvata. The sequence goes on from CM057834.1 coordinate 44,799,742, forward strand.
GAGAGAAAGACAAATGCTACATGATTTCATTTATATATGGAATCTAAAAAACAAAATAAAATAAGAAACAAAACAAAAAAAGATTCATCAAACAAACTAGTGGTTGCCAGCAGCAGGGGTCAGGGGGAAAAGTGACACTCTCAGTTATAAAATAAATAAGTCACAGGAATCAAACTATAGCATAAGGAATATAGTCAATAATATTGTCAAACCTTTGTATTACAGCAGATAGTAACTACTACACTCATCATGGTGGGTGCTGCATAAGGTATAGAACTGTTGAATCACTATATTGTACAACTGAAGCTAATAAAACATTCTATGTCAACTAGATAGCTATTAATTTTAAAAAAAAAATCTAGTGAAAAGAAACAATTGTTTTTAAAACCCAGACACCAGAATATGTTTGCCACCTATGCTACTAAACTTGTGTAAATTCTTATCAAGAACTTTCCAAAAAATACATAATATACTTCAATTTGGTTAAGTACAGCATTTTCTCTTGAAATTATCTGTGATCAAATTTAAGTTTAGACCAAAGATAATCATTTCTTTATCACTTCTATAAATTTGGTTGAATTCACTCTTTCTTTTATATTTATTATTAATATGTAAAGTGAATTGATCATTCCATTTAATAAAGATTGACTTATAAACTATGAACAAATGAAGAAACAATCTGATTTAATTTTTAATGTTTATTATTTTTAAGAGAAAGAGAGACAGACAGAGATCAAGAGGATGAGGGGCAGAGAAAGGAGACAAAGAATTCAAACCAGGCTCCAGCTCTGAGCTGTCAGCACAGAGACCAAAGTAGGGCTTGAACCCATGATCCACAAGATCATGACCTGAGCCTAAGACCAAGAGTTGGTCGCTTAAGGGACTCAGCCACCCACATGTCCCAAAAGCCTACATTTTTGAAATGACTATACATTATCAGATCTTAAAATCCATTTTTCAATTTGGGATTATTGTTAGTTCTTCAATTGTTCTCTGTGTGTGAGAAATCAAAGAAAGTGGCAAATCACTCTAGATTGGCGGGTGGTAGTTTTTTTTGTTTGTTTAGTTTTGTTTTTAATGTTTAAAAAAATTTTTTTTTCAAAGAGCACAATGCAGGGAGGGGCACAGAGAGGGGGACAGAGGATTCCAAGGAGGTTTTGCGCTGGCAACAGTTAGCCAGATGTGGGTCTTGAACTCATGAACCTCAAGATCATGACTTGCAATCGAATGAACCACCCTGATGCCCCAGTGGGTGGTAGTTTTCCTAAGCCAAGAAACTTACATAGAAGACTTGTCTTGGCCAGACTCACTATCAGCAGATCTCCTTTCCTGTCTGCTAGAATATTAAAAGTTTATATAGAGGTCTTTCTTTTTTTAATGTTTATTTATTTTTGAGAGAGAGAAAGAGAGAAAAGGAGTGTGAGCAGGATAAGGGCAGAGTCAGGGGGATGGAGGATCTGAAGTAGGCTCTGTGCTAACAGCAGAGAGACCAATGGGGGTTTTGAAATCACTAACCATGTGATCATGACCTAAGCTGATCCTTAATCAATTGAGCCACCTGGGCGCCCGTGTACAGAGGTCTTAACAAGGTTCAGTCACATATTCAGCCCAAATGGTCTCAACACCTTACTCTTCAAAGGCTTCATCCATAAAACAGATGCTAGTATAAGAATGGTAGCATATACTCCAAGAACGGGAGAAGGAGAGGAGAGTCTGATTGCCTTTGTTTAGCTCAAGAATCATCCAGTGCAAACATCCTCCCAATGACCTCCTCCAATAATTACATGGCTAGAAAGAGCAGTTTTGTCCCTGAGGGTGAGTTCTTGACCCAAAGGAGCTGCCTATGCACAACTCCTGTCACACCCAGGCCATGTCCTGCATATTTCAGAATCCCAATCAAAAAGCTCTGAGCCTGCGTGCAGGATCTGCATGGGCCTCTTTCCTGGTGGGGTCCTTCAGAAGGCCAACCTCTACAAGCATGTAGACTACTAGACATGACAAGGTAATCCAGGATGACATTTTTTAGATATATAGACAGAGCTGGGACAAGCATTCTGAGATGTTCACATGCAAGTATTTTGCATCCATCATGTGACAGAATAGACCATAGACGAGGGGCCCCCACACTGTTCTGAAACTGAGGAATCCAAAATATAAAATTTGTCTTCCAATTTGTTTCCCAGATTATTTACTATTTTGTTAATGTCAAATTATGCTCAGAGACTAAGAATTTATTTAAGGCCGGTTTACTGTGGGAATTGTAATTTAAAATAACTATTTTACAAACCAGTAGCATACAGGATCATGCCACTAAATAAGCTAATGAAGAAGTAAAAGCTCCAAACCAATGACAGATTAATTACACTATTGTTTTAGGCAAAGAGGAGATGGAAGAAATGAAGTCGAGATTTAGTGAAGGTATGCGTTTTTATGGGTTGGTTATCAGAAGAGTTAGCTTAGTCACAAAGAGCTGATGTCCAGTTGTCAGCAGCAGTTCAAAGTCTCCATTGCTGGCACAATGCTGGCAGAGAAAAGGCAAGATGACTTCTTGCCAGCTGGTGGGCAAGATGACTTCTTTCATGGGGCTGCCACACAGTTTTCACCACTGCCAGCAAGGAGCAGCCTTGCCATGGCAGGAGGTAAAGTCCCAGAGTCTTAAATGAGCTATTTAGGTCAGCAAAGAGCAGCTTTGCCAATTTTCAAGTAGCTTGAACAATTTTCTTTAAGTACTCAGAAAGTTTTATTTTTTAAACTTTAAATGTCCATTACATCATACATTTCTATCAAAAGCATTCAGTAACACATTATGACGGCATTGTTCTGAGAAAGCTTCTTCAAGTGTAAAGAAATTCACTCCTTAGATCAAAGCAACTTGATTTGAGCCATAAAGAGTGGGGTTGAAATCATAACAAACTAATACACAACATTTATCAAGGTGGAGGATAGGATTCACTGAACCATTCAATAAATTCAAGTTATGAGACTACTAGGTAGATGCCAGTTACTACAGGAGATTGGGAGGACATATTGGTGAACAGGGCAATCATAATCACCTGTCTCATCAATGTCCCATCCGTCCAGAATCTTTTTTTTTTTTTAAAGGTGCTATCTCCCTTGTCAGTTCCACGGACAATTGAAATAAGCTTTAAAGATACTAAGATTTCAAAACAAGAAAGAGGGTCCCTGGAAAGCTTCCACTTGCAAAACAAAGAGAACCTGCCTACAGTTGAAATACTTCTTTATTTCCTGTACAGGTGCCAGGTCCTGAGCAGACACCCAATTTATTACTCTGTCAACTTACTTATTAGGGTTGACACAAATCGAGCTGAAATATGCCTGACATACTACAGTCAAGACTTTTTTTTCACACTTTAGCAAGAAGCCAAACCTTTTCGAAAGCAAAGGCAAAGCGGGGAGAAGCTGTGGGAGTTAAATTCCCTGCTTTCTATCAGCAAGATGAATATGATCCTCTTCCATCATAGACGGGGGAAAAACAGCGATGGAGTGCCCACAACTAAAAACAATTCAGCAAAGGGATACAGCTGGGAAATGATTATCAAGCTCTGGAAAGCCCTTGATTGCAGGAAATAGCACCTACATTTTCAAAAATGTTCCCACCAGACCTTGAATCATAAACCAAAGCTCCTTCCTCTTTGTCTTCCCAATTCCTCAGTCCTCTCCCAGGCCTGACCCCCAGCGTATGACTCTGCACTGTGGAATTCAAACCAACTCTCTCAACCCCATCCTGCCAGAAGAGACATATGTAATATGCATGAATGCAGTGTGCTTGCTTTATCACGTAGAGATGAAGTTTGGGGTACCAGAGGGACTGTGCATAATCAGATACTAGATCCCTTTTACTCAGTAAGTTTGAATGCAAGTTGAAGTAAAAGGTCTAAACATAAGGGGAGGCATTAGAATCCTCTCATCAACAGGCTGCATTTATATGGGGCTTTCCTCTACTGTCTTTTTTTCTTCACAACTTCTCCCCAAATAGTTATTTTTCTCTTAAATCTGAGGTATGCCTTTAGCAAAAGGAAGGTAGCTAATTCTTTATGAGTTTTATACAACATTTCTCTTCAAACTAGAAATTTGCCCTGTCAGTGTTTAGTTACTGTAAAATCCAGCAAGTTACTACATTGCTATCCCAGGATTGATCCTGAATTTTTAAAAGGATGAAGTTAATTTAAAATGTTGAGATTAAAAAAAAAAAACAACACATTGGCATAAATATTAAATAAGGATTGCAAATTATAAAGCTGTGCCATTCTCAAAGTGACCTTGGTCTGAACGGACCCATCATTGAAAGCAGAAAGGAAATGTTGGACATGTTCACCCGTCAGTACCCCAGGGTTAATTTAAGACATGTGAAAACTAGGATGAATATACCCTAAAATTATCTAACTTTCAAATACTTCCATGCCCTCATCATTAGTCCCGTAAATGAAATTTGATGAAATGCTCACAGTGTAAACCTAATGTCTCTAAGCAACTTTCGGATGTAAGTGAAATTTTGTACTGTACATCAGAGCTGTGTGTAAGGTCTAATTTGGCCTGTAATGCAAAATTGAAAAAAAATCAATAAGGTATTTTTTGTTTCTAATACCTTGCCTTGTAAATCATAAAATAAACTAATATTTGAATGAAATCATTCTACATATCCTTACGAGCTTCAGGAAGTTAGAAATGAACATATTTAGACTATACATATTGATTTTTTTCCAAGAAAAGTTGTTGTTTATTTATTTCAAAATCTCTCAAACCTAGTTCAGGACCTTTCCCTATCTGTAAAGCTACTGCCACTTTTGCTCCATCTAGTGGAATATTGATTTTTGCTCAGTATTAACATAATACATAATACAACCTCCACCTCCTAAAGACAGATAAAATTTGTACTCCTATCTCTGACTGTGAAGTGACATTACACTTCTGTCTATTTGTACAACAACAAGACCATAGTCTTTTGAAAGCACAATGAGGTAAATTTGGAGGAAGCAAATTTGCTACATTCTTTACTTTGCAAGAAGTGAATTACTTGAAGTAATTGAATTTATCTATTGAATATGTACAAGGAAGCTTGCTTGCATCGTTAGGGAAGGTTAGTCTAATAGTGATCTCTGAAGTTCCACAATTAATAACAAAGACAACGTCTATTTATAAAGTTGGAGGTAAAAGTTAAGAGGAAGTGAGGCATTTTCTCTAGCAGATATAATTAACAAACCAACACATTTTAAAAATGTATTTTATTCACCTCAAGAGTTTTTAAAATAATTTTTAAAGTTAAAAATACCTTTATATTACTAACAAAATAGCACTATTAACATTACATGTATGCATTTATTTCTTATTCTGGACAACGAGTAACTGTTTATTAAAGTTCATATCCAAAATGACAGGCACTTATTAGTTAGAGGTCTGATGTCGCCAAAGGCAATACTGCCTCTGATACTACAGTCTAATATGAAAACCCAGTACACAATTTTCCTTTATCCTCCAATCCCACCCCAAGGAGTCAAAGTATTTTAAAGAAGTTTAATTTCCTCCTCTTTAATTTTTTTTTTTTAATGAATTGAAACTTTCTTGTCAGGAATGGAAAATTCCATGGCAGTCATGGCCAGTAAAACTGTTCCTATGTACGGCTGAATACTGTGGAGCTAGCTCCATAGTAAAAACTGGCAATGGCCCATATGTATTAAAAGTGGAGTGTCCCCAACTTATTTGAAAATTTACCTACTTAAATTATCCTTCAACCTATTGCAATTTGATTTATAATCTGCTGTTTCAACAGACTAAATGAACCCATTAAAAACAAACATACTGTAGATATTTATATCAGGAATAAAATTTCTCTGGGGAGGATGCAATTTATGGAAGCAGAAACATTGGAAGGAAGTAACAAATTGAGGTCCTGGTTTTCTAATGAAGAATTGGAAATTGAGTTCTGCTCAAAGAAGCAGGGAAAAAAAAAAGAGATGTGATTATTTTTCACTCATTAGCATTAAAGTCAGTAGCAGGATATTTGACAAGTTTTAAATAGCTTTTTAAAGGAGATTTAGTAAGTATTTTGTTAAGTTTAATTTTTATAGTCACATATGCAAGCAATTGAAAAAGGCAGAGTATCTACATATGCTACCCTGCGTTTAACTATGATAAATACAAATATCTGTCTATAACTTCAGAACCAAATTCTAATGAGGAAGAGTCTGCCTACTGGATTCCAGAAGAGCAAAACAGATGCAGGTCCGCCCAGAATCTGGTTCTTAGGACAGATGGACTTTTATTACACGTCATGGTCTGTCTGACAGGCTGACAAACAAGATATAATCTTACCTACGATTAATATTTTCCCTTACATAAATATTCGAAAGACACAGCATGTATCTTTTCTATCAATATGCTAAGTATGCTACTAACCCTCAAGATACTTTGAATTTTATGTAACAATGAAATTGACATCCTCAAACAAGTGTTGTTTTTCCTCAAAGTCTGCATACAGCATTTCCATCACATGAATGGCAAAGTGGAAAAACAGGTTCATGGTTTCACTTTGATTTCCACAACCTCTATGTCAGAGGCCACATGCCTACTTGGAATTATTATCCAAAGTATAATTGGTCACAAGCAGATTAACAAATGGTATACTACTATTTTTTCTCACAATCAGGTATTTTTAGGATGTGGCAAGCCCCTGTTGCTGGTGTTGAAAATGAAATTAGTCCCTTGGAGAGGATATAATCAATGCCGTGTTAATCTAACCTTCAGCTGTTAATGATTTGCACGAGGATTCCCCTTGATGCTGAAATATTGTTTTAAGAGTTTCTGTTAAATCTCCCTTCCTGTCTTTTGCCGAAAGGGAACTGAGTGGAGTGATCCTGTGGACCAGCTTTTCTTCTCTGCGTGTGTGTGTGTGTGTGTATGTAACAGGAACACAATAAATGAAAATATTTTTACATTTCTTTTTCAAATAATTCGCTTTGATGAAATGTTGTAAGTAAAAGGTTATGAAAGATAAAATCCTTGAAAAAACTTACACAATTATCCACACTTCATAATTTAGAATTGCTGTTCAAACCTATAGGAACAACAACGATAACAAGCAATTTGTTGTTCCCCTTCAGAATACAACTTTGGAAAGATATGCTCCACATTCAAGATCACAGCACTTCACCTTTCTTTCAAAGGGCACTGGGGTGAACAGCCTGTGTTAGCTTAGAGAGTGCTGTGGGTAGTGGGATGGGAAGGAAAAGAACTGCATGTTCTATCCCCGAAGGGCTGCTCTGTTTTGGTCTTTCTTGCTCTCCCTCTTCCTTTATTTCCCTCTCTCATCTTCTCTCTATCTTTCTCTCCCTCTCTCTCCTCCCCATCATGCCTTGAGGATTTTCAGAATATATACATATATATATATATATACACATATACATATATACACACATATATTCATATATGGTACTTGTATAGTCTATTAAGATTCTGTACCCTATTCCTCAGTGTTGGTGAGCAGATATATACAGTTTATATTTCTAGTGGTTATCATAAGAGAATAATCTAATTCCACTCATGACCACAGACAAATGTGAAAAAGTAAAAGTAATGCTGAAGCATTCATCCAGCTTGATGTCTCCCTGTGACTCAATAAATTCATTCCAACTCAACAAAATATGCAATCCCCAATTGTGCCTTCAGGGTACCTCTCAGTTATCAAGGTATTCTTTTTTTTTTTAATGTTTATTTTTATTTTTGAGACAGAGAGAGCCAGAGCATGAGCGGGGGAGGGGCAGAGAGAGAGGGAGACACAGAATGTGAAGCAGGCTCCAGGCTCCGAGCCGTCAGCACAGAGCCCGATGCGGGGCTCGAACTCACAGACCGCGAGATAATGACCTGAGCTGAAGTCGGATGGTCTACCGACTGAGCCATCCAGGCACCCCTCAAGGTATTCTTAAAGTTCATCAGTTGTTGGATTTCCATGAACCTGTACACTTAACTTCTTCAGAATCAACTACAGTAAACAATTGGGTAGTTTTCAATAATCAAATATACGTGTCCTTTGAGTATGTCGAATGTATTTCTTGTTCAGTTTTGTTCAAGGGAGACACGAGAGAGAGGAAATTATGCATAATGGTAAACGCTTATTTAGCATATTCTGGGAATTAACTACAAGAACTTGAGATATTATCCTCCGACAACAATGTGCAAACATAAGAGTAGTTTTTCAGAGTCATTATTAATGATGATTATGATGATGATGATGATTTTATACCCATTAGCCTACTTTTCTGTAGTAACACTTATGAAAGAAATTTTATTTTTAGGTTCATTGTTATGTGAACAATTTTGCAATCACATGAAATTATTCTCCCTTTTCTTGAATACCTTTACATTTTCATTTTAAAAAATCCACCTTGGGGGGCATCTCGATGGCTCAGTTGTTAAGCATCTAACTCTTGGTCAGGATCTCAGGGTTTCATGAGTTCAGGTCCTGCATTTAGCTCTGTGCTGACACCGCTGAGCCTGCTTGGGATTCTCTATCTCCTCCTCTCTGCCCCTCCCATACTCACTCACTCTCTTTCTCTCTCTCTCTCTCTCTCTCACTCTCTCAACCTTAAAAAAAAAATCTTCCTTGGTTCCCAATGGGAAGTTCATAGAAACATTTCAAAGCAATGAGGACTGATCATAAGTAAAGCTCTTAAAATGGTAAAAGAAGCAATGGGTGGGTAGTTGGAATGAAAACACCCATCAGCAATGCAAAGCACAGAGTTCTAAGGGAATCTTCCCTCACCTTCTGCCCCTTGGGCACTGCACCTTCATGCACTGAAGAGCCCCCATGTTTTGGTTTCTCCTCTACCTACATTGTAATTTATTCTTTCTAAAAAGTAGTAAGTCATTTACTGTTTATTGTTCCCTCAACATCTAATTTTATCATCAACATAACACTGTAAGAATATTAAATCAAGGGGTGCCTGGATGGCTCAGTCAATCATCCGACTCCTGATTTTCGCTTAGGTCAGGATCTCATGGTTCATGAGATAGAGCCCCATGCTGGGTTCTGTGCTGTCAGGGCAGAGGTTGTTTAGGATTCTCTCTCTCACTGTCTCTCTGCCCCTCTCATCCTTGCATGCACATGTGCACTCCTCTCTCTCTCCTCTCTCTCAAAATAAATTAATAAACTTTAAAAATATATTAAATTTAAAAAAAATCTAGCATGTACCTGATATCATTCCAGGCATAGTTGTTAAAATTATGAAGAAAGATCCCTCTTGCTCTCAAGGTGCATGCAAGTTATCAGGAAGGACTGGGAAGAAAACAGGTGAGCATGATGGCATGTGACAGTTCTAATCCGAGGTATGCACAAGATTGCCTGAGGCCGTTGTGAAGTGGTGTCTAAAGTAGGCTTGGAAGACAGGGAAGATTTGCTGCACAGTGTGACTCTTCAAGAGAAGTCTCTGTTTAAACTTAAGAAATGACTGAGAGCCACATGAAAGGTTTTCCAAGCAGAGGGAAGCACATGTGACACGGGCGATGGGGAGTGGTGGACTATGGAAGGAACAAATATTGCAAAGGGGGAAGGAGAATGAAGGAAGCAAAAGCAAAGATAGATGCACAAAGGCTTCAAAAGATGAGGAAAAAAATTCAGTCATTATCCTTGGACAACTTGGAACCTACGAAGAATTTCCACCAGATCCACATCACGGATGTTTGGCTGAATGTGAGGTAGCACTAGAGACAGGACCAGAGATCACTTAACAGACCTTGTACTAATACAAAGCTTTGTGCAACCTTTACAAGGGAGTGTCTACCCCAGATTGCAATAGCATGTGAATTTGCCTGAGACAAAACTAATTTTCCAAGAGAGAACTAGACCATAACTCAGGGCTGGGACTAGGTGAAACACTTACTTTGGGCATAAAATTTAAGGGGAGGGGCAATAACCTCAGTACTCAAGATAAATCATATTTAGAACAATATCTTTAAAAATGAGTACAAAGACAGATCTATGGTGAACAAAGTATCAAAAATTTAAATAATGACAGTAACTGAATTCTTTGGGGATATATGCTAAAACAGACTAACTCCCATACAATGGGTTCCTTTTCCATCTTATTTAGAGAATTTCATTTTATTCACTCTGCATGGCCAACCAACTAACTCACCTTGGAAGCCGAGAGAAAATGCCGGCTGACATTGATGTTAATGCATCATCCAAACGGCCTGGTGGCTTCCCTTTGAGAATCCAGCTGACAACCAGTTCAAGAAGCATTAAGGAAATGAAAAATGGAGTTGCCTGGAAAGGAAATGGCACAAAAAAGATGCTATTGTGCTCGGTATGAAATTTTTCCACATTTCCTGATTAGTCATTCCAGAAGTAGGAGGCCCAGAGTGACGTCCGTAGCAGGGGAAGGTATATACCTATCGGAGAGGGTCATTTCCTCCCAATAGGCAAAGAAATCTGATTATTTCAGACATATACTAAACAGGTGCTCAAAATCTATCATCCAGTTTGGAAATGAAATATAACCATAGATGTAGCCATGATAATTCTGCCAAGAAAATAATAAGATTAGGAGGGATGAGTTTCAAGTCAGATCTAAAAAAATACATTTTAAAATAAGTACAATAATCAGAAGTCTAGTATCTACATGACTAAGATGGACCTTCTTTAAAATGCTTCACTTAGGATGCACATATTGCTAGTTTTTTATATCAGAATTACAGAAATGACAAAATTGAAACTGTAGAAACAAAAAATTTTCTTTTGAGTAGTTCTGAGAATTTGATCATTTAAAATGTGTATTTAAAATACCTTTCAAATTTTATTCATTCAGACTCCTTTTTGTGTTATAAAAGGTATTTTTAGGTCCAACCATGGATAACAAATATTGAACTCAGCTTGGTGTTATAAAAAAAATGATTTATGAAGACGTGAGTACCACATTTTTCTTCTTAAAAATTTCAGAAAGGAGTAATATTAAATCCTGAAAAACTTACGGGTTTCACTCACTTGGAAGCTGATCATGAATTCTGAAGTTTTTAAACTGAACTCCCAAGAACATATTCTCTGATGTCATTTTTTTCCCCTTATTTCTGGTCTGAACTAGTAAGTGTTATAGGAACAACTTTGACAGGGTGGGGAACTTAGGTATTCAAGTTCTAATTCTGGATATTTCCACTTCCAATCATAGCCAGGAACCAGAAGTAAAAAGTGCCTCTGAACACTTCAGAATTTCAAAGAAAACTTGGTTCAAGTTCAAACTTAGGAAGTCAGAGTTGGACTCAGTAAACTCTATATCCATTCTGCAGAACTACTCTACCAAATAAAAGAGGAAATAGTTTCCTGGGAGGTGGTTTGCCCTTTAAAACCAAAATTGTTACAAAGTTTACTGATGTCATATAACCAGTGGGCTCTGAGCTTCTGACAGCTAAATTTGTAACACCACTGTGTCCAGGAAAACTTCATAAAGTTTTATCATATTCTGCAGAGACATATCCGAAGAGAGGAGGTTAATAGGAGAAATTGGCTATAGGTATTGTATGGAAATTCAATTCAAGTAGAAATTCTAATTTTGCTCCGTGCCTTTATAAAACTGAATTATTTTTCATTAGAATTTAACAATTTGAAGAATGAAAGTGAACAAAACCCCAGGATGTGTTGAACTTACTTCTTATTAAGAAAAGAGCCACCAGTAGCCTCTTACCAGATAGTCTCACCTGTTTTACATAATCGGGCACCTCTTCCAGTGTTTGGAATGACGTTTCATTGGGCTTCATCATGTAAAATAACATGCGAATTCCCTGGGAAACTGAAACATCCTGTTGGGCTTCTGGGTTCATGTCTGCCCTTGTTTGATTCCCAGCTGGAGAATATTTGTGATTCAGTGGTTGAAGCCAGAGGCTGAACAAAGAGGACGAGCTGTGCTGCACAGAACAAGCCCTTTGTCAGAGAACGCCTACGAACAAACCTCCGTGGAGAGCAGAGCCAACAGCAGATTCTGTGTAGGGAGACAGGAAAACACAGGGATCAGGAAGGAGGTCAGAGTTCAATGGGTGCAGGACACGTGAGGGAGGGAAAGGGGAGGAATCAGGCCCAAATCAAAGATAAACAGAGGAGTTCGAAAGTAGGTGGAGTAATTAATGCAAACAAATAAAAAGGAGACAAACAAACAAAAGACATGATATGGGCTTAGGAATGGGAAGAAAAAAAACGTGCTAACAGGTCAAAGTTCACACTGAAAAAGAGGGTGGTGATTCAAGATTCAAATCACCAAAGAAAAGTTTTTTGTTTTGTTTTGTTTTAATTCATATTGCAGTCAGTTTGCTGTCTCTCCAGAGTCCTATTTCCTGAAAGGACAGGGTGCTCTAATCTCAGTAAGACTAAGTTTCAAAATCTGTAAGCACTGAATATATATCACCAGCTATTGCCTATATATTTCTGGATTTGTATAGTATTAACTTCTGAATGTTTGCAAACCAATTTAGGGGCATTTGGCTTATTACATGACCTCTCACATTTAACGGAACATTGAGTAATCACTTCCGCTTTCTTCTGAGCACTGACGGGGACTCTCTGACTGAAGAAGCTGGCAAGATGTCTCTGCAAGAACTTATTTGTGTTTTGCAGGAGGAGCATAAGTGTATCATGGCTTTTAGGGAGATTGGAGCGCACTCAGTTGCTTGCATCACCGGTGAATGAGTGGAGGTTTCCTGAATAACTTCAACCCATTACCTAGAATGGCGGTGATACTCATTAGCTACCAACTCATCTTTTAAAAAATGTTTTGGTAGATTTTATTAAATAATTCATACCTGACTGCTTCAGGAAGAAATAGAAACTATAAATAAACAATAAATAAATTACTACCCAGAGACACTATTAACTTTTCGGTGTGTGTATAGTCAATTCTGCTGTTTTGTGATACACATGCTGCTGAAAATCAGTATAAAATGCAAAGGTGTCCAATAAAAACTATGCGGCTTATGAGAAAAATAGGATTAGGGTGCAATACTCAAAAACTCTGTAACAATCCATAAGGAAAATAAAAGAGAAGAAGATTGAGGCCTAATAAAAATTGCAATACCTTTACACATGCATGTTACATGATTAGGAAATGTACAAATATTACAAGAAGCATGGTGCTTCAACTTGAAAAAGACCTGATATTTGTTTGTGGAGGTGAGCACTGGAAAAGTGGCAGAACTTGAGTTATCGTGAAGAGTTGAAGGAGGCTTATCTGAAATGAGACAGAAAGTTATAAAAACAGATATGGATACTATAGCTCATAACATATAGGTGAACTGAAGATGCTGGTAGATGTTTAAGAGGTGTGAATGTGTGTGCATGTTGTGTATTTTGAAGCCTTTCAGTTCAGAGGGGTACAACCTTCACCATTTGCCTTGGGTTTCTCACTGACAAAATCACACATAGGCATGGACGGCCAGTTCCAATTATTCCCTAATGCTATTGATCCCCTGTTGAAACAAATTAGTACTTTAAAAATAGTACAGAACTAATCTGTGCTTTCATACAGTTCCCATTAGAAATGAACACATGTACACATCCCATTACAAATGAATACCCGTACACATACATATTTAATAAAAATGATCATCTTAAGCATTATTTTATTACTTGCTTTCAACATTTTCTGAAATTACAAATGTAATGCAGTATGGGGCAAAAAAATCCAAACACAACAGTATATCAAGTAAAAATTAGCAGCACTCCTTCCCCTCAACACACACAAATATCACTTCCCTTCAACTTCATAAATACATTTTCTCTAAGTGGACATTTTGGCATACTTGTGGTTTCCTACAAACATTTAGCTGTTGTTATAATTATTATTCTCATGATGTAAGTGCATTCAAACATACACATATTGTTTGACTTTTTGTTATGGACCAAATTAAACATAAGAGATAGCAGCTTTCCTTCTTGGAGTCGACAACTTACCAGGAGAATTGTTCCACTCAGTACATGGTTAGACAGGTTAGTTTTGTTTTGTTTTGATTTTTTTTTCCCACTGGCTGCAGAGGTATATGTGGGTGTATTTTTCATTTTTTTCATTTTTTTAATTTTTTTTTAATAATTTATTGTCAAATTGGTTTCCAAACACCACCCAGTGTTCAGGCCAACAAGTGCCCTCCTCTGTGCCTATCACCCACTCTCCCCGCTCCCATAACCCCCTCTCCCCTCAGTTTGTTCTGTATTTTTCTATATTCCAAGCAGGAATACAAAATACAAAATTATATTAAGTATTTAAAGTAGCAGAACATGACGACAAAGAATTAGTAACAGAAATAATGGAAGAGGTGAAAAATCAAATGGGAACACAGAAGCAATCTAGAGATTAAGAGCAGTAGGAAGTCAATAGCGCCTTTTATCTATAGGGACAAAAAAAGGAGGGGGTGTTAATACTGCTTGGGGACTGGGTGACCCATGGAAGGTCTGAAACACAATGGGCCTAATACAATGGTCCACCATGGAGCAAACCCAAAAAACAATATCCAAAGCAAAGAGGAATTAGAAAAAAAAGTATGCTGGCTACTGGCTTCTTCCAGCCAACCAATCTCCTAGCACTACTTCCTGTTGACCTCAGTGAGTCAAAGCCAGTTAAAAGAAAAGCTTAGGAAAAGGGGCTAGCCCCTGGAAATACACAGCAGGGAAGAAGAAGGGGAGTGAATGCATCTGAGGGAAAAACCAACCAAGGATGAACACATAACTTCAACTGTTTCTCCACTGCTGTGCAATTAATGTCGTGTTCTAGTGTACATGTTTGTGTTAAACAGATTCCTAGCAGAGGAATTATGTTGTTGAAGGGTACGTAAAATTTATGCTTTGATAGTTGCTGCCAAATTCACCCTCAAAACTGTGTTTTGCTCTTGCTAAGATTGGATACTATCAATATTTTATAGTTTTAAGCCAATTGGGAAAAATGACATCTTGTTTTAATTTGCATTTCCCAAGTGACTTTGAAAATCTTTGCGATACATTTATTAGCCATTTATTTTTCTTCGTGTGTGATTTATTTTTAAATACATGTGGCCCATGATTTTATATCATCTTTCAGTATTGATTTATAGGCTATTTGTATTCTCTATATATTTGCGTTTTTCTCATGTATGTGGCAAATGTTCTCTCAGTCTTTGTTTTTTATTTTAACTTTGTTATACATGTTGTCATATGGCAATTGTAACTTTTTGTTATTTTTTAATTTAATTTTATTTTATTACTTCTGCCTTTGGGTCTTGTTCATGTTTTCTTCTGCAGAACTCTACAAAAATAGCCTGCTATGTTTTCTTCTAGAATGTTCACAGGATTCTTCAGTTCTTCCACACTATGCTCCTACATATCTGCACTGTTTCCAGGCTCTCCACCCAATGTATGTATCTATTCTGTACTGGTATCATGTTGTCTTAGTTACTGTACTATCATAATAAATTCTGGTAACTTGTGGAACAATTTTTCATTTGTGAATTTTATTTTTAAAGAATTTTAAACCATTTTTCACTTTAATCAAATGGATCTATTTAAACTAAACTTGAAAAAATTCTATTGGCATTTTACATGGAACTTCATTAAACTCATGGATTGATTTGGAAGAACTGACATCACAGACACCCAATAAACTTGTCTGGAACAAATGAACATACACACTACCATCATTTAAGCCTAGTTTTGTATTTAAGTGATGCCAATGCTAACTACCAATCGTTGTATTTCTTATCCTCTCCATTTTTTTTAAGATTTTATTTTTAAGTAATCTCTCCCCTCGATGTGGGGTTCAAATCCATAACCCCAATTGAGATCAAGAGTAACATGTTCTACCAACTGAGCCAACCCAACACCCTTATCTTCTTCATTCTTGATTTTCTGGTACTGACATGGGTAGCAAAGTTTTTCTTCTTTTTTTTCCAGAAGGTTATATATATAATTGTATATCTCAATGTAATTTTTTCTTCCCTATATATGTGAAGAATATCTTGGCTGAATACAAAATCTTTGACTCAAAAATTACCCCTCCTAAAAAAAAAACAAACAAAAGAGACAAAAACACTTGGACTAGAAATATTTCATTGAAGCAAGATGTATAGAATAGATGGTTGAAAGCCTATACTAGAACCAGAAAGAGGAAGCCTGTAATAGTTCTAGGTGCTTTTCTGTCAGGTTTCTATCCAAAGTCTCCTAGTCAATAGGGCCCTGTTGGAAGTCCTTTCTTTTACCTAATTAAAGTGGAAATGCTTAGGAAGAGCCTGGTACCAGTGATCAACATCCCATGAGAATACAAGATATGAAAATCTGCTGCACTAGAGCTCTCATCTGCAAATAAATCTGAACAAAAAGACATTAGAAACTTTTTGTATTGAGCTGACATTAAAAAAGAAAAAAAGAAAAAAAAACTGATGTGGAACTTCTAAATGATACTGATAACTGTCCAGTAAGGAAAGATAAATCACAGTATGTGAGCAGGGGAAATTTAATATAAGGAATTGTCAGTTTTGACATTGGCTGTGGGAAATATTTTTCTAGATACGTGTCCTCAAGCAAGGAAAACAGAAGCAAAAATAAACTACTGGGACTACATCAGAATGAAAAGCTTTTCACAGTGAAGGAAATCATCGGCGAAATGACAAGGGAACCTACTAAATGGGAGATGATACTTGGAAGTTATATACACAATAAGGGGTTAATATTATACATTTGTACAACTCAACACAAGTAATTCAGTTAAAAATGGGCAGAGAACTTGAACAGACATTTTTTTCCCAAAGAATACATACAGATCACCAACAGACACATGAAAAGATGCTCAATATCACCAATCATCAGGAAAGTGCAAGTCAAAACCACAATGAGATACCACCTCACATCTGTCAGAATGGCTGAAATCAAAAAGAAGTAACAAGAGTTGGTGAGGATGTGGAGAAAAGGGAAGTCTTGTATACTATTGGTGGAATGAAAATTGACACAGCCACTATGGAAAACAGTGTGGAAGGTCCTCGAAAAATTAAAAATAGAGTTACCATACGACCCAGTAATTCTACTACTGGATATTTGCCCAAAGAAAATGAAAAAAACTAATTTGAAAAGAAATATGCACCTCTATGTTTACTGCAGCCCTATTTACAATAGCCAAAATATGGAAAGAACCCAAGGGTCTATCCAAAGATGAATGGATAAAGAAGATGTGGTATACGCACACAATGGAACACTACTCAGACACACAAAGGAATGAGATCTTGCCATTTGCAACAACATGGATGGACCTAGAAGGCATAAAGATAAGTGAAGTAAGTCAGACAAAGACAAACACCATATGATTTCACTCATACGGAGAATGTAAGAAACAAAAACAAACAGAAGAAGAAGACCAAATGAACAGACTCCAATACAGAGAACAAGCTGGTGGTTGTCAGAGGGGAGATGGTTGTTGAGATAAAACAGACAAAGGGGCTTGAGAGTATACTTTTCGTGATGAGCACCGAGTAATGTATAAAATTGTTGAATCACTATATTATATACCCGAAAGCATCATAGCACTGTATATTAATTATACTTCATATAAATAGATAAATCAAAAAGAATTATCAGCTATAACAGGGAGCTGGAGTAATAAGGGAGTGCCTTATAAAAACTGAGGGAACTCTAAAAAATCTAGGAGTAGCAGAAGTAACGGGAAGCCACCACCCGTTCCACCAGCCAGTCCACCACCACTGGACTAAGAAACTCACAGGAAATCATGTTGGAGGAGGCCATTGAGAGGCCGATGTTCACCACTTGACCCTTGGTCTGGACTCACCCCTGTCTGTGGAATGTACATTCTGCCCTCTGTGCCCATAGCAATATGCCTTCAACAATAACAGTCCAGGGCCTGCTTCTGACAGAGCTTAACATCATCTCAGCTAGCAGAGGAAAAATATTTAAAAAACTCAGATCCATTCTCATAATCAAACAACAAAGTGTGAATTTGGAGAGGAAAAGCAATAAACTTCTAACTAACACAAGAATGACCCTCTTCAGTAATTATAGAAAGTCTTGGTTGTCATATCTTCCGCACACAATACTTAGGGTCAATGTTTATCAAACTATAAATCATGTTAAAACAATGTTTATGGGATGTTCATTGTAAGAGAAGGGGAGTGACAGAATCTCTATATATATTTCCACATTTTCTTCTAGCATTTAACATTTCATACTAATATTAAGTCCGAGTTCAATGTGACTTTTTTTTCCCTCTTAATTTACCCATTTCTGCCTCTCAGATGCTTGTACAATATTTTCGTGCCTTTGAAATTAAATCATTCTGGTGTGTTATTTCTTCTTCTACAGGAATGTCTTAGAGAATGCCTCTTAAACCTCAGAATTAAAATCTTCCTTTACTTTAAGGAAATTTTCTGCTATTTTGATGATTATTTATGTTCCATGTATTTTTATGCTTCTCTACAAATGTGATTTATCTCATTATCAGACCCCATTTGTCTTCCATATGCATATATTATCTCTGGGCAGCCTCATCTTTTGTTTTCCGAAGCTCTATGATTTGCTCAAAGCACAGTTTTGGCATATGGTTTCTTCACTGTCTCTTTCTTCCTTCTGTTTCTATGTTAAAATCTACAATGACATTATTTGTTTTCTTAAACTTTCTCCTTAACTCTCTTAGTTCCCTTATTATGTCTATTTCTTACATAATCTCACTTCTCTTCAAATTTATTTACTATTTAACTTCTTCATTCCATAAAGCAGTTCTGCCTAAAATTATTCTTAATTTCCCAGGGGATCGTACTCAAAAGGAAGTCCTTCATCTACTTCTGGCAATCTTTGTCCCCACCCTCATCCACAACTTATTTAACCTTGAATGGATACAGGTCTTCTAATGCTTCCTCTCACCCTGAAAAGATGTAGATAACCCTTGTAATATACCCTTAGGTCTATGCGGCACTTCAGAGTTTAGGTTTTTCTTACCAGTTCAACCTAAAGAGGTGGAGGAGGGGCTGTGAATGTGGTCTCCACCAATCTCTGCAAACTTTTTTAGTGGATTTGAAATGATGTATATTTGGCCAGCTTTCCTTACCTTGGTTCTCACTCTTTGGCCTTCTCTACTCTAGTCATACAAAAAAAGTCATTGAAGATATTCTTTCTGTAATTTCTATTTATTGAGGCTGAGGAGTGTTGATGGTCTATTATGAAAGCTTCCAGTCAGAAAATTTGCCTTTTGATTTTAGACTATTTGACAAGAGGGGAAAATGAGAATTTGTTTACAAAAAGACTTCTCAGTCCCTGGGTTTTCTCTTCTGTGAGAAAGTCTATAGTCCCTTCCACCCCAGAGGATCCCATCCTTCTCAACTGTCCTTGATCCTAAAGGCCAAAATGCCTGCCATTAGAGGAGGCCAGTCCTGACAACCTGCCATAAGTCTCTTCAGCAGTCCTGATAACCTGCAGATTATAGGGTTTATCCAATACAGCAGAGGGATCAAACTCTGCTTTTGAAAAAGTAGGTTGGAGAAGATGCTCATTGTAAATTCATCTTTCTACTAAGTGTTAAGAATAACACATCAAGGTGAACCTCAGGGTGGATGCCAGAAAGTAGACCCTCACAGGCCTTTCTATAGCTTCTCTTCTTCTTATAAGGATACCAGTCATATCAGATTAGGATCCTACCCTTATGACTTTAATTACCTCTATAAAGGCCCATCACCAAACACAGACATATTGACGGTCAGGGCTTCACTATATGAATTTGAGGGAGTCATAATTCAGTCCATAACACTTATCCATGTATCCTTCTCTTTAAACTCTTGAGGCAATTTCTGGGAATTACACTGGAAAACTTCTCTTACATTACTATCTTTCAAAGTTTATTTTTTGAGATTATAAAAACAATGTATGTTCACTATAGAAATAAAGAAAAATGCAGAACATACTTAAGACAAAAAGTCATCATAATTCCACCAATCAGATTAATGTCTCATTAATATATTTTAAAATATTTATTTATTTTGACACACAGAGCATGCAAGTGAGTGGGGGCAGGGGCAGAGAGAGAGGAGAGAGAGAATCCCAAGCAGGCCCTATGCTTAGCATGGAGCCTGACAAGAGGCTTACTCTCACGAACCATGATATCATGACCTGAGATGAAAGCAAGAGTTGGATGTGTAGCCAACTGAGGCACCCAGGCGCTCCATGCCTCACTAATATTTTAATGTACATCCATGTTTAAGGTTTATTCATGGACATTATTTTATATAAATAAGTTCACACTCTATGTGCAATTTTAGGTCTACTTTTTTACAATATCGGAAGCCTCATGATGAATGACAAAGCCTAAAAGTTGAAGATGGTTTGGTCTCTGAATCACTACTTGGATAGTTATCCATCAATTAGAACATTATATAAGCAAAATTTAAACTTATAATGTATTTTGTGTTTCAGTTATTATTATTTGAAGCTAATGGTGACTTAACGTAGACAAAAAAGCACTGGAGGGTTTTGAACAGAAGCATCACATAAACTGAGATAGGGATTAAAACCATCAGCCTGATTTCCTTGTGAAGAATAGATTTTAGAGGGGGAGGGTACAAGTAGAGGCCAGTACAGAAGTGACTGACTGGTCCAGGTGCCACATGTCAGTGACTTTGACAAGGATGGTTTCAGTGGATATAGTGAGAAGTGAAAAGACTGGATGAGGAAACATGCACAGTTTCAAAAGTGTGGCTTAAGCCAATGAAAGAAGAGTTGTTATTTACTACAACAAACTAAAGGAGGAATTTCGCCTTAAACATGTTATGAGATGTCTGTAGGCATCTAAGTGGAGATGGGTCCAGCCATTGGATCTATAAATCTGGAGCTGAAAGCTCAAAGTAAGGAGAATTATCTGTAAATAGAAAGAAGGGCTAACAAGAATAGAATAGCTACAAGCCAAACGTAAGGACGATTTCCATATATAGACCCTTCAACCATGTTTATATGCAAAAACAATACTTATTTTAATTTGAAAACAATTTTTATTAGATTGATATTCTTTGCGAGACAAAATTTTTTGTAGTTCAAATACAGAAACCATAAACTACACTTTTCACATTACTATGCATAATCTCATTATAGAAGTAATCGAAATGGTCTAGCCTATTCCAATTTTAAGATACAATATACAGAAAACATATATTTTAATAAACTGCCAAATTGTTTTCCAAAGTGTGTGTACTAATTTAGGATCCCCACCAGTATGAGAGTTTCAATTTCTCTGCATGCTTTCTAGCCCTTGGTATATGCAGGCTTATTTTCATTTTTCTTCATCTTTTTCAGATCTAAATGGCTGCATAACTCGTCAAGAATATTATCATCATAACACACAGTTCATTATTTTTATTCTTATATATTTTGAAGGCAACTTTTTAAAGAATACTGCTATTTGTTGCCAAAATTTTAATATTGTCTCTAAGAGTCTTTGAATCCTTTGTATTAACACTTTTCATTAGAAAATGGCATCATGTGAAACTTAAATCAATCTATTTTCTTATATCAGATTTTATTACTTTTGGCCAAAGTCCTTTCCACGACTTAGAAGGCAAAGATCAGGTAGAACATGATCTTTAAAGAAATTTATGGCATACATTGAAGTTCAGAGCATAAAAACAAATTGTATTTCAGAAGTTATTTCTTAAAAATCCCATCAAGCTAATACATCTTATTGTTATTTTAACAGTAGTCAGTGCCAAAAGAGCAACTCAAAGTACTATACATGTATCAGTGTCAGAATGGATGTAACTCGCTCTTTATAGGATTGATTTTGAGTCAATGTTGGAATTAACCCAAATGCACAGTGCAGAATAAAAGAATGTGGAAGACCTCAAGAGTATTTCTTGAAATAGCTCATGAGGTTCTCTGTGAAGAGAAGAATTTCATTTGGGAAATAACAAAATAATGCATACACCACTTAGAGACAAATCTTGTATGTAATAAAATATTTTAAAGATTCTGAAAAGTCCAGCAGCAAATAAATTTATTTTAATTTGCTAGACTTGCAGTTTCTCAATTATAATTCATTGCAGAATTCCTGTTATTCTCACACTTGCACATATCTTGTACAACGTGTATCACATTATACGTGGTTTGGGGAGTGCTATCTAAATTAGGGTCTCTGTATGGCTGTTTCTCTTTTAGGAAAATAATGGACACCTATCTTTGATAATAGTGATTACTGCCCATAACCTGAGAGAAAAATCACTATGAAAGACTCATATATGCTTGAAAATAAGTAAAAAGGTAAGATTAGTTCATGTTCTCTACTATCTACAAAAGTGTGTTTCTAATAACACCAGCAGATCGGACAAAGTTCTTTACTTAAATATCCATCATAGGAATTGCTGCCTGCTGATGAAAGGGCCTGTGAACCTTCTTTTATGAAGCAGAGTTGAAGCAATTCATCGTAGACATAAATCCAGGTCTTATCATTCTCTAGGACGTGTGGTTAGGAATTTCTCCCTCGTTTCAGTACCAAGAATAATGTGTTTTTCCTGAACAGCACTGGTGCTATTTAATTTTATGGATACCATGAATCACCTAACTAATCATGTTTCCCACTTCAGATGGTTTAATATGCAGCTTAGTGCCAAATTTATGGCATAAATCTAGCAAGTGTATAGGACTCAAGCGGCAGCATACGAAACTCACCGCTGAATCCACATTGATGCCTGCCTATATTTTCCTTGTTTAATTTTTATCACCTATTTTACTCTGTGCGATTAAGCTTTATTGAGTGTATTGGTATAAGAGGTTTTAATTTCTTCTTGTCACGGGGTAAAGAAAAGTTAATAGATTAAGTAATCTATTAACTTTTAAATAATGAGTAAAAAGAGCAATTCTCTAGTTAGATAATGCCTCATTTTGACAGGCATATCTCAGGAGGCACCTGTAAATTTTTCTTATCACAAAACACATGGTGTAATTAAGAAGAGCTAGTCACCACTGGGACCAGGCTACTGGAGATGCCAATGGAAACAAATAAAGATATTTAGGAACCAATTAATGACCCAATTCCAAATTAGATACATTTTCATTGTATTTAATTTTTATTTCAATCATTACCTCCCCAAATAAACGGATATCAACGCTTTTGAATCATAGTTGACTTTTACTTCAGACCTTTTCCTTAGGGGGAGGGGATTAAACTTATTCTGTGTTTTATTTAAGGACATTGCTGTTTTGTATTTTAAATATCTAATGGGGATATCTGAATCCTCAGTTTGGGGTACAGCAAATAGCAGTCCTACCGTGGCATTAGAAAAAACAGCTGATTACACATGCTTCCGCGTGGTCTCCCCATATCCTCCTTCGCCAGGAAGTTCAGGACTTTTCCTCTGGGGAGGGAATTCTTGTTAAAAAAGGATAGTCCCAGTCTACTAATATAACTTGAATGTACAACTTTTCCCTTAAAGCTAAATGACTCCACCACACTACCAGAGTTTGTTTGAACTATAATGAATTATTGTGATGTTGTTGCTTTAACCTAGTAAAGAATCCTTGTGTCCCAGGTGAAATCAGAATTATCCAAGATACCTGTTCACTTTTACTGCCATCATTTTAAGATTAACTGATCTCTTCAGAGTAATGAATTGGTTGCCTCTTGATCTGATTGCTGCTTTCTTTCATTCATGGGGGGAGAAGAAACCCTCCTAAATCATAGGGATGTTTCAAAGACAAGACACCGCACACAAATATATCCAAGCCACATACTTTCTGCACCTTCCCCTCTCTCTCAGAACTATACTGAAATTTAAAAATTCTACTCCTTGGGGACCCGGGGTGTCTCTTTTGAGCATCCATTCAACTTCTGCTCAGGTCATGATCTCAGATGTTTGTGGCGAAGGCTGCATCAGTCTCTGTGCTGACAGCTCAGAGCCTGGAGCCTGCTTTGGATTCTGTGTGTGTCTCTCTCACTCTTCCCCTTCCCTGCCTGCACTCTGTCGCGCTCTCTCAAAATAAACAGGTGGCTCAGTTGATTGAGCGCCCGACTTCAGCTCAGGTCATGATCTAGTGCTCCGTGAGTTCGAGCCCCGCGTCAGGCTCTGTGCTGACAGCTCAGAGCCTGGAGCCTGCTTCGGATTCTGTGTCTCCCTCTCTCTCTGCCTCTGCCCCTGCCCCACTCATGCTCTGTCTCTCTCTGTCTCAAAAATAAATAAACATTAAAAAATCTTGTTTAAAAAATAAACAAACATTTAAAATGAATAAAATTTCTACTCCTCACAAGTTACTGTTAAGAAAATGAAAGGATAATCACAGACTGAGAAATAATTTTTACAAATCTTATATTTAATAAAAGACTTGGATCTAGGATCAGCAATTAACTGAAAACTCAAAAGTAACCTACTTTATTTTTTTTTAAATTTTTTTAACATTTATTTATGAGAAAAAGAGACAGAGCACATGCAAGGAAGGGGCAGAGAGAGATGGAGATACAGAGTCTGAAGCAGGCTCTAGGCTCTGAGCCGTCAGCACAGAACCCAACGCGGGGCTCGAACTCACAAACCATGAGATCTGACCTGAGCCAAAGCCGACCGCCCAACCGACTGAGCCACCCTGGCACCCCAAAAGTAACCTACTTTAAACATTTTTTTAATGTTTATTTTTGAGAGAGAGAGAGAGAGAGATAGAGAGAGACAGAGACAGAGAGACAAAGCATGAGCAGGGAAGGAGAAGAGAGAGTGGGAGACACAGAACCCAAAGTAGGCCCCATGCACTGAGCTGTCAGCACAGAGCCTGACATGGGGTTCGAACTCACAAACTACAAGATCATGACCTGAGCTAAAGTCAGACACTTAACCAACTGAGCACCCAGCCGCCCCAAAAGCAACCTACTTTAAGAAGAGATTTGAATAGACACTTCACCAAAGATTATTCAGATAGCAAATCAGCAACTAAATAATCAATGTCATTAGTTACTAGGGAGATGCAAATTAAAACCACTACACATCTATTAGAATGGAATACATTTAAAAAACTGGTGATATTGAGTGTGAGGATGTGGAAGAAAGGAGACCCTCATTAACTACTGATGAGAATGGAAAATGGTACAAATCATGATGGAAAGCTGTCAGGCAGATTCTTTAAACATTTAAAAATCACTTACCTTATGGTCTATGCATTTAACTCCTACAAATGTACCTGTAGAGAAGGAAACAACCTACCCTTGCAAATACTTGCACATACATGTTCTCAGCACATTTGTTTGTATTCATAACAGATACACTAATCCATAGGTTCGTTATATAACAGGCTTAATATCAGAAAAGCCACATTGGGTTTCCAGGGGATATTCACTAGTTTCTGTCAAATTTCACTGCACAGCCTATAGCTGGGAGTCTGCCTTGATGCTTGTATTTCTTACTTCTCATATTCAGGTTAACATCAATTCCTGTAGGTTCTGCTAGTAAACCATTGTAGTATCACAACCTACTCGTGAGTTGTAAAATCAGATAGTGGGTCACAAATAGAATTTTTAAAATAAAATAAAGTAGTAAGAAAGATAATTAAGATTTCCGAACGTCATTATTTCTTACCAGGTATAAAAATAAGTATAATTTCATGAAATTTTGTTACAGTTACAAAAATACCACCCACTGACACACACATATTACCGGCTGAAATTTTATTTTTGTTTAAATTTAATTTGCAGTTACAAAAAAACCTGAAAACCGTACCTCCAAATCTGACTCCTTTCCTTTGCTACTGTTACCATACATCAAGCCTTCTTCATGCCCGTCCTACGTCATTTTAATTACCTTCTATCTGCCCTGGACGCTTTCTCTCCAATGCATTTTGAATCTACCACCTACACAACAATTAGAAAAACCTTTTTAGTATGTTAATGATATCAATCACTTTTTGCCTTAAAATATTACATTCCCTTTCACTACTTTTGGAACAAAGTAAGTACAAATTCCCACATGCACCTGACCTGGATTTGAGTAAACAACAACCCTGAACTAGCTCAGGGTTCTCTCAGCAACAACCTTGCTCCAGGCCTCCACCTCCTTCATTTTATTCCTTGTGATTTTTCTATTCGCATATCAAATGCACCTCAGCACTTTTAAGCTTATTTTTGCCTCTTCCTTAAATACTTTTCATGGCCTCTTAGTATCCTTGGAGCCCTCTCACTTACCTTGATTAGCTCTGAGTAATATATAGGATTGTTAAATCATTCTACACCTGAAAGTAATATGGCACTATGTGTTAATTACAACAAAGAATGACAAACGTCGTTAATACATGATTTGTACTACTCTTTTTCTGTCCTCAATCTACCTTTTCTGATATTCTTTTAACAAATATTTGACAGCTTTGTTAACCTATCAGTCTATTTAAGTATTTTTTTCTTAAATTTATTTGTAATATTCCTTGGAAAAAATTTTGAATTTTCTTATATGTCCTCTTTCTCAGAAAGCATATTTGCCAATTCAGGTACTTAATACTTTACCTCTAAAACACTGAATGTTTCTGAAAGTCTTCAAATACATAGATAGAAGGTGTCTTTCTTATAATTAAACATATCTTGAGGTAAAATAATAAACACATTGCACCTCACCTACATCGACGCTAAGGCTGCCCACCTCTATCAAAATTTTAAATGACAATCTGAGTAATGATACAATATTTATGCCAGCTACATTACATATTATTTGGTATTCCTTTTAAAGTCTGTTTATGTATTTCGACTGAGAAAGAGACAGAGCAGGCACGTAAGCAGGGGACAGGCAGAGAGAGGGAGAGAGAATTCTGAGCAGGTTCTGGCTGTCAGTACAGAGGCTGATTCGGGATCTCATTAACTGTGAGGTCATGACCTGAGCAGAAACCAAGAGTCAGGTGCTTAACAGACTGAACCACCCAGGTGCCCCTCATTTGGTATTCCTAAGCTAAATGATATCAAAGACTGAAAAAACACTGAAATGTCTTACAGATGGAGAACCTCATATTCATATTAAAGAAAGTAATATTGAGTCCAATGCTGAGTTCATTGCCAACTCATTTTTAATAGTGTTCTTTATTCATTAAGGAAATTTTCTCAGTCACGTATTCTATAATTAATTTTTTATCATCTGCATTTAAGTCCTTATTTTTATTAAATGTTAAATATTTAATGATATTTATTTTTGTTATTATTTTTAAAATTACTAACTATAGAAAACATTACTGAGTATTCTTTTTGTTTATAATATAAAGTTTCTTCTTTAAAAATCATATTAATTTTTAAATGACATTAATGACATTTAATAAATATTTGGTCTAACAAAAAATTTTCAAAATTGATAGTCACATGACTAAAGTTTGACTAATACTGTATTATTTTATTTAATCTTTATCTTATGAGACATATATTATCCCACTTTACAAATGAGGAAATTGGTTATCAGAAAAAATATCTAAATTATTCAAGGTCATATTTATAATTTAAAAAGTAACCAAAGTCAAAGATAATTATGCTGAAGGTAAACACAACTTTTTTTTTTTGATCATTACTTTGCATTAAAGTTGACAAAGATAAAGGACCTAACTTGGAAAAACCTGCCCTTTTGTTAACGACAATCATGTGAGCCCGTCCTTGGGCTAGTATATGTTCTGTGCCTTAGCAAAAGTGTAAAACGGGCACGGAAGAGGAAGGAGGCAGAGTGTAGTTTAGTGAACAGCTGAGGAGGGTGTGAACACTGAAATAGTGCAGTATGATTCAAACAGTAGGAATATTTTAAAATATAAGTTGAAAAGTAAAAAAAAATTTTTTTTTTCCCACATACTAACTTCAGAATGCTTTACATTAAATGCCTCTTACTTTGGGGGCACCTGGATGGCTCAGTGGCTTTAGCTTGTGACTTTGGCTCAGGTCATGATCTCAGGATTCCTGAGTTCCAGACCCGCATCAGGCTCTGTGCTGACAGCCTGGAGCCTGGACCCTACTTTAGATTCTGTTCCTCCCTCTCTCTCTGCCCCTCCCCCGCTCACAGTCTGTCTGTCTCCCTCTCTCTCAAAAATAAACAAACATTAAAAAAAATTTAAATGCTTTTACATTCTATTTGGTGGCAATTATTGAAATATCTAAAAGACTTAACGATCCATTAGACTTGAGTGGGATCAGAAACTTAATCTACTTTAAAAGCTGACTTTTTCTTTCTTTTCTAGGTTATTTCTGATGCATACACACTTCAAACCAGAAAATCCCCACATGCTTCTGGTTTGACTGGACCTGAACTAAACACAACTCATAAAGTATAAGTTGGAGAGAAGCTAGACAGAACAATGTGAAATCAGCAGCATTTATTGGGTTTGAATGCTTTTCAGAACTGAGCCAATGCAATTTATTTCTATCACCTAACATTATCTTGGAATATTAAAACAAGCTAACGAAAAAGAACATCCTTGAAAAAGTGACTAATATTGTTTTTCCAACGATTTGTAGACTATATCAAAACTGGCAGTGGTCTATATTTAGGGATTTATGTGACATTTATTATTAGTCTGGCTACCAACTATAGCACAGACTCTTGGTACAGAGAATGCCAAATCAAAAGCTGCATTTTGGCCAACATCCATAGGTTAGGTGTGGTTTTTCTCTTGGTTTTTATCTGTTTTGCTTAAAAAAAATGGCACAGACATATTTAACAGAAAATGGAATATGCCTGGATTAGGACATCATGACTGAACCAAGTCGCTTGGTAAAGCTTTTAAGCCAGTGATAAATCAAGGCTTAATTTAATCTCATTCCTTAACATGCTACATGATAAAATTTAGTCAGATTCATAGACGCTATAAGATTGTTAAATATAATAGCTACTATCACTTGTACCTCAATTTCCTGCAAGTTTCTTTATGGGAAAATCAGGTACCCAATGCCAATAGCTTTCCACTCATAAAGCTATAGTGTAGTCTAGGAAAGTAGCTACTAAGAGTTCGCTTTTTAATCACTGATGGAACCGACACTGTCATTCTTATTCTAAACGATTATTTAAGGATCGGACACAAAGTCTTTTCCTTGAAAGTAAATAAAACTCGATAATTTAAAAAGCAAAACCCACAATACTGAACTATTACACAGAGCTGGTAGTCTGTTTCCAGTGCCAGACTAGGACATAACATGAATCTGCAGGTTCTGTGCTTGGCCACATGGACATTTCGAACCATATACTAGTTCCAGTATAACTCTAAAAAAGTTTCTTCATGTCTCCGATGCATTGTTTCCTCTATTTCTCACTAACATAATTTTAACTTTCAATGAATGTCTTCAATGACTATTTATTGAGGCTCTTCCTTTCTAGCCAGCACTGGTCAAGCAGAGAAGGCAAGATAACTGCAATGTTCTTGCTATCATAATTCATATATATGGTTGTGGTAAAGATTAAATAAAATGATACATGAGGCCAAGAGTAGGCACTGAAAAAACATTACTTTCCTCCCTCCTAATTCTTGAAAAAGGACACTTACCACCAGACTGTGGTCTTACTTTACACTAGAATTACCTGGAATGATAGAGGAGGAAAAGTTAAGTCATAGCAGATATTATTTAAAGGATGTCACCGTATTCCTTGGGATTATAACGATATCATGGCAGCTATATGTTTACTCAGTATTTACTGAGCACCTACCATATGCTAGATACTGTACTGTGCATTAGAATATAAAGAATAAACAAAACCTATAAACTCGAGGAGATGAAACTTTCAGGTTTCATTATGAGAGATGAGCAATGAACAGGAGTTAATCCACAGGTAAAATATTTATTTACTTATTTACTTTAATTACTTTAATAATCATATAACTTTGTAATTATATTTCTCTACCATATGCATTTATTTTAAATATAAAGAATTTATATGACTATATATCAAACACACTAATATATATACATATATATAATTTATATAGTTATTTATTTAATCAGTGCTTTTATCTGAAGAAAACACTACAGATGACATGATATTGAAAAGCATTATCCTGGGGCGCCTGGGTGACTCAGTCAGTTAAGCATCCAACTCTTGATTTTAGCTCAGGTCATGATCTCATGGTTTGGGAGATCAAGCCCCACATCTGCTCTATACAGACAATATGGAGGCAGTTTGGGGTTTTCTCTCTCTCTCTCTCTCTCAATATAAAGAAAATAAACATAAAAAAAAAGAAAATCATTATTCTTTCTCCTTAGTTCAGTTCAATTTCCTAGAAACAGAATTCTATTGTGTATAATTTTAAATCTGTTAGAGGCTATTTTCATGACTATTCTATTGTAATATTTATCAGTTTCAACAGTTAATTATTGATCAACTTGCCCTGAAAGCTGAAGATGTAGCTGATTCACGCCATCAAACTCCTCCAGAGTCTTCAGCTGTAAATGCCATTTGAAGGCTATATTGCATTACAACTGTAACTTTAAGTAATTTATTTAAATCTGTGTTCTTTGTCCAGTGGTATTTCTTGCCTCTTAATTTTTAGCAGCCTTGTTCTCTCCTCCACCTCTCCTGCCCAGGAACTTCCGCTGACACATCACGTCCTTGGTGAGGTCTTCTCTCACACAGTGTTAACATACGAATCTAGTATTCAATCCCAACCAACTATTACAAGATTTGTCTATTCTAAAGGTTGGAAATAAATAAATAAACAAGATCTGAATTATACAACTATATAAATATTATTCACTCCTGGCTAAAAATATATATAAGAATTATATTTCCTTTGCATATGTTCCAATGTCAGAAACTTTGGACTCTGCAAGAAAAATGTTACTGGCATTCTCATTTGAGACACTCTCTCAACTGTTTAAAATCTTGCCACATTTTAGTTTGCTTCATATTGGAACATAATTTATTCCTTTAGTTTTTTTTTTCTCCCAGGTGTTTTTAATTGTTGCTTTTGTTTGTTTGTTTCTTGTATAAAAATCAAGGGCTTTATAGGACCTCAATTATTTTTTCTATCTTTAGTTATAAAATCACTTCCAACATTTTTCAAAATGTGGTCTGCAAAACCCTGTGATTCCTCAAGAACTTTTCAGAGCTGAAAAGTTAGAACTATTTCACAATAGCTCTAAGACATTACTTGTCTTTTTCACCATGTGCAAAAGCAATGGTGGGTAAAGCTGCTGGCAACAAACTGTACTGGTTGGAATCACTTCAGCACTACACACTGGCAGTGCAAAAACACAACAACAACAAAAAAACAGTTACACTGAAAAATGTTCTTGTCGAAGCAGTTAAAAACATTAATTTTGTTAAATCTAAATCTTTGAGTGCATATCTTTATAATACTCCTTGTGACAAGATGGGAAAAAACACTGCTGTACTATAATGAAATATAATG
This sequence comes from Paguma larvata, assembly GCA_030068075.1. Lineage (NCBI taxonomy): Eukaryota > Metazoa > Chordata > Mammalia > Carnivora > Viverridae > Paguma > Paguma larvata. The sequence goes on from CM057834.1 coordinate 44,831,063, forward strand.
GATGTCTCGGGAAAAATCACTTTTGTGATTGATTTGTGAACTTAACTACTACTTTTTTCATGGAAATCTTTTGATATAAAAGAACAATGGACAAATTATAGTTATTCAGGTACTCAGAACATTTTCAAGAGACTGAACTAAGTGAGCCAGCCACTTCAACAATAATTCTAGCTTCCAAATGAAAAGTATCATCTTAGAAAATTTATATAGGCCACCATCGGCTTGACAGTGTAATTGTGTGACAGATACTTCCAATAACTAATGCATGTGATTGCAAAATTATGCATAGACGAACGATTCATTCAAAGTGCAATATGGATTGACATATTTTTAACATTTTCTAAAATGTGCTTTGAATGGAATAATAAAGTAGGAAATATACTCTTTTTCATTTTGGCTTTTTCCACTCCGCATTTGTGAGTCATCCAACTTGTATGCCTCAAGTTTATCCACTTTTGTTGAACAAAATCCATTATGTGGATATTCTACAATTTGTTTATCCATTCATCGGTTGACAGACATTGAATGTTTTGCAGTTTTTTACTCTGGCTAATAAAGCTGTTGTGAACATTCTTGTGAATATTCACATACACATCTTCAATTTCTCTTGAGAAAATATTTAGAAGCAGAACAGATGGATCATATGTTAAGTGTGAATTTCACTTTGTAAGTACAGCCAAATCGCTTTCTAAATTAAGTGTATCGAGTTAAAATTCTACCAGCAGTGTACAAGAGTATGAGTTGCTATCTTTTGCAATACTTAGTACAGTCAGTCTTTTTAACTTTAGCCCTTTAAAGCAGGTGTGTGGTGATAGCACTCTGTGGTCTTATTTCACATTTTTCTAATGAATATTAATGTTGAATATGGTTCCATGTGATTATTTTCCACCTGTGTAATTTCTTTGGTGAGGTGTCTATTCATATCTTTAGCCCATCTTTCTACAGAGTTGTTTTATTTTAGTATCGCTGTTCCTGTTTTATTTTTTTATTGAGTTTTGAGGGCTCATTTCGTATTTTATCATGAGTCCTTCATCAAAATGTGATTTGAATTTATTTTATCCCAGTCTCTGGCTTGTCTTTAGATTATCTTAATAGTGTCTCTTAAAACACAGAACTCCAGCTTATCGACATTTTTAAGTGTTGTGCTGTTGGCATTATATTTAGAAAAATCTTACCTAAAAATCTTTGTCTAACCCATGGAAACAAATGTTGTCTACTATGTTCTACAAGCTTTATAGTTTTAGCTTTTACCTTGGGTGTATGAAATGTTTTAAGTTGTTTCTGTTTATCATACAAGGTATAGATCAAAGTTCATTTTTCCTTTATATTTGGATAGCCAACTATTGTAGCATCACATACTGGAAAGACTAGATTTGTCTTAAATCAAAAACAATTCAGTACAGTAAATAAAGTCTTGTCAGTGAAAAAAAAAATAGTGTTCTTTGTTAAACACCAGTTGTCCATACACATGTATAACAATTTCTGGATCCTGTATTCTCTTCCACTAATGTATTTTGCTATCTTTTCAACATATTTTCTTGATTCTTGTAGCCTTGTAGTAAGCATTGAAAACAGGTAGTATTAATTCTCAAACTTTGTTGTTCCTATTCAAACTTACTTTGCCTATGCTAGATTATTTGAATTTCATTGTGAATTTTAGATCTGTATGTCTATAAAAAACTAATAATATTTTAATTGGTATCACATGGAATCAATTTGGATAGGATTAGCATCTTAAACATCTTCAGTCTTCTGATCTATGAATTTGATACTCCACACGCAATTAAAAGAAAAAGAATCTAGATGTAGACCTATACGTTTTACAAAGATTCACTCAGAATGAATCATAGACCTAAATTAAGTACATAACTATCAAATTTCTAAAAGATAAGCTAGAAGAATATCTTTTTGACATTGATGTTGGCAATGACCTTTTTAATGGAACCAAAAGTGTACTCCATGAAAGAAAAATGTGATAGAGTGGTCTTTTTAAAATGAAAACCTTCTGCTCTACCAAAGACACTCTTAAAATAATGAAAATACAAGCCAAAGATGGAGAGAATATTTGTAAAACACCGATCTGAGGAAGGTCTTGTATCAAAAGTATGCAAAAAAAATCATAAAATAATAAGAAAGCAAACATCTGAATTAGAAACGGGTAGAATATCTGAACAGATACCTAACCAACAAGATATACAGATGACAAGCATATGAAAAGATGCCCAACATCATTTGTCATGAGGAAATTAAAAATTATAGCAGTGAGATACAACTATTAGATAGTGTATACACATAAAATCCAAAAAACTAACAATGCTGACAAGAATACAGAGAAACAGAAATTGTCATTTATTGCTTGTGAACATGCAAAAATATCAGCAGCCATTCTGAAAAACTGTTTGCCAATTTCTTAAAAATCTACACATAGCCTTACTGTATGATCCTGCAGTCATGCTCCTAGATATTTACCCAATTGAGTTAAAAACTTATGTCTACGCAAAAGGCCACAATACATGTTTATAGGATCTTTATTCATAGATGCTAAAACTTAGAAGTAACCATGGTGTCCTTCAATAGCTGAATGAATAAATAGAGTCCTATTCATACAATAGAATGTTACTCAGTGATAAAAAAAATAATAAATGAGCTATCAAGGCACACCCAAAAAGAAATGGGGGAACCTTAAATTCATGTTGGTACATGAAAGAAGCCTCTCTAAAAAGGCTACATATTCTAAGATTCCAACCATATGACATCCTCAAAAAGGCAAAACCATAGAGGCAGTAAAATGATCAGGGGTTGCCACAAGGAGCGGAGAGGAAGGAGGGGTGCAGAGGAGCGGAGAGGAAGGAGGGGTGCAGAGGTAGAGTAAAGGAATGGGGTTTGCAGGGCTATGAAACTATTTTCTATGACGCTATAATGGTGGATCTATAACATTACATGCTTTTTAAAACTAAAACAATAGAATGAAAAGTGAATTTTAATATAAACTATAGATATGCTAACTAAAAATAAATGAATACTAAATAAAATAAAGCCACATATAATTTTGCATTAGTACTAATTCGTAGTCATAGAATTTTGTTTTAATTATTTTGTGCATTTAATTAAACCTTACTTTATAACCTAATATCTGTACCTTTCCCCCATGTTTGTTTACCAATGTCCCTCTAATCACTAATCTCATGCCTCGTCTCAAGTTTTATTTTCCCCTGAGCTCTGTAACTGTAAATACAGTGCAGCAATATGGGCACCATTATTTGTTTTACATTATATGAAAGGGCTCTAGTTTTCCAGTTCTTTCTCCAACTATTCCCCCCCAGTCTCTGCTTTGTCCCTGCCCACATAAATGGAGCTCTGACCTTATCTCATGCCCATTTCTCTCTCTACCACAAAAGGCACTCTAGTGACTTTATTTGCCAATTCTGTGTAGTTGAATGTTCATCATTGTCTTATATTTAAGTTTATGACTTGGACATTTGAAAATGTGCTATAAAATTCTTCCTATGTGACTTTTCACCACAAAATTCAACATATTTAAAGCTAATGTTTAAAAATGATGAATTTATCATCATTTTCCAAAATGACTGCCTTCTAATTCCAGTGAAATTTGTCCTCATTGTTGTAAGAACTTGGGTTTGAATTGTTGGAGTAATTATTTTGAATCTCCTTTTTCTCCATAGCTAAATTCCCATAGTTTTAGCTCTTTTATCCATTTCTTTCATCTGATTCCCATCATCATTACAAGGTTCTGACCACCTCATATCTGAGGCCATTGCTGAAGCCTTCTAACTGTCGCTCTGCTTCTACCATTTATTCCTTCCAATCCAACTGTAAAAATGCTGGTGAATTGATTATCTGTTAGTACCATTTTCACACATCAGTTTTGCTTCAAAAATGCAAAGTTCCTTAGTCATATACTGGCATTCATAGTCTTTTATAACTCAACACTTAGACACTTCTTCAGATTTAGCTCTCAGTACACAAATGCGCCAGCCCCACCCAGCAAAATACAACTATTGATCTGTTCACAGAACTTACCTATAGGACTTTAAGATACACATTCCCAATTAATATATTTTGTTCCCATTCTTAATTTCACCCGAATGTCAACGTCCCACTCATATCTTACTTTTTCCCTCCTCACTTTTTTCAATTTCTATAGCTGTTATGATTTTACTCTTAAGGTTTACTGTGAATCACCTTTTTATGTCCTTTTCCCACAACACTATTGCAAGTTATTTTCTGGGGTAAGGGGTTTATTGTTCTTGGCCTAGATGATGGCTATCATTTATATGCTGGGCTTCAATGTTTCCCTACATGGAATGGTAAACTTGGAGCCAGAAAAAGTCAATAAGAGAAAACACCTTGAAAGACTTTTCTCTTCTGAAGGAAAGGTGGCATGTTTTGACATTTCTTTACTCAAAAATGCTTATTGAGGTCTTACTCTTTGGAAGAACCAAGACTAGGTCTCAAGATACCAACAATGAAGAAAACACTTTGAAGCTTTTATTAATTAGTGTTCTAGGCATACTGCATCGTATCTTTTCAATTTCCTGGGGCTTACACCTTTAAAAATATATCAGGCATATGCTTTGTAAATATTTGCATGGTTGGGGGGAGGATCCTAGTACCTTAAAAAAGCAAGAACATTCATTAAGGAAAAAAACTGCTTAAACTAGAGCCATATGTGTCCTTCCTTTTGTGGCCATATTATGCCAAGGAGACAGGTCTTTAACTCTGCTTTATACATCAACACAAAGAAATTTTTCCAGGCAGACCACAGTCTATGCCAAATTGGCCACAGTGAAATCTAGAGAACAGGCCTTCCTATGTTATGAATTAGTAGGCCATGAGGGTAGAATCATACAGCTATCTCCATTTTCCGAGGACATAATGTCAATATTTCTTTCTGCTTCCTCTAACTCACTTGAAATAGGTTTGCACTTTGTGGTGATTAATGAATTAGAATTATGATTAATGAATTATACTATAGTAACTAAATATACTAAAACCATACTCCATTGTCTCAGTTCAACTGAAATTTCTCAGGATGTTTACATTTGAATCAACAAGAAACCAGTTACGCAATAGAGTACAGTACTTGTTTTCAGCAAATGTTATAAAAAACATATCCTTTAGGTTTTGTTGAAAATTAGAGATTAGTTCATTTTGAAATTTTTGTATCAATACCTGCACCCTAGTAATTTTATATTGAAAAAAATGAGAATGAATTACCTCTAAATCCTCTAAATTCATTCTAAATTAAGGTTGATGGCAATCTTAATAATTACATGGGATGATTAAATGTCTGAAAAGATGGTAATACCAGCCTCTGCTAATTAATAATCACTAGGACCACAGTTATGTCAAATATAGCTACAGAATTAGGGAGAAAAAGAAGGAAAAAAAAAACAAACCAAAGAACAGAAAATATATATCAAGAAAATATATATTAAGACTTAAATCTATATGAGAAATTACAGTAATGTAAATATTCTCTGTACCACGATTATCAGGAAGCATTTGTCAGATTGAATGTAACAACAACAAGGCTAAATAGCAGTGTATGCCTATAGGAAATACACTTAAAATATAAAGATGCAAATAGACTAAAAGTAAAAGGGTAGGTATCTATTGCTAGCAGCTACCAAAAGAAATCTGGAATGGTTATATTAATATTAGGCAAAGTAGATTCCAGAGCCAAAATATAACTAACCTCTTCTAAAGAAAGCCATCTCCTAATGGTAAAGATCCTCCATTGAGATGACATAGCAATTCTATTTATCACTTAACCACAAAGGGCTGACATACATGAAGCAGAAACTTAATAGAACTATAAGAAAGTAAAGAAACCCACAATTATAGTCAGAAATTGTAATACCACTCCTCTCAAAAAATGAACAAGTAGAAATCAATAAGGATATAAAAACTTTATATCCTTTATATTAAGTCCTTGTATCCTTTATATTAAGTCCTGAAGTTTGGTAGTGTCTGTCCTCTGACTTCCTTTTTCTTCTTCTGCAGCATGTTGGCTATTCTAAGACTTTTGACTTTCCACATAAACTTCAGGTTCAAAATAATATATTGGAGGGGCACCTGTGTGGCTCGGTCACTTAAGCCTTTCTTGATTTAGACTCAGGTCATGATCTCATGGTTCATGGGATGAAGTCCTGTGTTGGGCTCTGTGCTGAGCATGGAGCCTGCCTGAGATTCTCTGACTCCCCTTCTCTGGTCCTCCCTTGCTTGCATGTGCACACTATCTTTCGAATAAATAAACTTAAAAAAAATAACTTACTAGAATTTTGACTGAAATTATGTTAAATAGGATGCTGTGGCAAGATCTGAAATCTTAGCAATATGGCATCTTTCTATCCAAGGACATGGAATAGCTCTCATTTTATTTTGATTTTCTTATACTTCTTTCATCAGAGTTTTATGGTTTTCCTCATAAAGACCTGTACTTATTGTTATTTTGTTTTCGTGGTGTTAATATAAATGGTATTATGCTATGAATTTTAAACTCTAATTTTTCATTACTGGTATATAGAAAAGTACATGTCTTTGTAAATTAGCCTATTATCCTAAAAACTTGCTATAATAACTTATTAATCCTACAAAGCTTTTTGCTGATTCTTTGAAATTTTCTATGGAGACGACAATGTCATTTGTAAAAAGACAGGTTTATGTCTTCCTTCCCATTTTGTATGCTTTTTTTTCCTTTTCTTGTATTATTGTGTGGTAAGGCCTTCAATACAATATTAAATAGGAGTGGAGAAAGAAAATATCCTTATCTTGTTTCTGATCTTAGGGACAAAGCATCTGGTTTCCCAACATTAAATATTATATTGACTATAAATTTTTTATAAATTTAAGGATTTTATTAAATACTTCACGAGTAATTCTCTAAATTCAGAACTGGTCTATATGATTATGTGCAGGTGAACCTGTCCATCTACAGATGAACTGGTTTCTGTAGGAGACCACAATGAATTTTGAACCAATCTGATGGCTTACATATTCATATTTCTAGCATTTAATACCTTCATTTCAACATGGCTCCTTGTAGGCTAGCTAGTTCAACTTGATTAGAGAAATTATCAAATTAAGCTAAAGTTAAAAATTAGAATGCATCTGATATAACTGTTTTAATTTGATTAAAATATAGCTTCTAATTTTGCCTCTGGTCTGTCATTTTCAAAAGTATATTTTTAACAATTAGGGTATCTCAGGAGAACAAGAAAGAAATGGCTAGAGTGGAATAAATCCAAATCAATTTTAAAATAAAAAAAATATTTTTGGGGGGGCTCATCAGTTAAGTGTCTGACTGTTGATTTCAGCTCAGGTCATGATTTCAAGGCTGTGGGACTCTGCCTGATTCAGCCCTGTGTCAGACTCTGTGCTGAGTGTGGAGCCTGCTTAAAATTTCTCTCTCCCCCTACCTTTCTAACCCTATTCTCTCTCTTTCTAACCTAACACTCTCTCTTTCTCTCTCTCTCTAAAATAAAAATTAATTAATTAATTAAATAAAATTTAGTTATTTTTATTCACAGTTTTTCGAGCTGAAATTAAGGTATAACGAATCGTGTTTTTAAAAAACACAAAATTTGATAAGTTTTGACATATGTACGTACTCATGAGACCAACACTACAATCAAGATAATAAAAATATCTATCACCCTCAACAGTTTCTATGTGTCTAGAAAACACCTTAGTCTTAGAAAGCTGGCACCATATTTTATGGGTGGTTTACTGAAGTTCATTCCCTAATATAGAGTGGTATAATGGGTGCCTGATGATAAAATCTTTAAGGATCATCTGTTTACTTCTTGTGTTTTTCAAATATATTACAATTTCATTCAGGCTGCTATTACAGCATATACTTCATATTGCCATATACCTAACTCTGCTTTGGGAAACTCATAATTAACACGAAGAAAATGTTGATTAGAAAGGCAAAATAAGTATCATTTTCTTTGTTTTCTTGTTGAAGTCAAACACCACACATATACACGAACACACCCACACACACATACACATAGTATATAAATGATATAAAGGTAAATAATATTTATTTTTAACAATATGAAGCTTACTATATTATATTACCATAGTGATATAAGCTTACTATTGAGTAGCTTATTATCTAATGGGAAGAATGAACAAATGCTATAAGCAGACTCAATATATTTGAAAGTTAAAACAGGATACTACTATATACATGCTAGAATGGCCAGCATTCAAAATACTGACAATACCAAATACTGGTGAGGCTATGGAGTAAGAAAATCTCATTCATTGCTGATGGGAATGAAAAAGGGTAGAGTCACTTTGGAAGACACTTTGACTGTGTCTTACAAAATTAAATATTATATTACCATATGATCCAGCAATTGTGCTCTTTGATATTTGCCTAAAGTAGTTAAAAACTTGTGTCACACCGAAACCTGCACACAAGTGTTTATCATAGCGTCATCATAATTGCTGAAATCTGTAAGCAACCAAAATGTTCTTTAGAAGGAGAACAGGTAGTCAATGATGACAAATTATTCAGTACTAAATACCTAAAATAAGCTACAAAGCCATGAAAAGACTTGGAAGAAACTTAAGCACATACTAAGAAGTGAAAGAATCCAATCTGAAAGGCAACATACTATATGACTCCAACTAGGTGACATTCTGGAAAAGTCAAAATGGAGAAAATTATGGAGATGGTAAAAAGATCAGTAGTTGCCAGGGGTTTGGGGAGAAAAGGAGATGAAGAGGCAGAGCACAGAGGCAGTGAGAATACTCTGTATTATACTATAAAGATGGATATATATCATTATATATTTGCCAAAACCCACAGAACGTACACCACCACAGCAGGCCTTAATGTAAGCTACCAACTTTAAGTGATGAAAATATAACAATGTAAACTCATCCATTGCAACAAATGTACCACTCTGGTCCTCAGTGTTAATAGAGGGGATTTTAAAGTAGGGTAGGGAGGGGAGGTAGACCATATATGGGAACTCTTTGTATTTTCTTCTCAGTTTTACTGTGACCCTAAACCTGCCCTAAAGTAATTAAAGTTTGTTTAAAACAGCTCTGTTTGAGAAAACTGTATTTCTTGAAAAAAAATGAAAAAGACCAAAATATAGAGTAACACATCCCATGTTCATGAATTAGAGGACGATATTATTAAGATTGCAAAACTACTCAAAGTGGTCTACAGATATACCATTATCCATATCAAATTCATATAGAATTACAAAGGCCTTGAAGAGCTAAAACAATAGGGAAAAGAAGGGAAAAAAAGTTGGAGAACCCATATTCCAATTAGTAACACTTACTACTAAGCTACAGTAATCAAAACAGTGTAGTACTGTCATAGACTAAAAATATATAACAATGGAATAGAATTTAGAGTCGAGAAATAAACCCATGCATCTGAATCTAAATGATTTTTGACAAGAGTGCCAAGATCTTTCAACAGGAAAAGAACAGTCTTTTCAAAAACCATGATTATATAAGTGATGAATCACTAAATTTTACTCCTGAAACTATTAGACTACATGTTAACTAATTGAAATTTATGTTTATTTAACACATAAAAAATGTGTTAAAATAATTAGATACCTACATATAAAAGAACGAAGTTGAATCCCTACCTTATTTTACACCATATTTAAAAAATAACTCAAAAGAACTAACAAGCTAAACAAACGAACTAAGACCTTAAGACTCTTAGAGGAAAATATAGGATTGTTTCTTCATGACCTTGAATTGGCAGTGGATTCTTAGATTTGACACCAAAAACATGACCTAAAAAGAAAAACAAGAGGTAAATTGGACTTTATCAAAATTAAAAATTTTCATCAAGGACACTGCCAAGAAATGAAAAGTGGACTTGCAGCATGTGAGAAAATACTTGCAAGTCATACTACCTTAGAAGTGTAGAATATCCAGAGTGTACAAAGGACTCTTACAGCTCAACAACAACAAAAAGCCAAACTGCCCAATTTAAAGAGGTCAAAGATTTGAATAGCTATTTCTCCAAATAAGATACACGAATGACTAAGAATCACATGAAAGAAGCACAAAATTAGTCATCACAGAAATGCAAATCAAAACCAGAGGGAGATATTACTTCACACCCATTAGAATGACTATTATTTAAACAAACAATAGAAACAAAACAGCATATAACAACTGTTAGCAAGGACGTAGAGGAATCAGAGTCCTCCTGCACTGCTGTAAGGATGCGAACTTGTTCAGCTACTGTAAAAAACAGTTCGGTAATTCTTCGAGAAGTTAAACATAGAATTACCATGTGACCCAGCAATTCCACTTCTATGTGTATACCCCAAATAATTGAAAATAGGTACCTAAGAAATACTTGGACATGTATGTTCAAAGCAACACTATTTGCAAGAGCCAAGAGGTCAAAACAGCCCAAATGCCTATCAATAGATGACTGGATCAACAAAATGGATCTATACAAACAAGGGAATAATGTCCAGCCATAAAAATGAGTGGAGTATGAATACACAGTACAACATAAATGAATCTTGGAAACATATTAAGTGAAAGAAGCCAGTCAAAAAGGTTGCATATGATATGATTCCATTCATACTAAATACTCAGAATAGGCAAATTGATAGAGACAGAAAAGTGATGGTTTTCAAAGCGAGAGGGTGAGAGCAGTAATGGAAAGTGATTGCTTTATGGCTATAGGATTTTCTTTGGGGATTATAAAATGCTTGGGAACAAGGTAGAAGAAATGGTTGCACAATATTATGAATGTACTAAATGTCCCTGTATTGTTTACTTTAAAAAGGCAAATTCTATGTCATGCGCACTTACACTAGAACTTTTCTTTTAAGTTTGAAGACATTAGAGAGTGAGTGTGGTATTTTCTATATTAAACCATCTGCTGATTCTAAGCATTAGCTCGAAAGCTAGGTGAGCTGAATGAAGTAACTGACAGGATGAGAAGCTCAGCAAACTCTCTATAATCTGAAGAGGCTAAGAGTAGGTATAGGATATGGGGGGAAAATTATAGAGTTCTGTTTCCAATAATGAAGAGTCACACTCTGGAATAGGGATGAATTAGAAATAGATCAGCCTCAATAGAAAAAAACGGCTACAAATATCTCATTCCTAATTGGATTAAGATTATGTGCTCTTACCCTAAAAGAATGCCAGAAAAATTTAAATTCTTTCCAGGGGAAGATAAAATCACCCAGATGTCTACTAATAATGAATGTCTCTGTCAAGGAAATAAGAACAGAGATAGGGGAGCAGAAGTGGAATGGCAAAGCAAAGATTACAGTGGAGTTAACTGAATCATCTACCATCAGTCTGAGTGTGAAGGGAACGAGTCAGAAGGAAGAGGCAATTTTGACGAAGAATTACAACATGCAGTGGTATAATTTGAGCAGGACATAACACAGGAGAAGTAAGTCTAGGAAATGAAAGAGCTAATAAGTGTGGATGGGATTTATTACACTTTGAAGTATCTGTGGATTTGTTCCAGGTGGAGATGTGCCCTATTACAGGAAAAGTGTCTAGGAAAACAATATTTTTTATATGTCTGGACCTGACTCTGCATTTGCCATCAATGGGCAGCCTGAATATGCATGATGTGAAGGCCACCTGTTAAAGTTCATCTCAAACAGCTAAGTGGTGAAAGTCTAAAATGCACAAATAGTCGTTTGGGTAATGAATTCTTCTAAGTAAATAGAAGAAATACAAATTTTTAAGAGTGAAATGGAAGTATAACTTTACATCTTTGAAGTAGTATTAATAAAACTCACAGTCAATTCTTTTTAAAAATTTTCTATCTCACTTATACAAAGTTCTAATAATATCTGAAAATGTATATAACCAAGAATTTACATTTTCAATTGTCTGCAAGATTTTACTAATTTATATTTATCTGAACACACTAAATTCTGTTATTTCCTTTTTTTTCTGTCTCAGCATATTTATACAAAAATCTCTTTCCAAGGAATTTTGACTGTTTCCAAAGTGGTTTATGAATCAGCACTGAACCATATAAGGAAGCAAACAATTGATTAAAATAATTAATTCCCTTAGAAAAAGATTATCTAAAGTAAAATATTCACTTTTCACATTCAGTACAAACATATACCTTATAAATAGATTATATCATTCAATATAATAAACAAAGTATGACAAAGATCTAAAAATAGTGTTGAATACACCGAAGAATGAAAAAGAACAGGGATTATAAAGCATTTTGTAAGGGGAAAAGTTTACACTTTGATTTTGCTAGAAAAACCACATTTCTTTTTTTTTCTAATGGAAATATATCCATTCTCAGAAAAGTGGTGAAAGAGAGTAAGACTCAAGCAAAAACAAGTGTTTCTGAATCTTGGTCTGCCTACTTAGATTTCAGCCCATACACATGTTCTCTTCTCGGAGAGCTAGCTCCTTAATGAGGAGCAATACCTGTAAAGGTCAGCAGAGCCTGAGTGAGAATCGCAACGAAGACCAGATGTAGTCTTGCAAAACACCAAAAGTAAAGGGGGTTCAAGCAAAAGAAGGAATCAATTCTGCCGGGAATGTGTTCCTGAGAGGTACAAAAACAAACAAACAAGACCCAGTGTGATGGGTTAAAATGTTAGCAATGGAGCAAAAGCATAATACGGATGTACCATGTGGAAAAAGTAGAGCTCGTTCCAATGTCTGGTGCCGCTGGGAGAGACTCAAGATAAGCCACAATGATACATTAACATCTGCTATATGGCAATTTAACTAGAAAGGAGGAGAAATCGTTTTCCTACAAAAATTCGTTGAGACATTTAAGGCCTGAAGCATAAACAACCATACTGGTATATCCTAGATTGGTAAAATTAATCTTTTAAGTGTGTTATATAAAACTAATTAGTGGGAAATGTACATTGGATTGTGATTTGAATTACATCAAAGAATCCTTAACATAGGGCCATGGTATTTATTTATTAAATATGACTACTTTATGAAATGTCGCTTTGTGAAAGAGATACAATTTTAAGTGGTAATTTCTGCACAAGCATTTTCCAGATAAGACTAAAAATACTCAACATTATACCCAATTTCCAGGAACTAAATTTATAGATGTTTTAGAAAAAGAGCTACTACCAACAATAAAAGGCAATCCACTGATTAATGAGGTAGTAGCAACTGAAATATAAAGACCAGAAATAAGGAGAAATGGAGAGTAAATGTGCTTCCCAAAGAAAGAAAACCTAGTATTAAAGCAATGTAAGGCATATTATGAATGTTGAGTGGAAAGCCACTACTAAAAATTAAGAACTTATGCTTAAAATAAAAATATAAATGATAAAATGTGTCAGGTGGAACTTTATATTTATAAAACACTATTTTTACTGGTCTTCTTCAACTACTAAGGCAAAATTACAAAGTATATCTTAACAATTTTCATCTTCTGTCTTTATTCTAATCCTCCTCCTCTCCTGCCATATTTCCTATACATATGAAAAAAAAAGTATTTTATCTCTTATTTCCTGCTTCGTGAGGAAAAATTTTGAGTGATTTATAAAATTGTAATATCCTAGGAAAACAATGTACTGTCAAAGGTTAGAACTCAAAGTGATAGTTTTGAAATAGAGCAATTTAAACACTTAAGATAAGTAAACAGGGCCAATCTCCCTGTTTCCCTCCAATTTCAATCTATGCTCCAACATCAAGGATTTGTTAACTGACTTAGGACTGCCATTAGATTCTGGTTCCTTCAGTCTCATCAGATCTCTGGGTCAAAGAATATATATACACCAATACTGACGTTTGCAAAACCCATATTACACCTTTTCACCCTTCTAGATTTCCCAAGGATGAGGCAGACTAGATGCAGTCACAACATCAAGTTGAGGAAACTGTTTCAGAATAGAACACAAGAACGAAAGGGTATAAAATGTCATAATTTACTACTGAGTCTGAAGATGAGAACATGTTAATCAACTGGCATATTTTTATTTAGTTTCTTATACATCGCCTTGCCCCAAAAATATTTTTAGCTAAATGGAATTTTGGATGCAAAAGTCACCAAAATGAAAAAGAAAATCAAATAATAATGTAGGTCTTTTATTCCTAAGGGCTTTAAGAGAATGCAACACACAAAGCTAAAAAAAAAAAAAAAAAAAAAAAAAAAGTCTAATAAAAGGCAAAGGAAGAAATAGCATGTTTTGCTTTGACAGCGGATGAGTCCATGACTATATTCCTGATATACTATATATTCATAAGATTTGCTTCATTCTATGTCGTAGGCCTCCTGGGGTCCTTCATTACCACAGGGGTTCTGCAACACCAACTGTGCCAGGATTAGCCAATACTTAAGCATCTGCCATTTCTGCATTTCCTTACCTTTTGGATTTGTTCATATATTCTTATTTTTTTTTCCTTTTCCTCTATTGGATACATAGGGATACATAGAATATATATGGTATTGAAATTTACTGGGACATGAAATCTTCTCTTCATATATGTACAATGTCACGAGTTGCCAAATGTTAATAAGGATGTTGGGCGGGGTCCCCAGACAAAGGTGAGGATTTCAGTAGGAACTGAATGAATCCTTCTCTCTTGATAATGTTCTTTCCAGTTTCCTGTCATGTGATGTGGATGATAAAATTTTGGGGGAGGCAGTTAAAAATGGGGAAAATGACTATTAACACTCTCCTAGGAAAACTGTTTTATAACTATGTAGGTCTAGACAAAACTTACAACTTTGAGACAGGTTTCAGGCACTGTATTACCTCCTTGGATACAGAAGAATGATAAGTTAAATTATAAATCAAATTAGTCTTTGTCTTTTTAAAGGTTTATCCAAAGCATTAAAAGGCCTGGGTTATTGTAAGTAGTTCCTGCAACAACTTGCTCTATTGTTATAAGCAAGAATGCTCCTAAATCATACATTCAAATGGAAACCTGGGTAAATCTATTGGCATTTGGAATCAATTGAACCTGTAAAAGCAGGACCCTGGGGTACTGGGTCTGACCTAAACTTCTAGAGGAAATTTTTAAAAACTTTTTTATTATTATTTATCTGTAAGCAAAAGTAGATAATATGAATTAATTTAAATATTCAGTTATAAGCCAAGGAACACACAAAACAAGTCAATGAACTAGAGTCTCTGGACAGATAATCACATAAGTTCTAGATATGAAAATGACCCTGTTATCATAAAAGAAATCACTCATGAATGAATGGGTAAAGTCCAATAATTTTTATATTACATACTTTTGTTGAATTATATCTTTTAATGCTGATGTTAGTTAAAATGTATTATGGTTAGTTTGCTACTGAATCACTCACTATAAATATACATCTATACAATAGTTTCATTTTGCTATTAAAATTTTAAATTACATATAGAGGAATTTACAATCAATAAGAAATAATACTTAATTTTCTATTTATCCAAAATGACAATAGAATATGTTAAAGACAAATATATAGATAACGTAGTTGTGAATGAAACTTAGCTCTTCTAATATGGAGAAGACTAGTTGTTGTTTTTTTGTTTGTTTGTTTGTTTGTTGTTTTTAATTAACTGAAATCCTGATAAAAACAATGGGAAACATAGTAAATTATTTTGATAAAACACAAAATCTTTACTGTCCAGAGAGATTATTTAAAAGATAAAGATAAATCTTTGTTTACAATTTCTTATTAAGGGCAGACCAATAATCTATGAAAACTTTGTTCTTTTAACAGAGAGAAAACCAAATTCTAGTTTTACACCAATATACTTTTGATATTAAAACTCATTTTTAAAAAACTTAAATAATTCCATTCCAATCTTAGCCAGCTTGACCACACATAAAATTCCTTTCCTAAAACTCCTGTTCCACAAACCTACAACTTTTTCATATCCATTCAGTTTTTGTCTTAATTTTTGTTTCTGTTTTTCTCTTTCTGGAACAGTGTTTTACTTTCTTTACCTACTTTTTATTCACAGTTATTTCCTTTCATACTTATTATTTCTAAGTAGTTTTAATTACTTATTATTTTTATTAATTATTATTATTTATTTTATTATAATTATTTATTATTTATTAATTATTATTATTTCTAAGTAGTTAGAATTTTAACCATTAGAACCATAATTCGTAATATAAACTAAGAACTAAGCAATTGCGGACGGTCTGGTACACTAGCATTCTGTGGATTTTATAAATACATTTCATAATTTCTAGAAGTATATCCTTCTTCATAGTAAATTTTCCAATGAGGCACAAAACATGTTTATTAGGAGACCCAAGTATCTTTAGTTCCTTAGTAAAAGGAAGCCCAAAGTGTATAAACCTGCTTCAGTAATTAATGTTTCAACATTTTGTCTTTTTGGGACATGATCTAGATATTCAATGAATATTCATCATTTAACTTGTCTCAGTATAACTGTAAGGTTTCAAGTTAACAAAAAGGTTCTGGAAACTATTTCTAAGTAGACGTACTATAAAACATAATTATTAATGAAAAGCTCATTAATGAACTTTTATATTACTTATATGTACATAACTTACTTGTTCTTAACACTATGCTTAGATTACTTATGAAAATTTTGTGAAGGCATTAAATACTAACCATCATCTTAAGTTCTCTTTCTTGCTGAGAAATTGTGTAACAGAGATAAGGCGAGCTTATTTGACTTTCAATAAACTTAAATAGAATAAATGTTGTATGCCTGCATACATTTAATATTGTTAGTTTTTTGTTTTTTTTTTTTAACAGAGAGAGCCAGCAGGGGAGGGGCAGAGAGAGAAAAGGAGGAGAGAATCTTAAGCAGATTCCACACCCAGTACAGAGACCGACTCAATCTCACAACTGTGAGATGGTGACCTGAGCCAAAATCAAGAGTCAGATGCTCAACTGACTGAGCCATCTGGGTGTCCCTTAACACTGATAGTTGTAAAGATATGCCTGTTTTAATTAAAATAATGAACTTAAACTAGTATTTATTTACTGAAAAATATCCTGGATCATATGAACTTGAAAAACATTTGGTTTAGTTTCTACAGTTCTGAGAGTATTCTTTTTTTTAGTGTGTTTTGTTTTTTTTTTTTTTAATGTTGATTTATTTTTGAGAGAGAGAGAGAGAGAGAGAGATGAGTGGGGAAGAGGCAGACAGAAAAGGAGACACAGAATCAGAAGCAGGCTTCAGGCTCTGAGCTCTCAGCACAGAGCCCAATGCGGGCTCAAACTCATGAACTGTGAGATCATGACTTGAGCCAAAGTTGGATGCTTAACCGACTGAGCCACCAGGGCACCCAGAGAGTATTCTCAATTACTTTCTTTATGCTAATTAAATAAAGATTTTTACAAATTACTTTCGGCAATACCATCCAGAGGTAGAAAAAAATCACACATTTGTAACATACATACATAGACTTACATAAACATACAGATAGACACAAACAGAGATCTGGCTTTTCCTAGAGGAGACCGCACCTCGAAGGCACAGAGAAAGGACGCAAGTTTCTCCAAGAAGGGCTTTTGCTATCATCTACATCCAGACCTTTTATAATATCTGTAAGCCTTTGTCTCAGGGAGAAGACCTTCTACTAAGATGGATATTAAAAGACTCCTATATTCTAGATTTAGAACTGTGTGTCTTTGTTTTAGTAAATCATTTCACAGAGACTTCAGAATATTTTCTTTTTCTCTGTGGATACAGTTTCACTGAGGACTTTTGGGGAGAACTGAAAAAAAAAAGTTTCTATCAGGTTCTGAATATCAGCTCTAATTGGACCAACTTTGGGCCACAGAGCCACATTAAAAAATTCTTCCAAATATTGTCAGGTTTCAGCTAAGACAAACACTAAATATTCCTCTCAGTATTGAAAAATTTGACGGACACAAGAGGCATCCCCAAAGAGTTGCAAATGATGTTTCCAATAGCCAGAGCCATTCCCAAAGATAACCAAAAAATAAAAAATAAAAAAGATTTAGGCAATTTCCCCCTGCCAACAGAGAGCTGGCAACAGCCACAACGACCCTAGCCACAAATGGAGTACAGCCCCAAAGCCTCTCTGGCTGTATTCTGAGTGTCTCTACCCTAAAGGGTCATCTGACTGCACACACACGAGCCTACATGTGCTAATCAGGCGGCAAGGTGAGTCAAGTTCTTAGGACACAAAATGAGACCAACAAGAAGGCAGAAAAAAGACTGACAAACCAGTGGTTATCCGAGAGCAAAATTCACAAGCCACAATTCAAAAATCTAGTTCTTACAAATGGTTTTTTACCTGCCAATATGAAAGGAGCAAAGCGAAATTTTATCTTTCTCTCTTGACCTGGCACCATGGATAGAGATTTGGAAGAAGTGACTTTGACAAGAATTCTCACCCTTTGCTGACTTCTACAGTTTTCCCAGGATGTCCTCTGCAGGGTCTGGAGCAAGTTGGGTGTCTCAGAGGCTCTCATCCTGGTCACCAAAAACTATAGAGAAAGAAAAGCAATTTCCCTCTACCTTTTATAGTGGGTGCTTGGCTAAGACCCCTTTTCCTCTAAGGGTACCTTATAAATGGATAAGTACATCTAGGTGAAAAGTTCTCCACTGTGGCCATCAATACTCAAGATTAACTTTGTTAAGGTTTAACTGCTTGTTCAGCCTTAAAACAAAATTTTACTTACCTAAGGCTTCAATTCCAGCTTAAGTTGGACCTAGTCTGACACCACACTCGGGGCAGTTTCTAAGTTGGACTCAGAATGACTATGGCCAGTGTCTGGACCCATTCCAGAAAAAGACATACTCAAAGTTTTAAGGCACATAATGCAAAAGGTGGAGAGGCAGGGTCTGGGAGAGACCTACCCACAACTGTGAGGCTGAGAGAAAAGCAGGGAGCTCAAGGGTCCCAACAGCCACCCGCGTCTAGTTGCTCACTGCTCCTAAAAGCCCACTGGGGGTCTCCTTAAGTTCCCTCCTCTGACTGTGGAGCTATTAAAAAATAAACTGAGCACATTAATATGTTTAAGAGCTTACTTGATCAAAATTCAATTCAAATCTGGCAACGTTCAATCAAGCAGATAGAAAAGAGCTCTGAGGAGCCATATAAAAAGAAAGACTTTTTATAGAGAGAAGGGAGCCGGAACAAGAAAGTGATAGGGGGCCGAAGAGCAGGTTGGTTATTGCAAAGTTACTTTTCTTCAGGGGAGGGCAGGATCTGTCAGGCAGATGACCTAACTTGTGCCCATCTGGCGATTCTTTTTTGACTGGTTTAAGATTTCATTTCTGGGAGAACTGAAACTGTAATTAAGTCTCAGTTCGGTGACAGAGGGCTTAGCATAAGTGACTTAATTTGGGGCCTACTGTCTTGTTTTTAACACTTCTTAATAAACAAATCATACTATAATACATACAGTACAGATTTTTTAATGCAAAGGCAAACAGCTATGTTAAATTAATTAAACATCTAGAGGCCGTCAGACTGATAAGGCTCTAATGCTATGGTGGCCTACATAAATAAGCAAATAAAGACCTAAGCCTATAAATGCCTCCGGGTTTGTAAAATCAAACAGCCAACTAGGCTTTAATCTATAACTAATCAATTATTTCCTTACTTGGTTTCCTTGTTTCTCTATAAAAGTGTCTCCCCCTAGCTCCTGTCAGTGGAGTACTCCTAACCACTTCCAGTTTGGCAATGCCCGATTTGAATCACTTCTTGCTCAAATAAACCCTTATAATTCTTAATATGTCTCAGTGTATCTTTTAACAGCTCCAAATTACTTTTTATTATTTTTTAATATTGGCCTTTTTCATTTAAGCTTCCAGTTCTGTGCATAGCCCTGTGCATAGCTTTGGCACCTCTGATTTGATAATTCCAATCCACTGAGGGATGAGAAACAACTCATGTAACTGAGCAACTGAATACTATATAAGAATAAGCTTCTTGCTTTAATTTCCTTGGCTTTAACAGATCAATGAAATTCATGATGAAGAAGCAGCTTCTAACTTCCTGTTTGTGGCTCTGTTTGCCTTGACTACAGTGGATGAAGTACTAGCTGAGACCAAGCAGTATGTAAATTATGATGTTTTACTATGCTGATTACATTTGTTTTGAGATCAGATGTGCTAATAAGGGAAATCCTTCTACCTAATATACTTATTTTGGGAAAAGACTATTTCTGAAACAGTTAAAACACAGGCTTTAGGGTGCAAAAGACTTGCTTTTGAGCCCCAAATCTGACATCTAGTGGCATGTGAGTTTAGACAAGACACTTAAATTTAGTGAACACAATGATCTCACCTGGGACAATACTGGACTCTAATAGAGCTGCGATAAGGCTTAAACGGTATAACGTATTGATAAGCAATAACAAATCTAGATTCTTAAAATGATAATGAAGACTTTCGATTGTAGGAGACATATCTATACTCTTTAAAAATTGTCTGAGAGGTTTTCTACCTTGCTTTATATGAGCTAGCACCATATCAAAGGAGCATTATCAAAAATCAGTGTAAAACTGTGAACGCCTGCAATACTTCCCTTTAATTGATGTATATATTGAAAATAAATTGTTCTTTTGGCCCTGAAGGGAGCTAAACAACTCCACTGAGGGCTATTTACTCTGATGATAGAATGGGTTCCAACTGGTAAGTATTTAAATCTAATTTTGCAACAACTGATTTATGTATTTTGGGATTTCTGGTTATATTTTTCATCTCACTGTTCTTCTTCATGGACTTTTCAGAAAAATATATAATTGGGAATATATTTTAGTAGGAAATATAGAACGTTGATGTCGCCTATGTCCCTGACTTAAGGTAAAGTTTTATTCCATTGTTGACGGTAGAAAGTTTGAAAACTTTAAAGTTTTGCAGTGCAATCTGACCTTTGCAACACCCCAAAAATGGAATGCTTCCATGCCATGCTTAAATTCCATTTTACAATATTATGTCTTTTTTTCCCCAACAAAACATAGTCATTTTAGACCACTGTAAGCTTGACACCTGATTTCACTTTAACAGCACCTGCCCAGAGCATAATTAGCAGTCCACTTTTGAAAAAGGACTTCCATACTGCACAGATGGCATTCCTCATACCAGACAAGCAACGATGTATGTTTGGAAACCAGCCAAACTGTCTGCAAAAATTGTGAGAATTTCAAGACTGACAGTGAAGCAAAAGGAAAAATTTCCCTTTTCTCTCACACAGCAAGTGAACATCTGTTAAAGCCTATTCTCCTTAACTTTTCTATTTAGTCTCATCTGATTTGATATATTTTTAGTGCAATTTCAAAGGCTGTAACCAAATTTTTGTTTTATCTTGTGACACCCATATAATGCCCATTAAAAAAGTGTTCCAGAGCTACATTTTACAACTAATTTAGATTTACAGGTATTTATTTGAATAGATCATGTCGTTTTATCCATGCATTAATTCAACAAATATTTATTGATTACTACAACATATCAAGAGCAGAATCAGTGTTCATTTGTGCAAATTATGCATTGCACACCTCCAGAGGACGAGAGTCACATCAGAATTACTATATAGTTTTACAGTGA
Source organism: Paguma larvata (assembly GCA_030068075.1). NCBI lineage: Eukaryota > Metazoa > Chordata > Mammalia > Carnivora > Viverridae > Paguma > Paguma larvata. The sequence goes on from CM057834.1 coordinate 44,852,584, forward strand.
TCATTATCATAACCAGGTGTTGCACTCTAGTATTCTAAGGCAGAAGTGACCTCTTCTAATTCACAAAAATCCAAGATAGAGGCTGGTGGTGTGGCTTCCAGGGACTGTTTAAGATGCTAGAGACATGGCAATGAACACAGCCAAGTCCTTGCTCTCATGAAGGCTGAAATCAAAAAGGGGAGGAACTAGGCAGATATTTACCTAAAGCTAACAGGAAAAACAACATGACTTAAAGGAATAGAATGTGACAGGTGGTGCCACTTTATTTAAGACCAAGGATTGCCTCTGAGGCAGTAGAGGCCTAGAAGGGATGAGGGAATAAGTCCAAGATGTATGTGATGGAAAAGCATTCCAGCCAAGGATTCGGGAATGCAAGACTGAAACGAAGGAGCACTCAGGGTCGTCAGGGGTAGGCAGGAAGCAAGAATGATTGGAGCTCACTCAGTGCATGCAGAGGAAGTGTTGGCAGACAAGACGAGTCACCAGTTTGTGGCCAGATCTGACTACCTCGAGGCCCGGGTAAAGGTTTTAGATTTTATTCTAAGCTCCTTGAGTGTTTGTGTGTTAAAATGTCTACAAATGTTTCATTACGGACTACAGCTTCCACTTGAAATTTTATATTTGCAAAGTCGCCATGAACCACTTATTAATCTGATTTGCATTTTAAAGGAACGACTTTGGCTGAAGTGTGGAAAATTGATTATGGCAGAAAAATGGAAACAAGGAGGACAGCTATTTTCATGAGTCATGTTTCCCTACATGGTGTAAGTGGATTCAATACAAGACCACTTCTTCTGTCCTCCTGCCCAGGGAGCCACCTAAGATGTCAAATGCTGTTTGACAAAGAGTCGCTGTTTCCTATGGCTTTATTCATGAAATTACTATTTTTTTTTAACTGCAGACGGACTTTCTTTAACTTTGAATATGTTAATCAAAATTATTTTGAACATTTTTAAAAGTCACTTTAAAATTATCTATTATAATTGGATTGTTGATTAGCAGGAATGACAGAGAAAACAACAGGTACACTCAAATATCTAAAAGAATGACTTACAGGAAAGTGCCTGTATATTCTAGGAAAATTCCATGTAATAGTCTAACAAACTTCTAAAATACATATATTTTCAAAGAAACAGCAATAAAATCTAACTAGTGATCAAAAGAAATTTCCAAATATGGAGTGTTAGCGATCAGAATCATGAGTGGTTTTGCCACAGTATCTTGAAAATCTGCTGGCAGAATTAAAATGATAGTTGAAAATACAGGAAGTGTGACCATGAATGCTTCCTCTCTTAAAGATGCTCTAAGAGTACCTGAACCTAACCCATTTTTACATGCTCTACGGGGACACATGGGTGGCTCAGTCAGGTTAAGCAAGCATCTGACTTCAGCCTGGTCAAGTGAGTTTGAGCCTTGCACCTGACCGTGTGCTGACAGATCAGAGCCTGGAGCCTCCTTCAATTCTATGCCTCCTTCTCTCTCTGCCTCTCCCCCGCTCATGGTCTGTCTGTCTCTCTCTGTCTCTCAAATAGAAATTAAAAAAAAGAAGTGAAAGCCATGTAAATAATTTACAGGGATTAGTAGTTTGATTTTAAATATATAATGTAGGTGTATAATTCATCAAAAAACTGGGCAAGTAGTGATATGTTTTCAAAATTAACATTTATACTAAATATAAAAAACAGAATAATATCTAATGTTTTCAACTATTGATATCACTTACACATATGAAGAAACACAATATAGGCTCAAATAATTTTAAGGTAGTGTAATTATTCCTAAAGCATGTGATTTCCTTTGCATTTAAATCAAAAACATTTTTATAGTAGTTCATTTAGTTCCTAAAAGGCAGAAATATACAGTATAGCAGCCCAACCTTGGTATTACTATATACTCAAATCATTGTATCAGTCCTTACATGAAGTGGAAGTGACAGTAATTTTTATTTACAAATACACTGTTTTGGAAAATTTTTTTCTGGAAACCATCTTTAATAAAAGTAAATAATATTAAAAGGGGGTTTACTGAGCTGGTTGAGTATAATATGATGCAATGAAAAAATTTGGATGGCTGGGGTGTGAGGTCTGGGTGGTTCAGTTGATTTAGTGTCTGACTATTTTGGCTCAGGTCATGATCTCAGAGATGGAGCCCCATGTGGGGCTCTGTGCTAAATCTGGAACCCGTTTAGGATTAGTTCTCTGGCCCTCCACCTTTCAAGCACACACATGTATGTCTCTCTCTCCCTCCAAATAAATGAATTAGGTCTGAAAACAATTGTTTTCTTGACTGTGGTTTCAAGCTGGATTTGAATAAAACTTAGCTAGTAAGGAGAAAAATAAGATATGAAAGAAAACATCTTTACCCTTTGAAATGTACCCTTATTTAACCATTTTAAATGTCAAGATTAGAATATTGTTAAAAATACATGATAAAAGATTTACTTAAAGAAAAGCCACGTTTAAATCTCAAAATACATTTTTTATAGGTATTCAGAGTTTGCTGTAGCAATGTTTTTTCTGGAGCTGTTTTATTCCTTTATCTACTACCTCTAGCATTATTTTGCAAGAAGTGAAAGCAGAAACATTGAAGTACCCAGGGAGAAGGACTGTTCTTCAATATTCTGCTCAACTCTAGGTAGGCAATATGAAAACATAACAAAAAACCACACTCTTAAATTTAACACTTTTTTAGTTTTTGCAGATCAATGCTGCAAATTCCTGATGTGCTTAAGATCTGAAACATTTAGAATATCAATCTAAAAGTTAAGTTAGCCATGAATTTATTTTTATAAATAGATTGCATTTTGCTGAAAAAAAAACCAAAGGGAGGTGCCAAGAAAATATAATACGGTTTCCACCAAATGGTTCAAAGAACTATACCGATTAAGTATTTGTGTGTGATAGTTAGAACACTGCATTTTAATCTAAACATCACTCACTTCAAATATTAGCTGAATTATCTTAATGACCTTTTATTAGAAAATAGGTTATGGAGCGGCGCCTGGGTGGCTCAGTTGGTTAAGCGTCCAACTTCGGCCAGGTCATCATCTCAAGTTTCATGAGTTCAAGCCCCGCACTGGGCTCTGTGCTGACAGCTAAGAGCCTGGAGCCTGCTTCAGATTCTGTGTCTCCCTCTCTTTCTGCCCCCCCCACTCTCTCTCTCTCAAAAAATGAATAAACATTAAAAAAAAAAGAGGTTATGGAATAAACGACTTATTCTTAAAACTCGACAGCCTAAGTATGTTTAGAAATTAAGGTGAAAACGTATTACAGAAAATATTTCTAACCACTAACTTGATACTCTACTGTTTTATTACTGATTTTATTTTAGTTCCATAGTTTCTTCTAAACTTCCCTAGAAAGAAAATTAGCTTTTGCCATTACATACCAGTAATCTTTTAAAAGTTATTGGAAACCAGTAGCATTAAAATCAAAAGGGAGGAGGCCAAGATGCCTGCAGAGCGTGGAAGTTTTTATTGCCTCTCTCAGCCCTGAAATGCAGCCAGATCAACACTAACCCATCCTGCACACCTGGAAAACTGATTGGAGGATTAACACAACAACCTGCACGACCTGAACCACAGAACTCAGCAGGTACGTGGCCAGGAGAGGCAAACTGGGAGATAGAGAAGCCGTAGAGGGCAGGGACCTGTTTTTGCTTGTAGAGAGAGGACAGAGATGGGGGGAGAGTACTGGAAAAACACCCCCACTATAAGCAGCTGGAGAGAAAGAGGAGAAGTGGAAACAATCACAAGGGACTGAACAAAAAAGAGAGAAAGAAGAAAAGAGAGAGTTTAAATTCCACTAAGACGCTGTAAACAGGAGAGCACAGAGTCGGAATCTCTACAGCTCCATACCTGGTGGTGCTCTGGTGGGAAGGGCGAATCCCCAGAAGTAGAAAGCGACGTCGGAGGGGTTCCTTGGGTCACACGGGGAGAAGAGAATACGCTGCTGGGAGGCTGTGCGGCCTCCACACAGCAAAGGACCCAGTGGACCCTCAAGAACGGCCACATTCGCTGGTATTGGAACAAGGACGCTAAGGGTGAAGCCTGGCGCCAGACATGTGTTGCGATTTACCAGAATCCCTGAAACGCTGCCGTTACAAGATCCCGCAAACTTTTTCTGGGGCGGGCTGGGACTCAACTGCAGTCTTTGGTTATCTGCAGCAGCACAATCAGTCTCACAAAGGTTTCTGGGGGCAGGCCGGCACCCCGCGGTTTCTCAGTGAGACCCTTCCCCAGAGGGGCAGAACAGGTCAAAGCTGCAGTCCCTCAGAAATAAGGGGCTGGGAAACACAGCCCCATCTGAGATAAAACTCGGGAGGGAGGTGCCACCTGGCAGCCTGACGGCTTGGTCACGGACACTGTAGAAGTGGAGAGTTGATGGAAGCCGGTGACAAAGGAGGGATGCTTGATTGCTGGTCAGAGGTGAGAACACAGAGATCTGATATTAGAGAATGTGGAACCGGGTGACGCCATTTTCACCCTTCCCGCGCATATGCGCTTACCCGCGTTTAAGGGTCCCAACAATCCACCCCAGTAGGCTAAGCAGCACCATCTAGTGGAGAAAAGGGACATTACACTAAGCTCGGCCCAGCTGGCCCAACCACGCTATCGAGGAACACAAGCCTCTCTGTCTACTTAGTTTATGGACTATAAAGTGTTTCATAGTTTGACTTCTAGGGGAAACTGGATGTAATTTCAATAGCATTTCACTCTATTCATTTGCCCACCTATTCAATTTTTTTCCTTTCTTATTCTTGAATACAGAGAAATATTTATTTTTATTTTCTCTTTTTATAAAACAGATTTTTCATTTTTACTATATTTTTTACTTTTTGTAAATTTTTAAATTCTATATTACTTTCATCATTTCATTTTATTCTATTTTATTGTATTCATTTTTTCAAATTTTCAAATGTTTCCCTTTTTTTCCCTTTTTTTCTCTAGTCTATCAAGCTTCTTTCAAAAACCAGACCAAAACACACCTAGATTCTAGCATCCTTTATTTGATATTTTGGTGTTGTTTTAAATTTTTAAATTTTTATTTTTTTTACTTTATTAATTCCTATTCTTCCTTCAAAATGATGAAACCAAGGAATTCACCCCAAAAGAAAGAAAAGGAAGAAGTGACAGCCAGGGATGTAGTCAATAGAGATACAAGCCAGATGTCTGAACCAGAAGTTAGAATCACGATAATAAGAATACTGGCTGGAGTTGAAAATAGCATAGAATCCCTTTCTGTGAGAATAAAAGAAGGAAAACCTAGTCAGGATGAAATTACAAATGCTTTAACTGAGCTTCATCTCAAAATGATGTCATGGTGGCAAGATGGATGGAGCAGAACACCAAATCATCAATGCAGAGGACAAACTTATGGAGAATAATGAAGTAGAAAAAAAGAGGTAGACTAAGGCGAAAGAGCATGACATAAAAATTAGGGAACTCAGTAACTCATTAAAAAGGAGTAACATCAGAATCGTAGGGGTCCCAGAAGATGAAGAGAGAGAAAAAAGGATAGAAGGTTGTGAGCAAATGATAGCAGAAAACTTTCCTAACCTGGGGAAAGGCACAGACATCAAAATCCAGAAAGCACAATGAACTCCTATTAGATTCAACAAAAACCATAAACAAAGCATATGATAGTCAAATTCAGAAAATACTCAGGCAAGGAAAGAATCATGAAAAAAGCAAGGGGAAAAAAAAAGTCCCTAACCTACAAGGAAAGACAGAGCAGGTTCACAGTAGACCTATCCACAGAAACTTGGAAGGCCAAAAAGGACCAGCAGGATATATTCAATATGCTGAATCAGAAAAATACGCAGCCAAGAAATCTTTATCCAGCAAGACTGTCATTCAAAATAGAAGAAGAGATAAAAAGTTTCCCAGACAAACAAAAACTAAAGGAGTTCATGATCACTAAACCAGCCCTGCATGAAAATTTAAGGGGGACTCTCTGAGGGGATAAAAGACAAACAAACAAAAACCAAACGAAAAAAAAAAAAACAAAAAGACCAAAAGCAACAAAGACTAGAAAGGACCAGAGAACACCCCCAAAACTCCAACTCTACAGGCAATATAATGGCAATAAATTCATATCTTTCAGTACTCACTCTAACCGTTGATGGGTTAATGGTCCAAATGCTCCAATCAAAAGACATAGGGTAACAGAATGGATAAGAAAACAAGATCCATCCATATGCTGTTTACAAGAGACTCATTTTAGACTTAAGACACCTTCAGATTGAAAGAAAGGGGATGGGGGCGCCTGGGTGGCTCAGTCAGTTAAGTGGCCGACTTCAGCTCAGGTCATGATCTCGCGGTCTGTGAGTTCAAGCCCTGCATCAGGCTCTGTGCTGATGGCTCAGAGCCTGGAACCTGCTTCAGATTCTGTGTCTCCCACTCTCTCTGCCCTTCCCCTGCTCATGCTCTGTCTCTATGTCTCTCAAAAATAAATAAACGTTAAAAAAAAAAAGTAAGGGGACAGAAAACCACCTATCATGCTAATGGTTGCCAAAAGAAAGCTGGAGTAGCCATACTCACATCAAATAATCTAGATTTTAAAATAAAGACTGTAATAAGAGGTAAAGAGGGTATTATACCATAATTAAGGGGTCTGTTCACCAAGAAGACCTAAAAATTGTAAACATTTATGCTCCAAAAATGGAACACCCAAATATATAAATCAGTTAATCACGAACATAAAGAAACTCATTGATAAAAATACTATGATAGCAGGGGATTTCAACACCCCACATACAGCAATGGACAGATCATATAAACAGAAAATCAACAAGGAAACAATGGCTTTGAACGACATACTGGACTGGGTGGACTTAACAGATATATGCATACCATGTCATCCCAAAGCAGCGGAATACACATTCTTCTCCAGTGCACATGGAACATTCTCTAGAATAGATCACATACTGGGTCACAAATCAGCCCTCAACAAGTACAAAAATATCAAGACCATACTGTGCATATTTTCAGACCATGATGCTATGAAACTCAAAATCATCTACAAGAAAAAATGTGGAAAGATAATAAATACTTGGAGACTAAAGAACATCCTACTAAAGAATGAATGGGCTAACCAAGAAGTTAAAGAGGAAATTAAAAAATATATGGAAGCCAATGAAAATGATACCACCACAGCCCAAAACCTCTGGGACACAGTCAAGGTGGTAATAAAAGGGATGTATATAGCAATTCAGGCCTTCTTAAAAAAGGAAGAAAGGTCTCAGATACACAACCTACTAACCCTACACCTTAAAAAGCTGGAAAAAAAACAGTAAATAATACCCAAAACCAACAGAAGACAGGAAATAATAAATATTAGAGTAGAGATCAATGGTATTGAAACAAACAAACAAACAAAAAACCAGTAGAACAGTTCAATGAAACCAGGAGGTGGTTCTTTGAAAGAATTAACAAAATTGATAAAGCCCTAGCCAGGTTTGATCAAAAAGAAAAGGAAAGGACCCAAATAAATAAAAACAAGAATGAAAGAGAAGCGATCATAACCAACACAGCAGAAATACAAACAATAATAAGAGAAAATTATGAGCAATTATACATCCATAAAATGGGCGATCTGGAAGAAATTGACAAATTTCTAGAAACATATAAACTACCAAAACTGGAAGAAGAAATAGAAAATTTGAACAGACGCATAACCAGTAAAGAAATCGGATTAGTAAACAAAAATCTCCCAAAAAAAAAAAAAAAAAAAACCAAAAAAAAAAACAAAAAAAAAAAAACAAGATTTCAGGGCCAGATGGCTTTCCAAGGGAATTCTACCAAACATTTAAAAAGAGTTAACACCTATTCTTTTGAAGCTGTTCCAAAAAATAGAAAAGGAAGGAAAACTTCCAAACTCATTCTGTGAACAGCATTACCTCAATTCCAAAACCAAAGACCCTACTAAAAAGGAGAACTACAGATCAAATTCCCTGGTGAACATGGATGCAAAAATCCTCAACAAGATTCTAGCCAACCAGATCCAACAATACATTAGAAGAGTTATTCACCACAACCAAGTGAAATTTATACCCGGGATGCAGGACTGGTTCGATATCCACAAAACAAGCAATGTGATACATCACATCAATAAAAGAAAGGACAAGAACCACATGATACTCTCAATAGAATGCAGTGAAAGCATTTGAAAAAATACAGCATCCTTTCTGGATAAAAACCCTCAAGACAGTAGGAATAGAAAGATAATACCTCAAGATCATAAAAGACATATATGAAAGACCTACCACTAATATCAGCCTCAAGGGGGAAAAACTGAGAGCTTTCCCCGTAAGATCAGGAACAAGACAGGGATGCCCACTCTCACCACTGTTATTCAACATAGTATTGGAAGTCTTAACCTCAGCAATCAGACAACACAAAGAAATAAAAGGCATCCAAACTAGCCAAAAGAAAGTGAAACTTTGACTCTTCGCAGATGACAGGATATTCTATATGGAAAACCCAAAAGATTCCACCAAAAACCCGCTAGAACTGACCGCTAGAATTCAGCAAAGTTGCAGGATATAAAATCAATGCTCAGAAATTGGTTGCATTCCTATACACCAGTAATGAAACAACAGAAAGAGAAATCAAGGAATAGATCCCATTTACACCTGCACCCAAAACCATAAAATACCTAGGAATAAACCGATTGAAAGATATGAAAAATCTACACACTGAAAACGATAGAAAGCTTATGAAAGAAATGGAAGAAGACACACACACACACCAATAGAAAAATATTCCATGCTCATGGATTGGAAGAACAAATATTTTTAAAATGTCAATACTACCCAAAAGCAATCTACATATCCAATGCAATCCCTTTCAAAATAATACCAGCATTCTTCACAGAGCTAGGACACACAATCCTAAAATTTGTATGGAACCAGAAAAGACCCGAATAGCCAAAGAAGTCTTGAAAAAGAAAACCAAAACGAGAGGCATCACAATCCCTGATTTCAAGACGAATTACAAAACTGTAATCATCAAGACAGTACGATACTGGCACCAAAAAAGACACTCAGATCAATGGAGCAGAATAGAGAACCCAGAAATGGACTCAGAAACATATGGCCAACTAACTAGTCTTTGAAGAAGCAGGAAAGAATATCCAATAGAATAAAGACAGTCTCTTCAGCAAATCGTGCTAGGAAAACTGGACAGAGACATGCAGAAAAACGAAACTGGACCACTTTCTTACACCATACACAAAAATAAACTCGAAATGGATGAAAGACCTAAATGTAAGACAGGAAGCCATCAAAATCTTAGAGGACAAAGCAAGCAAAAACCTCTTTGACCTTGGCTGCAACAACTTTGTATTCCACACATCTCCAGAGGCAAGGGAAACAAAAACAAAAATGAACTATTGAGACCTCAACAAAATAAAAAGATTCTGCACATCAAAGGAAATAATCAGCTAAATTAAAAGGCAACTGACAGAATAGGAGAAGATATTTGCAAATGACATATCGGATAAAGGATTACTACTGAAAATCTATAAAGAACTTATCAAACTCAACACGTAAAAAGCAAATAACCCAGTGAAGAAATGGGCAAAAGACATGAATAGATAGTTCTCCAAAGAAGACATCCAAATGGCTACCAGACACAGGAAAAAATACTCACCATCACTCATAATCAGGGAAATACAAATCAAAACCACAATGAGATACAATCTCACACCTGTCACAATGGCTAAAATTAACAACTCAGGCAACAACATACATTTGCAAGGATTAGAGAAAGAGGATCTCTTTTTCACTGCTGGTGGGAATGCAACCTGGTGCAGCCACTCTGGAAAACAGTGTGGAGGTTCCTCAAAAAATTAAAAAAAAAACTACCTACGACCCAGCAATTGAACTACTAGGTATTTACTGCAAGGAATACAGGTGTGCTGTTTCCAAGGGGCACATGCACCTCAATGTTTATAGCAGTGCTATAGATCATAGCCAAAGTATGAAAATAACCCAAATGTCCATCAACAGATGAATGGATAAAGAAGATATGTGTGTGTGTGTATATATATATATATACATATATATATATATGCAATGGAGTATATGTATATATGTGTGTATATATATGTATATGTATATATGTGTATATATATATGCATACATGAAATGGAGTATTACTTGGCAATCAAAAAGAATGAAACCTGTCATTTGCAACTAAGTGGATGGAACTAGAGGGTATTATGCTAAGTGAAATTAGTCAGAGAAAGACAAACATCATATGACTTCATTCATATGAAGAATATAAGATACAAAACAGATGGACATAAGGGAAAGGAAGCAAAAATAATAGAAAAACAGGGAGGGGGACACAATATAAGAGACTTTTAAATATAAAGAACAAACAGATGGTTGGTGGAGGGGTTGTGTGAGGGGGGATGGGCTAAAAGGGTAAGGGGAATTAAAGAAGACACTTGTTGGGATGAGTACTGGATGTTATACATAGAGGATGAATCACTGGAATATATTCCTGAAATCATTGTTGCACTATATGCTAACTTGGATGTAAATTAAAAAATAAAAACATAAAAACATAAAATATTTATTTTTATAATTTACTTTTTCTATTTTCCCTTTAATCTCATCGTATTATCCTAAGAAAAGCCCTTATTGAATTTTACATGTCATTCTTGCATTAATTTTATGTAATCACTCAAGAGTATATTAGACTGTGGTTGGGGTTATTTTAAGTGCATTTAGTTCATAAAAAAAAAAAAAAAAAGGAAACCCAGGTCTTAGGTCTCTGAAAAGGAAAATATAGACTGACAACCCTAGATAAATATGGGAAGTAAGGGGTAATTGGGGTCGTGTTAATAATGAGCTAAAAATTTGTGGACCAGCTTTTGGAAAACCTTTGTAGTGTTCATCCCTGTGAATCCTGATGGAAAAATCGCTCTAACTGTGATTCTATACTATTTTCAGAGGAAGGTACCTTCATGCTATTATAAATTTCCATGGAGCTACAAATTCTGGAGACAGAATTACATGTAAAAGGTATTAAGTGAAAACATGCCCTGACAAGCCAGGATCCCAATGGAGAATAAAAACGAGCAGAGTTCTTTCAGATTTTACTCTTTCTGGGGTATTAAAACTTGATAATACATGAAAATATCATCAGAGATATTACCTTCAGAGAATTTCCTCAGAGGATTTTAATTCTAGAATGATGTTAAGATATTATCGAGCAAACCTATTCACCACTTTTAAGACAGAAGCATACAAAAATAATCCAAATAGATAGAAGTTCTAATTAAAATTATTCTAGACTGTTTGTTTACCTGTCCAAGTGTTGTCATTGTGCTAACATGTTCCAGCACCTTATATGGTGATCATTTAAATCTATTATGAGTAAAATGATGACCCCTTTTGGTCAGCCAGAGGTCTGTCCAGCTGGTCATTCCTCATGGTCTCTGGAGTCACGTCTCATTACATCATTTTAGAAAAGCTCTCAACTCTCCAATAAAGTCCACAATACAAATGCTTCACATTTCCTGTCATAGCTATTCAGAATCACTTTTTCCTACTTCATTTATCATATGAAATTATAATTCTTATATCTTTCTGTTTGGCCACAACCCTTAGTTCTCTCTTTAGCTACTCCTATGCAGTCTTTTCCTCTTATTTCTGGAAATTATTTTCTTGCCGCAATGAATTATCCTTCACTTTGTCCCTATTGAACTCAATTCGATTTATATCTTCCCACTTCTCCAATTTGTCAAGATGTTTTGAATTTAAATCTTAAAATAAGACAGTCAGTCCACCCAAGTAGATGTCATCAGTACAGATACACTTTTGCATTCATTCAAGTGATTGATAGAAGAGTGTTTTATGCCTGGAAGATGTCCATCTGAATGGTCTTTGCCCCCAGAGTTAATTCAGAAATACTGTTAACTGCTGGGATAACACTTATTATATAAAGGGAAAAATGTGATACAAACAATCGAATTTTTAAAATTTCTTGATTACTTTATATATACCGTGCTAGACTAAGTAAATTGAGATTAATCAAATCTGTTTTGTCAGTCTCACCATTCTAAAGAAAATGAAATTAATTAAATTATGAAGTTTTGGAAATTTGTACTGATTAGCTTTCTCTATTTCTATTACGAATTAATTAGTGGGGAGAGGGAGCTGCTGGAGGTTTCCAAACATTTTGGGTTACAATATAGAACAAATGAAAAACAGTATTATAAAGTTATCAGTAAAACTTAGGTATCCAATGTATGTGTAATCATGCATGAAACAAAATACATTAATATAATACTTAACTTCTTACATTGGTTATGTCCCTAAGAACTTGGATTAGCTTATTTAGATTATTTTCACATCAAAAGCTCTGGATATTTCGATGTAGAAACAATCATTGGATTCATATCTGTTATATGTAAGTTTCAAAATGTGTGACTGTTCCCTTTAGCTCATAAGGATGAATACCACTACTTTTTCTCCTTTTAGCTTCAATTTCATAAAATACACACAAAAATCCATTTCACATATTCTTCAAATCAGAAGAATGGCTTAATATATAAGTATTCTTAGATGCTCTTTGGTTACTCAGAGATTGACTTTTTTACATAATAAACAATTTCAGAAACTGAAAAAGAAACTGTATATGATCCATTTATTATGATGATCTGGATACATTACAAGTGCAGTTGAATTTGGGACTTTCTTAAGTGTTGACATTAAAACCTGTAAAGATTTAGAAAATCACAGTAGGGAGACCAAAATTATTTACAAAGGATCATTTATTAAACAATTTTTTTTACAAAATACAAAGATTGTTGTTCTGCATGAATACATAATATATGAAAAAATAATGTTTTTACTGAATCTAATTTGAAGACATTCAGAATTTTATCTTCTACCAACTTGAGGAGTCAGTTTTCCTTTGCAACTTGTCCAATACCATCACCAATCAAAGGGAAACTTTTTTATCTTGTTAATTAAATCATACAACAGCTAGCATTTTCAAGAAATACAATCAGACAACGTCTGTCATACAAAGCTCTTTCTGCAAGTTAACTGATTTGCCTATGATCCTAATTTTTTTTTGTCAAGCTATAAGATAGGAAGAATTGAGGAGCTAGGTAAGTTTTATAATAATGTATTAGCAGCAGTTGATAGAAAATGCAACATAAGATTTGTTTTGTCTGTGGTACAAGAACATGTCCTATCAGACTCTAACGTATGTTTCTCTACTTGAACACAAGTAAGCACGCGCTGATTGTTCTGGGATGACAAAATGCATAAACAGACAGGAAGCTGGTTCTGGTTGTCATCGTAAGTGCCTATTTTCATCAGCTAATATGAATGCATTGCTAAACTTAGTGAAGACAGGAAAATGACTTAAGGGTAATATATACAGAGTTAAAGTACATTTTTTATCCACTTAAGGGTGATTTCAGGCACTGTGGCTATTCAGGATAAAATGTTTCATGGTTTATTCTCGATAGCAATTTAAGTGTCAGTGCAAGCAAAAGCAAATACCTGCCCACTGTCATACACATGACCTTGTACATCTGGAATGTTCAAAGCAAGTTCATCTTCTGCATCTTCACTCTGGAGGCATCTTGAATTAAAAGGTCTCATAGTTTGCTCTTGATAGCAATTTAATTTTCAGTGCAAGCAAAAGCAAACATACCTGCTTACTGTCCCACACACGACCGACACACCTGGAACAGTCAAGCAAGTTCACCTCCATCTTCACTGTGGAAGCAACTTTAATAAGTGGCACTTAGTGTAAACCCTCTATTAATCATGAAAAACAGACTGGAGATGCCTGAATTTAATAATAATTAAAAATCACTGTCATAGTCATCTCTCTGTGTAAACGATGTTTGGGTAAGGCTTGCCATCACGACATTTCTTTCCTGAGAATGGGGCTGATCCTCTCTGTGTATCATAAGTGTGCATGCTCTGAGCTGTGGTCACTGTCGTGGCTGTCTTCATTTGCTAGAGAGTCCCCTGTTTGCTGGAGGGTGGCTGCACCAATCCCCGAGAGCTCGGAAGGGAGAAGTGTTCCCTTTTTGACATTCACCAGTTCCTTTTCTCGAGCTGCAGCTCCTTGCTGCCCTCCTTTTACTCTCTTCCATTTCATGCGCCTGTTCTGGAACCAGACTTTCACCTTCATGAAGAAAAGGTACAAACAAAAGAAAGAAAAACAAGAAAGAAAATGAAATGGCATTTTTTCCCCTCCTTTTTTGTTGTCAATGAAAAAAAATAGCTCCTCAAAGACTTAGACAAGGACATTGTGAAGGAGTGAATATGAAAATAAACCTGCATCGAATTTAATAAGATCCCATACTTATTACAGTGATTTAAACTTTAAGAAGATGCACACAAAATACTCTTTCATATTTCATGATATGCAGTATCAAAAAATAGATGGGAAAAGAATGCTGTCAATTTGAGTTACTCAAGGGTATTTGACTTTATAAAGAGTTTCTACAAATACCAGCCAACATTTTAATAATTATTTTGGTCAAACATTTCATCCTGTCAATCCTTTTATTTGACATCCAGCTATCCATTCCTGAACCGAAATGAAACACACTCAGAGAGCTACTGGGAAGCTACATCTCGAAGGACCATTCTGTGCCGTTGCAGCCCACTGTGGCATTCACAAAACTTTATGGGACCATACCACCTCAGGGTGAGTTCATCTTACAAACTACGTATCATATTTTCAACTACATGTATCTATCTATATATAGATAGATATTTTACATCAGCTTTGTAGATACAAGTTTTGCTTCTAAAATTTAATTGAATTTGACTAATACATTATACATATAATATATATAATAAAACAAAAAGCTAAATAAATATACATTAAAGGACTATTTATTTTCAGAACCAGAATAATATTGGCATCATTTTGTCTTCTTGTTTTAGAGGACCTTGTGTTCCTTTTTCGTTACGTTTCTCATCATTGTGTATTCTTATTAACTGTCCATTTTACATTGCTTCAATCTGTCTATTCCATTCGAAGCCTGAATTTTGTGCTTATTATCTCCAATCCTTTATATAAGAGAATCAAACAAACATAAACAATAGTATTTTTAACAATATGTGACCTGAAAAAGGACTGTATAATTTTGCTTGGCTTTTAGGTTGATTCGAATGGAATGTTTCTAACTACAGGCTTCTTGACCTATCCATGTTGATTAAAGAGACTGCAATCATTCATTCTTCAGAATTGTATACTGTTCCACTGCATGATATAGCACAGTTTATCCACTCTTCTGTCCACTGGCACTTGATTCTTTTTTTCCCCTTTTTATAAATGATGATGCTATAAACATTTTGCATTTGTGTTCTGATAAACATATAATAGAAATTCTCTGAGTATATAACCAGGGTTTACATCAATGGGTCACAAGGTAAGTGAACATTCAGCTTCACATGGCAATACAGAAAACCTGTTTTCCAAAACTGCATCGATTTACCCACAGCCGCCACATATGCACAGAGTCCGGAGTGTAAAAGTTGTTATCAATCCACATTTATATGCACATTTGGAATTACTAATTTTTATCCAATGTAATGGCTATAAATGTTATCTTACCATATTCCTATTTTGCATTTGCTGATTACTAATGAGTAAAGTAAATTTAAAATGATGCTTAAAACTTCTTTTGTGAAATCCCTCTATATGTTGATTGCATTGAGGTCTTGTCAATTTAGTTTTATTCTTTATAGACTTTTAAAATATATTCTGAATGCTAATTTAATGCTTTGTGCTTATATGGCTGCTACAATATTCTCTCAGTTTATAGTCTTTTTCCTTTCCTTAGAGTGTCTTTTAATGCTCAGAAACCCTAAAGTTTAAAATACTCAAATTTATCAACTACTATAATTTTTTTAAACATTTTTATTTATTTTTGAGAGACAGAGAGTGAGCAGGGCAAGGGCAGAGAAAGAGGGAGACACAGAGCCTGAAGCAGGTTCCAGGCTCTGAGCTGTCAGCACAGAGACTGACGCAGAGCTCGAACTCACAGACCATGAGATCATGACCTGAGCCGAAGTCGGCCACTTAACCGACTGAGCCACCCAGGCGCCCCACAACTGCTATCATTTTTATGTCTTTATCAAGAACCTTCTTTCTGCTAAGGCCACTAAGATATCTTCCTAAGTCTTCTATGACTTTTAAGGTTTGCATTTCACATTGAAATGTTTAACCCATGAAGTATTGATTTTAGTATACAGTGCAAAGATCAAAATTTACTTTATTCCATATGGATAACAAGTTGCCACAAAACCATTTATTAAATAATCCACCCTTTTTCTCCAGTGATCACTACTTCAACTATGTCATAAATAAGTTTCCATGCATGCCATAGCCTTAATTATTAAATTTCATAATAAGTCTTTATATCTGGTAGGGATAGTTCTGTTTTAGTCTATTCAGGAATATTGTCAATAATCTCCATATTCACTTTAGAAACAGTATCAATTTCTGTAAATGCACAGTGCTAAAAAGAAGGTGAAGAGAAATAAAAATTTCCAAAAAAAATGTATTTATTTTAGTGGTCTTCAAACAGCAATACTCCATCAAAATTAGTACAGTTTCCTCAGAAGTTTGCACACGCACAAAAAATAAAATTAAGAAAGGTGTTTCTCAGCTCTGCATTTTCATCAGCCTGTGAGGCTTAACTGAAATTTATATCATACGTTACTTATTCATACATTAATCCATTTGGCAATTTAAAAAAATTAGAAAACATTAAAAAGATTGATTAAGAACTCAGAAAAAGTACTAAAAGAAGACTGACTAAAAACTAGCTTAATGGGGCTCCTGCCTAGCTCAGTTGGCAGCGTATGCAACTCTCATCTAGGGGTTGTGAGTTCGAGCCCCGTGTTGGGTGTAGAGATCACTAAAGAAAATGAGTAAAGTTTAAAAACAACAACAACAATAACAACAACAAAAACTAGCTGATGGATGTTTGTTATTAATACCAAAATGATCAGTGGTTACCTTTCATATACCTATTTAAGGCTAGGTGTTGTTTATGCAATATTTCTAATAATCACATTTCTTTCCAGATATCTTTAACCTTCCTATTTTATAGATGAAGAAATTGAGACTCCAAGGTTAAGTAGCTTGTTTAAGATTACACAGAGGGGAAAATGTGCTGCGAGAATTTAAATTTGGGGGTGGTTTGGCTTCCGATTGGGCTCTCGTTATTGTTGTTCCTGTTATATTTCAAACCCCTACTTTTTAAGTAGTTAGAATACAAAAGTAAAGCTTATAAAGTATGTGAACTCCGTCCACATGATTACTATCATTCATGTAATTCTCCTACTTGATATAATTGGGTTTGTAAATATGACACTGTTTCCTGTACTATAATTTGGGTAATTATACTACTCAATTTAATTACATTTGCAAGCTTGACATTGCATGTTGTATTAGATCTTTTCCACATGAGTTGGGTTCTACTCCTGGCTTCACTTCTGAGTTTCTGTGTGAATTTGAGAAAATTATACTTCTCTCTGCCCCAATTTTCATATTTGTAATATTGGAATAATGAGCCTTTCAAGACTCTCCATAGGGACATTTTCTCCATGGACAATTCCAGATGGAAGAAACACATCATCATCATTGTCACCAAGAGCTGAAACATTCAGTCAAAATAATCTTGGCAGAAAATGGGAGGAATAGATTTCTTTTAAAATCTACGCTTATTTCCTTTTCTGGGAGACGGGGTAGAGTAATTCTATAATAACAGTATAAAACCTGTTATGTGCAATTCCAAATGAGAAAAATGTAAGAATATGGTATTGATTTTAGAGCTCATATGGGCTATTTTGTGTTGTTTTCCACGTTACCATGTGAAATTCTGCCATTTTTTAAAACAGACTGATAAAAGACTTTCACAGTATTCAATGGTAGCTATATACCCATACATAAAGACACATACATGTATATTTGTGTGAAAGCATTTGATAATTATACAGTAATTATTTACTATTTTCCTTAGAGGTCAGATAACATATTTGATACCAAAACTCCATGAAATTAATAATGAAACAAAAACCAGCAACAAATATATGATAGGTACATCCTAAAAAATAAAAAGGAAGATTGCAAAAGTCTGTGTATCTAGATTTATTTTCAAATATACTATAAAATATTGAGGTGAAATGAAATGAGAGATTTTGAGGAAAAGCGTATGTTTTTCTATTAGCATCACAGTATTAAAAGAAAATCTACAAAAACAATCCCATATTACAAATCAATATTTCCATTATAAGATTAATACCACAGTTTTATAAAAAAAGAACTATAGTTTAATTTAGTATCACTTTATAATCCAGCTTCATTGGTTGAATTAAAAAAAATAGCTTTTGTTTTGTTTTGTTTGTAAGTTAGCTAAAGCATTATCATTCAAATGCTTGACACTTCATTAAGCTTTTTTTTTAATGTTTAATTATTTATTTTGAGAGAAAAGAGCATGAACGGGAGAGAAGGGCAGAGAGAAAGAGAGAGAGAATCCCAAACAAACAGACTCCACGCTGTCAGTCCAGAGCTCCATAAGGGGCTTGACCTCATGAACTGTCAGATCATGAACTGAGTTGAAAGCAAGAGTAACATGCTTAACCTACTGGGCCACCGAGGCACCACTTGACACTTCATTCTTTAAAAACAAATATACTATTTATTTTAATTAAAGCTTACACGTGTGTTTCATTTAATAATCTGCATTTATAAACTAGACAGAGTAAAGCTAATCTCCCATTTCCTTGGTGACTTTCAAGCTCCATTTATTCATTCATCCATACCCTTGATAGTACTGAATGTTAGCAACAGCTACCGTGTTAGATAAAAAATGGGAGGGGTTAGAGTGAGGAATGTACAAATAAATAAGACAAAGTCCCTAGGCATTCAGAGTCAAGAAAAGAGACATGTAAGTAACAGTTTACTGGCTGTATAAGAAAACCTTTAGTATAAGGGTTAGCTTCATATTTTATAGAATATCCTTAAATGGGGGTGCTGCATGGTTCAGTCAGTTGAGCATCAGACTCTAGATTTTGACTCAGGTCATGATCCCAAGGTCATGAGCTCAAGCTCCGTGTCAGGCTCCATGCTATGTGTGGAGCCTTCTTTGGATTCTCTCTCTCTCTCTCTCTCTCTCTTTCTCTTTCTCTCTCTTCCTCCCTCTGCCTCTCTCCCCTGCTGGAGTAATCTCTCTCTCTTTCTCTCTAAAAATGAAATGAAATGAAATGGAATGGAAATAAGGAATATCTTTTAACTGTTGTTCTGGCTGGTATCATTGCTAATTCACTATTAAAAGATTCCCCCATGATCCATGATATGGCACACAACTCTATCCCTAGGCTTAAAGTGTCCCTCTGTCCCTCTGCTTATTGCCACACAATTATTATAGCAAGTTATTTCTTTTCTCTGGGAATCTCGTTCTCTTGATGTTATTGGTATCTTAATATTTTGTCCCAATAACATAGAGTAATACCATAGGTTCTAGGATATTGGGTCATAAAAAATTTGTATACAATTAAAACAAATCTGTCCATCTTGGAGCATGATATATAAATTCTGTGAGCTTTTATTATTTTGGGAGTCCTAGAGCCAATTTTATATTCTAGACTACCATTTTTCTGAAGAGTACTAGATAAATGAATTTTTTTGTTCTTTTCAAATATTTCCATCTTTAAGCTTGGATCTAAGACAAGATTCTATATACAGTGTGTATTGTTATGTTACATAGTATGATTAACAACTCTGATAAAAATAAATTCTTGGGGGATCTGGGTGGCTCAGTCGATTAAGTGTTTGACTCTTGATTGTAGCTCACGTCATGGGGTCATGGTGGTGAAACTGAACCCTGCTTAAGATTCTCTCTCTCACTCTCTCTAGAAATAAATAAACCTAAAAATTTCTTTTAAAAATTCTTTATCCCAAGAATCTCAGTTATGAAAAAATACTATTATTTATGAAATTCAACTATATGAACCAAATGTTATAGACTCTTAATATCTAGTCATGCAGGTAGGTATTTTTCAAAACTATTTATATTAAAAAGTAATAAATATATAATAGCCTGCTGTATTATCGTAGTGAATACTTAAAGTGCCCAGTAAAACACCTTACTTTTCAGAGCAGTTATTTATTATGAAGAATTTTCATTTTTTATTCCTTAGTCGACAAAGTATTTAGTATTCATATTGTCTGGATGATCAAACTACTATTTAAATAAACAGCAAAGCATTTATTCACATCTCGATCCCTTTTACTAAATAAAAAGAGTTTTTTATTTTGTGATTAATTTGTTCAAACCATGTATTTCAGAATCAAGTAATCATATTTTGGTCTTTAATAAAACTGTGAGAACCACTGTTGCCACTTGCTAAACATTCATGTTATCTTATTGTTTAGTTTATTTAGTCATTCACATTACAGCCTTCCATATAAAAGTTTGCA
The DNA here is from genome assembly GCA_030068075.1 of Paguma larvata. Classification (NCBI taxonomy): domain Eukaryota; kingdom Metazoa; phylum Chordata; class Mammalia; order Carnivora; family Viverridae; genus Paguma; species Paguma larvata. Next base: position 44,873,069 of record CM057834.1, read on the forward strand.
ATACCTCTCCTTTTAGGGTTCATAATATATCAAAGGAGAACACAAATGAAATATGTGTCTGCAATTGCCACACAATTTCCTAAGATAGTCAGAGGCAAATAGATTGAGAGAATGTTGAACTACATAACGCTATAACCCATATTTATACAACACCATAAATGTCTGTCTTTTGAAGAAACAATTGTAACACTAAACATCTGGACGAAAACCGACTACGTCAGTGACATATCTAAAGGTCTCTAAACATCTGGAATTTGTAGCTTTAATATTTCAAATGTTTTCATTTCTATCTGGGCATGGGAAATCCTGTAGACACAGCCTAACAAATATTTGTTCACATCTTTACCATGTGAAAACGCATAAAGAATAATTTTATAAGTACAATTTTCAGATTTAATCACATTCCCTGTGATTAAATTTGGACATGGCAGCTGAACGACTAAGCCAAGGTAAATAGGCCCTAGAAAGACTCACCCGTGTAACTTGGTGGTGAAGTCAGCAGTTGAACTGAAGAATTAATGACCAAGAATGCTCCATAAGGTAAGCATGAAAAATGAGGAAAAGAAAGCTTCTTTACTCTTTCTGCCTTAATAGATTTATATCTTGTGAAGAAAAGGAATCTCTCAGGTATTTCCAAGAAATGCATGGGAACAACCAGCTGACTGTGCTGTTTCTACAGCTATGCATTATGGGGCTGGGAAGTGGTTGTTTGTATGTGTAGGAGGTTGAAGGGTGTTAGGACATAGTCCATGACTACAGACTGAATTCTTGTTTGGAAGGCAGCCTTTCATGTTTATTCTCTATTTCAGCATAATGTTTATGAACAACAAATCATTTCCTCACCTTTATAATTTTCAGTTTTGAATCTCTTTTTCTTTCCTCTTTAGAATGCTTGAGAAAAAGGCTCACTAATGTAGTCATAAAACATTTAGTGTTTTGCATATTTTTAAACAAAGTAAATACACATCGGCTGTTGGGAGCCATAGGCAAATTATATATTCAACAACAAAAAATAATGTTTTGAGGCAACAAATGAAATTCTCCATAATAAATTATAATGTTATGGGTATTATTACAAGCCAACAGAACATTCTCCTTTCTGAAAACACAAACCAAAGTAGCCTTTCACATGGTGAGCAAAATTCTCAAAAGGACTGATTTCTTTTAATTGATTTTTTAAGAAATATCACAGTAGTAATAGATGCTAACCACAATACCTTTTCTGTCATACCTAATAAAATTCAACTTACATGGCCTATTTCAATAATATTAATTTAAAATAAAAATTCATTATTCCTAACCCTATTATTCATACAGTTAAAAAACAGGCGTACATTTTAGTTATTTTAAGTGAAATACTATTTACCTAAGTATAGTATCAACATATGACTTCTGAAAATTTGTGTGGAGATTTGATATTTGACATTTCCAATCAAAACTAAATCAGGCATCTTTATCTTTTATTGTGTTAAAAAATTCCTGACTAGCATATCTTTACTATATGGAATTTGTGTATTCTGAGCCGCAATTGGTACTTATCTTGTTCACACCACTGAGATCAACTAGAATGACAACACTCGTTCTCACCGTTTTGCCTAATCTCTGGGATGATGGTTAACAATAGCTAGCTACATATCGCAGTCAGTATATGCCATTTTGACTAACAGCCTCTTCTAACCTTGATCTAATTAAGTGAAATCTATCAAATATAAATATGTGGTTGAAACATAGGAACACACTATTTTTAACAGGACACTGGAATAATGCGTAACTTCCTATGGTTCGATTTAATGAAATTAATATCCTATTTCTAGACATCCTTAAGTTTATTATTATAATATATATAAACCTTCACTACACTTGTCATTTAATTTATTAGATTTAGGAACCACCTCCTTAGAGCCAATATTATTTTAAGAATAATAGTAATTATTACTATCATATTCATGGGCACTGACCATAAAAAAAGTCAATAACCTTAACAACTGGAAAAAGTTCAAAACTTAAAAAAAAAAAGGTCCAGCATAAAAAATGATAAAAACGTGTGAAGTTAAAACTTTACTATTTTTTTAATGTTTATTTATTTTTGAGAGAGAGAGAGAGAGAGAGAGAGAGAGAGACAGGGAGAGAGAGAAAAAGCATCAGAGGGGGAGGGGCAGAGAGAAAGGGAGACGCAGAATCTGAAACAGGCTCCAGGCTCAGAGCTGTCAGCAGAGAGCCCGATGACCTGATGCGGGGCTTGAACTCATGAACCATGAGATCATGACCTGAGCTGAAATCGGATATTTAGCCGACTGAACCACCCAGGAACAACGTTAAAAATCTATTCTAAATTGAATGCATCTTTGAGGTTTTAATGAGGAATCATGGAATTCTCTACAAATTTTCGTCTTAAGTCTCTGTTTATTATTTATTAAATGTCATAGGCCATATGCATATACTGCTCTATAGACATAGGTAAATAAAAGAACATCTCTTTAACATTGAAGATGTCCAACACAAACTGGTTCCTCAAAATTTCTACAAGCTTCTTAGTTTTAGATTTCCTTTAAATGACATGAGAAAAATCACATGTATGTAAGAAGTATCTTTCTTCAGCATTATACTTTATTATTTTTTTATTTTTTTAATATTTATTTTTGAAGGAGAGAGAGACAGAGTGTGAGTGGGGAAGGGGCAAAGAGAGAGGGAGACACAGAATCTGAAGCAGACTCCAGGCTCTGTGGTGTCAGCACAGAGGCCAACACGGGGCTCAGAATCATGAACTGTGAGATCATGACCTGAGCTGAAGGCACTTAGCCAACTGAGCCACCCAGGTGCCCTAGCATTACACTTTAAATGGTGATCTTGTGATGCAAAGTATGTTATGTTTCAGAATGTTATTGTTGATTTACTGATTAAGTATAAATATATTTGTTTCTGTATTGAAGAAATGGGGAAATAAAATGTGGCAAATCTGAGATTAAACAGAGAATTATCCTTATGCTTTCATTCTGTCAGTTGGATGAATGCTCACAGCAAGAATCTGTAAAGCAAATTTCAATAAAGTTGCTAAAATAAAGGTTCATTTTATATGTGTATACATAGATACATATACACAGACATATATGAGAATGTATGTGTATATGTCTATATAGATACATATATGTATATTTCTATCTCTATTCACCTAACAGCATTTAAAACCTGATTTTTTATATATTTTCAAGGCTGTTTCAATAAGGGAAGGGCTTTATTTTTCTGAAAACTTTCTATGTTATTTCACAGTTAGATATTTATATTTGTAAACTATTAGAAACCAATTGACTTTTTTTCTCAGTCTTCTACTTTATATAGGTAATATTTCTAAAAATTGATTTAGGAGAAGGTTACAGATTGATATTTTATTTATAGCCTTGGTTTATAATCGACTATCATTCATTACTCTTCTTTGTTTTGTAGTATCATAGCTTTTGTTTTGTAGTACGTAAGATAGTTCTGATTCTGGCTTTTAGATTGTACTTTGTCAATGTACATTTCTTAAGACAAAAACAAAAACAAAACACAGTACTCAGGCAATACCCCTTTCCATTAGAAACTAAGATTCTGTCATGTTCCTCCATCAACTCCTCTACCCTATGCTTCCTGCTATTCTTTCAATAGGACTCAACTCATATTTAATCTGTTAAAATGGCAGGCACACCATAATTTAAGCAAAGAAGCATCTCACTGGTACTGCAGGTGACTGTTAAATACTACTCTAAGAAATGAGAAAATGTTCTAACATCATTGGCTACACAGGTAGTCTTGAATTACCTTGAAAAGGCAATATGTCTGGTCGTGGAGAATAATTTATTAGCTAAAAAGTATCCCTATGAATTTATAGAAATCAACTTGCGAAAGACAGGGATTGTGTAAATTGCTGAGCAAAAGGCAAAAACACTGTTTACTTGGTACATGGAAAGTTCTCCTTCATAGTAATCCAAAAAGTGGATGCCTGTTTTGAAAATATTTGGCACTGAGCCATTTAATGATTTATGAGTAACAAACAAAGCATAATCCTTTTCATTTCCACTAATGGAATATGATCCAACTAGGTGGGATTTTCCATTTATCTTGGCAGAGGTACCATGAATTTGGTCTGTTTATTCCAGTAATCTTTGCTGGTTTACAATTCTGCAACATTGCACCTTTGATTAGCTTTGTGAAATAAAAAGATCTCCCATTCTTTCTATATTTGGCAGCCTTCGCTGTATAAAAATGTCCATTTGTCACTCCTGTTATAGTTTCATGCAGCTGCCTTCCCTCCTCTTCCCACTGTGAGATATTAAAAATTTGGCAGGAGCTTTCCCCAAGTGCGTCTGGATGGATGAAAGGCCAGAAGAAGCATGTCAAATGTAAAAATACCTTGGGACAGGAGGGTCTTTAGACTGACTGGCTCTTCAAAATATTCCAAGTGGCGCTGCCAACTGAGGATTATTAGCTGTTGATTGAGAATACGTTGTAAAATAGAAACTGCAAGTTAGAAGCTGGGAGATACTGGACTGATAACTTCCACAAAACACAGAATTAAAAATATTTGAAGTTCAATTTCATTCTAGTATCTCCATTTTTATTTGACATGAAGTAATTTTCTTTCATACCTATGCGCTAATGTGGAATTACTTTGCAGAATGAGCCTCTTCTTCTTTTTCTTCTTATTTGGCCAGTGGAGTTCAAAGGGGATTATAGGCTCCCCTGACCTACAGAGGCACGGCATTATGGAAGACACTAACATAAGAATCTGACTTCTTTGTGAGATTTCAGAACTATTCTTCAGGTGGGGTTTGAAAATTTAAATCCTGAGTGATATTTAAGGATTTAACATATCATACTTTTTTCCTTAAGGGAAACCTAGCCATCATAGCAAATATTTATAATTACGTGTATGTGGTCTATAATAAAATGTAGCAAATATATTGATTCATGATTTATATCACTAAGCAAGGGAGGAGTATATACAAATAACTTATCATTTATACATATGTATATTTCGTAGGTGATTATATAAAATTCTTAGAGGAAAGTATATCTAAAGACTACTTCTGATTATAAAGTAAGTTTCCATTTAGGAGAAAGTTATTTCCTTAAAACATTTCTGCCATAAATTGTTATAGCTTATTTAATGTTTATTTTTCTCTTTACTTTATATACCTATGAGTTCTACCTTTGCATTTAAGTGTTGAAAAGCTTTTCTAAAGTCAAGACAAATATTTTAGGAGATTGAAAGTTCTATTAATGTTAAGGAGAACACTGCACAACATGGATTTAGATAGGAGTCTAAGGTTATTTTAAAGTATGGAAAGATAAATCTTGCAGAATGGAAATGAAAAAAGTGTATGTCTATAATTAGAATATTTTACATCTGGAAACCCTATAAAGGGGTGTTATTTAAGAATATATGGTGTTAGGATATAGATTATATAGATAAGCATGTAGAACATTAATGCAAAGTCAAAGTAATAGAATGACTGAAAACAATTAAAAGAAGATGAATGAAATGGATTCAGTTTATAACTCTATGTTTATAACTTTAAAAGCCCAACCTTGAGAAAATAAACTGAAAATATCTCACTGGGATGAGAGTGCTGGCATCTTGGAGGAATATGTTTTCAGATCTTTAAGAATAGCAAAATGGATGACCGCAGCATACAATAATTTTCTGATAAACTTAGCATAGTAAAATTCATCCCAGAGAACATAAATAAAGCCTTCAGATTCTCAATTTAAGATACTGCATGTGCGCATAAATCTAGGAATCAAACGAACATCTGGCATAACCAGGAACACTCTCCCATACAACCCTGTCATTCCTCTTTTGTGACATTCAACACTCATCACAGTTGTTAATGCTTGTTCGATTTTTCCCCTTCCATGAGTTCTAGCAGAGATGTGTCTAGCTTATTTTAGCAAGATTTAATTTCTAGCCTCTAGCTCAACAAATATTTGTATTACAAAATAATTAATTCACTATGCCTTGCAAGGCAAAGATTTTTCACCCCTCTGGTTTACAGTTGTGTTTTAGAGTTTATGCTAGAAAAACTTTCATATTTATTATGACATACAAACCTAAGGAGAAGCAAGAGAAGGTAGTTTATTTGGTTTTTTTGTTTGTTTGTTTTCTTAAGAAGGCTTCACACTCAGTGTGGAGCCCAGTGTGGGGCTTGAACTCAGAACTCTGAGATCAGGACCTGAGCTGAGATCAAGAGTTGGACACTTAATCAACTGAGCTGCCCAGGTGTCCGAAAAGGTAGTTTTAATTTCTATTTTGTGCCTTAGGGATATTGTTAGGTGCCTAAGAATACACAATTCCAATTGGACAATCTAGTACTTTTGTTCACATTTTTATCATAATAATTAAATTTTTTCTTACTAACAAATTCTGGCCCACTAAAGACTTAATTTTTTGTTGTTTTTGAGAGAAAGAAGGCATCCAAGCCAGGGAGGGGGACAGAGGGAAAGAGAGAGAGAATCTTAAACAGGCTCCAAACTCAGCGTAGAGTCCAACTCAGGGCTCAATCCCATGACCCTGGGATCATGACTTGAGTCTAAATTACAAGTCAGACAGACACTCAACCAACTGAGTGATACAGGTACACCTAAACACTTAATTTTGATTGGGAATTTGGATTCCACATGGATATCTCTCCCTTTCATATTAACTTGCAAAATTGTAAATACAGATTTTTATAGGATAAAAAAATCTGCACAACACCAAATTTCAGTTCCTTGCAAACCCAATTATATCTCAACTTATTATTATTATTTTTTTTTGCTATTTTTCCCTATAAAGCTATAGTTAGCTTATTTCAGTAACGGCTTCCAACGAATGTTGCCTTCCTTCCATGTATCCATCCCTTATATTGTCTCCTTCCACACATTGAGCTTGGTTGTATGAATTGCTTTAGACAATGAAGCATTAGGAAATACGAGGTAAGAAGAGGCTTTGAAAGCCCTTTTACATTGGAGTTTTTCTCCTGGGAATGCTTCTACCACCATTTGAAAAGTCCCAGGGAGCCTATTAGAAGAAGATGGAACCACACACAACAGAGACAAGGTGTCCCAGCTGAGGCTGTCTACACCTACCAGATCTTCAAACCCACCAGGTGACTACAGTTCTATGATGGATCTAGGTAAGCCCAGCAGTATAACAATCCAATTGAGCCCAGTCAAAATCCCTGACCCACAAAAAAATTAATTGTGAGCAAATTAAATATTGGTTATTGGTTGAAGCCACTAAGATTTTTGAGTGTTTTATTACATAGAAAAAGCTAACTGATACAAAACTGACAGTGAACCTTAACAAAAAACAAAAACAAAAACAAAGATTAAAATTGTGTATATGTGTGTGTGTGCAGAGGGTGGTGGGGCACCTAGGTGGCTCAGTCAGTTAATCATCTGACTTCGGCTCAGGTCGTGATATCACAGTTTGTGACTTCGAGCTCCGCATCAGGCTTTGTGCTGACAGCTCAGAACCTGAAGCCTGATTCTGTGTCTCCCTCTCTCTATGTTCCTCCCCTGCTCACACTCTGTCTCTCTCTCAAAAATAAATAAACATTAAAATTTAAAAAAATGTGTCTGTATAATTTTGAATATAATTGCACATCACTCTTTATCAAGAATGGCAACTCCTGAAGAAAATGAAATACCCAAAACACCTTCAAAATTCCCAGACCAAATTTATAGAATTGCTTCTAAAATGAAATTATTCTAAACCAAATGTGAAACCTCTGCTTTATAATCAAGTAACCACAGATAACCGTCTCTGTCGCTAGAATACCAAGAACAGAACCTTGACTTTTCTCTTGACTTAGAGAGTAGTACTGTATCCCATTATTTCTGTAGCTTGGAAGCAAATCCTACTTTGTTCCCTTTATGTATCATGTAAAACATGGTTGCATTTTCTAGAATTCACTGTCTCCATATAAAGACATTAACCTGTTATTCCTCCCCTCTTTTATTTATCTGCTCCCAGTTAAAAAAAAAAAAGGAAAAAAAAAAAACAGATGTCTGTAAATGCAGATTTTGGATTCTCCTTTCTTGCATGCCCAAACCTACACTTCCAGAGGGAACTTTATATGTGAAGTTCAGGGAAAGAGAATGTTGTGCTTCACAATGTAGGCACTAGTCATAATATTTAATAAAATATAAACTGCCAATAAATAAAACCACATAAAAGTGTTTCTCTCTATATTTCCACTACCAAGAAATATCCTACCAAAACCCGAACCATAGAAATTAGCGGAAGGAAAGCAGATGATTTAAGAAATTAGATAAAATAACTGTCTCGCCTAAGAAAGTACTCATTTGTCCACACCCTGTTGGTATTTCTTAGGTTCTGGTGGGATCCCCGGAGGAGATGCACACAGTGAAAGAGGAAATGAGCCTCTAGTCCTGGGAGTGCCAATCATAACTGCACTGTCCATAAAGCTGTTTGGATTTGCCTTTCAGGAATGTTTTTCTAAAGATTAGCAACTGTTGACCACCGGTAGGCTAGATTCTCCCAGGGCAAATCAGAATCCATCAGAAGAATGCACTGGAACACTATTGGAGCAAATAAAATCCAAGAAAGAACCTAAAATGTAATTAATTAAAAAGTATTTTTTTAGGTTTTATCACCTGGGATCGACAGAGCATTAATAATTTCGGTGTTTTCTGAGTTGACGTCAGAATTTTTGGATTTTGGGGACCAATATAATTTCAAAAATAGTTGGGAAATATTTACCGATAATCTACATGCCCTTGCTCCCATTGTTCCCCAGCCCCCTTGAACTTAAGTGGCACCACTGATGATTTCCGGACCTTAGAGTATAAATGGAAGGGACATGGGTCATTTCCAGGTGAAAACATTTAAAGGTCAATACATGAACCTCCGACTCTCTCTTACCTCCTGTGGTTACCAAGGACACCGCATGTCGAGATGCCAGAGAGTCAGACAGGTCTGTGAGTGATTGTTTGCAATGCTGGACTTGTAAGAATGGAGAGTGAGCAAATAGTGGACATTTTTGTCATGTCATTGAGGTTTGGGGGTTACCGTGTTATGGTAACATAGCAAACCCTGTCCTGTGCAATAGAGGAAACTAACATGGGGTTGGCAGCTTTCTACTACCTCAAATAAGGAGATTTTAAATTTAAGCAAACAAATTTGCTCACTATATGCCATCATCACATACAAGAAATAGTATTTTAAAAACAATTACAGAATAAGGAATGATTCCTTAAAGTGAAGAGATGCAGTTTTCCTTAAAACACTGCTACTGCATCCTTAATTTTGTCATTTTGCTGGGACCAAACATCATCATGGAATAGAACACCTGTCTTCCATATGGTATTTAAGAACCACAAATGTAGCTATTTCAAAAATGGCAGGAGAAGATTGTTGTTTCAATGCAATTAAAAATACCATAATCACAACGATGTCCAACTTTACCTGTCTTTCAGTGAGATCCAGATTCACCGCTATCTCGTATCGCCTCAGTCTGGTCAGATAATTATGGTGGGCAAATTCTGCTTCAAGTTCTCTGATTTGCTCTTTGGTAAAAGCTGTCCTTTCCTTCCTGGGTTTACTGTTGACTTCTGACTTATAATTTCCTTCCTGGGAATCTGAAAAAAAAAAAAAGTGAGAAAGAATTATATTTCCTTCATTCATTCAAATGCATTCAAGCACATCATTCATACCAAAAGCATTTATTGAGTAACTACTTTTTTCAGGTACTGTGTTAGACATGGGAAAAATAGAGCAAAGATAGTTAAGATTGATCTCACAACAGGATAAGATACATTTCTTATTTTTCAGTCTGCTCTCATGTGACTCACAGTCTAACTTCCAATATATGAACAAAAAATTTAAGTGCTTTAATTGCTATTATAATAAAAAGATCAATATATAAGATAAACCATTTCTAGAAAATAATGTTAGATATAAAATTGTGTCTAATAAGTTGTTTAACATATATATAGTTGGGATCGAAGTACGATTAACTTTTTAATTTCTAAAAAAAGTGTTGACTTAGTATATGAACATTTAAGCAATTGAAATGTTTAGCACCTGGGCCATAAAAGTCAGTTCGAACCCAGGCAAAGCATACATACGAGTGTGTTTTACTGACCTTTCAATTTATATTTAAGTTCAGCCTCTTCAAGGACAATATCATTGCTATTCTTTTATTTTGTATAATACATATTCCAATGTGGAGACTATAAATAAAATTGTGTTCATATAACTCAAAATATGAAAAGCTTTTTAATATCTTTTCATTATAGATGAGATAAACATAAGATGCACAACACCTAACAAAAGCAATCCAAACACCAAATCTTATAATGCCACGTAGAAATAATAATAATTTAGGACATATTATCACATCTTTCTTCCTAGGAGTTTAAGACATAATTAACATATAGTATTTCGCTCATCCTCATCATATCCCTGAGATGTATGTTAGAAGACATTCTTAATATAGTGAAGAATGGAATGTGTGTCTATAATGGGAAACAATTCCACATAAACCAATAACAGGTAGTTGTACCAGCTCTAGTAATTCGTGTCGAATCTATCTTCAAGGAAATAAATAGCAACATAATCAAGGGAAAGTGGTGTGTTTGTGCTCTCTTAAAAATCACTTTAGTTTTCTATTTTTGAGCATGTACACACAAATTGTGATGTCTTTATCAGGTGGAAGTACAACGGACTCTTCTTGAGCCCAAACGAGAGGATATAGGAAAATAATGGTTAATCAAGTTTACAAAGAGTGACATTTTATTTTTTAAATTGATAAATGTAATATAGTATACATTAGGAAAGATCTTTTTGGGCAACATTTATTTCTTCATTCAATGATGCTTAAATATGCTAAGTACTATATGCATATATATGTACGTATTTAAATATACCAAGTAATATCTATATTATTAGTATTATATATATATATACATATATATATATATGTATATATATATATATACACATATACATATATTAGTGTTCTTTTATGTCTGGTTGGAAAGTCTAACTGAAGTCGAGAGGGCCCTGCATAATGGGAATCTGCTAGACAAGGTGCTCTAATGTAAAAGTTTAGTTCTGAGTCTTTCTAGAAACTTGTTTGGCCAGTTGGAAAGCCGTATAGGTCCAACAGTAGCAGCAGGTCCAAAGAGCCTGCATCAAAATTTTGGCACACTGGCCATTACTTTCCTTCTGAGGATCAGAGAGTATGATTCACTGATGCGGTGGCACAGTCGGAAATTCCTCAGATTTCACTGACCACATTGCTGGGCTTGTCACTTACCCCTGTGTTGACTGGCTCCCTACCTTGGCAGAGCAGGCAGGACTTTGTTCAAGGCAAAAATGGTTTGTGATAGGTGACACACAGGCTGTACTTTAGAGCTAGCCACTAGGATCATATAGAAGTTACGTGATAGGTGATCTGTCAGCTCTCAGGTGGGATGTGCGAACATGGCGCCAACTTACCTGACTCAAAGCGGAAGCTGCAGTCCATCAACCACTTTTTTTTTTTCTTTTTAGCTACAGATTTACTGACCTCTTAATCTTTGGAGCATTTAGCTATTCTGTGTAAGCAAATCTTCTAGATGACTGAATTTTTTAAATTTAATTTTTCCATTGGCTGTCCTGGCAGACTGGAAACTCAGTCACAGCCTACAATATTCAGATAAGTCCCTCTCACAATCTATGTTCTCACATGAATAGAAAGTTTTATTGCCAATTTGGAGTGATGCTCAGTCTGAAATCTGCAGCGGATTATTCTTTATATGGGACAATACCCTTTTCGTTTCAGTAAAGCAACTCTGGAAACTGACAGCAAAGCTGGAACATTTTTTCTCATAAGCAATTCAGTTTGAATGATTCACGGTTAACACAGTCTCTTATATAAGCATGAATGAACAAATTCACAATGAGGAAAGCCTATTAATTTGTATTTGTTTTTGAAATACTTTAACTTTGGTAGTATTCGAATTTACTTAAAAACCAACACACACACACACACACACACATAACAAGCACTCAAAACTTGGGCCAATGCTTATAAGAATGGTCACTTGGAGTGGATCTATATACATGCCCATTCTAACTAGAAATATACAACGGGAGGTTTATACATCCAGTGACTGAATTTAAACAAAAGTCTGGCTATGATTCAAAATTTAAATCCAAAAGCAATTTATTGAATTCCTGAATTCCAGACCAAAGTAGCTCATAGTAGAATCCACTGACTGAAACAATGTGAACTGTGCGTACTTAAATTTACCATAATCACACATGGCATAATTATACCATAACTAACATGATAAAGAATGGGCGTGTGCTTCCTTACTTCATCAACTAAGAGAGAGAATGTCAATGTAATTGAGGCAGCACCAATGTCAGTTAATTCTGTGGGCTCTTTCATCTGTGTATCTGTGATTCTGCTGTGGTTTCCCCCAGGTTTGCTCCCACTTTTTCTGTCGTATTGAAAGCAAGCTCCTTGGGACTACAATTGTGGACTTGTATTTACTATAACTTTGATTAAATTTTTTTTCTTGCACTTCCTGAAGCCCATCACTTGCTGACTCTAAGGCTTCGACCACTGTCACCTGACTAGCTTTCCTTTGGTGGAAAATGGGTGGGAGACTTGGACAAGGCTTTTGGCAAATTGCACGCTAGCTTCCATCTGTTTCCCAGCTGTTTCAACGGAGGCAAAAATCCCTCCGTTTTCTTCAACCTCCCATATCCAATGCCAAATGGTAGGTGTTGAGGGAGGGGGGAATCTGGAAACTGCCTTACTTTCTTCCCTCCAACCACAAACAAAATGTCACCATCTGTACAGTATATTCCAATGTAAAATATTACAATTGTTGTTTCTCGTCTCAGATACTTTAACGCACATGTGGGTGCACTCTCACGCTCCCTCACTGTGTGGAGGAAATGTTGACTTATGTGTTCAGGTAGAGTTGGCGGTCCCAGTTCCCTAACCTTTTGCTCCCTGGGACTATGCTAATGGAAGAAGTCTGCAATACTTCCGTGGAGGATAAAAATTGCCCTCCAAGGATCATTTCTGTCTAGCATTTAGAACTTCTCCACATGTGACTTTTTATTTCCCCTAGTACATGGGGATGCCAAAAGATAATAATGTTTTATTGGAGACAAGTAATGTAAGGGCTTGGTCTGTTCACTAGTGGCATAGAGTGCTTTTTAGCAAAAGAGAAATATTAAAGTATGATTGAGTATATTTTTTTGGCTACACTGGGTAAGCTTATTAACTTGTTTAAATGAAGAACATAATTTACCTATGTCTGTAAAATATCAAAATGTAAAGGAATGTCTCTATAGCTTAGACTACAATGAATGTTTGTTTCATAATCTGAAGGAAGAATGAATTCTAAGCCACAGCCTATTTTAGTCCTTTGCAACTTCTTGTATCAATGTTTTGTATTCTATTCAAAATGACAGATACTCTGTTATTATTAACAAAGGTGCACAAATTGTTGGCATAGAAAGCTAATAATTATCTTTACACAGGCATAAGGATTGTGGATGGAGATGGGGAAATTTATAGAATAATCCTATTGATGCTCGTAATTTTCACATTTAAATGGGAAATAGACTTCCTTATGGGAAATTATCCAGCTTGCTACTCCAGCTTCTTAGTGAGTAGGAATTTCCGCCTTTCCAGATTTATTTTTCCAGAGTAAACAACCTTCCTCGGGGGTTTTTAAATCCTCTTGCCGATCCACAATCCACTCTTCAGATTTGAGAACCATAGCCTTAGTGAGCTTCTATTACTAATGAATGTGTCTGTTATACCTGGAGATATTAGAGGAAAAACAGGAATAAAAACTATTATACTAAATCCACAATAGAAACTTGCACTGAAAACATCCACTATTTCTTGCACCTTTGATGTGAAAAACACATGGCTATAATAATAGCTTCTTTTTACTTATAAAGCAACCTCAAGTTTCAAAGTTTAAAAAAAAGGAATTTCCATTTTTTAGTTTAGTAAGAGCAATAGTAATGGTAATAGTTCTAGTCGACATGCAAAAATCATTCTCTGGGCTGGACCAGTGTCAGTCAACAGGTAGATGTATTTTTTCACCAACCAGCCTTCCTGCTCATTGCCACTTTGATTATCGATGGGATTGTCCAATATGCTCTCAAGGATGAAGTAAGTCAGATAAATCCCAGTGTGTATAGCCAACTATATGTTTTGAGTAAATAATTTAGAGCGGCATACACCATTTATTTCTGTTAAAGGTATTTAGATTCTTGTTTGGTGGGCTGTATTGAAAGATTCACCGTGTATAGCTAAAACTTTTATGTGGTAGAATAGTTACTATTATGTAATAGTACATTTTAGTTTATAGATTTGACTGTTTCCCATTACACTTCAGCTTGTGTTTATACAACTAATTCTCAAAATGAGATGAATAAAAATTAGCGTACATGATTGTTCAGTGTTTAGCAATAGCTGCTTATATCGGCAAATATTACTATAGTAACTTATTACACAATCATGCTATATGATGTAATGACAGAAAGGAGAAAAGAATGAAGATGTAAGATACTTTATAAAATCTATATATTTTTTAGGTTACGTTTTAAAATGAGAGAGAGAGAGAGACCTAAAAGTAGCACAGGGTTGTTCCTAAATTGGTACCAATTTAATAATTTAGTGAAAACATGGACATGAATAATTTGAAAACATAGATCTCATAATTTGCATAAACGAAATATTCAGGTCGCTAAAGTCATCCACAACATATAGGTAGATGGTTCTGCAAAGCAGGTGATGATCTTGCCTTGACATTGCATTGCATTCCTAGAATAAACTGACAAATGTAACAAAGTCCTTCTCCTGGCTTCCTCTCTCCACTATAATTTTGAGATAATGACAGTTACATGGATTTTAGTCATTTATAATAGTTTCCTAGTTTTCATTCTTTTTTATGGCTGAGTAATATTCCACTGAATATATATCTCATATCTTTATGGGATATATATTTATTCCATATCTTTATTCATCTACAGATCGACATTTGGGTTGCTTCCATATATTGGCTATAGTAAATAGTACTGCAATAAACACAGGGGTGCATAGATCTTTTTTAACTGGTGTCTTTATTTTCTTTGGGTAAGTACTCAGTAGTGAAATTACTGGATCATATGGTCATTCTATTGTTAATTTTTTGAGGTACCTACATAATGTTTTGCAACAATGTGGATGAACCTAGAGGGTATAATGCTAAGTGAAATAAGTCAGAGAAAGAAAAATACCATATGAGTTTACTCATATAAGTAATTTAAACACAAAACAAATTACAAAGAAAAAAAATCAAACAAACAAACAGAAAACAGACTGTTAAATATAGAGAACAAATTAGAGGTTACTAGAGGGGAGTTGGGGGGGAAGGGGAAAGTGGATAAAGGGGATTAAGGATACACTTATCTTGATGAGCACTGAAGAATGTATGGAATCGTTGAATCATTATATTGTACACCTGAAACACATGTATGTGTATGTGGTGTATGCTGCAGTACTTGAATAAAAAAATAACTAAAAAAATAAAAGTTATCTATTCAAAAAAATGTTTTAAGTTTATCTTTGAAGAGAGAGAGAGAACAAGTGGGGGGTTGGGGCAGAGAGAGAGGGAGACACTTAATCGGAAGCAGGATCCAGGCTCTGAGCTGTCAGCACAGAGCCCGACGTGGGCTTGAACCCATGTAAGATCATGACCTGACCCGAAGTTGGACGTTTAACCAACTGAGCCACCCAGGCCCCCAAAAGTTACCTATTTAATAACTTATTTCAATTTCTTACTTTTTGTGCCAAACAGTATATGAATCCACTTTTACCTTACAGCCTCTTCTTAGTGGAATTCTTTTGTTTTTAAATAGTGATGCATTAACAATTGATTTTAATTTCATTACTTTGCCTTTCTTATTATTTATTTACTATGTAGTTCCTTCTGATAGTAAGAAGATGTCAGTCTAATGGTTCTTCCTCTGTGACATATACAAAATAAAATATACAAAGAACCAACAAGTTTTGATGAAATTAACATAATTAATATCATACAATTCCAGTTACATTTAATAAAATAGTAATTTTGTTTAAAATTTAAAAAGAAGCCAAAGACACACAGAATGGGAATATAATGCAATCTACTTCAGTCAAATTTAGCAAAGATTTAGTTCCCACTACCAAGTTCAAAGTATTTAACACAAAGACAAAGCCAGCATATGTCTTCTGGATAAATGTAAACTTCTTCAATCTTGCTACATGCTTCCAGGATTAGAAACTGGTTACAGATGCCCAGAATTGACTTTATGCCTCTTGCTATATCCCAGAGAGAAAACATAAGCTACAGAAATATCATGGCCATCTGTCCGACAAAACAAGGCATACATCCATGTCTGAATTCTGCCTGCTAGCAAAGGACTTCACAACATTAGCCATTTGCACCTCCAGGGCAATCCCTAGGGAAAAGCTGCTGACATACAGCATTCCAAACATCTTCCTGATGATATTAATCTAAAGAATGCATTCTTCCTCTGAGGTTTCATCAAATGAACTTTATTCCTTTCTTCCAGAGCTTACCACATTTTGTCACTCTATGATTCTTTTATTTCCTCAACTAGAATATAAATGTTCGATGCATACTACTGTTCTCATTTATTTAGTAATTGAAGGCAAAAATAAAGATAATCTGGGGAGCCTGGGTGGCTCAGTCGGTTAAGCATCCGACACTTTTTTCTGGCTTGCGTCATGATCTTACGGTTTATTAGTTTGAGCCCCACACTGGGGTCTGTGCTGACAGTGCAGAGACTACTTGGAATCTCTTTCCCCTTCTCCCTCTCTTTCCCTGCTCTGCTCATGATCTGTCTCTCTCAAAACAAATAAATTTAAAAATTTAAAACAAATACATAAAGATAATCTTGGCATTCACATTTACATTGTAATACAAGCAGACACGACAGACAAGGGCACGAAGAGGATGCACACCTCCACATGCCTCCCCCCCCATTTACCTTTCATTCAGCAAAAATGTCAGGCAATGGCTTAGAGTTACACGGTGCTGAAGAATATTAAGGAAGAAACTCTTTTTAGAAACTATGGGCAATAAGTAACTTGGCAGTACCAGAAGAATTGTGACACATCTAATTTACAACTGTCAACAGGGCAAAAAGTACTGAGATCCCTCGTGACTTCAGAAAACACCACAGAGCCTTCGCAGTGAGGTACCGATTCTGCTAGTAGCTTGGTAAGTTCCTTGGGACATATAGCAGAAGAGCTTCCAAAAAAGGTTTACTTGTGTGTATATTTGGTTTTGCTTTTATTCTGGAAGACAAGTCTACATCTTCTAAGAGTGTGAGGGCTTGCATTTAAGCTGTGGTTCTGAGCCTTTTTTGTCAAGTCACCATAGTGACCCTAATATATTTTTAGAGCAGTTAAGTCATCAATTATTGAGCTTGTTTTTATCTTTCTATCTCCTTTGCTTCTCTGAACTCTAGACTCCGGATAATTTAAGATTAAGAAATATGTTTTACTAATCTTCATATTCCCAACACTAAGCACCTAATTCTGAATGTCTGCTGGGTCTTTGATTTTCACACTTCGGTTGTGGATTATGATTCCAGTCATATCCTTAAGGGTTTTGTTCTGTTATTAGAATTTAAATCGCCTTCAGCTTAAAAAAAAAAAAGAAAGCATCACAGCAATACTGCTTTATATTAACTTCTCAGACCACTTATATACCTCAATTAACAGCAGATGGAGATGAGAAATATCACCTTGATTTTATATCTATAATGGTATCTCTAAACATGTTCAGGTAGAAAAGTACCAAATCAGTGTCACTGTTATAAAATTTAAAACCGAGGAGGCTGAATGTTATACGATATTCAGAAAGGAACAGACTTCACACAGATTAAAGTTACCACCCTCAGCAGTGCTGACTGACATGATGGTCTGGATAATTCTTACTAAATTTATATTCAGTGAAATATGAAAATATTCAAGATAAACGGGTAGTGATGGCTGGCCTGGGTTCTGTAGGATATTTAGCAGCATTCAGGAAATGTCTATAGTGACCCTCAAGCCCATTTTAGCATTGTTCAGTACTATATAGGACCCCCAGTTCAATTTAAAATCCAGATAAACAGGGGTGTATAGGTGGCAGAGCTGCTTAAGTGTCCAACTCTTGATTTCGGTTCAGGTCATGATCTCAGGGTCATGTGATCAATCCCTGCATGGAATGAGATTGAGCCTTGTGTTGGGCTCCTTAGGATCAGGTTGTGATTCTCTCTCTCTACCTCTCTCTGCCCCTACTCTGCTCATGTTTTCTTTCTCTCTCTCTCAAAATAAACATTTAAATATTTAAAAAAAAAACCAAATAAATAAATAAAAATTTTTTGCTAGTTCCCTAAGCTATACCTTTAGACATGTTGAGTGTCAACATATTTCAGAAAAGTATTATTTTTTTTAATGTTTATTCATTTTTGAGAGACAGAGAGACAGAGTGTGAGCAGGGGAAGGGCAGAGAGAGAGGCAGACACAGAATCCGAAGCAGACTCCAGGCTCTGAGCCGTCAGCACAGAGCCGGATGCAGGGCTCAAACTCACAGACCGTAAGATCATGACCTGAGCCTAAGTCGGCAGCTTAACTGACTGAGCCACCCAGGTGCCCTGAGTATTATGTTTTTATAATATATCAAAGCACATGAGTTAATACTAATTTAATTATTCTATTAAATATCTTTATTTAATTAATACATTTGGATTTAATTAATACATAGTGATTTAATATGCATGAATTTTAGAATTTGAATAGATTCTTACAAATCATCTATTTGTAAACCTGCTCTATTAACAGATGAAAAAAATGAGACTCAGAGTGACTGAAGGGTCATCGAAGGTCCCATAGTGTCAGACAATATTTATAGGCCTCAGGGGTCAGCTATAGAAATAGACATAAATACAGTTTCAGAACTCCCTAAATACCCTTTACATATTGCATGGCCTTTTCATAAGAACAAAAATTTGAGAAACACCACCATTTCACGATGATACTAACTATGGCTCTGAAAGCTAAAATCTGCACAGAATCTTCATTACCCAAGATGCCAAATACACAGATGTTAAGAGCATAGTCTCTGCCACTAACCTGCTTATTCGGTCATTAAACTTCCTTTTCTCTCATCTTTAACATGAAAAGCGAAGGCAATTAAATTATGTACATCAGTTGACACAGTGCCCACAGACTGCAGGCACTCAATAAACAGCTGCAGTTCTAGCCATTCTTAAGGATCCTGACATTGCATCCCAGGACCTCAGTAGGTGACAATCATAGATTGAAAGAATCGGGATTTAGAAAGTTTTTTTTTTTTTAACTGTAGAAAAATTTTGTTCTGAAAACAGAACTCAACCTAAAAGCTAATAAGTTTAGAATCTACATAGTAACTAGCAAACTTCATTTGACATTGAAAATTAAAGAGTCCCTAAACCTATTTGTTTCTTTTGATTAGTCTACAAATGAAATGAAGCTTAAGGCTTAATTATGATTTTCCAATGAAACTATTGAAGTAACAGTTTATAAAGGTTGGAGGGATCAGTATATGAATTTCTTCTTTCTCTGAAAGTTTTTATTTAAATGTCTGTTAAAACTTAATCAAAACTGGCATATCCAATAAATCACTCAGGTATTGCATGTGTGTGTGTGTATTTCTTCTTCTTTAAAGAAGCCATTTACATGGATTTAGGTAGACAGGAGTCACATTCTGCTTTGATGTTAGATCATACAAAATATTTAGCAAACACTATTAAATGAATTAAAAAATCAGGTAAGGGGGATTTACTAAACAAATTACCCCACTCTCCTAAACATATTTATTTGCTTGGAAATATTCTCTGCTAATAATTTTCCTCACACAGAGGGTTTGAGAAGTAAATCACTACGTTATAGTTTAGCCTCAGAAATAATCATATTAGAAGATTAATGGCAAATAACTTACAACTTGATTTTGCTTTAATTTCGCAGTAAAAATGAGTCTTAAAAATAATAAATAAAGGCTCTAAGGTGGCTGAGTGGGTCAAGCATGTGCTTTTGATTGTGGCTCAGGTCATGATATCACAGTAGTGAGATGGAGCCCCACACGGGGCTCTATGCTAGGCATGGAGCCAGCTTAAGATTCTCTCTCTCTCTCTCTCTCTCTCTCTCTCTCTCTCTCTCAGCTCCTCCCCCACTCATGCATGCTCTCTTGCTCTCTCTCCCAAATAAATAAATAATATATAAAATAATTTTAAAAAACCAATCATAAAATCCCAACCAACCTGGGATTCTGGCCCATGCACTAAGCAACAGTTAGTTTCCTTTTGATTGCCGTTGTTAGAGTTAAATGCTTTGTGATCTATTTCTCTAGTGCAGCTGTACCAGAAAGAAGGCAAACAGTCTTGGGGTGACTCATGTCTATTGAAGTCAATTTGTGATTATTTTTGTAAAGGGATTTTCCCAACAGGAAGAAGTGTAAGACTTTAGAACTTACATTTATGGAACACTGTTTAAATACTCTCTACAAATAGAATTCTCTTCACACTGACTAAGGAATATTTGCTTTCTAATAGTAAACAAACAAACAAACAAACACTCAGGCCTCTGTGATTAAATCAACTACTTGTGATTCGATAGTTCACCCAAATTGTACAGAATCAATCTAATGCAAATATGTTTGAGCATAATATGAAAATGACAAACACGTATTGTACAAGTCATGTCATCCTTTTTCTCCTCATCATTGTTACTACTACTTACTACTTATATATATTTTGAGTTGGGAAAAACTGCAATGAATTTTACTTGAAAAAAATTCTGAAGCATAAGATCTGAATATTGAGGATTGAATATTATTGAAAAGGATTTTTGACGAGAAAATGTTAAGAAATTTTGGGCTATGGCATAAAGAATAAGTAAGCAAAGATGGTTGGTGGCAGAGACCAGTGAAGCCTGAATGGTTGCAAGAGTGTAAAAAATTATGAATAAAAAAGAAAAAGAAGAGGGGCACTTGGGTGGATCAGGTCATGATCTCATGTTTGTGGGTACGAGCCCCATGTTAGGCTCTGCACTGATGGCCTAGAGCCTGCTTGGGATTTTTCTCTCTCTCCCTCTGCTCTCCCCCACTTGGCATCTCTCATTCTAAAAATAAAAACATTTAAAACATTTAAAAGGAGAGAGAGAGAGAGTAAAAAAATGAGATCTCCATTTAGTTTATAAATATTATTCTGAAAGTTAGAGGAAGAAGTTGATGTCAGAGAGACTGATTCTAGAGTTTATTTCTTGAACAAGGAAAAGTGTGAATGATAATTGAGTCTGAAGTCTGCACATCTATCGAGAAAGGGGTATTACAATTTGACAATATTGTTAAAAACTGTGAGGCTCAATAATAACGTGTCATTTTTGTACCAATTTATGCTAAAATCCATCCTTCAACCAGGTACCTACAGCCAATACTCTATGGGGAGAGTGGTATGCTATCTATACACAGGAATAATTTAATGTGTCATGTACTATCAAATGAATCAGTCCAAAATAGTACCAATCCTAAAGTGGCTTACAATCAAGGTGAGAATAAAAGCTAAAGGTAAATTCTAAAGATAAATCCACAAATAATTATAAGTACCTATTTGGGGTATAACATCACAGCAGCTGTTTATCAACATTTAGTGTTTAGTGGTTATAACCTGTGTTTTTGTCAGATCATTTTGTGGGAAAAAACTATCATTATTAGTAAATTTCATGGGGGAGGAATTATAAAAAGGTACACATAAATATTTGCATATATGATGGATTCTATTCATCTACCCATGAAGTCTTCCTTCAGTCCTACATATGGCATGAAACATTCTCTAAAGCATGAAGAACTGCTACGCAGAAAACTTCTAAGAGACACTTGTGAAAGTCTTATACGCAGTTATACATTTGACATAGAAACCTAAGAATTTAAATGCAATTACCCAGGCATCCGTAATATTTTACATCACATTGAAACATTCTATCAAAAATCATGATTTAAAAAGTTTTTCACGTGTCATAGATCACAGCTTATAGCTTTTGAAATGTTCCAAAAGCTTATGTGTGTTAGATATTAAATAGCATTTAGTATTCTACTACACTATGGAGGGAAAGGGGCTAGAAGTATCAACACTTTTGTTGTACTTAACACCTGAGAGTCAACTCCTGTGTTCTACAGATGGCACGTACAATTTATCCTAAAATTTTCCAACACACACACACGCACACACACACACACACGTACACACAGTATATCCTATGCTACTCTTGTAAAAATTTTCAATCAGTTAAAAAAATCTTAGTGTACATTTTTTAAAATTTTGCATTGATTAAACAGAATTGTTGCTATAATTAAAGCTGTATCAGTTTACAGCTTTACATATTGCTTAAAACGTCTACATATTTGGAAGGGAAGCATTACCAGGGGAAAAGGAGCAGGAGTTTTAAGGCCGCCAACCGGAGTTGGAAATCTAGCTACTACTTACTGACTGTGTGGTCTTCTGAGCCTGTCTTCTGAAATTCAGATTCCCCATTTACAGAACCCACATGGGATTGTTGTAAAGAGGAAAATTAGGGGATTTAAAGTGTGTATATCTAAGATGTAGTACCAATTCAATAATATACACCTATTTTTAATAATATTATTAAACTAAAGACGTATCATGAATCAGACTTAATTAACTGAAATTTTTACTAAATCGCTTTTATTAGCCTTTTAATTTTATTTGAATCACTTAACTGTCATTTCACACCTAGCCTTTACTGAAATATATCTTGATGTGTTTTTTAAAAGTGAAATTGATTTTTAAAAGGAGGTGGTTATATTTTTTTAGCTCTTTCTACCAATACATATTTTAAAAGACCCAGCTGCGCTCATAATTTCTTTGGCCAATCAGCAAGGTTTAATTATGTTTCCTATAAAAAATAAATGGGTTTTGCAAGTCTGTATGATTTTATATCTTTCATATTTTCTTTTTACAGCTTTGTTACTAAAAAGTGGAGTCAAAATTAAAGTATACTTTTTGTTCTCAGCATAATTGAGTGGCACTATCTTTTATTTTCAAAGTAAGCAAAATTAAAAAATGTATGTTTGTGTAAGGGAATATGTATATATATTTATTACTCTAAACATTTAAAATCTTTTATCTTATGTAATCACCATTGGTCACATATGTATGTTGTCAAATTCATGCACATTTTTGGTACATACATAAAACATTTGTAACTTTTTAAATTTTTTATCACTTATGCAGTTTTTAAGTCCTCTTTTTGAATTATTTGGGATGAATCATACCCAATGGTGTACTGGTATGAAGTGAAAAATGCTGTTATATTTGTACTGGTTGCCTCTTTCCATGATGTAAATACTCTCGCCTTAATTAATTTTAAGGTGATATCAACTGTCATCTCAAACTCCCTGAAAATTTAACAACTGACTCCTGAAAGTCCCTACTAAAGTAACTCCTACTAAAATGACCCCAGCACAACAGTAACACCTTACTATTTCACGGACTAAATTCTAATATTCAGGAAAATCATAAAATCATGAAGAGCAATGTCTACAGTAAATAAGTCTTAGAAAATAAAGATTGATCAGACTAAGAATGTATGCTTAGATAATTTGGAATTGATCTTAATGACTAGACAATAGTATTTAAAGCAGTATTCAAAGTTCATCTGTAAAACTGACAACAGTTTTCTATGATTCACTAATAACCTTTTTTGTGTATTGATCAATTCACCAAAATGGGTTAATCACAGAGGTTTTGCTCATGTTATTGTGGGCAAAGAAAGGCTAGGAGTACCTTAAATAAGTGAAAAAGAGTCCTTTTTAACCTTATGCAACACGTAGTAAACCATCACCATCATAGATTATTGGGATATCCTGCAATAATCACCACATCTAAATATTTTGTTGTTTAATTGAAATAATAACAGTGCCAAACCTACAGCATTGTATAAAATACATCATGAAGAAAAGGACCACCCTTCACTTATCCAAATACTGGAAACTAAAAGTATAGACACAGTCTCATACCAGTGAAAAGAAACTCCAAACTTCCCACAACTGCAATAATATTTTTCTTTTAAGATGGAAATTGGAATTATTTTCTCTCAAAAACATTTCTACGTTGACAGTCTTCAGGAACTTAGAACTTAAAACAAAGGAAAATGTAAAAATTGTTTGGAAAAAGACAATAGAGTAACTGAACTGTCGGGGACCTTCAGCAAAGAAAGAACACATTTCTCAGATGGTCTCTGGTCTATCAAGCTATTTTAAGTACTATACAGTGTAATTAAAATATGCAAAGCACCTGGTGTCTAGAAAGAAGCTGGCTTACAAACTGTAAACAGAAGGAAAATACACAGAAACCATATAACATTCTGAGGAGTGTGTATAAGTGTTTTCATGTCATATGCATTTAAGTGTGTGCATATCTGTCTGTACGTGTGGCAATACTAAGTGGGGGAGTTTCCTATTTTTAAGCTTGCATTTAATTACAACATCAGGGAATCTTCTATAATGGGCACTTACTATGAATATTGGAAATTAAAAAGAATGTGGTTATAATTAAGCTCCAAGTGAGTAGCCCCACAATACACGTTAATTAATCCACACTAAAACACTAAGTTTTGTGGCGATGGTTACGGAAATGAAATGCCAATAGCAGTCTGGGCACGAAACCTCAGTGCTCATCCCTATTCATTTACCCAACAGTTGTAATTCTTTATTCTCAGTTTATTGCCAGCCTCGTAGATTTCTTAAACGGACAAGTGAGACAATACACATAAAAGTACTTCATAAACTTTCCCATAAAAATATAGTTTTACCGTAGACACAGTGTGTAAAGAATTTTGAGATCTATTTTCACAACATAATGGTATTTTTTTTCCTCCCCAGACCTCTGATAAAGTGATATTGGCTTTCTATTAACTATCTTACATGCCTATACATTTACCTCTTTCCACTCTGGAATACACTGTTTCTCAACTGAAGAAAAGGCTGTCTTTATAACACAGAAGACTCTTAACTTGAGTTTGATAAAGTATATCAAACTAAGTAAAATCCATGTTATTAAAAACTGTTACTAGGAATACTGGATTTACGTGATTATGTTTTAAGTGCTCATTTTATTACAAACAGGTCTCTATCACGTACTTAGTCGCCTGTAAAGCAATGGATTATTAAAAGTATTCCATGGCATATGAGAAGTTTTACATAATGAAAAGAGAAAGCTCTATAATTCATAATTGTATATAATCGCCAATTTGAGAGGAGCTCTAGTAGTTTTCACTTAAATAAATCACACTGACCCAAAATTAAAATCCAAAGTATGAAAGAATAATGATTTAGTGAATCTGTGTTAAACTTTCTTCCCTAAGATAATAATTGAATTAAATAAGTATTTTCTCTTTATTGCTAGCTTATTATCCTCAAGGTACTATGCAGAATGCTGTTCACATGTCAAAAAGTATTTGCTATACTAAGTGAAATTTAGCCACATATTTTATGTTTATATACATGTGCATATGCACCAAGAAACAAATATAAGAAATATATTTGTTATATGTTAAACTAGTATTAAACCTTATACTTCACCTAATGTTCATAAATAAGACTCAAATACTAGAAAAATTCTTCATTTATGTAATTCAATAGTTCTATGTGAAGAAAGTTTTAATATGGTAACTGAGGTCTTTTCTGATTGTGATTATGCTCTAAAAGCATCAAATGCGGTTTTTGTTGAGAAAGAGAAATCATCATGTAATTCCCTCAAACCTGTAATCCTTAAGCATGCATAAAATGAGTGTGGGAAGAACACGGTCAATGCTCATTTTTACCAATAATCCAGGTTTGCCTCATGAAGTCACCATAACATTATCTCAGTGAGGTCTCTGTGCTTTCCACATTAAAATGGTAAGACATTTCCAGACATATGGCTCAAAGATATGTTTTAGTAAATGCTAAAGCTGGGTTCAACAAGCACCAAGATTCTGCTTGTTATGCAAAAGTCTACTTTGATGGTTTGATTTCTTTGTCTTCTCATATTACACCATTTCCTTCCCTTAGTAATTGTATGCATTAACAGCAAAATCTCAAGGATCATGATCTAGGTTCTAAAATGTAAAGACAGGAAGCTCAATTTTTACGGAACATGAAACTAAAGCTGCTGTGAACAGTTATTATATACTAGTGGCAACTCTACGAAACGGAAACTTTGTAATTGTTTGTAATCGCCAACAACAACAAATTACAAAAAGTGTATGATGGTACTTCACATAAAATTGCGGGAACATAATTTCTCATTTTGAAAGATAATCACTTAATAAAACAATAAAATTTTTAAAAGTTAATGAACTTCACTTTTTTCTAGGATTACCACGTATGCGTTAGCTCATCTTCTTACAAAGAAAGATATAACTTCAGAATTCTACTTTACTTTCAAACTCCTCCATTTACAAACCCTGTATTGGAGAGCTCAGACAACAAACTCAAATAATGGAAACATAATAATCTCAAAAGAATTTCCTTTATTCACTCATTGAGGTGGGAAAATCTGGTCTTCAAAATGCTAAATATTAATATGTTGGCCCTATCATGTCAGTGATAGTCCCAGAGCATTCAAATTCACACTTTTGGCATGTGTGTTTGAAATTAAAACATACATATTGGAAAAAAATTTCAAGAATAAGCAAGCTTTGTCTTTTTTCGTACTTAAAAAAGTCTTTACAATTTAGTATAGTATTGGTTTCTTTGAATTATTATTATTAGCCATATGAATAATAAATGTTTACAGATAAAGTATGGCTACTCTAAAAGATAAGACTTCATTAGCATTATTTCATTGAATAACAAGACAATTTTGAACCATATAATCATGATATACGAGAAAGCTTTCTTTTTCCTGAAAAATGTAGTGACATGCAAAAAAATAATTTTATGCTGTCGTGGATGAGGGAAAAAAACGGGAACGTGGGGATCACATCACACAATAAATAAATGACAGGTTTCACTTGGAAGTTTCAAGATGGCTGTCTTTTTGGAAGCTGTATAATCATCACTGGGATACGAGGAAAGGATAGCAGGCCAGAGATGGGGATCTGGGTCCTTTATTGTTACCATTAAAGTCTTCCATAAAACTGTCTCCACATTCCATAAAAATGCCATGGTGCTTCAGGAAAAATATAGACCTGAGACAATAGTTTATTTTGGCTGGAACTAAAGTTCCAGAACTGAAGAGTTACTGCCAAGAAATAGGAACCAGGTTTGAGAAAAATTTAACTGACCCAGGATGCAGCGAAAGTGCTGCAGCATTAATACCCTGGTGCTTCAAGATCTGAATCAAGGGTCCTTTGTTAAGAACACTGCAGCATAATTAATCATCCAGAGGAAGTAAAGAGCTTTGAGGTTGGAGTCTAGTTACCCAGGGAATTCCCTTTTCCTCTGGCACCCACTTGCCAGTACAACTATAAAATAGGAGCAGAAATGTCTCACTCTGTAAATGATTAATATAGCTGATTTACATTAAATTAAGTTGTTCACTAGCTAAGCCACAGTGGACCTGGGTTCCAGGGAGGCCCTCCCACAACTCCCTGAATCACCAAAGCGAGTCGCCGTCTCTGGGCTGCCCCGTTTCTGCTCCCCTTACTCTTCCCTCTCAAAATGGGGAATTCTCCAAGGGCTGCGCTTCCATAAAGAATTTCCCTATCTAAACTGTTGACAATTTTTAAGGTGTCAATTACCACATGAATTCCACTCAACAAATATTTGTTGAATATGTATGAACAAATTGGTAAGTAATATATCATGAAAGAAATTTTTTTTATTCAAAAATCACTCAAAACATTAAAACTTCATGCCAGAAGAGAGATACCAACACCTAGGATAATCAAAGGGGAGAAAAATCACATGAAATTGAAGAATCATGAAAAGTTTCATGAACAGATTACACTTATGGTGGTTCTGAAAGAAAAGGTAGAGCTTCTACAATGGGAGATAGCAAAACATGGCTTTCCAGGTGACAGGGAAAGTAAGGACAAAACCTAAGGTTAGAGACTGAGTAACGGGTGCAGAAAACAGTGAGCACCTGTTGTACACAGTACAAATGGGAGATACAATGGGAAAGATAGGCTGGAGCCATGTGGTGTCTTAAATGAGAGGCTGAGGGAATGATTATGTTTTTAAGCAGAAAAACAATGCTCTGTTGCAGTGGTAAGGAAGGAGATAGATCAGAGTAGATCAGAACACTGCTGCAGACACACCATCTGGATCTCAGGGCAGGCCCCTAGTTTAGGAAAGGGCTTGATACCCCATGGAAAAGTTAAATAGAAGACTTTCAAATTTAAACAACACTATAGAGATTAAAGGGTGGAATGGACCTGTATATTTTCCAAAACAGTCATCTTAAACTCTTAAAGTTTGTAACCAGATAAACCTAAAGCTATGGATCAAAGGTTTTGAAAACCCACAAGGAAGAAGGGGTGGAGAGCTCTCACCAGCCCTACCCTTCTAACTGCCCCATTGGACATTCTCACATAGTTGTCCTGCCAGTCCCAATAAGGTCACCCCTTTTGAGTTAAATTCTTCCCCAAAACTAAACTAGCTTCATTTTCCAG
Source organism: Paguma larvata (assembly GCA_030068075.1). NCBI lineage: Eukaryota > Metazoa > Chordata > Mammalia > Carnivora > Viverridae > Paguma > Paguma larvata. Next base: position 44,901,763 of record CM057834.1, read on the forward strand.
CGTGTAATCCTTGATGGATTTGATTCTTCCCACTTTTCTCCATCTCGCAAAACCTATTAGTCACAATGTTCTGTGTAATTTTCCTTTGAGATGGGAAACAACACCTGAATCAGGTTCAGCGTCTCGTACTGAGATTACTACATAATCTCTTAGCCCAATCCACACTTGTTTGCCAGCTTTCTAGATATGTCAGAATTTGCTTTTAGGCTGCCTTTTAAAAGCAAGTTCCCATTGTATCAAGGAAGGGATCATATGCCAAAAAGATGCTGGTCTCATTACTGTATCTCAAGAATATCTCAAAACGATTCCATCTCCTGCAAATACAATTATTTATAAAATGTACACGGAATGCTTCCTATGTACCACAACTGTGCAAGCTACTGAGGCAACACAAAGAGGAGTAAGAAATTATCCTTGCTGATAAGGAGATCACAGTGTTGGAGAGAGAGAGGGAGAAGGAGCAGAAGAGAGACAAGGAAAGATGGGGGTTAGGAAAAGAAGGAGAAGAAGAAAGAGAAGGAGGAGAAGAAGGAAGAGATGAAGATACTAATTCATGGATTCCAATTATTCTTTTCTTTATACTTTTCTGTATTTAGAAATTTTGAAATACAAAATCAAATTGACTGGAAAAAAAAACAAACAAGACAATACAATGAAGAAGATGCTAATAGAACAGAGGGATTTCCACCGCAATTTGAGAAGAGAACAGAAGCACTCACTCTGTCTGATTTTGGCTAAGAAGACATCCCACAGAAGGCAAATGTAAGCCAGAATTTGGACATGGAGAAGAGTTTTCCCATAAGAGAAACCGGGAATTGCATTATCAACAGAGGATTTGATAGAGCACCCGGGATATACTGGGAAAATTATGTACCTCAAAGTGCTAGAAACAAGGATGTGGGGAAAGAGGGGAGAGGAGGCCAGGGCAAGCCCAGGAGAATGTTTGATTTTCATGTTGAGTGTTTTGTCTTGATAATAGAAAGCCACTGATGGTTTTAAAACAGGGAGTAAAAGATTGATTATTTAATGTCTAATTTTGTTATCTATGAATAAAGTATGACATTTTCCCTCTCTACTCCTATAAAAATCTTCATGTTACCATCCAGGGTAGTTAATGGCAGGGATCATTTACCATATCATCACCAGTAACAGTGTACAGTCGGCACTGAACAAAAACCAACCAATTAATTCTAGCATAATCCTGACAAAGATGATAAGCTATTGTCTTTAGTAAAATTCCAATGCAGTTTCATTCTAGTCACTAAAAAGAGAAATTCTTTAAGAATATAATAACTCAACAGTGTTCTGAATGTTGGCATAATAATAATAGTAATAGTAATAATAATAATAATAATAATAATAATAATAATAATAATAGCTAATTCCTAAGTAGTGCTTATTATGTGCCAGGCTCTATTCTAAGCACCTACATGTTTATTTATTTATTTATTTTTTTAATAGTTTATTTTCAAATTGGTTTACATATAACACCCGAAGCACCTACATTTAATGGCTCGAGTAATCTATCATTTCAAGAATAAGGAAGCTAACACAGAGAGATATTCAGTAACATGTGCAAGGTCGTATCACTAGCAAGGAACAGAGCTAGGTTTTAATCCTTAGGAATCATCAAAATCTGTGCTCTCAATCATTGAACAAGACAATCTTGCCCAAGTACTCCATTTTTAACCCATATCAAAAGACACCCTACCAAAAGAAATGCAAATTAAGGAGAAAAGAACCGTGATGAGTAACATTTAATGGCTTGTACCTTCCCAATCTAAAAACTTTAAAGCCATACATGATTTCAAAATTCTTAAGGTCTTTAATTACACAGAAGTAACTACATCATTAATAGACCTATATGATTACTTAGTAATTTTCCTCCCCCAACATAAGACCGCTGGACATTAGCAAGTATATCCTGGGAAGAACGAATAATCTTAAACCCACCCAGTGATCAACACATCTTCTCAGCCCTAGATTTTACCAATAGGGGATTTAACAACTTGCATGATACCATCTTTAATAGTATGATATTACTATTGTATATAATGATAGGAGATTAGGGGTCAACTGCTTTGAACCTATGGGCATCTCAACAATAAATTAATTTCTTTTGACTCTTCTAAAATTTGTTTTCAAGTGCAGTTATTTTATTATTATTATTCTGCTTAGAAGAAACTTTGTTAGGTGAACTAGCTGTAAGATGTCTTTTAAGAATCCTGTCATAACGTATAAAACCATGTACTTACCCATGTTTCCTGAATAGTCACACTTAATTAATTTATAATATTTTCCACAAAACATTTATGACATAACACATTGAACATATGTTGTGACATATGTAAACACCAGTCATGTAAGTGGATCTTCTATTCTCAGCCAAAAGAAATTGTTCTTATTTGAAAATGGCACTAACATCCCCACCCAGGAAGAGAAAATATTTACTATGAGCATGAATTGTATCATGGCCCATACAAAAAGTTAAATAAACTTTGTTATAGTATAGTATATATAAAGATATTCTAAACAACTACTAAGCCATATTTTGAATGAAATTAACCTTTCTTGAGATAATTGTTGATTCGTTTGCAATCCACTAATAACACAAGGAGGTTCCATGGACCCTTTACTCAATTTTGCCAGTAGTAATCTTGCTAAACTAGAGCATGATATCACAATCATGATACTGGCACTGAGGGTGCCTGGGTAACTCAGTCAGTTAAGCGGCCGACTTCTGCTCAGGTCATGATCTCTCGGTCTGTGGGTTCAAGCCCTGCATCGGGCTCTGTGCTGATGGCTCAGAGCCTGGAGCCTGCTTCGGATTCTGTGTCTCCCTCTCTCTCTGCCCTTCTTCTGCCCTTCTTCACGCTCTGTCTCTATGTCTCTCAAAAATAAATAAACGTTAAAAAAAATTTAAAAAAGGGTATTGGCACTGAAACAGTCAGGATACAGAACGTTTCCTTCACCATAAAGATGCCTCATACTACTCTCTTATAGCCACACCCAATTCCCTATGGGTTCTACCACTTCTTTAACTCCTAGCAACCACTAGTCTGTTCTCTATTTTTATCAGGTTTGTCCTTTCAAGAATGTTATATAAATGGAACGATATAGTGTATAACTTTTGGGACTGGCTCTTGTTGCTCACTATAATTCTCTGTAAATTCATCTAAATTGTCAAGATTCATCGACAGTTCCTTCTCTTTAACTTCTGCCCCCCTTCGCAAGGTCTTTCACAGAGCAGAAGTTGTTTTGCTTGAGAAGAACAGTTATTGTCTTAAAGTGTCTTGTTTTGTGAAGCTTACTCCTTTCCTGGACTTATGCCTAAAGACAGCAAACTTCTGCTGGAGCTTTTTATGTTCGTGTTTGTTGGTCTTCTGAGGTTGCTGGCTTCTTCAGCTCCAAGTCTGGGACATATAAGGCAAAAGTAAACTCACAGAACTCACCACCATGTCATTTTTTGAGTCTCAAAATCATTACCCATTCTGCTTTCTCTGTCTCTACCTTTCAGAATCTTTTTAGGTTTGTTTTATATATAATGTCCAGTGTTTTCATTTGTACTCAGTGAAAAGAATCAAGAAAGGAACATTTATTCTGTCTTTCTGTAAGCAGAAGCCCCCAAATCTACTTTTAATAAATAAACCTACTTATAAACTATGTAGTGTTATTTTAAAATATGAGTACAAAAGTCATAATGTTGCATCTTTTTTTTTTACCAGCAATCTCTATGTGTTTATTTGCAAGTATAGGGATTATTAGTAGGAGAAAATGAAATAATCTTACACTCTCATGTGTGTATACAGAATGGAAATTTCATATCTATGTCTGTTTTATGTCAAAGGATGCCTAATGTCTATACCCAGAATTTAAAAAAAATTTTTAATGTTTTATTTTATTTTTGAGACATAGAGACAGAGCATGAGCAGGAGAAGGGCAGAGAGAGGGAGACACAGAATCCGAAGCAGGCTCCAGGATCTGAGCCATCAGTACAGAGCCCGATGTGGGGCTCGAACTCACAGACCATGAGATCATGACCTGAGCTGAAGTCGGCCGCTCAACCAACTGAGCCACCTAGGCGCCCTTATACCCAGAATTTGAAACACCTGAGAGTAAAGTACACCGAAAACATTTTTTAAAGTTGCGTGCAATTTAGATCCTTCATTCTCCTTCTACAATTATTAATGTGCTTATTTTGTTCTTTTATCAAATATTCGAACAGAAACTTGCCAGACATTGTCATATTTTCTTGGAGCTAAAGACTCAATCGCTGCAATTTACAAGATATGGGTTACTAAATAATTTTAATGCAAAATAGCTCACTCAAAAGTAAAAGGATACGCAGTAAGCTACAAGACTAATGTGAAGAAGGCAGGGAATACCTTTTCTTTTTGTTTTTCTTCAGTGAATACCTTTTCTAGGGTAAGTTAAGGATGGCTTCAAGGAGGAAGTGACATCTGGAGTAAGATTTAAAAAATCAATGGAATTTTGATATATGCAGAAAGAAAAGATATTCCAGACAAAGAAAAGCAAGTACAAAATCTTAAAAACACAAGATATAGAGTGCCCTTCCCTTTGGAAAGTAAAACTCTTCTGGAGTTGAAGGCCAGCACATGGAGAATGCTAGAGAATTGGGAGAGAAAAAAAATGGCAAAAGAGTGTGGGCTATGAGCAACATGGGACGTATTAATTCAAGGATTTAATTTTATTTTATTTAGCGTTTTTATTTTTGAGAGACATAGAGACAGAGCGTGAGCAAGGGAAGGGCAGAGAGAGAGGGAGACACAAAATCTGAAGCAGGCTTCAGGCTCTGAGCTGTCAGCACAGAGCCTGACACGGGGCTTGAACTCACAGACCATGAGATCATGACCTGAGCCGAAGTCGGCCGCTTAACCCCGTCTGAGCCACCCAGGCGCCCCTAATTCGAGGATTTTAATCAGGGCAAGATTAGATGGGTGCACCTGGATAGCAGAAACCTGACCTTAGTCTTTAGATCCTCTCCATCTACACCTCCCCGCAGACATTTCTCAATTCATGCACTACTGACATTTTAAGCCCAATAATCATGTCTTGTGGGGACTGTCCTGTGCATTGGAAGATATTTAACAGCATCCTCAGCCCCTAACCACTTGTGGCTGACAGCATTCCACACATGAAGATAATTTGCCTTTCAGTACTGCCAAATGTCTCCTGGGGAACAAAATCACCCTGGTTTGCGAACAAGCGAGGTCACCTTAAAGTTCCATCAGTGAGCCTGACACACAGTCAGTGGTCAATGAAAGCTATTTATACCAGTGGTTACACGTGCATTGAAAAAAAAAAAAAAGAAATGAGAAAGGAAGAAGCATTAGGACAAACTGGAGAGGAACTCTTGTCATTATACAAGACAAGAATATAGAAAAACTATATTCTAAGCCAAGAAATTACAGTAAGGGAAATATTAAAAAGTGATTCAGAATGTAAGATCAGTAGTCTTTGGTAACTAAATAGATGAATAGCTCTGCTTATTTCCTTATCAAAAATGTCATTATCTGTAGTGAGATCTTAGAGCTAAGCTTAATAAGCATGGTTTGAGAGAGTAATATTCAAATTATTTCAATTTTCTTAACTGATGAATATATTAACATTCATTAAACTGATCTGGTTAAATGAGCACCTTCATAATATATGGGGCCTGAGCTTTTAGACACTTTTTGCTTTTTTAAATCCACCACGGATTTCTTATTTAAGTAGAGCACTTTGCCAATGAGAGGCACTCAATATGCACATTATAAATGACTGAATGACTGAAGGAGTAGGGGAGATGAATCAATCATCCTAAAAATATGATCAACCATTTCAAACTGGCATTCTTAAATGGGTTTTCCATTTATGGCTGGGCAAACACACACTGTTCCCTGTGTAACACAGAATGCATTTATTATACGGCTGGCAATGATTAGGGCAGTTCTCTCTATAGCCACGAAAGAAAGTCATTCTCTGAAAGACGCTAATGTCACCAAACCTAAGCCTGTGATTTTGGCATTATTAGCACCACTCTGCCTGCTTGAGCTAATTGACAAATTTTCCACTAACAGGTAATGACTGCCTGAGCTACCAAATACAGGTTCTACTACCATCACGGTTATATTTAATCACATTAGATAGCATTATGAAATGGAAAGAGTCAAGTTAAATAGGGTAAGATAAAAATAATTTTATAGTTAGACTTTGCAAAGGTAATTATTTTTATTTTAGGCAAAACCATCATTATGCCCTGGAATTAAAACGGACAAGATCACTGGTCCCTCACATTACTGTTTATTCTCTATTCTGGGGTTGACTAAGGAATGCTGGAACAGAAAATCAACACCTTTACTGCTATTTGCCTTCTGGATTACTTTCGGAGGAAAAAATAAAATCCCCAAAGACCAGTAGAGGACTCTCTATTCAGCAACTTTGAGGTCTTCAAAGAAGGGTACCATCTTTATGTAACACATAATACTTTTTCTTTAGGGAAGTGTTTGAGTTTTAGTGTTTTTTAGTTCTCCATTTTCCTAAATAAAAACAATTAAGCATATATGGAAAAAATCTTGAATCAACAAAACAGTGTACATATCAAATGGTGCTTATAGCATGAGGAAAATATTAGCTGTACCATATTCTAATGAGTTTTGTTTTGAGAGAGAGAGAGGGCTCAAGTGATCGAGAGATAGAGAAAGAGGGAGATAGAGGCAGAGAGAATCCCACAGAGGCATAGAAAAAGAGTGGGGAAAGGGAAAGAGAGGGAGAGAGTGTGAAACAAGTGGGGCTCACCCAAAGCGGAGCTCAAGCTCACCAGATGCAAGACTCAAATTCATGAACCATGAGATCATGACCTGAGCCAAAGTCAAATGCTAAACCAGTGGAGCTACCCAGGCACATTCTAATGAGGTTTTAACCATCAGTAGATCAGAGCTTTTGAATGATACTAGATTCAAAATAAAGACATAAAGATAAAACTGAGAAAATTAAACACACCTTGTAGTTGCCAGGCAATAATATTTTCAAGGTTGAGTAATGCACTAATCCCCTATAGGAATATGCAGACTTTTACTTTCCATAGTCTTAAGAGCCAAATTTTGATATTTTTGGCTTAGAACAATGGAACAACCCCCCATTCCTTCAAAATTTTCCACATCCTTTTTAATATCCACACAGAGCAGTGACTGATTTTTTGGGTAATTTATTTGTATTTCATCTTAATATTTATAAAAATGAAGCCACTCCAAAAGATTTATGACTGCATGCAGTGCATTTAAAAAATGTAGTTCTATTAAATCAATAAATGTCTCCCATAAATAGAAATCAATAATCTAAAACACAATCTATTCTTCATGTTCTAGATTATCAATGCTTTGGGAACATAAGCCCTAGGATTACAAGGTATCTATACCTTTTTATTAAACAACTCACGGATGTACACTACTCAGTCCGCAAATATACTAACGGAGTGGTCATTCCCCCATATGTAAATAACCACATCTATACCTGTGGATAGAAACTTTCTCATTGTAGGTCCCAATGACTAGCACCACACAGAGAATCCTGGTATGACACTCTTTTGTAGTGACAAACTGCATTCTGTTTAAAAGTATTGGGAATCTCTAAAAACCAATATAATTATAAATCTATAGATGGACAGGTGATGAGTGGAAATGATTCAATTTTCAAAAAGACATAATAAAATAAGAACTCTCATACTGTGGCGAAATCTGTTACTGTCAAGTGAGAGAAATTTCTACAAAAATCCTTATTTTTAAAACATTTTTATTGAAATACAATTGACATACATTATATTAGATTCAGGTGTCCCACATAATGACTCGACATTTGTATACACTGCCAAATGATCACCACAAAGTCTAGTTACCATCTGTCACCATACAAAACTACAAAACTTTTTCTTGTGATGAGACCTTTTAAGATTTACTTTCTTAGCAAGTTTCATATTTGCAATACAATGTTATTGAGTATGGTCACCATGCTGTACGTTACATCCCTATGTAATCACCAATCATCAGGGGAATGCGAATCAAAATCTCAATGAGATACTATCTCATATCTATTAAGATGGCTATTATAACAAAGAAAATATCACAAAAGCTGGCAGATTTGTAGAGAAAAGAAAACCTTTGTGCATGGTTGGTGGAAATGCAAACTCATGTAATCACTAAGAAAAACCTTATGAAAATTTCTCAAAAACTTAAAAATAGAACTACCATATGACCTAGCAATTCCACTACAGGGTATTTATTGGAAAAAACAAAAACAAAAACACTAACTTGGAAAGATATCTGCATCCCCATGCTCACTGAGTTATTATTTATAATAACCAAACATGGAAACAACTTAAGTATCCACAAATGGATGAATGGATGAAGAATATGTGGTACAAACATATGCAATGGAAAACTACTCGGCAATAAAGAGGCATGAAATATTGCCATTGGTGACAACATGGATAGACATTGAGGGTATTATGCTAAGTGAAATAAATACCGTATGATTTCACTTGTATGTGGAATCTAAAAAAAAACAAAACAAAATACAACTCCTAGATACAAAGGGGAGGGAAGGGTATGGTGGGCAAAATGGGTGAGAAGGATCAAGAGGTATAGCTTCCAATTATAAAATAAGTAAGTCATGGGGATACAATACACAGCATGGCGACTATAGTAAATGATACTGTACTGTAAATTTGAAAGTTTCTAAGAAAATGATATTTAAAATGTCTGAATGGCATAGTACTAAATTTATTTCTTAAAGGATTTTATGTTTTTTTAAGTAATCTCTACCCCCAATGTGGGGCTCAAAGTTACCCCCCCCCCCAAGACCAAGAGTCTCATCCTTCACTAATTAAGCCAGCAAGGTGCTCTGCATTGAATTTATTTTTCAAACAACAAAAGAGTGTGAAAACTTTTTGAAGGCAGAATAAATAATTGCACAGGACAGCCATCCTTAAAGTAAGGACAGACTAGTGTAAGTCATGCAGTGAGAAGCATAGGTATAACAGTAGCATCATTCCAGTCACTAAGCTACCGGGAGACTCAAAACAACCTGCAGTTTTGATCTCCCCAGTTACACTCCTGGGCCTTTCAACGTCATGTATTTGGGAAAAAACTGAATAAATAAATAACTAAATACACACACACACACACACACACACACACACAGATAGCTGAATACCTGAATTAAGAAGTTTATCAAAATTTGAGATAAAAAAACATTTTTAATTTTAATGAAAATTTTACTTTGGGTCAAATGTTTTCTGCTTTTGTTTTTAGTATTATGATTATTTAAATGAGTATCAACTACAGTTACATGTGCTCAAAAAGCTAATAACTACATAGAAAAGACACAGGTTGAGAGATTGGTTCTGTTATAGAGACAAATAAATTCCTTAATTGAAAATAAAGGATATAGACAAAATTTAGAAAAAAGATAGCAATGTACCCCCTTTTAATTTAAACTTGGAATACACTTTCGGTTTTCCTTTCAATGGCTGTTTATTTCCTTAGTATATTATTTGTTTTTTGGTCTTTCTAGGAGTTTTAGCATTTGTCTTCTCTTTTTGTCCGGCCTCTTATGTGAACTTGTATTTCCCTAGTGGATTGATGGTTAGAATGAATGTACATTTACTTCAAAGGAATTCATTTATTTTGGTTGACATAAATAAAAATAAAACATAAATATGGAATTCTGAGATTAAATAAGAAAACAAAAAGAGCCCTTAAAACAGGATGCTTGATATTTACTCCTTAATCAAATCCCTGCCTTGCTAATAAAAGTTCTTATAAAAGGATCAATTACCATTTGATTTAAAGTAGAATATGAAATAACCTAAAGATAAAAAAAAAAACACTAGAGGGTCAATTCGCTTGAGGGCCACAGGCCTCCAGATTAGAATCTAGCCTTGCCTTATCAAGTTTCCTATGTTCCCACAATTCAGGCTTTTTACTTAAGACGTTTCCAAGGGCCCTACAAAAGTTCATTCTTGGCTTTGTCTCTGGACTTGTGCTGAATGTGAAGGTTTGAGGTTTGTTTAAATTCCTGCTCTGTGGATATCTGCCGGACTTTCTAGCAGGTGTGAAGACCCCACGGCTCCTTCTGTTGCATCTCATTTCCAGTTATTAAATACTTTATCTTGGAGGATGAAGCAAAAGTGACTTTCGTGTTTCCTGGCAGTCTCTTGCTTCAAAGGACTTAGTAGTGATTTGTTTATTTCAGAGGAAATGGAGACCAGTCAGTGATGACAGATTTATTAGTTAAGTGGACATCACACACACAAAAACCTTTTCTTACAGTTCAGGCTTCCTTCTAACCACACTCTTAATGTTCAAGACAATGTCATGTATTTGCCAAATCAAACTCACGTGATTCAGTATAGTCAAATTTGTGAATTGATATGACCTCCTCTTTCACATACACTTCCAAGATAACTCAGAGAAGAGAAAATGAGCAAAGAAAACAAATATTATCCTAAATTAAAAGAAAAAAAAAGACATCCTGATGAATTGGAGACACTGAATATCTTTTGTAAAATCACTAAAGGAATATTGAAACAAAAACTCATGAATTGCAAGGATTCGAGTAAGATGCCTGGAATTCAGAAAGAGAACTTACAACAAAGGAAAACCCTCAAACTCTTATGATGAAATAATTTCAAGTGTAACAACATTATAGATTTAATTTGTATATTAATCACTGATAAAATATTTCTTAATGTTTAAATTTTTAGAGTAAATTTAAAGAACAGCCATCAATTCCAGAATGGCCCAAATGATTGCTGCTTAATGAAAGAGCAATTTTACCAGGAAATTAATGTCATGCAAGGCAGACACGGAGATCTCATCAATGGAAATTCTATCCCTTCTGCGTTCATTTTTTTAAAAATAAGCTAACTATGGAACGCCTGGGTGGCTCAATCAGTTAAGCAACTGACTTCAGCTCAGGTCATGATTTCATAGTCCATGAGTTCGAGCCCTGCATCAGGCTCTATGCTGACTGCTCAGAGCCTGGAGCCTGCTTGGGATTCTGTATCTCCCTCTCTCTCTGCACCTCCCCTGTTCACGCTCTGTCTCTTTGTCTCTCAAAAATAAATAAACATTTTAAAAAATTTCTAAAATCAGCGAACTAGTGTTCAGTATTCATTCAAGTCAAATGGACAGTGGTAATTCAATGATAACGGCTAGTCTAAGAAAGTAGATTTTCATGCTATCATTATTCCTCTTGTAGAAAGTGACCAGTTGAGCAATCTTCAAATGGAAAATGTCAGCTATTGGACATCTTAATAAATAAATGGGAAGAAATTTTCAGATCTTAGAACTAAGAGAAAGATACCAAATTGGAAGTTATCGGTCCCTGCACAGCATACAGTTTTTTTTAGGGATGCCACTCTCCGAGTCTCAATTTTCTCATCTTCAAGATGAGAAAAGGGATGGTTTTGATAAATTCTAGAATCCCTTCCAGTCCCAACATTCTATAAAGGTGCTTAAATATGTCCTGTAGGAAAGTCCTAACAACTCTCAAGATAAAGATGGAGAGAAATGCCATCAAGACTGAAGAAGGGAAAGTGAGGAAGGATTAAAACTCATTTCACTTGTTTCACAATATTGATCCCAAGTCAGCTCTTGAAATGTGGGAGAGCTAATGATATCACTGTCACATCAGTAAATGGCTCCACAATGTCTTCCGTTGGCCCAATTTTCCCTCGCCTTATCAAGAGGACATCAATTACATGCCAAAAATAATGCAGCATATATATTTAACCACCTAGCGAGAACTCTTACCTTTCATTCTGATTTTATCAAACGACATCCTGGAAATAACAGTTTTGAATTGCAAAGTTTAGCTCTCTATGATCAATTTCTACTTCACAAACCTTGGTGCACAAGACAAAGGAAACCTTAAATCTTAAAACTGAGGATATGAATGAGAATGTCCTAGAAATGCATTTTATGCATGAGTTCCAGAACCCAAAAACCTACTTACCAGTTCATATCTTTATCTTTTTGTACTTCAAAAGTACAAAATATGTAGTGAGAGGAACTGAGGCATTTTCTAAAATCTTCCTCGATTTCTATAGGTATTTTCACCACCTTTGCTACATTATTATATGTTCTACCATAGTGTTAAATTCAGTTGTTTCCATCTTTGTCCTCAGTACTATGCTCTGGACCCTTCCAAAAACCTCAAGGTATTCTACTCATCTTAGTGTGCCCACCGCACAGAATCAGGACCCTGGAACATAGCAGGTATTTAGTGAACTAAACATGAGTTTGTGAATTATGATGCTGCTGAAACACCCATGGCATTGGTGTCTGGGGCCAAAGAGAGGATGGGGTACAATTTGACACTAATTACCACTCATCTAAATAGTTCTTCTCTGACTAGTTGTTTTTCAAGAAGTCAGTTTGATCTAAAATATTAATTCTGCTTCCTAGTATTCATCTTTAGGTGATTCAAAATGAAGTGTAACACTATTAGGAAGTCTAGGGGCTCCTGGGTGGCTCAGTCGGTTGAGTGTCTGACTCCTGATTTTAGCTCAGGTCATGATCCTAGGCTTGTCGGATGAAGCCCTGTGTCAGAGTCCATGCTGAGCATGGAGCCTGCTTGAGATTCTCTCTCTCTCCCTCTGCTCCTCTCTTCCACTCATGCTCTCACTCTCTCTTTCAAATAAAATAAAATAAAATATTAATAAAGTCTAAAAATGAGGAAGTTCGTTTTTTTAACATTCGGAGAAGCATAGAGAAAATATGAGAAAGTATTTATATGACCTGCAAACAATACCACCACCTCATGAAGAAAGTCCCCTAATAATATTTCTGCTGTACCTTGTGGTAAGCAGCTTTCCTTGCCTCGGTTCAGCACCTCTTTTAAATTATGGATCCACTTTATTCCATTCACTTTGAATAACATATTTAAATGTCTTATTGGTTTAGCTTGGATTCTTGCATTGTGAGTTTTCTAGGTAAATTCATCCAATTTGGGAGTCAACTATTTCTACTGTGTACTAACATGCATTTAACTACTTTATTGCATGTCATTAACATACTTTAATTAGTGATGCTTTTGAAAATACAGATGCTTTGCAGATGTAGACTATTTCTTTTTAGTGGTTCCTATTAAAAAAAAAAAGCACACTTCTTATCTCTACTTACTGTGTTCATTAAAAGGACAGTTTCTCTTTAATTGGGAAAAACTAACATTTATTCATCTAAAGCAAAAACAGATAAATGACCATTCATAATATAGATTACGACAACCCCACATTTATGCACCAATGGCCACCCATGTGATATGAGCAAATTTTCAATATACAAGTAAACTTAAAAATTTTACTCACTGAAAACTAACATGTTTTCCCTACTCTTCTTCTATACTGATATTAAAACCTTAACACAAAATATATTTGATCTGTCCTGATTCTGTTCCAAAACCTCTTAAAAATCATGAGAGTTTGCCTGGACACTTGCATATGCTTGACCTAGAGCTATAATGTGGATATTTGCGTTTAGTGTTCTTAGGAGAGCCTGAATGTCATCATTAGCATTTTTCTGTATTTCTATACCCAAGTGTACACTCTCCGCTCATGAATTCTAGCATGAATGTATCCAGTGATATCTTTGCGTAACATGCCGTGCTCGTATTGCCTCTCCTCCCACAAACTGCTGGCAATTCAACCACCAATTCATTACCAGTTAATCTTTACTAACGATGAGCCCCACGGATGAACAGTCATCCTGCTCCCCACGTATTGAAAGCCCTCAGTTGTGGCAACCTAATTATGTAATGTATGGCCACAGCCAAACTTGCGCAGATGTTTCACAGGACAGATGTGATACTCCCTATACTCCACTCTTCATTGCATTCGCCCTTTTCCCATGCCAAAGTGAAGGCTCTAGCCTCGTTGTTTCCCCCAAATGTTAAAAATCTCCTCTAATAAGCCCCTCTGTCAGCTACCTGACTTGCGATTCCGGAAATCACACCAGGGACTGTGAAAGACCAAATCTTTTGAGAGGCTGTAAAAGTTAATAATTCTTTGTCATTAATTGCCACTGTCTGATTCTATTAAGTTTTCATACTTTCCCCCTGGAAAATCTAGCCTCATTCCTGGCATGTTCCCCACCCTTTCCCAGAAAAATGTTCTCCTCCCTATGCCTCAAGAGGCCTGGAAGAATCTCCCTAGTTGACCTTACATTTTTTAATATGCTTTGTTTGCCCTCTCCACTTTCAAGATTGTTTTTTTTTTTTACATTTACATCCATTATCATGTTGTGTTTTACTTTATTTTAATTCTGTATTTATAATTTAACCACTTAATATCTCTGACTTTGCTTTTATGTTGATAACTGCCCCACTCCCAGGCTTATACACTATGTTTAGTTAATAATTATTTTAGGATACACTTTGGCCTCTTTAAAATCAAGAATGTATTTTATTTTAGTAAACATCTGGTTGACCAAGCAAGCAAGCATTTATCCAAAAAGTCCTGACAAAATGATGCTCTTTACATTCAACTTCCAAATAAGCTTCGACCTTTACAGTTACCCTTTTAACTGTATTTAGCTTAGTGTGGTATTTAAATTTGCATATTCTCTTTCTCCACTTGAGGGGATTCCCATCCTTGGGGGCTCTCGCAGTAGCTGAAGAGTAAGGAAGTTTGTCTTTTTGTCTAGAGGCACGGGTTCAGTGGAACTTTCCAACAAATGGAAATGTTGTATATTTTACCAGTCAATACATTAGGCAACAGGGACATATGGCTGGTATGTGGCATGTGGTTAGTGATGTTTTTAAATTTTATTTAATTTTAATTAATTAGAATTTAAATGGCCATATGTGGCTAGTGATTACCATACTACATAGCATAGAAGAGTATTGTGATTGTTGGTGATACACACAGTTACAGTTAGGAAACGGCCATTTTTAGGAAGCCTGTAATTTTTATTGAGCAACCGGGTCTGTCACTGCTCTCCACATGCAGAAAATTTTAAAATTTAGAATATAAAGTCCCTGCTTCTCCAAAATTTTCAACCTAGAAATAATATTCTAAACCAGTAATTTCAACCTCAATCGAGAATTACTCAGGAGTTTTGAAAAATACCAAGGTCCAGATGAAATAAGGTATCAGAAATTTGTTTCAAAATAATTCAGACAAGGTGAAGGAGGAGTAGGATGGTACAAACGAGATAAGACGCCATGTGTTGATCAATATTGAACAGAGTGGACACATGACGGTTTGTTTATGATGTTCTCTATTCTTTGAATGCTCTAATTTCACATTATAAAATTCAAAAACAATTCCAGATTAACTTAATCATAATCTGTGAAGCATCATTATTTTTTAAGAGGCCTCCACTCATTTCAATGTAATATCAGTGTTGTTACAAGTCTGAATAAAGCAATCTTATGATATCATGTTAATGAAGAAGGCCAGAAGCATGAAGAATCTGTGAGTTATTTTTCTCTATGAAATGAAGGAACTGTTGAAATAGAAACAATATCATAGTGATGGATAACATAATTTTTAAAAACTGTCAAAATGCATTGCAATACGGATTAAGTTTAACTCTTGTACAGAAATAAAACCCAACTCACATGCACAGGTAGGCTTCCTGCAAACTTTCCTTTCGTTAGTTTACATGATTCGTGACTGAGCTTAGACCCACAAGTGAGATGATTTCTTTAGCTTGCTCACCACTTGCTCTCAGTGCTCTTTCCTTACGAGTCAGGTCACCTCACACTTGTCAGTGTCTTAGATGCACCTTTTCTCATCATGTAGCATTGCTTAAATACGGTTAACCAGTCATGCTCAAAGCAGAATCCAAGGCATAGTGGACTGAACTAGCATCCCTGCATGACTTTCCTCATAAAAGGGATTTTTCCTTTCTTTCTAATAATTCAGCCTATTTGAAAATAACCCGTTTTTTTCTTTTTCACATCGCCAAATATTTGTGCCACTATTCAACACAACACTGCAGATCAATTAATATTCCCTATTTTCCCCAACTGCCCCATGATTTCTAGTTTAATTTACTTTTTTGGCATTGTCGGACAGACGTTTTAAATACTGCAATTACTTGGCTGTATGTAGTGTGCTCAACAATGCATGGCATAACTTCACAGAATGTTTATAGAATCTCATGTTTCACCAAAAAATAATGGAATGAGGCATTCCTATAGATTAATTAACAGGAAGTTAGGCTTAACAATCACTGAACTGTTGAAAATATAGACACTTTAACTTTTGAAAGTAGGAATTTTCTTGCTGATTTATGATACAGTTTTTAATAAGTGCATACTTATTTTTGTCCTCATTTATTCATAAGTGGTAACTATAAACCACATAATCACAGATATTTGACCTTAGAAAGCATCCATAAAAATCAATCAGAAACAAACACAGACCATTACTTAGGCTGGATATTCATTAAAGTCTCCTGAGAAGATGTCATAAGCAAACTTTTAATCACAACAATGGATATACATTAAATAAAGGTGTAACAGCCTATGGGATCAAAATACAAAATATATCTGGAAGGCAGCCCAGAGATAAACACACACACGGATAACTACATGTAACACTAGTGGAACGTAAATAAGATTAACGGATGTATCAATATCAGTCTTCTGGTTATGCTATTGTATTAAAATTATGCAAAATATTTCCATTGGGGGAAACTGGGTAAAGGACATACAGGATCTCTGTATTATTTCTTACAACTGCATGTTAATTTACAGTTTTCTCAAAATAAAATGTTTTTTTAAAGGGGTAGGCATAAATAAGTTTATTGAAGAAATATTGGCTAAAATAAAAGAAAACCCAAAGTCAGCAAAACCGACCCAGGCGATCAATAAAACTTTTAATGAATAAATTGGGAGACTTTAGCTGGAAGCTCATTGATATATTGCCCCAAATTCCTACCAAAGGAAGCTAGAGAGTAACCAAGTAATATCACAAGGAGTTTTTGACTAAATGAGAGATGCAGAAAATCTTGTGGAAAACTTCTTGAGGGCAGCTAAGATGACATGTATTTAGGCACCCACATAAGAAATGCCAGAGCACTGTTTTAAAGTAACACAAATGCTAAACATTGTGTTCCAAAGATTAAATGAAAAGATCACTTTTGGGGCCCCTGGGTGGCTCAGTGGGTTAAGTGGTGATGATCTCATGTTTTGTACATCCAAGACCCAAGTCGGGGTCTGTGCTGACAGTGCAGAGATTCTCTGTTTCCCTCTCTCACTGTCCCTTCCCCACTCTTACTCCCTCTCTCTCTCTCAAAAATAAAATAAACATTTAAAAAATAAAACGTTGATTAAAAAAAAAAGAGAGAGATCACTTTGCCAGGAAAACACTACTTTAAATTTCTATCTTGTTATATATATAATATATACGAGATTATAAGACACATTATTACATTATATCTAATGACATGTTGTGTACTTATGTTAGTAAACAAAACTTGGTTGCACACAAGAAAGTAGAAAATCTAGCAGTACATCATTGATGGACATTAGCCACTCCACATATCATTTGCATCAAAGCCTATAATTAAACTGTGTGAAATAATTTCATACTGTGTAAAATAATTTCAATTTAATGTAGCATCCCAACAAGAGGAATGAGAGTCAAAATAATACTACATATTGAATATAGGATTCCATTAGGAAAGAATGAAAAGACATAAAGATACTAAGAAGACATGAAGATATATCAGGAGTCATGGAGAAGAAACTAAATTAAGTGCAAGAGACATCAGTACAAATAAGAAAAAAATAAAGGAGAACGTGGAATAGAATGAATTTGGGCCAAGCTGTGTAGGAAGAGGCTACATGGCTGAGTCCTGAATATAAGTCTAGCAGAAAAGGAGAAATTACCATTTGACACCATTAATATGAAAGCAGTCTGAAGGTACATTAAAATGAACTACACAAAAGAGGAATTATGTTTTATTATTTTTGAAATGATGTTGTGTTTACAGAAAAAAAAGAACATTTCTTGAATGAACCAACTGCATTTTTTTAATGTTTATTTTTGAGAGAGAGAGAGCCCCGGACATGTTCCTTTGTTAGCAGGGGAAGGGCAGAGAGAGGCAGACTAAGATCCTGCTGAGAGCAGAGAGCCCAATGTGGGGCTTGAACTAAGGCACCAGGAGATCATGACCTAAGCTTAAGTAGGACACTTAAGTACTGAGCCACCCAGGCACTCCCAACTGTACTTTTGATGTTTAATTTTGTGTTTTGAGGGTCTAGTAAAAACCCAGGATCTGGAATCATCATGAAAGGTTATTGTTACAGTTGTTTCAAAAGTTGTATGGTTCAACATGTTGGAAGGAAGGTAGGACTGGTTAGCAGAGGCAAAATGGCCAACCACTAACATTTCTGAGTAAATTCTATGCAAGAAGACTGCATTCAAGTAAAAACTAAGATCAATACTTATCTAAGAATAGAGATAACATTGATGACTTGGGAGAGTTTCTAAGTGTCTACTTAGACCTATTCATTATTTTGAACACAAAAAATTAATACTTTATAGGTAAAGCCCGATTTAGCAAAATTCAATTGGGTTAAAAATTTTAAAACAGAAAACAGATTCTTCAATTCACAAATGGTTATGCAAACTATGATTCTGTTTACATAAATATCTATTATTTATTGATATAATACAAGAAAGTCCAGCTGCACATTGCCAAATGTTGAACCTTAAAAATGCTACAATTTATTGTATGAGGTGTTAAAAATATATAGGCAAATTGGTCATTGATAATAAGAACTATGTAATTACAAAACTGAAGCTCAGAAAGTATAACAGTATTTATATTCATAAAACAAGAATGAAAAGTGACTGAGGTACCCATAAAATCAGATTTAGAGAGAGGTAGTTTACACCCAAGTAAAGCACTTTGTCAAATTCCATTTTATTCGCTCAAAAGCAGTAGCCAATATTTTAAATGATGCTGAAATTTATTTTTATTGGGAAGACTAAAAACTTAAGGTTTCAAAATATTTTATGAGATTTTCCTTTTAAGGGCACTAGGCTGAAGTCAGGATATGGAAGTTCAGCTTCCACTACTTGGCTGAATGGACAGACATTACTTAATTTCTCTGGGCACATTCTCTCATCTAGGAAATACATTCATTGAAATGGGTGATGCCTTAGGAGTCTTCTGGTGTCTAGATAATTCAGATTCTAATGACCTATTTAAACATTAAAGATGACAACTCATTAAGAGAAGTGACTAATCAAGCCTACCTTGAAATCTAAGGATAATGAACTAGATAATGTCATTTGGTCATTTCTTGTCGAGGCTGTGTATTAGGTAAATTTAATGCTCTATTCTTCTTTCTGAACCCCTCTCCCAATACCCTCTCAAGTCCCTCCATTATCCAACAGAAGCAATCACTAGTGATTTGAATTCTCAAATGTTAAGGATTAAATTGCTACGAATCTAGGGACTTTGAAGTATTACCTTTGGCATTTTGAATTTTAATACAGTATTTGACTTTTATTTATTTGAAAGTAATTGACTCAGACCGTCAGCTATAATAAAATTTCCCTGCGGTAGTTTTCTGAATTCCTCACATTGAATGGTGGGTGTAGGATAGGTGACTAAGCTTACCAGAGTGAAATCAGCCACTCATCTAGGACTAGCAATTCAGGTGAGTAATATATAATCTCAAAAACTTACTAAATATAAGTAAATACACAAATGAATAAAATATTGTTGCTTTTTCTATGAAAAACAATTATCAAATTAAGCTGTTTCTATGCATTTTATGATGGATACAATACATTTTTTAGCTTTTTGTGGTATCTGCATATTTACCTTTCATGAGGGTCTCCAAATGAAACCACTAAAAATAACAAGGAGCTACAATATGTAAATTCTCCGTAGGAAACCTCATAACCTGGCAGAAAGAATCTCATGCCTATCTTCCTAGTTAACACTGAAAACAGAGACCTGAAATGTCGTTGTCATCTTCAAATCCCTTTAGGTTAAGTTCTGCTCTCTTTTGACTAAATAAATACCCCTCTGTAATGTTGCACTTGAAAACAAGCGTTTGATGGAAAAGCGGCAGGAGGCACTGGAAAAGAAGGTTAGGTGACGCCCCAGCAAAAGAGGCTGTGGAATGGGCATGTTAAGGGTGATTAAGTGAAGGAAACTTGAGTCTCCTCCACAACTTGGTCTACAACTCACTCTACATTGCAAGAAAATGGCATGGGACTTACATTTCTAGTGATGGTGGCAGATTACTTTAAATCTTTAGCTATCTTTTAGGAAAGCAACATTCCCTATAGCAGTATTAATGGTAAAATACAAATAAACAGGCAACATAAGACAGAGCTTGTTTTCAGGTGGGGCACATTCATAACATAATTGCACCTACATGGATATAAGACTAACAACACTTAGTTGACGCAGACATTGTTCTAGGTGCTTTATATTCCTTAGCTCACTTTAATTTTTAGGAAACTACAGAACAGAGAAGTTAAATTATAGTGAGCAAGACAATTAGCAAGACAGGGGGGTTCTCCCAGATCGACGTGAACATTTCTCTGCAGCCTGCATTCCTTTATGACTTCCATGGATTTCATTACCAAGACTAGTGTGGTCCGCTTCATTGTCTTCTGATTGTATTTGGCCAATGGAAGGCAACAAAAGGATATCGGAAGGCATGAAGATAGTTTACTGGATGATATTTGATACCAGCTGCAATCCTCCACCTGCAATCCCCGCTTTGCTAAAGGCCTTCTGTCAGGCTGCTCTCCCTAGACTCTGGATTCTTTCAATAGCTCCCTCTTTTTGCCACCTCAGGTTTAGAGGAGCTAATGTTTTCCAAATGTGGGCAGACCCTGGATGATTGACCATTTCCTGTTGCTTTCCAACATATTGCTCACCATCAAATAATCATCATCAAACTCTCTTCATCTTCAGTTTTCCCTTGGAGGGTGACAAATTGGCTAATTAAGCAAAAACAATCACACACACACACACACACACACACACAGTGTTTCTGTTACTTTTTATTTTCCCAAATATCTGAGAATCCAAGAATAAGTTTGGTAAAGGTCATCTTCCAGGAACAAAGAACAGTTTAGAAAAAAAACTATCTGTAGTTCCCTGAATTTTGAAGGCGGACATCCAAAAGGTGATAATCTTGGCAATGTGCAAAGCAGCGGGAAAGCCTAACCTCTGGCTTTCCCGTCATTTCGATCTATCGCCCGACTTACATCTCGATGCTGTCTAGTTTAACGCAGATCCGTTTGTACTTCATATTAAAAAATTCCCAAAGTAACCGTATCCTGTCGTTGGAGATATATGAATTGCTCTGAAGACAGTAAACATACTGAGAGCTCATTTTACCTGTGACAAATATTAAGGAGAGATGTCACTTAATTTCAATCTTTCCAGTTACTAGTAAAGCTCTCTTTACACGGTTCTTAAAATGAGGAAGCCGTTTGCTAAATTACGGGTGTCCTAAAAGAAAAATCAAAGCTA
Organism: Paguma larvata; assembly: GCA_030068075.1. Classification (NCBI taxonomy): domain Eukaryota; kingdom Metazoa; phylum Chordata; class Mammalia; order Carnivora; family Viverridae; genus Paguma; species Paguma larvata. Next base: position 44,923,287 of record CM057834.1, read on the forward strand.
CATTTTATCTACTTAGTTCTCACTAAGTTTTGGATCAATTCTATTTTCCTAAACTTCGTGTTTTAGCTATCAAAATAAAATCAATAATTTGTGAAATTTACTTGGTATTCAGTGCTCGTGTGGTAAGAATCACTGCGCATTGTACTTTTTCTTTCAGCTAGTAAGCTAGTTTTTCAGGAGGCTAAGAATGATCATCTAAAAGTTTCCTAAACAGTCCAGGCAATATAAGCAGCCGCCTCTACAGACACTTGACTACACTTCACCACGACATTTGCAAATAACTATCACTTTGCAAAAAACTAAGGTTTTATTTGGGTGTCGTTTCTGGCAAAGCTTTAAGGCAACATTTTCAAAGAGCAAAATTCCAGGCCTTTAAAATTCTACTGGCATCCACCCGCCTAAGCTGGACCCTCCTCTACGTTTCCACAGAGCCTGAGAGAGAGATGACTTCATCTTCATCATTTTCTTGCCCATAATCATGTAAGATAACTGAAGGGCTTTCTTTTCTTAGAGCATTATGGGATCTCTTGATGTGTGGAGAATAATGAGCTAGAGGAAGAGAAAAACAAAAGAAAACAAAAACTGCAGGGGAGTTGGCAGATTTGACTTTAATGACTATCATTGATTACCAGTTTCGGCCTGTTGGACTCTCCACACAGCTGTATATGTTTCAAACCTAATATTTTATTTTCTAACTGCAACATTTACCATCCTATTGAGGTCTCTAATGTGGATGCTCTACTTCAGATGATCTTTTATCCAGAAATTAAGTTTGGAATCCTATCAATTTATGACTGTGTGTATACATGTATATCTTCACATAAACAGATTTTTTTCAAAGCGTGCTTTAAGAATAGCTGCTATGCCCTAGATAATTTAGCACCCTCCCTGCTTTCTTTTCACCAGTAACCTCTCTATTACGACACAGAGAAACTAATAACTATGAAATAACTCCTTATATTCATAATTCCAGACAATCTAATTTACCCAAGCTTCAAGAAACATACCTAAAATATGTTAGAAAGAAAGGTTATGAAAACAAAGAGGAATATTTAAATACATTTGAAACATCTGAATTGATTCTATGAAATTTTGAAGAGCAATGATTTTTTAATTTAAGTCTGTCATCAAAACCCAAAACCCAAACCCACTATGACTTACTCCCTTGTAAACTTATGTTATATTTACAGTAAAAGTAAAACTCCAAGGATATAAGAATGAAGTCACCAAATACACAAATAGTTTCTAATCATAAAACTTTTAGGAAATGCTAACTTTTTAATGAAGCACAGCAATATTATCATATACGTTAAGATCAGATTTACTAATTTTTAGATATATATAGTATATAGAGAGTTGATGGTTTCTGAAAGTATTTTCCTCTCTTTCATACAAACTCTTTCCAAGAATGTATGCATGTTATACAGATTTTACCTGATGATTCTTGTTCAGACGCACGTGTAAGAGATAAAAAAGTGTATCATAAATTATTTTCAAACCCCATGAAAACCAGTATTCTAATACACAATACCAAATTCACAGACAGTAATGTGTAAATTCAGAAATATTATATTGCTGTGGAAACTATAACATCATAAATGAAAGTTTTGTGAATAACCAGAAACTTTTTTATTATATTTAAAATTTCAAATACAGAGTCATTAATAATTGACCCATTCAACCACATATGAATTTATACTCTTGCAAAGTAACTTTCTGTTAATTTAGTAGTAAATATGTCAAAAGGTTTCAAATAGAAATACTTACTCTAAAATTTAAAAGCTATGTCTGAAATTTATACGGATGGATCGATAGATAGAGTTCTGGTTATTTTGTATCTTAAAATACTATCTAACACAACTTACTGAAAGGGAAAATAAATTCCCTACACTCTTATAACGTAAGTGGAAAACCATTAGAGAAAGGGGCATGAGATTTAAATTAATTCTGCTCCCACACAGGTAATGCAAATTGAAGGCTGAGACCTAAATGACCTTTACCATTGTAAGTTTTGCTCCATGATAGCAATAAAATATTCTGCAAGGTTTTCTCCAGTTGGATTTTGAACCTCACCGATGACTAAGATTTAGGAGTCGTGCAGAGTGTTACAGCTAACTTATCTTCACTGTGTTCCTCCATCTCTACTTGCGGGTTTCAGTTTAATACAACTATTTCAACAGATAGTCATAAGACCATCATAACAAAAACAGGAACATTGTTAGTGCTTCATTTTCTTTACAACCTTTACAGAGCTTATTAACGATAACTAAGCTGTATTAATGATGAAAGCACAGAATATGGAGAAATAAGCTGTGACAATAAAACGTATTTTATTGGTTAAATACATTAAATACGAAATACATCATATCTACCTCAATTTCTAACTTGTGGACATTAGTCTTGGTTAGTATTTCATCTTTTTTTTTTTATTTTAACCACTAGAATCAGTCACCAGTACCATAATGCAGGAAATACAATTTAACTGGCTACTTAAGAATTAATCCTTATTTCATGACTTCAGTCAAGGGGGGAAAATGCAAATCCTGATAGGCTCACTTCATGTACTAATATATTTTTCCAGAAAATGTTTTATTATTATAAAAAACATTATGGCAAAAATACAGAAAATTTGAGAGAGATAAATCATCCACAACTATTAACTCAACAAATATTAATTAAGATGCTCCTAAGTGTATTTTATGCTCTAATATTTTCCCATTCCTAGCATGTGTCATTCATAGAGGTTTTAATCATTATACTAATGCTTAGAAGAGAGACATGCTCTGGAATTTTAGAAATAAATTACTTAGGTGAACACAATGTAAAAACTAAAATGCATTGTTCTGATAAATTTACGTTTTTCTCATTTGAAATCAAAACCTAAAAAACCCTCACATCTTTATTTCTGGCTGCTGTTTTTAATATAGTTAATAAAATTGCACAGCATCTATGTATTTTAATATAGTAAATCAATAAAAATGGCATCATTACCAGATCAGGTACATGTAATAGATTTAAATGTGTGGAGTTTTTACACTATTCAGCTATACATTCATATACAAGTTATTTCTCAAATTTAAAAAGTTAATTTTTACATTAAATATGGAATTAATCTCCCAAATTTCCCTCGATGTAAGGGGAAAACTTTATCGGCTTTTGCGATTTCATTTTTTGTGTAAAATTAATTTCTTAGAGTGTTTAGGACTTATAATAAACATTATGTTATTATAAATGCCAATGCTCTGATGAAGGGTCGATGTCTTCAAACCACACCGAGGGGAAACAGGGTAATATACTTAAAACGTGTTTTTCTTTTTTTTTTTTCAGTTTATTAGTAGAGATCAGCTTACAGGGTGCCAACTTAATGGTTTCCATTGAAAGTTACTATAAGTAAAGATTAAAATGTTAAATACTCGGTACTGGATTTTTAACCCAAATGAAAGTTTTAGCAGTACCATGCCATGCCTTTAATGTTTTTCCTTATCAAATGAACTATAAAGATATTTACAAAGATTTCAAAACCATTTCTATCTTTATTTTCAATATTCCTTCCATTCATTGCTGACTTACAACAATAAAGCACCTTAATTCTAAAGGAACTGCTGTTCTCGACTTTTGCGTGTCATCATTTGAGTAACTCATGGAGGTCAATGGTACTTAGAATTTTTTATGTCAGGTCACCATTTTAAAATATTCACATCTAAAATTAATCTACCACTCCAAGAAAAAGACTTAAATGACTTTTTTTAATTCCATAGATTTGAGACCACGAGTTGCATATTCTTCTATAATTATCAAGATCTAATAAACTTTAATTCTAAAGCAAAGGCTGAAAAGCCATAGTCCAGTAACATAGAGAAAAATAATAAAGTAATTATTCTTCCTTTCAAAAAACATGATTAAAATATCTACAAATATTTACAATGTAATACCAGAGTTAGAGTGGGTAAGACATTGCTCTGTATTTAAGTTCCAGCTTATTAAGGTAATACTCACTTGTCATTCTGCATAGCCAAGCATATAGACAGATATAATCTGACAACAAATATTTTATGATTATTGTAACTATAAATATTTCTAATTTTATAAGAATCTAATATTATTCAAAATCTTATAAAACCCACAACCCCAAATAGCTCCCTCCTTTTTAAATTTTGATTTTTTAATAAACTATGTACTTATTCAGCTAATTTGAATAAGAAATATTACATATTTACACTGTATATTGCCTGTATAAAAACTAAATTTAGATTAACTAATCTGTTTTCGTTATTTGAACTAAAAGTGGACAGTTAATACCTATTACTATATTGCTTGGAGAACAATCAAATGTAATTGAAGCCAAGTAATTCACACTATTTATAGACATTTTGTTCAGAATCACCTGCTTTGTATAGATTGTTTTAAGTGCAGTTGTAAAGTTTTGATTTTTAAGAGTTCCTTTGAAGACATCACAGATGTTGGCTTTGCTATTAATGCTGGAAAGCATAGGAGGTTCAAAGTTGCAAAAATGTTTAACACATATAAAAAATAACAATGTGCTTCTCCATTAAACTTGGCTATTTTCAATTGTCAATAAACTATAATGAAAACCCAAAGTCCATGAATATTTGTTTCTAAACCCTTAAGCTTCTTGAGTTTGCATATGTGTGTGTTTGGGAGGGGGAATGCATGTAAATGCACACTGGAAAATGTTACATATTATAGTTTTAACATCATTACCATGGGTAAAAATTTGGGTCACTTTTCAGTATTTTATGTTGCTTAAAATTCTATTTGAATTTCACAGGGTCATGCACCCATGTACGTACACGTATGATCTGGGTGTTACACACAAGGATAGAGACTTTTGGTTCTGACTTTCCTGGATTTACGTACCACATTTACTTTCGATTATAAATATATAGTAATTATAAACTTTCTAATGAAATATAACTGCTCTCTACTATGCATGATATGACTTTCATCTGATACAATTTTAAAATTTCAAGGGTTCAGAAATTAGTTTTTTAAAAATACTGATATATTAAAACTGTGCTAGAAGCAATATGAGATATATGTGTTAATAATATGCCAAAACTATAGTGGTTTTCTACACTGCTTTAGTTTCCGTTGGATCAGGATGCCCTTATAATACTATGATATGAAGAAACTGTAAACATTAATATGGAAGACCAGCTGAATTATCCCAAGAGAAAGATATCCTGAATCTAAATCTATCTAAAGATCCAACAAATATTAACACAAATAGTGAAATTGCCAAATTAAATTTTATTTTAATGAGTATACATATATTTAACTGAAAACCATCACAATGTTTCCTTTTAGTTAGTCAAAAAATTCTTTCAAAATATCCCACCATGAATAGAAAATGTTCTTTCTAACTCCCAACTGATTCTACCCTTGGCGATGACTAATTGTATTTCCCACTCAAGATCTAATCTATTAATACTTTATGTAGCTGATGCAAATTTTTGTGCTTGTTTTTCCAGTACTCCAATTAGTTTCAACATATATAAATATAAACTTATTTTGTTTTCGTTTTTCCCCACCAAAAGAGGATAGCACTATTAGTACAAGAGGTTTAAGAAACTTGTTATCAAAATCATTTAAGGGAACTGGTTCTTGAATTCCACTTTCTCTATCTCCTTCTGACCAAAAATAATATGCGCTTATATGAAAATTCAGTTTTCCTTAAGCAGCTTAGGTGCACTGATTCAGTTGAGGAAACATAAGGAACAGTCCATCACAGGTTTTTCACTGCATGAAGTTAAATGGACAGTAAGAGATTCTGTGAATTGCAAAAATGGACTGATCAACCTGAACTGGGATCTGCTTCCGAAAAAGTTACACTGACATCAAATGCTGAGCCTACGAAAGGAACACTGTATTTTAAAGCTGACTTAAAAAAAAATGAAGATGGAAACCTTCTTGCTATGGGTAACCTCTGAACTGTCCTAAGAGACTTTCACTTATAGTTAGTAAAAATCATTGGAAATGAATGATACTGCTGGTAAGTTTCTTAGGTATAAACTAAATTGTGATGGAGCATTAAAAGTTCACCCTTGACCTTGAAAAGTAAAAGTTGAATTTTAAGTTTGTGATAAGAGACTGTATCTCATACTAACGCTGATGAACAACTGATACCACTGCTGCAAAGGAACATGAAGTATGCAGCTCAAACATCGCCATTTAGTGAGATCTTATCTAAAGCACCATAAAAACAAACAAAAAAACAAAACAAAACAAAACAAAAAACATTCTCCAATCCTTCACATTAATATCTGCAATTACCTTCTAGGACTTACACCGGTCCCGCAAAGGAAGAAAACTATGTAAATATTATATTGAACAACTGATACTATCCAGAAAGATGGAACGCAGGCTGCGCGAGAGCTAAAGAAGAAAATTCACAACTCCCTTAATTGTAAAGTATCTTTTAACAATTTCATAAAGATACAGATAGCTAAGGGCTTTAAGGAGTTGCCCGAAAAACTTCAGTTTCTTGGGACTGCTACAGTTTACTTGGCAGCCTATGCTTTCAAGCATCTGCGTTCAGTAAAGTTCCCTTTTGCGTGGCTACTCAAGTTCTCCCCACCTAGATCAGCGCCTCCTGCGCGCGCCCTCGCATACCCCGGTGGCTGTGTTTCCAAACACTTGCCTCCCATAATACTCAGCTGAAGGAGATCTTACTTTCCACATTTGCAACTCAGATTTTCTATTTAGATTAGCACCAAGCGAACACAACTACTCTTAAAAAATCGTTTTGCCTCAAGAGTCTGATCATGTATTTATTTACCAATCTCTGACACATTCCTTAAAATCCTCTGAATTCCTAGATTGTCTTCTTCCCCCAGAAAGGAAAATTTTTACCATTTGGAATAGGGTGCTATTTAAAGAACTCTGAAATCAGAATAAAAAAAAAAAAAACCCTCAACTTTTTTTTTTCTCATACGTTCTGCCAAGTTCCACTGCAAGTTCCAAATATTGTGCAAGAATTTGGAAATCCAGTTAACGATGGGAAAAATCGAGCCATTCGGAGTCGGGAACTTGCAAGGGAAAAGGCAAGGAGCGGCAGCCGCACGCACGCCCATCGGACGCTGCATCCCGGGGTGCACTCCCCTCCCCACCGCTCAGATGGAAGGTCACGCTTCGCAATCGATTTCACATACTGTCACTTGTCCTTTTTTCTTAGCCCTCTGGTAAACTAGTTGGAACCTTGGAGAGCTTAACGCTGTTGGCCGCAGTATTGCCCTTGGAGAAACACGTGCCCCCAAATAACAGGACCAAAGCAGCACCACCGAATCTGGCGGCGGGGAGCCAGAGAGGGCAAGACGTATACCGTATTCCCTGCTGCCTCAGTAGTGCGGGAATCTTCCCAGTCATCTCCCCGCCCCCTTTCGCCGACCCGGCCCGGTGCGCCCTTACCTGAGCTATCGCTTTTCCTTTTGCCGCCACTTCTCTTCTCCGCCTCCGCGGGTGACAGCGCCTGGCGGCCGTAGTCCCCTGGCGCACACGCGGCCCCGGTCGGGGTGCTGGAGCCCAAGCTGGAAGAATTGGAACACAGGACCGGCGGGCTGCTCCCCAGCTCCGGGGGCCCTCCCGAATCCGGCTGGAGGCAGAGGCTGTGACGAGCCGCACTCGGGGGGGAGGACATCTGCGGGAGGTGCCAGTTGGTTTGCAGAGCTTGGTGCTGCTGCTGCTGGTGGTGATGGTGGTGATGATGGTGGTGATGGTGGTGCCCCCTGTGATGCTGGCTGGCAAACATGCCCTCCTCGTTGGGGTATCCCGCGATTATGCAAGACGAGGAAGAAGTGGAGAGCTCGGGGTAGGACATATGGTCAGATCTTCCATGGAGGGCGAGAGAGGACTGGGAAAACGGGTGCAAGCCTTGCGCCGTGGCGTGAGGGCTGCGCAGGCAGCCAAAGAGCGGGTGTTCCATAGCATGCAAGTCTCAGGTTCCAGGCAGAAGACTTCACGATGCTTCCAAACGCTACCACCCTCTGTCACTTTTCACTGGAAATCGTGTTTTTCCCTTCCCAAATAAATAGCCGCCGTTTCTGCAGAGCTCGGATAATCCCGGTCCTGAGCCCTAGCGGCCGGTCTCCTTTACATATAAACACTCGGACCTGGAGAAGCTTCCCCTCGAGCTACTCAGATGTCAAGAGTAGGAGAGATTGAAGCCAAAAGAAGGTGGTCCCAGAGAACTGCTTTCAGGGGGAAACGGCTCTGAGAGGTTATAAATAGAGTGTAATGTGAGCTGGGGGCTGGCTTAGGAGCCCGGCGCTGACCACATGCAAACTCCCTCCAAAACTCCCGCTCAGTCTGCGCCACGCGCTCCCAGTTCCACTTCCTATCTCCGGCTGGACGCACGCAGTGCGTCCACGCCCGCCCGCCCTTGCCAGCCGCCAAGGCTGCAAGCGGCGCGCCCGGCGCCTAAACCCCAGCCTGGGCGTACCGCGGCTCTCCCTTCCCGGGCCCGGCGGCCAAGGTGCTCCGCGGCGCACGCCACCCCCAACTCTGCACTCCGTGTCCGGCCCGCTCCCTTCTCTTAAGAAAAGCGTCTCGTCGGTGCCGCTTGGGCACCGGCACCTGCAGCATAGCTAGGGGTACGGCTAGCTCTAAAGGGGAAGAAGGAAGAACATCAGAGCTAGTTTGGCGCGCGCTCAGAAAGTGTTTCAAACTCAACACCAACGCGTGCCCTGGGCGCAGTGGCGCGCCTAGCTATTCGCAGCCGTAGTCTCTGGATGGGTTGTTAATGGGCTCGCAACTGGCGCCCGAGGTTTCTGGGAAGTGCCTCGCGACAGGAAAAAAAAAGGGGGGGCTATTCTCAGCGCTTAAAAGAGAGAAACCTGGTAGGGTAGGTGAAAACCGACGGAGCGGTGAGAGTTGCAGATACCCAGAAACATGAGTATCCTCACCTGCGGTGTCAGGTGGGATCCTTCCCCTTGGCTTTCCGAATAGGTCCTTGCTTTGCACAATGCCTTTCTCCCTACTTTCCTGGCCCCAGTCATTTTCCTAGCCATTTGTCCACCCAAAACTTTTCGGTCAGGAAAATCCGAAGTGATATCGTCCTGGTCACATGTGATGTGTACATTGCACACACATTTCCAGTCTTTCCCCTTAGAAGCCAGTCCGTGTCTCCTCACCTCACTCCAGAAATACACCCTCTCTTCCGCTCAAAAATAAATCAGCTAATGGCACAGCTTCTACCTCCCCCCCTCTCCCCGCGAGCCGCCATGGTTCCACTTACTGGTAAATTTTACACTTTGATATCCCCCAAAGCTCACTAAACCTGGGTGCTGCTTCAGGTCTCCCTGGTTACAATCTTGCATCATACAAAATGACTTAGAAAACTTGCCGCCAGTTAATTAGTATGAGCGACGGCTGGGCTTTGATACCGCCACTTGCTTCAGGGGTGACACTGTCTGCTGGGGGCAGAGTCGTTTACACAAGGCAAGCAAGCCGCACGTAATGAGCTACAGGAACAGTCAAGTCCTGTCTGGGACGTGAGGCATCAGAAGATTCGCGCTCACCTACACTGCTCAGGACCTCCAACATGCCACCAGCAGTGTCACCCCGTTATTTTCATTGTCTCAGGTGTCCAGAGGATGGCTACTGGGTCTTTGAAGTTGTTAATGGGATTAATGAGGACAGCAAACCGAGCCAGCCATCTGGTTTGAATTAGGAAAAAGTATTGATGAATCTTTGAGAACTGTCCCCAACGCAGAACCTTTCCCTCCACCGGTCCCTCAGGTTTCAGCCTACCTCTCTTGTCTTTTAAGCTCTACTGCAGAATAGTGGCCTCTCAATAAACCTTTACATCCTTGTGAAAGTTCGAATTGTTTTCCATTGCTGAAGTGGTGGGATGGGGTGGGGGTGATCAGGAATTCTGAGATTTGTAAGCGCTGCGTTCTTTAACGGAAATTGAGCCCTATTTTGAGGGAAATTAGTTTTGCAGACTTCGTTAAAAAAAAAAAAAAGCTAAAACTTTTGTTCACCAGCTGCTCAGCTTTTCAGTCTGGGTCTGAGCTGGAACCTGCTGCAAGCGTTTGACGGTAAGACTTTCTTTGCCGATATGTTTTGGGAATCTAATATTGTTTTAGACTTCGAAATGGGGTGTTCTTCAGGTTGCACGTTTCTAAGGGTTTTAAGCACTCCCAGGATGGCGTCCAGGGTTTAAATCTTAAGAATGTTTCTTCCTGCCACTCCCCACGCCCTTGGCTCTTTAAGGATAAAAAAAGGAGGGGGTATATTCTTCTAATATGGTCGGAATATTTTTTGAATTTTCATTGTGTTTATGGTTTCAATATGTGCTCTGATATTAAAACTTGAAGTACAAAGAGCAACACTAAACTTCCCAAACTTGAGTAGCTCCTCTATAGGGATTATGGGTGAATGCATTAAAGGCTTTATCCAAGGAGAAATTTAGGCAACCATCTCCATAAACAGTAACCAGAAATATTTACATAATATAATGGTGTCTACTAAAAGCATTATGGAAAATGTCAGACAAGGCTAAATAAAGATACACTCGATCTACACAGATCAACAAAAAAACATCCATAAAGGTCCCCTTTTGGTTTGCATTACGGTGGTTTAGAGGGAGCAAAGCAACTGAGAAATGAATGGGTTTGAATTTAACCAGTGTGCTTCAGGTAACTAGCAAATTCCAAACACTAACTTTTCATCTCCAGGAGCTGCCAATTCTCCTTGAACCTGCCGAGTGATTGTGCTGGTTTTTTTCTCACTTACTGTGTCAGATGTTAACAACATGTCCAGAAATTTCTCTACAACCTGCCTCAGTCAGTCAGCCTCTGGAACCATGGGGCTAGAAGATTGAGAAAGAAAAGTTACAAAAGATTAGAAAAAAAAGAAGTCTCTTTGAAAAGTGTGCAATTAGAACAAAGCTAGCAGGGAAGGTCTTTTTAATTGAAGACTCAAAACACATAATATCAGTAAAAATGATGAAGTCTAGATTTCTAATAGAAAACATAAGAAAAAGTGTGTTTCAAAGAAAGAAGGTCTTGATGCAGTCCAGCATTAAATACTACTTTTTTTTTATTTTTCTCTGAATTTCCAAATACATATTAATTATTCCATAAAGTTATTTTACAGAATTTTCACTTCCTAGAATATTTGTAATAAGAAAAATATTTTTATTTTCTAAGCCATAGAAAGACTTTTTAAATGTCCCAACAACAGGAAAAATTCCTAACATTTCCTGTAACAGCTACTTCAGTGTCCACATCTATATCCCAATAGTGAAAGATGCCTTTTTATATTTAATGGCTAGTTATATTATGAAGAATGGTAAAAATTATAAAATTTATTATAGAATTTTTATAGCTTTCATTTTAAACTATAAGTAGTCTAGTCTTTATCCTATATTTACACTATATTTGAACTTTCCTGAAAAATGTTCTATTAATATCAATATTTCATGCAAAATTTTAGTATTGAGCAGTGCATTATAACACGAGCTTGAATATATGAATATTGTAAGCTGCTACTCTTTTCCAAAATATGTAATCAAAACTATTTAAGCATGTGCTAGGCTCTTTAAATTTGACAAATATGGTCATCTATTATTCCTTTTGTTTATTCAATAATAAAGGCAGAGATTTTTTAAAATTCAGATTATTTTATTTCAAAGAATCTAGAACTTAAGCAATCTGACAAGTTTGTTTAAAATTTTAAGAATCACGGTGCTTCTTTTAAGAGTCGCCATTCTTCTGTACATTTGTGTCATGAATACGATGGGAAAAATATTTAAAATTTAGCATAATGTTTAGCTACAGATATTATAAACTTTGTCTTACATTTTATCTGCCAGACAAATTTCCTTTGCTAGCATATAGCCATGATATATGAATTTAAGTATGGAAAAATAAATCGGAATTGAAATTTGTCTCTGCAACTTGTGTTGTACATAAAAATATTTTTTTGCTATATTTCTCCAAGGAATAACAGTTCTGTCCTTCAGTTAGTTCTGCTGAAATTAAAAAAAAATTGAAAATATATTAAAATGTGCTAAATACTCAATGGTAATTTATGTGATTTATGATGTACTCCATGTTTAAAAACTAAGGAAGGAATTCCTCTTCTCCAATAATTATGCATTGTAGTATTTCAGGAACAATTTTGCTATGGCTAATGCATGTTTTTAGGTGATTCTGTATACTTTTACTGATTTTTAAAATAAGTGGCTCTTTTTAAATAACACTAGTTGGTCCTTTCACAATAAAATTTGTTGTTTCTATATTACTAAATGAATACTTAAACATGACTTCAAAAAGGTATAAAATATTGCCCAATATATTTTGTTTTCCAAGTTTCTGTCTTCTTCCTACATTTAGTTTTATTTCTTTCATAAATTGATGGCTTTCTTCATTTCAAGGATCATTAGTAAATAATGTTCAGAACACTAGCATGAAATATAGATTATGATGGATAATTTTAAATTTATAAGATTTAATTAAAAATTAAAATATTTTCAATTTTTCATTATTCCAATTCCTTTCCACATACATTTTATGAAATTCTAATTATCCTTTGGTTTGCATGTAAGGAGTATTAAAGAGACACTGACTGCCTCTCAAATTTCAAAAACTTCTAAATGAACTTCCTTTTGTCCACCTGTTTTAAATACAGAATTATTCAACAGTTCTCTTACAATGCATATAGGAAATAATTACATTCAGTTCCTACATTTCCATTTGCATTCACCTTGTATGTTATTTTTGCTGATAAATGTATGCATCTCAAATTGCCTCCTTTATACACCTAACTGTGAGAAGTATAGACATACTAATGCAAGACAGTTCCATAGTGAAATGCTACATATTACATTATATATTCTATACCATCAAACTCATAAGCATTAAATTTCTATCCACTATTTAAGGGAAATAAACCATTTATTTCTCCCATGTCATAAAAAGCAACGTTATACTTTTAAGTGGACTGAATTTAAAACAAGTTCATAAATCTCGGAGGAAAAAAAATCATTCAAACTAAACACAGGAATTATAGGTAAAGCCTTAGTCTTCTGTTTTAAATTTTCCAACTTGAAGACTTTAACATGACTAATGTAATTCTGGCACAATAGTAGGTTATTCTTGTGTGTTTTTATTTTTCATGCTTCATCAATTTGTAGCTTGTTTTATTCTTAAAGTGGTTCTTTCATTTTGAGCTTGAGTTTATGATTTGAATCACTAAAACTCTCTGTGCTTTAGCTGTGTTGGTATGGCTCTCCCAAAATATTTAATTACACACTCTAGTTTTATATGATTCCAACTCAGCAAAGAAACAGCAGCTGCCTTTGATATCAACACTTTTGTTTGTAGGAATAAAAAAAAATGTGTATCTGTGTACTAAACAAAATAGAAAGTTAAAGCAAAACACGTGAGGTCTTATATAATATTTTTAAGAGTTTAATGTTAGTACCTTGATAAGCTCGGATTTGTAAAAGATTTTGAGAAGACAGAGTATTTTTACGCAAGGTAATGGCCGTATGAAGATGGATCAAAATGAATGAAAATGATTCAAAGACAACTATCTGCTTCTGTCTCACTTGACGGAAGGGTACAAAGACTATGGGAGCAAAATTTAGGCCAAGGGAAAACCAGAAGAAGGTGTTTAGCAGGTGAAAAGACAAAGGCATAAGACAAGCTTAAATATATGAAAAATGCTGTATTTGATAATACAAATATGTAATTCATAAGCCACGTACAATTACAGTAAGGGTAAAAAGATCCCAGGTGCATGTTTTAACTTAATTGGAATTTTAAAAATAAGTAATCAGAAAGGTTTATGTTTAACATACACATAGCATATATATTTTTGATAAAAGAGATACTATGAAAATACTGTTCTGAGAAACAGCTTCAAGTAATCATGTACATCGAATGCGAAAGTTCGGTACAGATGGGGTCAATGTCAGGACATGTGCAAACTACTGAGTCACTGAAATTCTGAGTGATCGGTGCCTTCTTGACTTACAAATCTGTAACCTGAAACTCATTGTAGTCAATTGTTTTTCTAAATTTTATTTATTTTTAGAGAATGATTTATGCTAAATTGGGATAATAGTATGTGGGAAGGGAATAAGCTGGTTTTCAAAAGCTTTCAGTGGCTGAGAAAAAAGAAAAAATAGAAACCTATTGGGCCAACTGCATCTTAGAGCACTCCAAAGTACAAGCGATTCCTACAGAATCCAACACTAACCAGAACCCTGGAGGAGTATCAGTTCAGAGCCCAAGGGCCCAGCGAAAGGCAATCACTCATACCATCAGCTAACAGTCATTTTTACCAACTACAGAGACCTGCGATCAAAGTGAAGCTTTCTCTATATTAGGTAAGAATGTATAAATACTAGATGAAACTTCTTCAACACAGAGAGACCACAGAAGATTCTTTCCCCCTACTTGGCTTATTCATTTTGCATGACCCTTGCCTAATAACCTGAGTGGCAGGAACCACCTTGTTCCAACTCCCTGTTTCTAATGACTAACTCTTGGGGCATAAATGATGAACCGGGAAAGAGAGCTGCGACTGAAAAGATCAAAACAATGCTGGATGACTTTATGATAAAACACAGTAAAACTTATTACTGATCTTGAAAGTCAACTGCACAGTAACGGGAAACCTGATAGTTCTTTCCTCTAATCTGGAGCATCTGCAGTGATCTGCAGCAGTAGTTCTGCAAATAACTTATGAAGGATGATTATGTGTACTGGTGACGGTGAGGTTAGTGTTCCTATGAAGAAGTAATCAAAGTCAGTTTAAATAAATCCCACCCGTAATCAAATACAGTAAAACCTCTACTTACCACAAATAACTTTAATATTTCCCTGATATGTTAAATATAGAGAAATAATAACAGTACAATCCTGACCTTCCAGGATAATTCTTCCATTTTATTTCATAACAGCTCTCATTTGGGGACGAGCGTCACCTGTCAATAGTTTACGACACGCCTGGAGTACTCCAAGTGTTGTTCTTAGTCAAATCTTATACCCTATTTTGTTCAGTTAAAAATATGATTTGATCAGAGTAACAATCTGAATCCCTTTGGATTTTTAAGGTCAGATTTTCCAAAGTATGTGGCATATCCTCATCTGACAGACTTTGCCAAGGCAAATGCCCAGGTGGCAACACTTAGAATTGTTTTTCAGGTCCAAAAATAAGCACATAATTAGAAAACTCTGTAAAAATCTCCGCTGTTGTATGTATGGTGACAAAGTTGTAAGTATCTTTAAAAAAGTTAAAAAAGACATAGAGAAGCACGCAGCAGCTAGTAAACATTACACTCTGTAAACGCAAGGTTGTTGGATTAGCTGTCGGTGTTCCTCTTTCTGTGACAATATCGAAGACTTGCCAATCCATGTGTCATTCTTCACGTAGACTCATTTTTTAAAAAATAGCAGATGCCATTATCATCTGGTGTTTGTGACCAAATGGAACAGAGACATGGTTAAAACAAAAAAGTGGGTAAGGTTTCTTGCACAGTACTGGGAATTCCAGTGTTCGGAAATTGCTAAATCCTACCTCAGATTAACAAGGCCCATGTCAGTGTCTCTCTAAAAGCTTCACTGCAAATTTGGTTGCTCAAGTCAGGAGAAGATGCCACCCTCAACAAACCCCTCCCATCTTACCTCTTCCAAATACGCAATCAATCCTCAAGTAGAATAGTCCCAATTCTACTTTAATATTCATGAACTCCAATGAGTTCATTACCAATGCCATTACTTTATTTTGTTAATGTTTATTTTTGAGAAAGAGAGAGAGAGAGAGAAATTGAGAGAGAGTGAGCACATGGGAGCAAGTGGGGGAGGGGTCGAGACAGATGGGAGAGAGAATCCCAAGCAGACTTCACATTGCTAGTACAGTCCCAGATGCAGGGCTCGAACTCATGATCCTTAAGATCATGACTTGAGCCAAAACCAAGAGTCAGACACTTAACTGACTGAGCCCCCCAGGATCCCCTTAATTAATCACCAATGCCATTACTTTAATTGGGGCTCCCATCCTTCGTGCTTCCCTTACAAAGGATTCCCAGTGGTACTCTACTTCCCTAGAGCATTGTTCCATTTCCAGAGCCAAGAGAGAGAACTGGTTTGACCCTTAGTTCTATCACTTTCTAACTCTGGGAGTGCATTCATTTGCTACTGCAAAAGAATACTATAATTAATTAAATATGACAAGGTTGTGAGTGAACCTAACAAGATGCTGAACATAATGTGTAATAAATGTAAGGTACATCTAGAGCTGCACTGCTGGAAACAGCATCATGTGGCTGTTGAGCATCTGAAATGTAACTTATCCAAATTAAGAGGTGCCTTAACATTAAAAGACTTCATGAGAAATTCACATGATTTCGAGGACTTCATGTGAAGTGAATAGGCTTTCATATGGAATGCAAGTTAAAATGGTAATTGTTGGGTACACTGGACTGAATAAAGTATGTTATTGAAGTTAATAATATTTCTACTTTTTAAAGTAGCTACTTGAACATTTAAAATCACATAGGTGGCTTACATTGTATTTCTCTTGAATAGCACTTATCCAAGAGACTAGAGGATGCCATTTAATGTTTTCTCTCTCTCATCCCCCACCTCCGTAATAAAAGGTACCAAATTACACATCTATCTGTCAAAATGATGGAGGACCTGAAATATCTCCGTAAGTTCATCCTCTTGACACCATGATTAGGAGCTTCACAATGTGGTACCATACAAGGAAACCTCCAGAACTAAATCTCAAGGAAACAGAGGAAATTCCTGGAGCAGCAAAACATCCTATTTGAAGGCATTCAGTTACTCCTTTGTACATCAGGAGCATCGTTATTAACTAACTATTGATATGCTTGGAAGAGTTAATTTAGCAATAATCTTTGCAAAGAAAGAAGAGCCATGTGTACTATCCATGATGGACTAGACAATACTGTCACAGTGGGTTAACCTCTATATCCTAAAGCTTAACAAAAGTTGAGTTCTTATTCCTACAAATTCTGATACAAGATGGTTGGCTCTCCACTCAGCAAGTGAGCTCATGAATTCGTCATCTCAATGTGCTTCTCCAAAGTATCACAGCAGGGGAAAAGACAGGTGGAGGGTTACATACCTGGTCTTACATGCTTTGATGCAGAAGTGATACATGTCAATAACTTGCAGGCCAGAATAAAGCCAGATATACCTGTAAGATGCCTGGAAAATATTCTAAAGCACATGACTGTTTGCTGAGCAGTACATGTTTCTGCCACATCAGGCTTTAGCAAACTTCGAATTTGCTCCTAAGAGACTTAATTCACACCACTGAACAGTATATTCCTGGAGACTTCTTGGCATCTTATGTGGGTATTTTTCAGCAAAGTGTCTGGCACAGAGTAAACACTCAATAATTATATTCAACAGAGCACTCGGATCTGCAAGTTTCACTTTATCATTAGGCTTTGGTACCCATGGAGTTGCTATCATAAAGTGTACAATATAACTGCAAAGAAAACTCAACTAATAAGATGTTCAGCCCAGCTTCAGTTTTGTTTTTTGTATTTTTTGCTTTGATTTTTGCTCTAGAGCATAGATTCATTCCCAATTTTCACTGGAATTAGAACATTTGTGTCCATATGTAATGAGAATACATAATTCCCTCAACTCCGAACAATAAGACATAATAACAATGAAACAATTAACATCCTAGAACTTAAGTTTTAATATCTACGTGTATAACTTAGGCTTGATTCAAATACTTGGTATATATAAATTACACTAAATACTAATTGTTATATAGGTAATGTCCAGACACTGCTATCTCATCTATACCTCAATAATCTGAGATAACTATATCAAATAAATATGAACCCTATCTCTTATTATACTGATTGAAATCTATATTATTTTAGTACTGAATCTCTTCCTAGTTCCAGGAAGGTTTTAGGTGATTTATAGTGAAATCTGATATAACAAGATAATTTCACATAAAATACAAAAATTTTCTAGAGCAGTAAATCTTAATTATCAGATGAATTATCTTAAAAAAAAAAAAAGAAATCCATTACAAAAATGCAACTCTGTAAAGCGAATAGTGAGAAGTACCGCGGTTATGAGAAATACAGGTAAAGGGGACCTGGTCCACTGCTTAGTGTTCCTCCTCCTCACCTGTCACAGGTTTGTGTGCGGCACCTAAGGAGAAACAAGAGATTCTAGAGATGCAACCCGAAATCCACTAATCATTAACAGATACAATCAGTCCAATAAAATGGCCCTGGAGATGCCAACTTGTGTTCTCTTGGCCCATTAATTTACTTGATAGGCACACTCCCGGGGCATAGAGTTGAGCACATGATTTTCTTTTATTTTGGCCTCAAGTGTCAAGTTATCAATTCCTTCAGATTTTATAATTTTTTAAAAAACATATATAAAGTTATATTGTCAAAAACTATGAGTGCAGTTTTAGTAGATCTATTTTATCTACTATTTTATCTATCTATTTTATCATCTATTTTAGTAGATAATATTTTAATATAATAACCCTGTATTTATCAAGAATCAAAATTAGAAAAAAATAGCTATTGGAGAAACATCTCCACAAGGTCTGAAAGGCACAATGCTATTTAGTAGATTCTAAATAAGGATCTTGTTGTAATGAGCACTGGGTGTTAAATGTGAGTGATGACTCACTACATTCTACTCCTGAAACCAATATTACGCTATGTGTTAACTAACTGTAATTTAAATAAAACTTTGAAACAAAAAATAAATCAATAAAAAGGATCTAATCCCTACAGAATTCAGTGCCAGAAAAACAGTTTACCAGACAGGAAAAGGATAAAAAGGACACACATTGCTAAATTATCAAGGAAGAAATCCAGATGATCAAGAAATATAAAGTACTGTGTGTTTATCCGTAATGAAAATATGAGCTAATGAAGATAGCATTGTCCAACTACCAAAATGAAAGAGTTTAAAAAACAAATTGGTTACGGTTACAAGAATTTGGGAAAATAATAGATCTCATACGCTACTGGTAAGAGTAATTAAAAGAGATAGCTAAGACAAAACAAGAAATAAATAAAAGACTAAGTTTTGATTTCCCAATTCCAGATGAATTATTACAAAATTAATTCAAAATTAATATGTATATAACCAGATATATCAAAAACTTTGTGTATAACCAAGCCTCTGAAGTAATATTTATTGTATTAAAAATACATATCGAATAATAAAAATTGATTAAATGCTTTATGACAAATCATTTTGATAAATACAATGTAACTATTAAAAATTATGTTCTAAAATAATAACAATGTAGAGAATAAGTTATGATATAATGCCAAGAAAAAAACAGGTTACAAATATATGTAAAAGATGATTCAAATACAACCACAGTATGCATCTTCTTTCATACATATTTTATATATTTATTATATATATTATAGATATGCACATTTTTATATCAAAAAATATACTCAGAATGGTAACAGTTTAATGTTACCTCTGGTTGGTCTTAAAGCTGTCTTATAACTTTCTGTAATAAATGAGTATCAATTTTATAATCAAGAAAATGACATTTTTATTTCTTTATAATTAAAAAGTATCCTACGAAGGAGAAAAAGCCTTGGTGGTTTGAATAAACTTTATATATGTGAAATATTCCATTATGAATAGGCATTATCATCACCTAATTATTGATTAGCTTGTGTCAAATGCATTGATTATCTTTGCTATATCTTAGCCTTAGAAACAAACTATTATTCTTCTCTAAGTAATACCTGTTGCTCTAAAACTGTATTACTATGCTATCTGCAATTTGCAACTAATCTGAACCAATTCAAATGTGAAAGATCCAATTGTCGGCCTGTGCTGTGAGGTAAAGCATATGGAGTGCATTACACCTAGGACTGAGACTCAGCAGTATCTGGAGTATAAACCAAGGTGTCGTCTTGGACAAATAAAGTCCTTAATGGCTTGAGTTATAGTAAATTTGAAACCAATTTTTCTCCCATCTGTGAAAAGCGAGATTGGGTGAGGGAATTTTTTTTCTTTTTTGGCAATGGCAAGGTTTAATCTTTAGTGGGGGTCAGAACAGTAGAAAGTGTTCTCATATTAAGGTATGACAAGAAAAAGTTCGAGTATCACATGACGCTTTCTATTGTCTAAGAAGCATGAGTTGCCGCAGTGCTAAAGCAAAGTTTACAGTTTCAGTGTCTTGAGATTTTCACACAACCTAGAGTTCAAACTGTTACCTTTTGTCTCAGTTGATATCATTTTGGGAAATATGCTAACGAACAATGCAAAAACAGCACATTTAAATTTCTAACATATAACCCAAGCTTTCTTTCCTTACTTGCTTACCGACCATGTTGAACAAGAAAACACAATTTAACATCCATTGGCAAAAAAGAAACATCCTCTCTCTCCCTCACCCTCTTCCTTATTTTCCTCTCTCTGTAGCACAGGGCTTAGAAACTATTATTGGAATCTTTAATATCAAAATACCCTTGGCATTATCAGAGTTTTAACCGTGGTTGGAAATTCATTGAAATGTAAAATTAGAAACAAATCTTAGAGCTGGAAGAGACTTTAGAGCTCTCTAGTTCAATTCTCTTTATTTAAAAAAGGATACACAGGCTTTTGACAACTTATGAATGACCCATAAAGTTTTGAGTTATGTTAGTAATTTGTTAATGGACTGTTACAAAATTTAAATCTCAGAGAGCCAACAAATCTGGTATTATATTTCAAAGCAACTTTTATGTTTGCTATTATTTATTATCTATCTCAGACTCTCATTAAGAATCTAAACAGTCTCTCTTAATTTTAGTTACATAGATTGCTTAGCTTCAGGGAGAAACTGTGAATATAAATAATATTCATAAATATAGGAATTCATAAAATCTAGATAAATGTCCCTCGAAAATGTTAGCACAGTTCTTTATTTTTCACAATTCCTTACTGAAGTGTAACATATATTTTAAAAAGTGGGCATGGTTATATTTTGATGAGAAAACTATTCTAATAATTTCTTTAAGATAGCAGACCCAATACTGTCCTCCAGCTTCTAATGTATAGATGGAAAACAAAAAATTACCAGCGGAATTGTTCATTATTCATCATGACTTTTCCCTCAAAATCCCACCAGATCTGTATCCGGCCAGGCCACAACTGGCAGTCAAAGCAATGTTAACTCTTTGTCCGGTGCTTGCTTTTGCTGAAGATTTTAATACAGCTACGATTCCCCCAAAACCGTGATGTCACTTAGTACAGACACCATAGTCAAGCTCAAATATAGGGACATACGTATATAGCATGACCCATCACATGTGTGTATGTAAAGACTTGTATCTGGGAAGAAGAAAAGTATAATTTATTGAAGCACTGACAACATGTCAATCATCAGTGATACAAACACCTCATACTGACTGTCTTCTACCCCACTGCTCTGACTGCATACACATTTTATGTTTACAATGTTCATTTTTAATATGCATGTTTTCCAGTTGGAGAAAAATTTTAAAGCAAAATTTGTTTTATATTTAATTCAATTACAAAGTTAATTCTGCTGTTAATAATTTGATGCAGAATTTCTAAGTGGTCTCAGTTAAATCTTGAAAGAACTAATCTGAAAATTGAGAAAAATGGACTGCCCTAATTCACATCAGATGTTAATATTTTACTCTCCCCTTAAATTTTTAAATTGTATTTTTTTTTTGTATAACCAAGGCTAACTAAAATTAACTGTCCATAAAAGTCTCCTTGCAAATATACATTAACAAGGCACTATTATGATTACACTTCAGGAAGATTAACAGCAAATATTTTCCATTGGCTATAAGTTATAATATTATCTCAAAGTCTTATCATCTATTAGAGCATCAACATTCTGACACTTCAAAAGAACATTTTAATTCATGCTAAAATAAGTCATATATAAGCATTTTCTTATACACGTAATTAACCTGTATACTATGAAGAGTCTGTTTCATGATATCTAGTGAATACATTTTTATCGTAAAAATGATAAAACTGAAAGGTTTATGGGAAAAACTGTGGCTAAGAGTTTCAAGACTCCAGAGCTACAAAACGTGTGTTAGATGGAGAAAAACATCATTTTATTTATGTGATAAATGTCAGATTGTTCCTCTCTTTTTATCTTATTTTGTTCCCATTCAAAAAAAATTTACTATATTGACAAACTGCAGCTGTGCTAATAGTTTTGTTTTGTTTTTAATATACCTGACACAATGATGGGAATATTTGGTTCTAAAATAGGCCACGTATTTCAATTTTAATAGGTCAGATAAGGAGCACCCAGGTCGGTTAAGTGTCTGACTTCAGCTCAGGTCATGATCTCCCTCTTGTGGTTTGTGGATTTGAGCCCTGAGTTGGGCTCTGCGTTGACAGCTCAGAGCTTGGAGGCTGGTTCACATTCTGTGCCTCTCTCTCTCTCTGCCCCTCCCCCACACAGTCTCTTCTCTCTCTCTCTCTCTCTCTCTCTCTCTCTCTCAAAAAAAAAAAAATTAAAATAGGACAGATATGGCTTAGGTCCAAAAGGTGACTGCAAATCAGTAAAATTTGCCATCAGCTCAGCATCTCTAGCTAGAGGAGATCTCAAGAATATGAATATATACCACTTATTTATTTTTAAAAATTAATATTATGTTGATAATAAGCCTTCATGGAAAACTTGAATAAGTGTGTCTTGTGTCTATATACCTGAAACTAATGTTATACTGTATGTTAGCTAACTGGAATTTAAATAAAACCTTAAAAAAAAAAAAGAAAGAGAAAGGGGCTCTAGGGTGATTCTATTGGTTGAGCATCTGACTTTGGCTCAGGTCATAATCTCATGGTTCGTGAGTTCAAGCCTCACATCAGGCTCTCTGCTGACAGAGAGAAGACCTTTTTTGAACTTCTTATATGTCCCTCTCTCTTTTTGGCCTTCCTCCACACATGCTGTCTTTGTCTTAAAAATAAATATTTAAAAAATATCTTAAAATAAAAATATATTTCTATACATTTTAAAATAGAGATCATTACATGTTTCATTAGGCACTAAAGGACATATATATTCTTATATTTGCCAGGATGTGGTTGCTATTGACTCTTGTTTGAAATAAATGACAATTAGCTAGGTTTTTAAAAAAAGTTGTTACAGATATATTCTGTGCTTCACCTTTTTTTAAAATGGGCCTCACTCTTCTATTTTAAATAAACATATAAATAATTGTTCATTCTATACTAAAATATGTCAGTTTTAATTACTGAATACCTATCTAGCTTTGCCAGAAAATTGTTAACAATAAATTCAAATGAGTGAGACATAATAAAATTCCAAATAGCTCCAAAGACATGCTCAGGCATAAAGGTAATATTTAAAAAGTATAGAAAGATTTCTGTCCTGAGAAATTGTGTTATATTTTTAATAGGACAAGATTTACACACATGAAGCTGTTAGGTAATAATATGAAGATACATAAAAACATATATTCTTGTGTAATTTATGAATGTAAAGAAAAAAGGCTTTGTGTATTATATTATGCAAAGTCCCCCTGTAGGAAGATAAAGTAGTATAAATTTGAAGGGAGTTTGGAATTTCATTTAAAGGGAATGTTTGTACATTGTTTGGGGCAGCAAGTGAGGTAGGCAGGAATTTTCAATTGGTTACATGTTAGTATCAAAGGAGTTGTTATTGATAGTCATGGTATACATTCTTCGGGGACCAAGAGAATATTGTAGTTGACAGAATCAGAAACATCAAAAAAGGATCCTATCTAGAGAGGAAGGTGGGGAGTTTTGCATTAAACACAAGGAACTTGAGCTCATGGCTGATTATTGAAAAGATTCCTTTACTAGATACATTAGAGCTTGCATGAGAAGTAAGGATAAAAGTAATGCTTGGCTGCCAAGTGATCAATGAAACTATGGTTATGGATGCACTTTCAAAGAAAGTATAAAAGGTAACAATATAAAAATAATAGCTCAGCCTTGTGGTAGCCTCGTACTTAGAAAAGGATTAAAAATCATAAAGAAGGCTTGGAAGACTTATCAGAGGAATTATTGGGTAGCAAGAGGCAAATAAGCACATAATCCTGAAAGCCAAGGGAAGAGAAAAATTCTACAAATGGGTGATGAATAGTTTCCAGTAGAGCAGAGCTACTGTGCAAGATAATACTTGAAAACAAGACTCGGAGAAAGATCTGCTTAACAGCATTGAGAATGCTTCATCACAGTAGCAGGGGATTCAGAATGTCAGGAAAGGAAATGGATGCATTACTTCTCAAAAATCTGTATATGAGCCAGAAAACAAAAGTACAGTTATCTAAAGGAGAAGCAAAGATAGTAAAAGTGATTTTGTTTGCTTGCTTTTTCCTAATAAAAAAGCAACTTTTAGGTTTTTTTTTTTTTAATTTACATTCAATTTAGTTAGCATATAGTGCAACAATGATCTCAGGAGTAGATTCCTTAAATGCCCCTTATCCATTTAGCTCAGCCCCCACCCCCACAACCCCTCCCACGACCGTTTGTTTGTTCTCTATATTTAAGAGTCTCTTCTGTTTTGTTCTCCTCCCTGTTTTTTATATTATTTTTGTTTCCCTTCCCTTATGTTCATCTGTTTTGTTTCTTAAATTCCCCATATGAGTGAAGTCATATGATATCTTTCTTTCCCTGACTAATTTCGCTTAGCCTAATACCCTCTTCTTCCATGCATGTAGTTGCAAATAGCAAGATTTCCTTCTTTTTCATTGCGGACTAATACTCCATTGTATGTATATACCACATTATTTATCCATTCATCTGCCGATGGACATTTGGGCCTTTTCCATACTTTGGCTATGGTCAATAATGCTGCTATAAACATTGGGGTGCGTGTGCCCCTTCAAAATAGCATACCTGTATCCTTTGGATAAATACCTAGTAGTGCACTTGCTGGGTCATAGGGCAGTTCTATTTTTAATTATTTGAGGAATCTCCATACTGTTTTCCAGAGCAGCTGCACCAGTTTGCACTCCCACCAGCAGTGCAAAAGAGATCCTCTTTCTCCGCATCCTCGCCAACATTTGTCGTTGCCTGAGGTGTTAATGTTAGCCATTCTGACTGGTGCGAGGTGATATCTCATTGGGGTTTTGATTTTTATTTCCCTGATGATGAGTGATGTTGAGCATTTTTTTCATGTGTTGGTTGGCCATTGGGATGTCTTCTTTGGAGAAGTGTCTATTCATGTCTTTTGCCCATTTCTTCACTGGATTATTTGGTTTTGGATGTCCAGTTTGATAAGTTAATTATAGATTTGGGATACTAACCCTCTACCTGATACGTCATTTGCAAATATCTTCTCCCATTCCATCGGTTGCCTTTAAGTTTAGCTGATTGATTCCTTCGCTGTGCAGAAGCTTTATATATTGATGAGGTCCCATTAGTTCATTTTTGGAAAGAAGCAACTTTTAAGAAGTTCAAGAGAAAAGTGATTATGTTGCCATCACTTTGCAAATACCAATATTTATTGAGTGAATAATTGAGAACTAGGCAAAAGTTACAGAAACAATAATATTTTTGGAAGTTACAGAAGGTGACAATACCTGGTGAGTTTACTTTAAATGAAGAAAGAGAGAAGTGTGCACTTATAAAACACATTTTACAAGTCATCATATCTTTTCTATATGATGGGATGGGATTGTGGAGTTTTAATAAAGTATCACTTTAGTATTAAAAATAATAAGAATTTATTAATAATAATAAGGAATATTACTTGAAGGTCTTAGTTTATCTTTTCCGGGTATATTTCTCTCCTAACCTTACTATTTTAGGATACTTGTGTTTGAGATACAACATTCCCCTAATTATCTACAATAAATTCTATAATAAACACTAAAGTAATAAATAATACAATTACTAAATTTTATAATACAAGATAGTATAATCAAAATATGGACATCAATATTTTGACCCTTAAGAACTTGGTAAAGAATATCAACTAAATAACTCTCGTTAATACCTCAGGAAGTTATCAAGCATGCAACTTTTAGACACCTATCAGAAAAAAGTGTTTTGCACTTCAGGTGATGAATTTTTAAAAGATTGTCTTACATACAATTACAAAACATGCTTTATCAACCTTAAATCATACTTCATCTATCTATGAATAAATTGATTGGGAATTGACCAGTTCCATTAAGCAACTTTCTCATTTGCTTAAATATAAAATAGCAAATTTTTTCCAATATTATCTCAAAGGAAATAGGAAGTCACATTTTGTATCCTTGAATTCCTGCATAGTCTCATGTGGGTCACGGTCTCAATTATTTTGAAGTACAAGTCACTATTTGAAAACACATATTAATCTGAAAGAACTTCAATATATAATAAATGTTAATGCTTATACAATTTACTCCATAGTTAAGTGTTTTAAAAAAGGAAAAGAAGGTGAAAATAATTAAAGACAGATTTTAAATTTGTTCTAGGAAATGACCTCAGAATTGTAGTATTAGATGTCTAATTAATTTAGGGTACCATAAAGAAATCTTTTAAAGATTATTTTAAAATAGTGAGTAATTAAGTAGTGAGATCAAGCATATACACTTTTAGGAAAAACAAACTAATTTGTCTTTCTGTCTTGTATTATGTGAACACTTATAAGAAGTAAGAAAATTTTGTGTATTAACACAGTTTTAAAATACTCTGCATCTCAAATAGTTTTGAAGGCAGGGAGGATTATGTACTCTTGAAACTGTCTTGGAAAACTCAGAACATGACTCCGTATTTACTAATGCATGGGTGGTGAAGTGTATAGAGCGTAAATGTATCAGTGTAATTTCATTCGTACGCTGCCATAACAAATTACCAAAAATGGGGTCGTTTAAAACAACAGGAATTTTTTTTTCTTCCGGTTCTAGAGACCAACAGTCCAAAATCAAGGTGTGGCAGGGCCATGCTCCTTATGCAAGTACTAGGGAAGGATCCTGTTTTGATTCTTCCTACCCTCTGGTGCTTGCCTGCGATCCTTGGCGTTCGTTGGCTGCAGGTGCATTATTCTTGCCTACATCACTACCTGACCTTGTGCACTGTGTCTTTTTTTTTTCTTATAAGGACACCAGTTATACTGGATTTGGAGCCCACTCTACTCTAATATGATCTCCTTTTAACCAATAACATCTGTAAATGCCCAATTTCGAAATAATATCACATTCCGAGGTTTCTGGGTAGACATGAATTCCGTAGGGACAATATTCAATTCAATACAGTGAAAGAAAAGTATGCCATAAAGAAGAAAATAGCAAGATTTCAAAATCATATATTATTGTATATAGTATATAACTTAATGTTTTTGAAAATTGATATGTTAAATAATATAGACATGACTAAGCATTCGCTTACATCCTGCAACATTTATATATATACCCAAAAGGACCAAAATCTTTATTTTGCTTCTTTCTATAGGAAAAATGATCTTATATTCAGGCACAAATGGTAGTCTGGTGAATCAAATGGTTTCTTATTGATTATTTGCCCCCTCAGAAAGGTTTCTTTGACCTAGTAAATGAGAGAGAGAATTCTCATTTAAACAACTGAAACACGGTTATACTTAATTTTTAAGGAGATAATTATATCTGGTATGATTTGCAATGGAAAAATAAAAGAAATATTCATTTTTCAAAAGGAGAGTTCAAATCTCATTTCATATACTTTAATCTCCATAAATGGAATTTCAGCAAAATTTTTGTGTCTACCTCATTTGAAGACAAGAGTGCATCTTTCATCCCAAATCGATACAGCTTGGAGATAGTCATGTATCCATTTCTTTTCACTCTCTCCTCTCCCTTTTTCTTTTTTCTTTCTTCTTTTTTTCCTCTCTAAATCTTTAAAGGCCAATCCAATACACACTTTTGCCAGGAAACCTAAATTGTATGTTATTTACTTAGTCTTCTACATATATCAATTACTGCATCTCAAAAAAAAATGAAAACTTTTAACACAGAGTATAGTTATTTCTTAATCATCATGCCAACGAGATGTTACTAGTTCGTCCAAGTTTGCATAGCTCTTGGAGGTGAGGGCCACATATTAATGTCCAATACTTTCAAATGCAATCTACGCCTCATATAAAGCCTTCAAATGACTCTCACTTTTTCTATGCATTTACAGACTTTATGATTGATATTATGGAATTGGAAAGTATTTCACCCTAGTGCTTTCAGTTAAGCATGTCTTATCTCCCCTGGGAGAAGAATCTGCTGGGAAGCAGCAGATTAATACATTAGGGAGTGAAGGACTTAAGACTCTAGATTTGTAGCATGGTCTTACTGCATTCTACCTCAATGATCTTGGGCCAACTATTCCATCCCTCTATACTTCAATATCCTCGTCTCCACACTGAAAATAATAATACCTGAAGTATTATTGGAGTGAGGATTTAATAAATCATTCCATATCAGGTAAATGGAACAGTACTTGGTAGAGAGTAAGTGATCGATAATTGTTAGCCATTGTTCTGTACCTCCTGTAGTCCCTTAAGCATTAATCAAACAATAAGCATCATTTGTACACTTTCTCACTTTAACAATCTTTGAAATATCTGATTTGATTTAAAAGCTGCCTTAGTGTCGAGTCATAGTATAATTTAATTTGAAAATTAATTGAAAAATATATATTCCAAATATTACTTTAGTGAATTTGAAAACTCCCTGATTTCTAGCTTTTGAAGAGATGAAAATACTTATAATTTAAAATATTAAAAAATAATTTGGCTTTTAGGCACATGTGATAGATACAAGACTGGATTCCAAAAATGGCATTTTGTAATATCAACAGATTTCTGAATAGAAAATATTGATAAAACTACTAATGTCATTGTGTTGTTAATGCTAAATAATACAATATTTAATCATGTGTAATACGTATAATATAAAAGTATAGAATTATAGCCATAGAAACTAGCATATGAGAAGAAATATATACCAATGAAGTATATTATTTGGATGTCATTAGCTAAAGGTAATAAAAATTCCTACGGAAGGAGAATTCTCATTTAAACAAAAACTGCATGAAAAATGAAAGCTGGAGGCCTGAGGTCGCTGAAAAATATAAACAATAAAATTCTAACTATACTACATAATATAACAATACTATCAGAGTTCATACTTAAAATAAGGAAAATAGATACTAGGCATTTAATTTTAATTTATTATACCTACTCAATAGGAAAATTTCAAGGTCTACTGTCCATGGAATTCCAATGAAATCTGTATAAAATGCATTTTCTTTTTTAAATGAAATCTTCTGAATTACAATAAATAATTGTTAACCCTCTCACTTCATAGAACAGAATACGGAGAAAATTTGAGTAACTTTATTCCTATAGCATTTGCTTTGTCTAACTTAATTTCATTACAAAGAATAGGGCGAACCAGTGTTTCATATGCAGTTCAATCCATTCGTAGTTAGATATAGTCAAATATTTCTAGGAAATAATTTATTCTAGAATTGTCCATTTTCCATAGCCATAAAACTCTAGCATTTGTCAGATCTTACCAATTCCATCTCCTAAATATGTTTGGACTCTTTCCCTTTCCCTTCGAAACCATCTATATTGCAGTTTGTAAAATAACTTCTAAGTTCTTTTGTTTCTAGTGTGACCCTCATCAGATCCAACCTATGGGGATCTCAGGGTGGCTCAGTCTGTTAAGGGGCTGACGTAAGCTCAGATCATGATCTCATGGTTCGTGAGTTCAAGCCCCATATCAGACTCTCTGCTGTCAGCACACAGCCCATTTGAGATCCTCCATCCCCCTTTATCTCTGCCTCTTCCCTGCTCACATGTACATGATCTCTCTCTCTCTCCTTCTCAGAAATAAACATTAAAAAAAAAAGAAAGAAATACAACCTACTTATTATTATCAGCAGAATAAAACCCAAATCTATTTTTTATACATGTGTAAGGCACACATATAATGCTTGAAATATTTAGAAAGACAACATTTTAAAGAACAATATTGTCTTCCTTCCCTTTAAAAATTCCATTCCTGGGGCGCCTGGGTGGCTCAGTCAATTAAGTGACCAATTCTTGATTTCAGCTTAGGTCATGATCTCACAGTTGATGTGATATGAGTTCGAGTCCTGCATCAGGCTCTGCACTGACATTGTGGAGCCTCTTGGGATTCTCTCTCTACTTCTCTCTGCCCATCCCCCGCTTGTGGGTATGTGGGCATGCTCTCTCTCTCTCAAAATAAATAAATAAACAATCAAAAAATAAAAATTCCCTTTCTAAATTGGCATATTATCTCTTTTTTGTTCTCAAAATGAAAATCTTTTGCCTTTATAAATTAATTGGATGAACTTGGCACAAGAAACCTAGACTCAAAGTGGCTTAACAAGATGAATGTTCCATTTATTTATTTATTTATTCCCCAATTTAAAATGGGTAATGTTTTATTCATATTTTCATTTTTTACTTTTTTAAATTTAAATTCAAGTTAGTTGATGTACAGTATAATCTTGGCTTCAAGAATAGAACTCGTATATCTTACATATGACTCCCAGTGAAGAACATTTTATTTTTTTAAATGTTTATTTTGAGAGATAAAGAGCAGGAGTATGAGCAGGGGAGGGGCAAAGAGAGAAGGGAGAGTGAGAATCTCAAGCAGGCTCTGGCTATCAGTGCAGAGCCCAAAGTGGGGCTCAATCTCACAAACCACAAGATCATGACCTGAGCCAAAATCAAGAGTCAGAGGCTTAACTGACTGAGCCCCCCAAGGTCCCCAAGAGAAACATTTTAAATTTCACATGCTAGTTTAGAGATACAGTGGGCTCTGGCTAGGGTTTCGGCTCTGCTTTGCAGGTTTTTGACTGCCTTGTATCCGCTAATTATTATCCATCTGGCTCCTTTCGTGGTTGCAACAGGCTCCGAACAGGAACTGTGGAACATAATTCACACCATGCATCTAGTTGGAGAAAAATTGTTTTTCTTTTCCATGGAGCTAGTGTTAAGTTTCTGACTGATTTCAACCTGTTTGTATGCACTTACTCCTAAGCCAATTATTAGAGAAGGAAAGAAATTACTACGATGGGCTTATTGATATCAGCGGGGAAATAATCTAGAATATAATAAATATTGAAGAGTCAATCACATATTCCCTTCATGTAAAGTACCGAATTTTTGCATGGTATAGCCCTAGATTTGCCTACACATACTCTAAATGCTAATCATGACAAACTACCTCTTGTTTCCTAAAAGTGTCATTCTCTTTTCCCCCATTAGTCATTTTCCCCCTTTGCCAAGAATGCCCTTCACCACGTCTCCATTTGACTCATCTGAAGCATTCTTTAAAGGTTAACCTAAGTACCAACTTTTCTGAATAAATGTTTCTGATTCCATCAGACTGAATTAGGAACCCCTTTCTTATGCCTTCCTTGCTTCCTTCAAGCACAAGTATTTCTCAACTTCCTGAACATTAGACTTCTTCCTACAGCATTTCAAAATACTAAGGGCCTGAAACAACTCCCAAATATTCTGATTCAAGGGATATGGGCCGGACTCTGGACAAGGGAATTTTTCTTTCTTTAACTTCTCAGTGATTCCAGTGTGAAGTCAGAGCTAAGAATCCTCTAGCATACTACTTGCCACATCTATTACTATGCACTTATCATTCTCTCCTACTAAGTTGTGAGTTTTTGAAGATGGGACCACATTTTCCACCTTTGACTGCTAAGCACCTGAAAAGCATGTCTGATACAAAGTCAGTACTCAAAATTAGCTGATGAAAAAGGCTGAGTTTCAAAAGATGGTTATTTCAATTCAATAGCTATTAATTGCCTACTGTGTGCTGAACTCTACAGGGCATGTTGTAATACAAAGGTAAATAATACACTGTCACCCTTGAGAGGAAGTTTTATTCAATACAGTGCTCCAAAATGAACATACTGATAGGGGCATCCGAATACCACATCTTAAATTACTCTTCCAGAACTTCCAACATCTTCAATTGAATACAGGAAGTTATTTTTTCCTTAAATAATGCTCCTTTACTACAAGTAAAATAGGGTCTTGTGAGTATATATTTATGAATACATAAAGTCTAACTATAAATAGTTCCTCCCTTTTTGTCTTTATACAAATATTGAAAATATAAAAGAGCTTCTATTTTATCTGAGCTTCAAAATAAAAATGCTAAAAGAACCCAGCAAGTTTTACTTTGGTTCAATATCCAAGGCAAGGCAGGTGTTCACCAAACAGAATGAGAAAATTAAAAGCAGTCTAACTGTAGAAAGTCCCTTTGAGCCACAAGTTTAAATTTTTTAATGGTTTTACAATCTTCTCAAGCTGTCAATGGAAAAAGTGGCTTGACATTGAACACATACCAAGTCAGTAGCATAACTATTTTATAATGTCTGATTGGTCACTGAAAAAAAGAGTTTAAAATTCAATCCATGTGATGGAAATGCCACTTAGAAAAAGACTATTCATACCGCAGTGCTGCAGGAAAATTGTGGTTATAACAGTTCCCATTTCATTCAGTAACAGGATTCTTAAAGAATTACAAGTCGAATCGTTCCTAGAATATTGCATGTTGAGTATTATTAATATAAATTTTACCATCATAAAATTCACCATTAATAAGAAAATATATTAGGTTTTCATTCTATAGGTTAAAAAAAAACTTTATATGTTAAATGAAGATTCTCAGATTAATTTATGGGAACCTTTTGGGAATATTCATTCATAATTCCTCCAGAACATTCACACATTAATTTAACCGAAACGTATTGAATACTTGCTGTTTTTGTTTCCCAGAGCGGAAGGGGTCTGCCTAGTCGTATGTTCAACTTTCACTTATATTAGTCATAGATTTTGAAGTCATTTTAGGAAGTGAAAGAGTGAATATTAATGATTATGAGTTACAGAATTACAGATTACCTGAAATAGAAGGGTTTATATATTGAATAGCTGTCTCTATCATGCAAAAAAAAAAAAAAAAAAAAAAGGAAAATAAAAATAAATCAACTGGTGAATTTTTAAAATTCAAAACCTGTTATAGAAAATCATTATAAAAAGATAAATGGACTTCAACCACATTTAGAAATCAGAAATATCTCCCATATTTTAGTATGAGACAGTTTTGAGGCCTGTATATTTTAACTTTTAAATCTGTGCTAATTTCAGCTAAATGTCAATGGCCTAATTTTGAAAAATCCAAACCCATTGATTTTTTTTAAGTCTATTTATTTTGAAAGAGACAGAGACTGCAGGAGGGAAGGAGAAGCAGACAGAAAGAAAGAGAGAGAAAGAGAGAGAGAGAGAGAGAAAGAGAGAGAGAACCCCAAGCAGGCTCTGCACTACCAGTGCTCATCCCACCACGGGGTTTGAACTCATGAACCATGATATCACGACCTAAGCCAAAATCAACAGTGGGATGTCTAACCTACTGAGCCACCCAGGTGCCCTCTCACTCCATCCATTTTCCTTTATGCCTGTTTTCCTGTCTACCTTGGGGCTTTTTCCTTGTTGATTAGCAGTTTCCAAAATGAAAATGGCAGAGACAAAGAAAGAAAGCATTAGAAATAAATAGTGTGGCCCTACCTTCATTACTGGCTTTAAAAAATGATTCAGTAGTTTTGTTTGGTTTCTAAAACAAAACACGGTACTAAGATTTTGTTCTTTCATTATTATTATTATTATTATTATTATTGTTTATTTATTTATTTTGATAGAGTCAGAGATAGCGCGAGCAGAGGAGTGGCAGAGAGAGAGAGAGAGAGAGAGAGAGAGAGAGAGAGAGAGAGGGAGAGAGAGAGAGGGAGAGGGAGAGGGAGAGAGAGAGGGAATCCCAAGCGGGCTCCCCACTGTGAACACAGAGCCAGACTCAATTCACAAAACCAAAACTATGATATTAGGATCTGAATTAAAACCAAGTCAGATGCTTAACCAAATGAGCCACCCAGGCACCCCTGTTTTGTTCTGTTGTTTAAATAGACTTGATAGCAAAACTGAGCAGCAAGTATGGAGTTCCCATTTAATTGCTGCCTCCATACACACCCCTTCCCTCAGTATCAACACCCCTGCCCAGAGTGATAGAAAGAAGAACCTACACTGACAGAACATCACCCAAAGTCCACAGCTTACCTTAATGCTCTGTCTTGGTTTGTATATTCTGTAGGTTTTGAGAAATGTACAATGATATGTATCCGCCATTAAGATATGATACAGAACAGTTTCCTGCCCTAAAAATCATCTGTGCTTTGCCTGTTCATTCCTCCTTCTCCACAACCCCTGGCAATGACTGGTTTTATAGTCTCCATAGTTTGACCTTTTTTAGAATGTCATACGGGCGAAATTACACAGCACATAACCTTTCCTGTTGAGTTTCTTTGACCTAATAATATATATTTAAAGTTCCTCCAGATCTTTTCATTGCTTGAGAGCTCATTTATTTTTAGCACTGAATAAAATAATATTCCACTGTCTGGATGTACCACAGTTTAACCATTCATTTACTGAAGGGCATCTTGGTTGCTTCCAAGTTTTGGCAATTACGCATAAAAATGCTATAATCATCTGTATGCAGGTTTCTGTTTGGACATAAATTTTCAGTTTATCTCAGCAAATATCAAGGAGTATGACTGCTGTATCATATAGTAAAACTAAGTTTAGTTTTGCAAGAAGCTGCCCAACTGCCTTCCAAAGTGGTTGCACCATTTTGTGAGCAATGAGAGTGGCTGTGGCTTCACATTCTTGCCAGCAATGGGTGTTGGCAGTGTCTTGTACTTTGACCACTCTATTAAGTGTGTAGTAGTATCTTGCTGTTGTTTTTCCAATTCCTTAATGATTTAAGATGTCGACTGTCTTTTTATATGTCTATTTGCTGTCTTTTTATCTTCTTTGGTGAGGTGTCTCTAGGTCTTTGGCTCAACTTTTAACTAATTTATTTTCTTATTGTTGAGTTTTAAAAACTTGTATACTTTGGACAATAGTCTTTTACCAGATATGCCTTTTACAAATATTTTCTCCCACTCTGTAGCTTCTCTTCCCATTCTTGAATTGTTGTTCACAGAGCAGGAGGTTCTGTTTTATTTCAGTGAGGTCCAGCTTATCAAATCTTCCTTTCCTGGACTATGTCTTTGGTGTTATATCCAAAAAGTCATCACCATATCCAAGGTCATCTAGATACACTCTTACTTTATCTTCCAGGAGTTTTATAATTTTGCATTTTATATATAAGTCTGTGATTCATGTTGAGTTAATTTTTGTGAAGGATATAAGGTCTGTGTCTAGAGTCAATAGAGTCTGTGTAAATAGAGTCTGTTGATGTATGTATGTGGAGGCTCACTTATATTAAGGTTTTAATATGGTTGTTTTTATGACCTATGTCTTTTGTGATAAAAACTATGAATGTTTTGGGATGACTGGGTGGCTCAGGCAGTGAAGCAACCGACTCTTAACTTGGCCCAGGTCATGATCCCACGGTTTTGTGAGATCGAGCCCCACAGAGGGCTCTGTGCTGACAGCATGGAGTCTGCTTGGGATTCTCTCTCTCCCTCTCCCTCTCTGCCCCTCCCCTGTTCACTAGCACACATTCACACATGCATGCATGCACTCTCTATCTCAAAATAAACCTAAAAAAAAGAACATGCTTTATAAAAGCATCAGACAAATATACAACAGAACACTTTTATAGGAACCAGAAGAAACATCTCTCTTTTACATTTTAAATTATATATTACTAGAAAAATAGTGAATAGTGATTTCACTATTAACTTGGGTAGTATTAGTAATTATTAATCAAGTTCACACCTACACCTAAACCAACAAAATGCTGTCTGTAAATGGGATGGCATAGTTCCTACAGTAAAAACCAAGTCATTGCTTTACAGAAATGCTGAGAGAATGGAAAAGTGAGGAAATGAAATATCTAGCACATTCATTCAGCTTCTAACTTAATAATTTATATCTTAGAAGGTAGACATCTATTCTTTAAATGTGAAAATAACACGTTTAGCATAAAAAGATATGTGATGTGAAGGGTTAAGAGTTATCGTCTGATGTTGAAATACATTAAGTGTCTTTTCCTCAATAAGCAAGTAATATCCTTTTCATCATGCAGTCTTAGGATGAAAAGTCAAAAGCTGTGGTGAGAGCGTGTGTGTGCCCTCACATGCTCCCATGGGCATACACATGCTCTTTTTCCATGTATGTGATGAGGTAGAGACTTCTTTTCCCAGGACTTTGAGAACTTCACATTTATATATCTTCCTAAATCAAGCACAAGATAGTGTTTAAAATGATGAAATACACGGGGCAGCTGGGAAGCTCAGTCAGTTGAGCGTCCGACTTCAGCTCAGGTCATGATCTCACGATTTGTG
This sequence comes from Paguma larvata, assembly GCA_030068075.1. Classification (NCBI taxonomy): domain Eukaryota; kingdom Metazoa; phylum Chordata; class Mammalia; order Carnivora; family Viverridae; genus Paguma; species Paguma larvata. Next base: position 44,959,643 of record CM057834.1, read on the forward strand.
AGTTCGAGCCCCGCATCGGGCTCTGTGCTGACAGCTCGGAGCCTGAAGCTTACTTCAGATGGTGTCTTCCTCTCTCTCTCTGCCCCTCTTCCACTCGTACTCTCTCTCTCTCTCAAAAATAAACATTAAAACAAGTTAAAAAAAAAAGAAAAGAAATACACCCAGAAATGAGAGGAACAAAAATCACTGACAAAAAAACATTATATAGAAGAGAGTTAAGTATATGGGTGGAGAAGATACACTGATTAAAGTTTTGGTGGATCTAGCTCTACACAGACACTATTTCAATAACTTGTCCATATTTTCTCTTTTCTATCCTAGGTATATTATTAAAATAATCAGATTTCCCTTTTCTTTTTCCTTTCAACCCCTGATCCATTTTCCAGTCCCCCAGTGATTCCATGTCAGCATGCTATGTTCTTGACTAGACAAACAGTACACAGATTTATTCCTACAGAAAAAATCTCTGGTAAAATCATAGAGTGTCTGCTTGAATAATACCCAAAAGTTAACTGCATGCTTTCCACTGGCCAGAAATAACTCACAGAAAATGAATCCACAAAGCAGTCAATGGAATATTAGAACCCTCTTGGGGAGCCATTGTACTATGAGAGAAATCTGTTAGAAAACCAACCTTCATTTTACACACACACACACACACACACACACACACACACACACACACACAGAATTGTGTTTGGTATAAACTCAGGTAAGAATAAGTCACACTATTGATCTGTGAAAAATTTCCACTTGAGGTCATACATTGTTGTCTTAATATTCTTTTCATCCACACTGTATCATGGTGAAAACATCTGACATCCATTTATTGGAGTTGTAGCAATGACAATGAACTGGACTGTAGTATCCTAAAAGGAGAATGGTCTGACTCTTACAAACTGACATGCATTGGAAGTTGTAATACGGATAATCTAGAATAATATGGAAAGTTATTAATAAGGGATGTATGTCCCTTAAACTTCATCCTAGAATTTATTTCAGGGGGAAGAAAAATCTCACACTTTCTGTGCATACAGAGATTCTGTATTTCTGAGATTAAACATTAATTTGACAAATTTCTTTTATTAAAGTCACTTTGAAATTTGGTGGCAGGGCCAGAGCTAAAGGTATGAAAAAATGAAGACAAAAATAAAATTTTTAGAAATAATACTCAATTTGTCATATGGGAAAAATCATTAACTTTTTGAGTAAAAATGTTTACTATTGTCTTATCATCGTTCTGCCAATGTGCAGATTCATGGTTTTATGCTGACATGTTGTGTTCTAATTTTTGAGTTATTTTTAGGACTTCACACACTTTTGAAACTTTCTATGACCAGACTTGGGACTAATGTCCCTGAAAACAAAGAAAGGTAATTTTGATGAAGGACATCAGTTTACAATTAAAAGTGGAGACACATTCTCCATTTGCATCAATCCAAATAAGTGTATCCCTTTAAGGTAAATGTCATTAACAAATAACAGTACTCTAGTGCAGGGATTTGGAAAATCTTTTCCCCTTCCAAAATGATAATCCAGGGAATTTCCAGACCTTTCTTCCCTATTACGCTTGATAGCTTTCTATCTTATCACCTCAAATTCTGATGTTTCCTAGAATATCTACACAGTAACACACAAACACACTAACTACTATACCTACATTGTATTCTCTTTTGTCAGTCACATTTCTCACTTCATCTAACTTATGGATGGTTAGACTCTTTTCCTCTTAATTCTGGACAAGGGCAGGCTTTACCATGTCAGGAATGAGAGTAAAAAAGGGCAGAATGAAGGTGAAGAGAGCATACCCATGCCTGGCATTCCTGTACGTCTCTATATTCTTAATGGGTAAGACAAATGAAAAAAAGAAAATCGGAAGAAGATAAAAATGGAAGCCCCTCTACACAGCCCTTTCTCTCTGTTTGTTAATAAGTATGAAGAATTTTTAAATCATCAGTGGTCTTTTGTGGACTTCTAGGTTCTCCTTCAAAGACTGGAGAGCAACAAGATGCAATTGACTCCATTCTGTTCACGGAAGGAGACAGAATTAGAGTCTGGTGTGAATAGGCAAAGCCTGGAGAGAGGGTAATCATGTGGCCAAATTCATGCCTCAAAGGAACACAAAAAGGATGAAAGAAAGATTCCTGGACAGAGAAATTGCTCCTAGTAGACCCTTTTCCCAATCCGCATTTCCACTTCTTCCCCAGCCCTTCCAGAGCCCTTATCCCAGGTGTAGGGCCACCAGCAATAGCTTAGAGCTCATGATATGCCAAATACTGCAACCAGGCAAGGTGTTCATATTCCAGTGTCAGGGCTGGGGTGTGACTGCGGCCACCAAGCATAGAATTTGACTGAATATTCCTTTCGTTATTGATTGATTGATTGATTTGTTTGCAGTTTTCTTTATGCAAGATGCCTAAACAGAACATTGTGGGTTCAGATGGAAATACAACCATCATTGACAACATTGTTTTATTCATTTGTTCAATAAGTATTCATTAAGGCATTGAAAGGAAATATTCCAATTTGCAAGCAAAAGAGAATAAAAGGTTTCTTAAATGACCATATTTCTTAAATTGGTGATTATCTGAATATGGGTAGTATTAAAATGTGTATTTCAAATTTATTAATTTTTCAACTTAGATAAAGGCTTAATGTTCTCTTCCACAAAATGACAAAGAATGAATTTCAATTATTTTAATCACCATAATTGATTTACTAGGACTTCTCCAATTAGATGTGTTGGTGTGAGGTTTTCTTACTTTTAAAGCATATAAAATTTGTATCCTAATTATTATTATTATTATTACCATTTTAAGTAGGCTTCATGCCCAGCATGGAGTCCAATGTGGGGCTTGAACTCACAACCTGGAGATCAAGACCTGAACTAAGATCAAGAGTCAGAGATTTAACCAACTGAGCCACTTGGGCGCCCCTATACGCTAATTATTAAGACAAAATATTCCCTCTTTGTCTCTACCTATCTAGATAGATATGTATACACACAGATCAAGATCTCTCTACAGATTTATGCTTACACATAGAGGTAACAGGTAGAAATAGAGATATCTATATCTTGTAACTAATACATATCTTATATCTAACATATGTCTTATATCTTGTATCTAAAGATATTTATTTTTCTAGAGATAGAGAACTTTTCATTTTCCTTAAGAATTAGGATACAAACACACACACACGCACAACCTTAGCAATAAAGGTATAGGGGGGTATGTGTGTGTGTGTGTATATATACATCTACCACCTCAAAATGGAATACTAACTGGGAGAGTACTAAAGATTTCTGCCATAAAAATAATAAATAGAAAATGACATGATGTGAAAGGTACTTTCTTCCTATACAATTTTCGTATGATTTCAAATTCATAAAATACGTTCCTAATTTGAAGAAAGTAATCCTGTTTTTGAAAATGACACTATACCAAAAATTTTATTTCTGAGTCCAGCTTCAGATACAGGGAAATATTAAGAGAAACTTTACTTCTAACCATACAAATTTAACTTTCACATCTATAATAACTACCACATGATAGTTAAAAATCTCTATACTACCAAAGAAATAGAATGTTATAATATTTAATGTCATTTAGTATTAAGATTTAATTTTTCTCAATGCACATTTTAATTGAAAACACTTTTAAGAAGAAAGGAATGAATTAAGGAAAAATAATATTGAGATAGTTGAAGAACTACTGTGGGCGGTTGGAAGTAATAAGCTGAATTTCTGACTTCTTGTCAATTTCTGATTGACTGTTTTGACTAAATTTAGATATCTGAATACACAATATTATAATATGAATGACTTTAGTTCCTCTTAACACCTTAAAAATGTAACGTTTATATCTGTCATAATTTACTTGATATATTGGATCACAAAAAATATTTTTTTGAATTCATTAGGTGAGCATAAAAGGCTTTTATTCTGACAACTACTAATCACAAAATTATCCTCAAAATTGGAGGCATTTTACAGTATGATATGAGCCTATGGTTTACAAAGCAATAACCTGGCTATCATATCATCTTAACCACTTTAATATAGTGATAAAAGGGTCTTTTCTTGAAAATGAAATTTACTTTGAGAACCAGTTTCTAAACAATTGCATTTTCCATATAATTTCCTTTATTCAGTAACTTATTTCCAGTTTTCTTTTCCACGAGTAGAATATTTATTGTTTTAAATAGTGTTTCTAGGAAAACAAATTAGCTTAACAAAACCCAATCCTGCACTCTATAAAATGCTTATTACTGGACAAGAAAAGCTCGTTCAGGTTTGTGACTTGGACGCTGAATAGCCAGGACATTCTCGATGTTCATGATTTACAAATGCCATTACCATGATGACAAAACTCCGAACGGTCTTGGAATAATCTAGACCTCTGGTATTCTAGAACTCTAAATATTCTAACTACATATATAAAATATATATATGTATATACTCAATACATACATGTGCATACAGATAATTTTTCCAAAAAAAACACCATTATAATAAAAAAAAAGTAAAAACCTATAATAAAAAAAAGTAAAAAACCTCTGACTTGATTTGAAATCCACTCAAGGAGCGCCTGGGTGCTCAGTTGGTTAAATGTCCGACTCTTGATTTCGGCTCATATTATGATCTCAGGGTTGTGAGATCTAGCCCGGAGTCTGGCTGTGCACTGGGCATGGAGCCTGCTTAGGATTCTCTCTCTCAATAAAGTAAAAGAAAGTAAAATAAAATAAAATAAAAGAGATTTCCTTTAAAAAATAAAAATAAAAATAAAATCTAGTCAAAAAGATCATGGTTCTCTCTTATCAAAGTGGCACGGGCTGTATGACTACTGCGTCATATCTCATTCTTTCTCACACTTGTCTCCTGGAGTCAGGAGAACATATATTTGGATTCCCAAATTCTTGCCTCCCTAAGGGAATTTTAATTTCCATACAATTCTCAGTAGTGAATATGAACCATCATTTTATACTGCAAAACATTTCTTTCAATACAGCAAATACTAAAGATAACATATTTAACTGAGCCATGTTTTCACATGACACAGTGCATTATGAGTCTTTCGGTTATAGCTGGAAATAGAAGTAATCTACAAAGGCAAAGAAAATATTCTAACTACATACTTATTTAGGTGATAAAAATATTTTTTTTACATTCCCTCTTTTTCTATTTTCATATTTTTGGCAAGATATTAAATACTCTGCGATCTTCTAGAACTGAATTTTAAATTTTTAAAAAGATATAAAATTCTATTTTTTTAATTAAAATGTTAAAAATTGTACAACAAAATGTTATAGATTTTAATGCCTCAAATTTAGAATGCTTCTTGGGTGCCCATTTTATACATGGCCTATATTAAATACCATGTGATCTTCATAGAAAAGAGAGAAGCTGGGGATATTACCTTCAAGAATATTCTTTATTTGCTTTTAATATAAAGGTCATTCTGAAAACTACATACTATACATAGATTTTGTGGAATTTTTCACCTATAATTATTAAAAAATGGACATCCTTAGTTGACGGATGAGCTCTACTGCGTAATCCTTTGAACAAAGACATTCTGCTAATTATTATACATGCACGTTGTTTTAAAATTTATATTTTAAATATAGAATACAAGCCAATAGGCTATAACTTTTCAAGATAATTATATTTTAATTTATAAAAACACTATATCTAGGAAAAAAACTTCTAAGAAGTGTTTTAGTATTGTTGTTGTTGTTGTTATAAAATGATCCATAATATGTAGATATGGAAAATCCCTATTTTTCCAGTGGCCACATGTTTTGAACTTGTGTTGACTGAACCATAAAAATGGCTGACTCTACCACTAAGGAAATTAAACCTGAAAGATACATTTCCTTGTTTTGTTCCTCTTTTCTTTTTTTTCCTCTGAATTACTTGCTTTTGCTACAAACTTTAGAATCCATTCTCTTCTACTTTAAAATTAATTATTACCCTCTCAAATTTGTGAACAAGATAGTCTAATCAGTTATGTGACTGAAAAGTGGTAAAAAAGAATTCTGTGCCATATAATTTATTATTATTATTATTATTATTATTATTATTATTATTATTATTATTATTATTTAGTCCTGCATGATTTTAAAGGTTTAGATGTTTTGAATGGAAAAGTTGCACTGGGAATATATGCTGAGACCTACAGACAAGACAGGCCATGTTTCCTAAAAAGACTCTACTTCCCACTCTTGTATGATCCATCACTGAAACCCAGATGTAGGGAAAAATACAAAAACAAAATACGACTTAAAAAAGAAAAATTGGAAAATGTGCTTAAGTGCTGGAGACGTTAGAGTCTGTCAGGAACTGACCAGATTTAGATATCTTAATTACCTGGAGTAACGGCCCAACAAAAGTACTTAACAAAATACAAGGGCATTTCTGAAAATTACCTGGAAAAATCAATTCTTGGTATGTTTAACACCTAAGAACATTCCTCCAACACATTCAGCTAGTATGATATGGGCTTTTGATACTGTGAGAAAAGACTGCAATGATGTATTCATCTGTGACACTGAATCACACTCTGTCAGCGCCATCTATCAGTTGCAATTTAAACTACAATGGAAAAAGAGATTAAAGGCCTCTGACTGCAAACGACCAAAATAATTTCTTAAACCATGTAATATGCAGTTGTGTCTAATATGAAACATTTTATTTTGAACTCATATTTTTATATTTTTTCTATGGCCTCATAATAAATGATGTAGGTAGTTTTCAGTTAGTCAAAAGTATGTAGTCACATAATCCATGAATATAGAGGGACCTACATGTCACACAAAAAATACAGTTTCCTAGACTAATTAGTATTTGAAAACTCAATTATTTTCATCACAACAAACATTTTCTCCAGGACACTCAGAGTTTGATCACATCTTTCTAACTTTGTTGGTATGTCATGCAGTGAATATTCCATGTATCACTGTCCTTCTCTAGGATCCAAAAAATCCTATCTTCTATGCTCGTACAGATATGAGCCTGACACTTAAAGGTCTAAAAAGTTAGTCTTTATTTTTCTCTGGTGGTACTTGAAAATAAGTGAAATGAAATTTTTTACTAAATCATTAAAGCATCATCACAAATGTTTTCATACAGTTGCTTGGTTGTGAGTCTGTGGAATGGGAAGCACACTATGGTAAATTGTGCCTCGGAGTCCTTGCTTTAGTTAAAAGACATTAAAGACTGTCATGGGCATGTGGTATACATAAGCTTTCCGTTCCAAAGCTAACAGTCAATTGGCTTCTTTCTCATTTTCGTCTATCCTTGTCATCTTCTTCCCCTTTCTCCTCCTCTTCTGACAGAAACAGAGAAATTATTTGAGTATTTTTTAAATAAATGTCCTTTTGGGGCCCAACATGTCTCTCTTTTCACTACACAATTGGAAAAGCAGAAGAGGCTATACAAACTCGAGAACCACTCCAAACTGTGAGGTCGAAGGGTAAGCAAGTTTCCAAGATGAAACACAAACGCTTCCCCATGGGTAATCGAGTTGGCTTTGGCACTTGAATCTACTTTAAAGATTGAAGAAGATAATTTGCTTATAAGCATAAACAATAAAAAGTTGTATACATGAGTTACTTGCCTCAAGGTATTTCTTCTTTCATACATAATTTCCATTATGTATTACAAATGAAATGAATGAAAAGAATATTTGTTGGATCATAAAGCTCTATTTGGTTGACTTCTTTAAAAACTTTATAAAGAAGTTTAAAGGCCTACAAATAATGTTCCAATTGTTTTACTTTTAGCAAAAACAGAGTATTCAGTTTGCAGTTGTCCAGACCTCAGCCATATAAAGGCCTTTTCCTTTTTGGAAAGAAGTTTTTTATACCCTTGGTTGACTTCACAAAAAACAATCTGGGAAGCAAATGTAGGCAATTTAAACTAGTCGTATGGGTGAAAATCTCTCTGTCTTCATCTCACTCAAAATATTACCTAAATGTAATCTGAACCATTTAGAGTAGCTCTCCTTAAACCATGTTATGTTTTCAGTAGTAAAGACTGATAACTTGATAGTTCCCAAGGGTTTGATTCTTACAGTTTAAGTACAGAGTTGACATTACATGCTATTTTCCGAAAATCCCTAGGGCTATGTTAGAGATGAGATAAGTAAAGATGTATAGAGCGGTTTAAAAATTTGTGGGTATCTTCAAACGCAGTACTATTAGTCAGCTTCCCTAAAGATTTATTCATTCTCACATAAATGTCATCTTTTAATTGGTAATTAAAAGAAGATAATGAAAATTTGGCTTCAAAGTTCTAAGTATTTATATATGTATATATTAATTGTACTGTGAATACGCCATTAAAAAACATTTCGTAGGTATTATTTTTTTAGAGATTCTGAAATCATGTTTTCATTCTCTAACATAGAATCAAATTTTCATTACCGGAAAGGCTCTCAGTTCAGGCCATCATAATTTATCCTTTGGATTATGGTTCCCCTTCTTATCTATATTGCTAACCTCTGTCTCACCATTCTTTAATTTATCCTTTCCACAGTTATCAACCTGATCTTTCTAAGAGGTTTACTACACCATCGCTGCATAAAAATACAAGCTGGTCCTTAACAACGGTCTCTCGTGATGACATTTCATATCCTTACTTCTCTATCTCAAACCCAAAACTTAGTTACACCGAATCAAAGACAGTGATACTATTTTACTTATTTATTTTATTATTTTAATTTAATTTAATTTAATTTAATTTTAAAGACAGATCGTGAGTGAGGGAGAGTGGCAGATAGGGGAGAGAGACGGGGGTGGGGGGAAAGAGAGAGACCGAAAGAGGGAGAGAGAGAATCTCAAACAGTTTCCATACTCAGCAGGGTGTCCAACATGGGTCTCAATCCCGCCAACCTGGGACCATGAAGCTTAGCCAAAATCAAGAGTCGGACACCCAAGTGACTGAGCTACCCAGGTGCCCCAACAGTTATTTTAAAGATCTTGAGCTTGCATACACATGCTCTCTCTTCCCTACACAGTCCTATCCACAATCTCATATGTTTAGAGCATCCTCACTCATTTTTTTTGTACCTACTAAAACGACACTATGAGAAATCTTTCTTGACCTCTTAAACCTCTCTATGAGAATGCATGCCTGATCTATTTAGTAACCCTAGCACTGGATAATGCCCCACGAGAGATGACTGATCAATATAAATTCACTGAATAAATGAATGGAAGACAAAATAAAGATATCAAGGAAACTGAGAGGTAGTTTAAGAGACGTGTCTAAGTCCACTCTTTGAAAAAAAAAAAAATAGCGCTATAACTCAGATGCCAATTTCATTCAGTGTTCCTTCCTCCTCTTATATCTTGATAGCCATTCCAAAATATTCTTACTGTCAATAGCATTAATTTATGACTAAATCTTAATTTATATAGACTGTCTTGGTAAGAATAATATGCTATGCTTTTTTCTTCTTATTAAACAAAGTGTGTATTTGAGAACAGTGCAATTTGAACATAGTAGCTTCTGCCTCATGCCTGAGGGAGACACCTCGGCTTTGGGAACTATGATTGAATGACCACCCTACCTATAAAGTAAGTAACCAGACTGCCCACTTAGCCCTCTTTTCCATGGTTTCTTAAATACTTGGGCTTTCCTGACTTTTTTTTTTTTTTTTTAAGGTTGAAGAAGTACAGCCAGCTGGCTAGAATCTGCTTCTCATGTGTTCTTAATAACTTTTATTTCCCTAAGGGCTAGCCTTTGCTTCTCAAACTTGGCTACAAATGAGAATCACCAGGGTAATTAAAAAAAAAAATACCAAGATGTGAACCCATAACCAAAGATTCTGATTAATTTCGTCAGGGGTGGATCTTGGGAGGTTTGATAACCTTCCAACTGATTCTGGATGTGTGGCTAGACCTGACCATCTCGACTTTTTAATTTTTCAGGTGAAATACCAGAATGGCATGACCTTTTATTCAGTCTGCAGGTCATTTCTGTGCACTACTTCCAGGGCAGGGGATGTTGCATGCTCAATATATACTGACTCCTCAAATGTGGACAGAATGATGCATTTGAAAAGATTATTCCTTCCTTCTGTTTTACTTTGGGAATGTGGCTAGTCTATAATGCCTATGAGGACCAACTGGAAGAGAAGATATCACTGGTTCTTTACCATCAAGGTGGGACTCTGTCTCGAAAAGAATATACCGGAATCCTATGCAGACTGGATGGTGGAAAGCACCGCCCACCCAACCCTCCTCTCCTGTGGTCAAAGAATATGGGTACAGAACAGGGAACAAATTCCCCTAATTTATCTTTAATTCCTGATATTTTCTTACTGAACTCCCCTTCCCCTAAATTAACTCTCCTTTGTATGGAATATGTGATCTGAAATAGGTCCTACATCCACGTTAAATGTTAAAAAGATACTGTTAGTGTTAACGAAATAAAAGAACAGCGAGAGAAGAAAAAATAGCACCTCACCCAACGATAGACGAGTTAACACTTTAGTGCCTTATGCCTGCGTAATTAGCGATGCTTCTCTGGAGACATTAATTTCGGGGTTAGTGGGGGTTAAGGGAAAGGAGATTGCCGCTAACGTGCCAGTGATATTCTGACGCTTTTGGACACTGAAACCTTAAAGTTATGTATTCTGTGGGCTAGTGGCCAATTTCAACAATGTGTAAACTGATAATTAAACATAGATATCTGACTGCAAATAAAATGTATTGCGTATTTGGTTCCACAAGCATACCCTAGAATGACAGACTAAGAGAGATTAGAGAGAATCGCCAGGGTAATCCCGGTCGCTGCAGGAGGAAGGAGGAGGCCACCGCGGCTGGCGCCTCTCCCTCACCCCAGCCAACTACCACGACTGCAGGAACCGGCGCAGCCAGAGACCCACCTGGCGCACAGAGTGCTCACGCTCCGCCGCGCCGCAGCAGCATCTGCGCAGCCCCGCCCACAAATCGGCTGCCGCTGAGTTTTCCTACAGCCCCTTCCCCTGCCACCCACCCCCGGGGATCACTTCCGCCTGCCGCACTGCCCGCTGGGGGAAGCCCCGGCCGGAAGTCTGCCTATGCGGCCCACTCTCACCTGCAGGCCTCTTGCCCCTGGGACAGCTTGCAGCCAAGTGCTGAAGGAAAGGCCCCTGGGCCTGGCCAATGGCAGCCCCGGTCCTGCCAACCCCAGTCTCCCACCACCACGTCGGCCCACAGCATCTCCCCAGAGCCCAAGTCATTGCCGTCCTCCCTGACGCCCCTTTTCCACTAGGACAAAGGCATCCGGACCCCCACCAAGGGAACCACAGATACTGTAGTCTATGCAACATCAAGTTCATCCGGTTCACAGATACTGCTGTCTGTTCACCTCATTGTCCACAAGAAATATTACTGTTCCTCGAAGGCCAGCGAGCATGTGAAGTGAGTAAACACAGTAAGGACTGGGGACCACTTTCCATGTCCCGCCCACTCCCAACTTATCTGTCTAGTAACGAAGGCCAGCTTTCCCACCTGCAGCGCTGTCCAGTGCCGCCCGTACCAGGACCCTTGGCACTTCATAAAGTTCAGGATGTCGAGCACAGCCTGAAGACTGGAGTTGAAGGAGCAGCTAAAGTCCACTGGAATTACCTTGGAGATTATCCTCTTTTTATCTGAAACATTTTTTATTTACTTATGATTTTTTAATTTTTTTTATTTTTGGAGAGAGAGTGTGTGGGTCAGGGAGAGGGAGAGAATGATGGAATCTTAAGCAAGCTCCACGCTCAGCCCAGACCCCAGGGATCATAGCCTGAGCTGAAATGCGTTCATTAAAATAACACTTTCCTTAAGTAATATGAATAATAAAGAGTGCCAGAATGTAGCTTTCTATGCACTTTGATTTTCTTTTGGTAAAGAAGAGATGTAGCCTTGGATGGACAAGTTTCCAAAGAAGGCTTTTCACCAAAAAGATCAGACTGCGCAAAGAACCACAGACTTGTGTGATGCAGGAAAAGCATGAACTTAAAGACGAAGAAAGCATTTTAAATGTTACTGATACGTCATATCAATAAGTTATCTCTTTTTCTCGAGTGTAGATCAGAATATTCTTTACATTAACAAAAGCATTTTTTGTACTTTTTTAAATGTTTATTTTTGAGAGAGATAGAGACACAGCACAAGCAGGGAGGGGCAGAGAGAGAGGGAGACACAAAATCCGAAGCAACTCCAGGCTCTGAGCTTTCAGCACAGAGCCCGACATGGGGCTCAAAATCACAAACCATGAGATCATGACCCAAGCTGAAGTTGGACGTTTAAGCAGCTGAGCCACCCAGGTGCCCCTTTTGTGTACTTTTAAAAGGCTTCCTGAATACACTGGTAAAAGACAAAAGAAAGAAAAAAAATGCTGTCATTTTGAGAAATTAATGATGATGATTGTTAATATTTATGTGCCAAAGCAATAACAACAATCGTTATATGGAAGATAACATGGAATTGTAAAAATCCCTTGAAATATTATTATGCTTTTCATATGGCCAAGTAAACCTAGGCTAAAATGACTAAATCACATGTCTAAAGTCCTATAGCTGAAATGTGGTACATGCAAAATGCAAAACCAAATGACTCTTGTTTTAGAGTCTGTGATCTTAACCACTCTGTTTCGTTAGACTTAGAGGAAAACTTTTCCCAATTTCTGGAGTTAAAGAAGTGGAAAATTATCCAAACTAGTGGCAATGCAAACCATCTGAGAAGGGAGAGTCAGGGAGTGTGGCTTTCTGAGAGACCACATTTCATCACAGCTGGTATTCTTGGGAACCCTAGTAGAGACTGTGTAAAAAACATTTAACATGAAAAAAATTTTGTTGATACTTCAGTGGAGGGTTGATTAGAAAAAGAAAGATAAGTCAGAAGACTATTTTAGTAATGAAATAAAGGAAGAAATAAAGACATGTGGACTTCGTTCATCGTCAAGATTTGTGGAAGTTGGTAAGGAGAAGTTACAGACAACTAAATTTTCAAACTAGTGGACTAAAAAATTATGGTGCCATTGGGAGCAAAGGGAAATTGTGAAGTGTCCATTATTTGATGACAGAAAGAAAAATAATTCATTTTTTTTAATGTTTATTTTTGAGACAGAGAGAGACAGAGCATGAGTGGGAGAGGGGCAGAGAGAGAGGGAGACCCAGAATCCGAAGCGGGCTCAAGGCTCTGAGCTGTCAGCACAGAGCCCGACGTGGGGCTCGAACTCACAGTCCATGAGATCATGACCTGAGCCAAAGTCGGCCGCTTAACCGACTGAGCCATCCAGGTGCCCCTCATATTTTTAGCTGGTGGTGAAATCAAATTGTAAGCAAAGATGTAAGATATATCTTTTCTTATTCAAGATTGTCTGCCTGTTCTAGACAGATTTTCTGAGTATGTAGCTCAGAATCTCAACATCGAATTTATATTTGTCTTATTCTTTGGGATTGTGTCTTGTCATTTCTAATGCTTATTTCAATAGTTGGATAGTACACTATGTTATGTCCTGTTTCCCACATGTATCCAAGGTCCTGGAGACCTGTAACTTAACCCAGTGGTTACAGTTTCTAACTAGCAGTAGCTCTTTGAAGCTTTATATATACTTGGATCTTTGCTTATTGACAGATATGCCTAATCCTCATGGTGCCATATTTTGCCTATCACCTAATATATCACCTTGATAACTTTCTCTAACCAAACTTAATTCCAAAGAAATATCATCATAGATATCTAACTAGTTTCCAGAGACTAGCAATTTCCAGTAGGGCTAATTCTACTGGGCCATAGTCCAAATAAATATTTTCTTTGGTTCCCCCGCATATGCAGAATTCCTTAATTTTGTTTAATATAATAGATGAAATGTATTACTATAAATCCATACACCAATAGCCACTATACCATTATGTTTCCTTTCTCTTACTTTTCTTTTAATGTTTATTTATTTTTGAGAGAGAAAGAGAGACAGAGCACAAGCAGGGGAATGGCAGAAAGAGGGTGACACAAAATCTGAAACAGGCTTCAGGCTCTAAGCTGTCAGCACGAGCCCGACCACTAATGCCCAATGAGGGACTTGAACTCACAAACTGCAAGATTAAGACCTGAGCTGAAGTCAGTTGCTTAACCAACTGAGCCACCCAGGCATCTTTCTTTCTCTCACTTTTAAAACATAGGTTCAGAAAAAAGGGAAAATCACCAATAACCTCAAAATTTTTCTTTCTAGTATATTCATGAAAGTCCTTCTTATGTTCAACTTGGTCAAATTCATCCCCCATAAGTAATCACTACTGAATTTGCTGACTATGCCTTTCTGACTTCCATATACACATATGCACATATGCACTTTGATATATTTATTATATATATTATATTTATTGTATTCATTATATTCATTGATTAGGTTTTTGGTTTACAAATTGGAATCATGCTGCAGACATTGGTTTTTTTATCAACTTAATAAATTATAATGTGTAGCTTTAAAGGTCAATACATACTATTTAGCTATTTAGTAGTTTAACTAAACTTTGAATGGAGGTACTATGATTTTTCTTTCTCATTTTATTGTTTACTGACACTGAAACTGCAAGTCATATTTGCAACAAGTATTGCTCTGCATGAGGGTATAGGGGTGTGTGTTTTTATATATGTGTGCTCTCAGGCTAGTATAATTGAAGAATGGAGTCTTAGAAGTTGAATTATTGGGGCAAAGAATAGGCAAATTTTAAAATTATATACATATTCTCAGATTATTCCTCAAAATCCATTCTACTCAAATATTTATGAGTACCGTCTTTACCACACCCTTCCCAGCACTGGATGTTATCATTTTTAATGTAATTAAGTAGTTATGTTTAAAAAGTTTAATTCTGAGGGCTCAGTCTTTTAAGTGTCTGACTCCTGATTCTGGCTCAGGTCATGAATTCATACTGCTGAGATTGAGCCCCTATTCCTCCCTGGGTGGGAAGCTTGCTTAAGGTTCAGTCTCTCTCTCTCTCTCCCGTTGTCCCTTCCCTGCTTACAGGCCATCCTTGTGGTCTCTCTCTATCAAAAAAAAATAATAAAGTTTATGTTAAATTAATGAAGGTGGGGGTCTTTTTGTGTTTGCTGACTATTTACATTTCTTCTTACATTAATTTGCAACTTCATTTCCTTTATTCATTTTTAGTAAAATAATTTTACTGAATTCCTTTCAAAATTATTTACTAAGTTTTATTTCACAGATTTTACTAAATATTTCATGTCAGCATTATTCTTTATTAATATGTTATTGACATCTTTGCTTTGGTGTAATTTTTTAAGATTAATTAAAATTATTCCTCTATTTGAATATATTTTAAACTTTATGATTTAAACAATTGTTTAAATGGAATGATTAAAAATGTATTAAAGCAGCCACAATTGGTTTTCTTTTCTGGATTGCAATTCAGCAAAGACTACATGGAGACATAGACTTCATTTATCCAATGCACATAAAATTACAACAAACTCACGACACATGCATAGACTTTAAAAACGTAAAATATGTCAGCCTTGTAGTGTCTGCTCTTAATCACTGCAGTATGTTAAAGGAAATTTTACAAGTACTTAGCAGACATAATTGAGGTACTTACAAAGAATTTAAAACTTAAGATTATACTTGCCAAAAGTACTGTTTTATACAGTTCTTCGCATGGCTGATTTTTATCATATATATTGGAGACATGTATAAACAAGTATACCTGCTATATTGTCTGACTACAAAATAGCTTCAAAACTTTATATTGATTATAAATATAATAGTTATAATTGGAGTGTAGAACTAGATTTATGGGCAATAATTAGATTGCAGTGAATATATTTTTAAAATGAGAACTGAGGAGTTACAAACAAATAGAAAGTGAGAAATTATAATTGGAGGGAGATGCTCAAGGAGCAAATCCCAACTCACAAAGGGAATCAAGATAAATGTATTTATACAAAGGAGAATGTCCTTCACTCATTTTCTCACCTTTCTTTCAGCCCAATCTCTCTTAATTCCTCTAGAGAAATAAAATCAACGAATAGAGTTGAATAGGTCTATCCCTACATATTAATAGAAATCTATACCATTCTTTTATTATTTTTTTTCTTTGAGTAAATTAAATCAGCTAGATATTTCCTTCACCACTCCATAGCATCTTTGGCAATGAACAAGGCCATCTCTAAGAGAGTTTCAGAGTCAGAGAATTATAACCAACACAAATGTCCATTGTCTTCTAAGGGAACAGTTGGTACGCAATCAGGTTAATCATATGTATATTAGAATCAATCAATATGTTGAATTGATGAATGAATATCCAATATTTATTGCATACTTATGATATGCTAAATACAATGATGAGCCAAACCAGAAAGTTTCATTCATGAAACCCAAATATATTTAACAAAAACACATTTCGGTTCATTTTATAACAATGTATAAAGAATAGGATTGTATAAATAATGGGCTTTGGTTTCTCAGATGCATCTGGTCCCATCATTGCCAATTACTAGCTATATGACCTTGGGCAATCCATGTGACCTCTTTAATTATGTTGTCAGGGATTATTTCCTTCTGTCTTTCCAGAAAGTATAATGCGAAGAACACTGAACTAGAAGTAGCACTGAGGCTTGGTTTCCACTCCTTGCTTCTTACACCTACTGACTTCAGTGAGGCTTGTTTCCTTATCTATGAAAAAAAGGAGATTTGATCAGAAAATTTCTTAAGCCTCTTCCATATTTTAGGGCACAAAGAATCTTTGTCTTCACACTGAGTTTCACATTCACAAGGTAAAATTAACTTTCTTAGTGTTTGCTCATTCCTTTATTTTTAAGTTCTCTTGCATGACTATATTTTGGAAACAAGGAGCAAAATATGTTGAAAGTTTTAAAGTTTCAAAATCACTTGTTTATCGGAAAAAAAAAAAAAAAACGTTGCCGTTAGATTTCAAACACCATAGGAGTTGTTTTAAGAAACACAGTCTACACTACAACTTATTTCCCAAGGGCTCTGTAAGAAAGACCTCTCCTAAAACTTACATTTTTGGAAAAGGTGGAGCTGAACTCTCATCTGTAGAAAACATCTGTCAGAATGTATGACTCACTGCCAGAAGCCCTCTTTTGGAATCCTTTCTTAATAACAACAATGTATAACAAAAAGATGCTTTGTATTTCAGTAATGCCTTTATTTAGACCACCTTTCCAATCCATTTATAAACATGTCTAAGAAACACAGGCTCTGTCTAGACTACCAAACAAAAAAGGCACCAAAATTGAATAGGAAGAGTCTTATAGTGTTGCTTAACTGCTGTAGTCAGTAGTATGAATATTCGCATTAGCTTATTCCATTGATAATTTTCATAAAGACTATAGAAAAAAATTCAAATTTTATGGCAGCAGATTTCATTCAAATTTTTCTCAATAGGTTTAGACATACGTAAAACACCTTTACTAACTGTGATGGGTGCTGGTAGCTCAAAGAAACGTAGGCTATGCAGGACTTACCTACATAAAAAGATAAAAATCAAAACAAGAGTGTTAAAATCTTTTACCCATTTTAAATTGTATTATCTTCTGATTACTGAATTAGATTAATTACGTATTTGAGACAAAAGTTCTTTCTCAGATACAGGTCATGCAAATATTTTCTCCAGGTCTTTGCTTGCCTTTTTGTTTTTATAACAGTGTCTTTTGAAAATTAAAAGTCTTGTAATTTCATAAATATTTTAGAAACAAATTGTTAATTTCTAGAATAAAGTCTACTCAGATTTTGATTGGGATTGCATTGAATCTAAATAAGAATTTGCAGAGAATTGATATTTTAACAATACAGATTCATCCAAATTATGAATATAAGAAAGAAGTTTCTCCATTTTTCAGATCTTTATTTTATCCCAGGCAGGTTTTATAATTTTCTTTATATAGAACTCAGACTCCTTTTGCAAAATTTCTACCTAAACATTTCATGTGTGGTATCATTATAAGTGGCATTATTTTCATAACATCAATTTCCAGTTGTTTACTACTAATACAATAGAAATATAATTAATTTTGTAAATTGATCTTCTCTCCTTGCAATTTCATTAAATTCGTTTACTAGTTCTGATAGTTTTCTTTATAGATTTTGTAGAGCTTTTTCAAAGATGATTGCCTTTTATTTCTTTTTCTAGCTGAATGCACAGGCTAGAATCTCCAGTACAATGTTGGATAGAAATAATGAAAATGTATCACCTTGCTTTGCTCCTAATCTTAGAGGTAAAGCGTTCAGTCTTTCACCATTCAGTATAAACTGTTAGTTTTCATATATGCCCTTTGTCAGGTTGCAAAGATTTTTTTTCCCATCATGGATATTTGAAAGCTTTCAATCAGACTCCACAGAGAACACAAATGTGAGACTATTACTTAGAGGCAAACAATAAGGTACAAAAGCAAAAAGAGATTGCAAACAAGCAACAGGTGTCTGAAAGACATTCCACAAAAGATGTGCCAGGGCCACTATTCTTATGTATCTACCATACATATATCATCTTATGTCTCCATCTTGAACAAGCTGATCTGTGCGAGGAATTTTGACTTCAGGAAAGTTTCCTGAGAAGCTTCCACTGGCCATTTAATTGGTCAAGCAGGCTTGTCAAAGTGGATAGGCCAGTTGCAAGCATCAGTAAACAAACTGATCATTAGGGTCATCAGGAGAGTTTCATACCTTAAAACAATATGCAATAAACTCAGATGCCGTTATGTGGCCTAAAAGTCACAAACCAGACATCTAGGCATTCCTAGAGATAAAGAGCTTTTCTACTCTAGTAGTAAACCAACTCACTATGTCCTTATGGTTTGAAGTTCACTTCTGTGCTTGCTGTGCTAAAAGTCTTTATCAGAAATGGATGATGTATTTTGCTAAATATTTTTTTCTGCATCAGTTCGGACAGTCACATTGTTTGACCTTTGTGAGCTGTGAATAAGGAGAATTACATTGGTCAATTTTTAAATCTTAAACAGGCATAGAAATAATAAACCCTGAGATAAATCTATTTGGTTTACTGTTATATTTGATTTCTAAAATTGTTAGGAATTTTACATCTTTGTTCATAAAGGATATTCATCTTCAGTTTTTTTTCTTGTAATGTTTTTATTTGGTTTTGGCATCAGAATCATAATGAGCTTATAGAGTTTGGAGGTGTTCCTTTCTCCTCAACTTTCTGGGAGACTTCTGATGGAACTGGTATTACTTTCTCCTTAAATATTTTGTAGAATTTTCCAGTGAAGGTTTCTCATTATAGGTTTTTCTTTATGGAAAGGCTTTAACCAATAATTCGACTTCTTTAATAGATCTAGGTCTGTCCAAAATGTCCTATTTTTTGAGTAAGCTTTGTTGGTTTGTGTCTTTCAAGGACATTTTCTAGTTTATCTAAATCATCAAATTTATTGGCATAAAACTCATTATATTCCTTTTTGTTCTTTGGATTGGGAATGCAGTTTGTAGTGATATCACTGTTCTTGTTCTTAACTTTGTCAATTGTATCTTCTTCTCTTCTATTTTCTTTATCAACCTGGTTAGAGGTTTATGAATTTTATTGGTACCCTCAGAGAAGCAACTGTCACTCTTAATTTTTCTATTTCCACTTATTTCTACTTTCTACATTTATTATGTCAGTTCTTCTGTTTCCTTTGGGATTAGTTTTCTCAGATTTTGCATTTCTTAACATAAAGATTACTCATTTGATAATTTTCTTCTTTTTTTATAGGTTCTTTTTAGGGCTATAACTTTAAGTACAGTTTTAACTGCATTTCAAAATTTTTGATATGTAGTTTCATTTTTATTCAGTTCAGAATATTTGCTAATTTATTTTTCCTGTGTTCTTTGATCCATGGATTATTTAAAAATTTGTCCTAAAGTTTCCAAATATTTAGGGTTTTCCCAGTATTTCATTGTTATTTGTTACTAATTTAATTCTGTTTTGGTTAGAGAACATCCTTTGTTTAACTCGAGGCGTTTTATCTGGAGACTTCTTTTCTGGCTCAGAATATAACCTTTCTTGGTAATGCTGTGTGTGTACTTGAAATGAATGTATATTCTGTTGTTAAATTGAATATTCTGTAATTATCAATTAGTTCATGTTAGCTAGTAGTCTTTTTTATATTTTTAGAAACCTTGAGGACAACGTATTTATTTTAGCAGTCATTGAGAAAAGGATGCAATCCAGCCCTATGGGTGTGGATTTCTCTATATTTTTTTTCTTGTAGTACCATCAGTTTGCTTTTCATGTTTTTTAAAACTCTGTCATTTGATGCACACACATGTAGAACTGTTGTGTCCTAAGGCTGGATGAAATTATCCCCTTTATCATTACAAATGACCCTCTTTACCCTTTTAATATTCTTAGTTTTGAAATCTATTATGTCTGAAATTACTACAGCTATTTCAGCATTGTTTTCTCTAGCTTTAGTATGGTATCTTCTCCCATCTCATTAATTTTTTACCATTTCTGTATTTATATTTTAAATGGGTTTCTTTAAGGCAATGATAGTTGGTTCTTATTATTTTATCTGATCTAACAATCTCTTTTAATTGGAGTGTTTAGACCATTTATATTGCATGTGAATATTGATATTATTGATTAAATGACCTCCTTGTTATTTGTTTTCTTTCTGTCCATTTTTTCTCTTTTCCTTTTTTTTTTTTTTTTTGCTTCTTTCAGGTTGAGTATTTTATGATTCCATTTTATAAACTTTTTGGGTTATTAGCTATAATTCTACATGATGGCAAATAAGCATATGAAGAGATGCATATCTTGAGTCATTAAGGAAATTCAAATCAACATTACAATGAGACACCACCATATACCCACAGAATGGGTAAAATTTAAAAGTCAGATAACAAATATTGGTAAGGAAGTGAAATAACTAGAACTCTCATGCACTGCAGGAGGGAATATAAAAGATGTACAGCCACTTGATAAAACTGTGTGGAAGCTTCTTAAAAAGTTAAATCCACACTTAGGTTATAAGCTAAGCATGTAACAATTACATATTTATCCAAGAGATAAAAGTGTATGTCCACATAAAGATTGTACAGAAATGTTTACAGCATCTTTATTCATAGTAGTAACTTGAAAACAACTTAAAAGTCCATCAAAAGGTGAGTGAGTAAACTGTAGAATATCTATGCAGTGGAATTGTACTCTGCAACCTGGATGAATACCAAAATAATTATGTGGAGTATAGGTTGCTAGATAAAAAGGGGCTCATAGTGAGTGGTTCCTATGTTGGTTAATTTTATGTGTCAACTTGATTAGGCCATGGGATGCCCAAGTAGTTAATTAAACTTTATTTATGGTTGTGTTCATGAGGCTGTTTCTAGAAGAAATTAGCATTTAATTGGTGGGCCGAATAAAGCAGAAGTCCTTGCACAATGTAGATATCATCCAATCCACTAGAGGCTTGAATAGAACAAAAAATAGGCCTCTTGAGCTAGGACATTAATCTCCTGCCCTAAATGCTCCTGTTACTCACTCAGATCTTTAGACCTGGACTGGAATCTACACCAGTAGGTCTCAGGCTCCCAATCTTTCTCTCTCTCTCTCTGGCTGTCTCTCTCTCTCTTTCTTTCCATTCCTATAAAATTCTACAAAATTCAAACTAATCTCCAGTGACAGAAGTAGATCATTGTTTGCCCGGGGATAGGGGATGGTTCAAAGAAGTTAGAAGAAAGAATTACAAAGGCTAAGAGAAAAACATTTAGGATTAATGAATAAGTTCATTTTCTTACTGATGATAATGAACCCATAGGTATATAGATATACTTAGCTTGATAGATAGATATTAAACATTAAATATTGTAGGCCAACTATATCTCATTAAAGCAGTAAAAAAAATCAATATAAGATATATTACACTAAATTCAAGTGGAGGAAATCTGTGTTATGAGAGTTCCAAGAATTTGATGATCACTGAGTACCGGGGCGGTTATAGGAAATAGGAAACATAAACTGTGTCTTGATATGGTGCCTGGGTGGTGCAATTAGTTAAGCAAGCACCTGAGTCTTGATCTTGATTCAGGTCATGATCTCATGTTTGGGGAGTTCAAACCCCACATTGGGCTCTGCGCTGATGGTACAGAGCCTTCTTCGGATTTTGTCTCTCCTTCTCTCTGCCCCTTCCCTGCTTGTGTTCTCTCTCTCTCTCTCTCTCTCTCTCTCTCTCTCTCTCTCAAAATAAATAAATAAACAAAAAATCTAAAAAAAATACAGAAAACAAAAAAGAAAAAACTGTGTCTTGGCATTAATGGATATGTTCATGAATGGAGTTTATGGTTAAAATGGCCACTGATTTTTGATGGTGCTAAACACTAACAACTTCCTCTAACTTTTCATTAAAAGGATGTCTCCATATGGTACAGGCAGAAGACAATTTTCTTCTATTTCCCCTTTGCCTGTCCAAAACTCATCAATGGGACTACTTATGTCTTGTTCCTTAGTGACATCTAAGGGATCTCTCATGTCCTTACCTGGTATTATTTAGTAGTTAAAATGTCCAGACACACGTAATTGTTAAAACCCAATTTCATTTAGAATCATTTATCTCTGTACCACTCTCTTGTTGCACCTGTTCAGGTATGAAGTCTGCAGTAAAAAAGGGAATGTGCCTTCATCTTGTCTTTTTCTCTCTCTTCTCTACCCTTAGCTTGCTAACTCACATTCCTATCCTCTTCAAGGTGAGAAAAGTTGGAAGAAAAGAGAGGTGGGGGAAGGAATGGTTTTGCTTATCTAGTACAATTATGATTTTGCTTTAGCAAATGTTTAAATTTGACTCTTCTCTCATGGAAGGTTCTATTGTACTTCCAGTTACTTGAATGATAACATCTTTTGTTTGTCCTTTGCTCCCCAACTCATGATTCCTCTCTCATCCTTGGACTTCTGTATGCATTTGTTTAGGATAATATCAAACCTGCAAATGGTCCTCTTTAAACTGATTCCTAGCCAGCTCTTTCCCACTTGGCACAGTGTAGATTGCAGAAAACATTCACTTATCATTGTAGGACATGTGTGATGGCTACCTCATCTCTCTGTGTCTCAGAGATTCCTAGGCACTTCCTTGCTCTTCCCTCACTCCAAAGCATATATTGTGAAGGCCTCCAAATGGCTTGATTAAAACTCTCTGAGTGACTTCAGTTAAGAATGAGGTACCAACCTTGTTTTTCTCACTCTTTGAGTAGAGGGAAGTTGGGCGGGGGGCAGGGTGTGAATGGAGTGAATGCCATAGCAGTTCAACAACTTTATCCAAAGATGAAAAAAATATCTCTTAGCTTCTTCAACCTCAAAACTTTTATACTCTGATGAATATTTAACTAGAGCTTGAAAAAAATTTTTCATTTTTCTTTCCTTACTGTTTTCTTTGCTAGTCCAAAGTAGGCAGTGTATCACCTCAGTGTGGAATGTGGAAGCACTTGCTTGCTATTGTTTTCTTCTTGGAATGTGAAGTCTCAGCCAGAACTAAAACAGAAAGGTTTTCATTTGTAACATCCTGTTAGAAGAATATATATTGCTAAGGATAGGATGTAATTGAATTTGACTATCAAAATCTGTGGTTCTCAGAACATGAGATTGCAAGAGACATCATTTAATAGCATCTTGAAAGTATGTGTGATTAGAATTAGAATAAATATATATATATATACATATACATATATACATAATATATATATCTATAGAGAGAGAGTTTATTTGTATTTATTTCATACTCTGTGTCAATATGGTATTAGGGTTTGATTTGGATCACAAAACAAGATAATGTAGAACTGTGAAAATGTCAAAATGTTAGAAAATAATCTTATTAATATAATAGTTTTCCATGGAAGCTATCAAAATAAAAATTACATTTTGAAAAATAGCTGTTCTCTTTAATATTACAGATTTATCCAAATTGACATTAAAAAAATGACCTGCCTCTTGCAACTAATAGTGCATGATTGATTCTTTTGGGCATGGGATAATATGACCAAATGCCAAATAGTTTTATTATGCCTTGAAGTTATCAGTCAGAGTTTGAGGATGAAAAATTCATAACAAATTAAAATGATAAAGTCTTTAAAACTGTTTCATAAAGCAGAGGGAAATAGCTATAAACTTGCTAAGATGTGTATCAAAGACAAAAATCTAGACAAGTAAGGAAAATGATTCTCTTCAGGCATTCCAATAAGGAGAGCACCCAAGATCTCATCAGAATTTCTTAGCTGGATGGTTTTTGCTTTGGACATATATAAGCAGGAATAAACAATTTATGGGATAATTATATAATAAAGACTGTTTTCATAATCAGAGAGAGTCTCAGTCAGCTGAATAAGACATATTTATCTTTGTGTCTAGCTAGTATGAGGAAATAAACATTTCTGCGAATCATTTGTGAGATAAAAAATGGGAATTTCAAAGGTCTGTATCTGACCTTGTAAAAATTAAGGAAGGGTTATCTGCGAGTCTTAGGGGAGTCACCAAAAAAGACTGAACTGAGAGTTTTATACAAGGCATGTGGGGAAGGGTGGTTCTTTGTTGTAAGCCATTTCCTGGGATACAAAACTTTGGAAGACTAGAAAATAAAGTAGTGTCGGAGATTTCCTAACCACCACTTTTTTCTGGGAGCAAAAAGGTCAGGTTAAGGTCAGCAATGTCCTAGTTACTTCTGGGAAGGGACGAGAAGTTTCAATTAGCAAATATTTCTTTCTGTAATTTTTTAAAAAATGATGGCATTGGTGTTTTACAAATAGACAAATCGTCTCAACTTCCTGCTTAACACATCAAGAGCTTGGAATTCATCAATCCCCTTCTCACAACAAGAAAAAAGCTGAACTAACTGAAAATCAAAAACTCTATGGTTAGGTTTGAGGGAAGATGGTAGGTAAAGGGGAATGGGAGGTACAAGCTTCCATTTATGGAATGAATAAATCACCAGGATACAAGGCACAACATAGAGAATACAGTCAGTAGGACTATAACAGTGTTTTATGGTGACAGATGGTAGCTGTGCTTGTGGTGAGCACACCATAATGTACAGACCTGTTGAATCAGTATGTTGCACACCTGAAACTAATGTAACGTTGTGTGTCAACTATACTTCAATAAAACCACCACTACAACTCTACCTAGAATCATCAGAGAATTGAAGTTACAGGGCAGAACACTGCCCTGAAAACTAGAGACAAGGGAATGCACAGTTCACAGTGTACCAAGAACAGAAACAGCCACAGACAACAACAACAGGTTGTAATATTTATGTTTATAACATTTTGCCTAGAGTTAACAATGATATATTATACACTTAATTTCTTAAGAAGGTAAATCTCATATTCAATGCTCTTTCCACAATAAAATATTAAAAAAAAACACCACAAGTGTAAGCAACTAATTGCTAGCGACTCATCTTGGGCTACCTTGAGAGATTAAAAACTCCTGGACTAAGCCTGAAAGGAGCTGCTGTAAGTTCTGAGTTTTACCCCCAGGAAGTCAAATTCCTCAAGATGAAAATCAGAAGAAAATTCTATCATGCTCTGGCAGGGAGGCACGGAATGGTGAGTAACCAACCGGAGATATGCTTGTAGTATCTGTCCTTTATAACAAAGGTCTGGCCTCAGAGGAAACTATTTTACCAGAAATATTGTCACGCACAAGTGAGGAAGAAATAGAGACTTTCTTAGACAAAGAAAAACTGAGGGAATTTGTTGCCAGTAGACCTGCTTTGCAAAAAATGTTAAACATTCTTCAGAGAGAAGAGTAATGATACAGGTCAGAAACTCAAATCTATAAAAAGAAAGGAAGAGCATGAGAAAAGGAAATAAATGAAGGTAAAATAAAACATTTTATTTGTATTATTCCTAATTGATCTAACAGACACTAGTTTACTTAAAATAATAGTAGCAACAGTGTATTTGTTGATTATAGTTTATGGAAAAGTGAAATGAGTAAGAGTGATGTTACTAGGGATGACAGGCATGAATTCGGGATGCTATTGTAAGAAATCTACCCCATCCATGAAGCATTACGGCGTTGTGTGAAAATGTATATCGATTACTTATCAGCATGTGTTAAAACTCTAGGGCAAAACAATTATAGCTGTTTTGTTCAGAGAAATGAGAAAATGGAGTCATATTAAATGCTGAACTAAACCAGAAAAGAGGGGAGGGGACAGTAAAGGATAAAACAAAACCAGAACAAGACCAATGAAAGAAAACAGTAACAAGTATCATATAATTTAAGACTTAAATATGTTTAAAAATTAGGTAATATTAAAAAATATACCATGCTAGCAGTAATCAAAATAAAGTTAGAGGAATGATATTCATTCCAGGTAAAGCATACTTCAGAGTAAGAAAAATGATCAGGGATAAAGAGGACATTACATAAGCATAAAGTTCTCCAAGAAGCATACAGTCTCCAAGAAGAGATAACAATCTTTAATATGTATATGCCTAACAACACGATGTCAAAATACTCAAGACAAAAACGGACTGAACATCAAGGAGAAAGAGACACATCCACTACTATTGTCACAAACTTCAACGTCCCTCTATTGGTCGTTGATAGTTCCAGTGGGCAGAAAATCAGGCACATAGTTGAACTAAACAGCACCACCAATCAACTGAATCCAATTGACATTTATAAAGTATTTCATCCAACATCAGAACACACATCCTTCTCAAGTTCATAGGGAACATTAGACTATATTCTGGACCGTGTAACACACCTTAACAAATTTAAAAGAGAAATCATATGAAGTGTGCTCTCAGTTCCCAATGGAACTAAACTAAAAATAAATATAAATAACGGAATGATAGCTGGAAATTCCCCAAATATTTGGAGATTAGATAACATACTTCTAAATAACACATTATGCAAATAAGAAATCTCAAGAGAAATTAAAATATATTTTCAACTAAACGGAAATAAAAACACAACACATCAAAATTTATAGGATACAGTGATAACAATGCCCAGAAAGAAATTTATGAGACTGAATACATGTATCGGAAGAGAAGAAGTCTCTAAACTCAAAAACCTAAGCTTCCAAGTTAGGAAACTAGAAGAAGGACAAATAAATTCCAAAGTAAACATAAAATAAGAAGTGACAAAAATAAGAACAGAAACAAATTAAATTAAAAGCAGGAAATAATTAGATAAAACCAATGAAATAAAACCTGGTTCTTTTAAGAGATCAATAAAATATATAAACTTCTATCCAAGCAAACCAAGAAAAAAGACAAAAGATACATATTACCAGTATAAGAAATGAAAGAAGGGCAATTATTACTGATTCCATGGTTGTTAAAGGAGTGATAAAGAAATATTATAATTAACTCTACATCCACAAATTTGATGACATAGGTGAAGTGGAACAATTCCTTGAAAGGTCCTGCTGTTGTAGGGACCATATTTTAAAAATCATTGTTTTAAATGAACTTAGACCACCATGATTTTTAAATGTTTCTTTCATTTTTTATAAGGTCTTTTTTTTTAACATAGAATTGCCATTTGCCACTTCTCTTACGTCTTAAAATAACAACAAAAGTAAACACTTATAACTAGATATCGCTTATGCATCTTTTTTTCTCTCTCAGTTATTTGTTGGTAAATCTCTCTGGAATAGGAATCTGCCCCATCATGCATGATGAAATCCATCTATGTGCCAAAACTCAGCACACAGCTTATCAATAACTCTGTAACACAGGAGAGAGAATGCTCTTTTTTGAAGATTTAGGAAAGCAAATATCTGTAAACTGTTTATTATAATAATCTATGGAAAGAAAGGACATAAATGAGAAGATCTATTTCATGTTCTTTCAAAAGATAAAGAAAAACGTTACCTGAATGCTTTCTAAAAACCTGACTTGATTGTGTTACTGGATAGGAATCACAATTGAAGACCAACTATGTTCTGTTTGACTCTCCTATATAAACAACAAGGCAAAATGCAATTCATCATAAAGTCTCAACAATCGTCACTGGAAACAAGTCTTGTGGAAGAATGGCCACATCATTGAATTTACATGGATGTGCAGGGTATACCATACTTTTATAGTGTAATTTGGCTGAAGAAGGAAAGGAAACAATTTCCTTTGTTGTTAAGTTTCTAAGTCTTTCATTAAGTTTGCTACCAAATTCTAAAGTCCTGTGACATACTATTACAACTGGGTAAGAAATAACATCACGTATGTCTCCTATAACAAAGGTAGCTTGTAAATAATACATATCATTCTAATGGTGATTTTATGTAGCATGATGTTAATCAAATATAATATACTTAGTCATACATGTTATGATAAACATAACGGAACACTTATCCATAGTTACCATTAAATAAGTTCAATAATAAAACTCTTAAAATAGTAATATATAATATTCTCCAATTAAACACATTTTACAGTAGGCATAAGCACATTCTTCCAAAGTATTTCCCTGTACCACTCTGAGGTGCATATGATTTTCCTAAATACTTTTATTCATTATATTGAGTTCAAAATTCAGTGACATATGTTTAACATTACCTGTTGAGGAAATTCCAACTTAACATTCACTAGTTAAAGTAAGCAAATTCTTAGAAACATAGAAAATTCTTATAAACTGTCACTACCTGTCACCTGTCAATGTTAACATTTTTAAAACTAATAGGGATACATTCCCAGGCTGGAGTGATCACAGAAAACTATGCCCAGACAAAGTTTGGGGAAGTTAACATAAAAGTTTCTTACAGATGAAAGAAGATAAAAGAGAACATTTGGAGAGATCTCAGCTGGGCCTCTTTCCATTTTGAGTGCTGCCTGGAATACATGGCCAGGACCCTTCTTGAATTCTGAGGAGGGACAAGGGCTGTTATACCTGGGGTAGTCATCTTAGGATAATCTAGAAAATTCTGTGTACCTGAACTAGCCAATATGTGTGACATAATTAATGTGCAACTGCCATCATGCAGACTTGTCAGGATGTAAGATCCATCAATATATCTAGACTCTAGAGTATCATATCAATCTGACTGGGCTGCCAGTTTATCCAGAAAGGCAGAGATACCCTTTTTCTAGCATCTCTCTGTAAGCTGCGAGTGGTCCTGCCTCTGTAGCCAGGATGTTGCCATAGGCAGATTGCAAGCAAGGTGAGATGTTTTAATACCTCATCTTGGAATTCACACTTCTGTTGCTACAGCAATATTCTGGCTAGGTATGTCTGAACTGTCTATCATTCTCCCCTACAGGCAAGTAGGAAGAAAACTGAACTCTGGAACATAATTTAAGCCTAGATTATCTGGACAGTAGGAATTTCTTCTTCCCCAAACTCTCTTCCCAGTAAAAACTATCTTTAACCCAGGGGTATGTGGGTTTCCCAGTAGTTGCCCTGTGTCATCTTCAGAATTTGAGTGAACCAAAGTCTCGGTTTTACCAGTAACCGGTTGAACAACTCTTTTAATCCCTCTGAGTCCTAGTTAACTCCTGTAATCAAGGAAGCAATAGAATTTGACAAAAAAGATTCTGAAACTAAAACCCAGCTCCAGTATATTCTAGCTGAGTGACTGTAGACAAGTTATTTAACCCTTCTGTACCTCATTTTCTTCACCTGCAGAACGGAGATGATGGTAGTTCCTACTTTAGAGAGTAGACATAAAAATTAAATGAGTTAATATATGTTTAAGTCCTTATAACAGAACTTGGTACATAATAGACACAATATAAGTCTTTGATACTATCTTTATTACTATTCTCAGCATGACATTTTATCAATAACAGAAAATTGGAAAGCTTTGCATGTGATAATTGAATGTTTCTGCATTCAATAGCCAGTGAAATCATGTAAAAATTACACCTACATGCAACTTTAGAAACATAAGTAGAGAAATTATTAAGTAATATACTATACTTACAGATAGTATTTCAGTGGCATTTAAAAATTTCAGTCAGCTATGATTTTCCATTCTAACTTTTCTGTATTTAAAAAAATGTATAGATAAATGTATCTTTTTTAACAAGAATATAAGCTACAAAAATACCTGCATCTGATAAAGAGAAATGAGAAGCGTGTGGAGAAGAGACCTATTATTTAACATATGATGGCTAGAAAATTGGCTAGGAAATACTTCTATCAAAATAAACTTCTAATGAAGAGAAATTTAAATTTTGAGAAGTTAAATGATAAAAAGAGACAAAATACAAGGGAGAATTAAGAAATCTCTAAATAAGGACAGATTTTGTAAGGTTAATGCATCACAACAATATTGTAGAGATGAAACAGGACTTCTGGTACAGTGGAGTGAAAACTTTGTTATATCTCCACAAAAGTAACACGGTATCAGCAAAATCAATTCTTTCAGAACTCTAGAAATTGGGGCACCTTGGTGGCTCAATCAAGTTAAGTGTCCAACTCTTAAATTTGGCTCAACTCATGATCTAGCAGTTACTGAGATCAAGCCCCACATTGGGCTCTGTGATGACAGCATGGAACCTGCATAGGATTCCCTCTCTGTCTCTCTGTCTCTCTCTCAAAATAAATAAACATTCAAAAAATAAGAAAGGATTCTCTCTCTGCCCCCCTGCCAAAAAAAAGAACACTAGAAATTAACCAAATATTTACACAATCTAAAGAGTGATTATTCAAGAAAAAAATACTGAACCTTAGTAAAAGCAGCAGGGTATTTGATGTTGAACTTGGTCTACTCCCATTTCCGTGTCCATAATAGTTCAATTTAAAACCATAATAAAATACCCTTTCATATCTACAAGGATGTCTATAAGACAGATAATAACAAATGTTGATTGAATATGGGGAAATACACCAGTTAAGATGAAACTGGTGCAGCCACTTTGGACAATGTTTGGCAATTTCTCAAGAACTTCAACATTAACCTACCATACGACTGAGCAATTTTATTCCTAAATATCTGCACAAGAGAAATGAGAGAACATATCCCCACAAGGACATGTTTTTAGTTCTCTTATTCATCATATCTGAAAAGTGAAAAACTGCCCATCAAATGCAAAAACAAAAATGATGGAAAGATAAAATGTGTCATATTCATGCAATGAAATACTATTCAGCAGTAAAAACTGTTGACATAGGTTATGTCATGGATGAACTTTGAAACATTATGCTAAGCAAAAGAAGCCAGGAATGAGACACCACATACTGTATGGTTCTCTTTTAATGAAATTTCCAGAAAAAGGCAAATATTTACAGAAAGAAGATTAACAGTTGCCTGAAACTGGAAATAAGTACAGGGATTAACTATAAATGGGCAAAAGTGATCTTATTGGAGGAATAAAAATGTTCTAAAACTGATTTACAATGATGGTTACACCACTCCAATAACATTAGTAATCATTAAATTGTAATACATTTTAATGGGTATATTTTACATGTTAAAATATATACCCAATAAAAAATTTTACAGGAATATTTTTAAAAAATCCCCACTCCCAGGAATCAGGGAACACTTTGCTAGGCACATTCTGGGATCACTGGCTTGGAAGTCTGATTGGACAGAGAGGAAGTGTTTTATTTGCTAATAATTTGTTATATGTAGTCCAGTAGGGAGAGCAAGGACAAAAAAGAGAATTTATAAAGCTGTATCTTGGGGAGCCTTTGAATAAAAAAACTATTGAAAGAAATGACCTTTATTTAAAAAGGGAATTCTGAGTTTGAGTCTAACTGTGGGATGACAGAGAGTCAGCTATGCATAAGAAGTTTTGAAACCAGTCGGGGGCCAAGATGGAGGAAGAACTTGGAAGTTATTTTTGCCTCTCTAGTCCCTGAAATGCAGTCAGATCAACACCAAACCATCTTGCACACCTAGAAAACGGCTGTGAGGATTAAGACAACAATATACACAACCTGAACCACAGAACTTGGCAGGTGCACTGCGCAAAGAGCTGAACTGGGGGAGAGAGAGGAGAGGAAGCTGTTTTTGCTAGCAGAGAGAGGACAGAGATGGGGGGAGAGTACAGGAAAAGCACCCCTCCCCCAAAAGCAGCTGGAGTGAAAAATTCAGAGTGGAAATAGCCACAAGAGACTGAACAAAAAAAAGGAGAAAGGAGAAGGTTTAGATTCCATTAAGATTCTATAAACAGGAGGAGCACAAAGTCTGAAACTCTGCAGCTCAATACCTGGCATTGCTCTGGTGGGAAGGGCGAATCCCCAGGAGCAGAGAGTGAGTCTGAGGGGTCCGAGGGCCACAAGGAGAGAGGCGGTTCCCCTGCTGGGAGGACATTTGGTAGAGGTGGTGAGTCCTCCCCAAGACAAAGGTCCCAGGGGACCCCAGAAAAGAGCCACATTCGCTGGTGCTAGAACAAGGACATTAAGGGTGAAGCCTGGCACCAGGTGTGTGTTGTGATTTTCCACAGTCCCAGAAATTCTGCTGGTGCACAATCCTGTGAACTTTTTCTGAGGCGGGCTAGCACCTGGCTGCAGTCTCTGGACATCAGCAATGGCATGGTCTCTCAAATGTACCTGGGGGCGGGCCGGCACCTGGCCATTGCTCAGTGAGACCCTCCCCGGAGGGTCAGAACGGGTCAAAGCCGAAGTCCCTCAGAAATGAGGGGTTGGAAAATACAGCTTCATCTGACATAAAACTCACAAGGGAGGTGCTTCCTGGCAACCTGATTGCTTGGTCGCAGGCAGAGTAGAAGCAGGGAGTGGACACAAATCGGAGACAAAGGAGGGGTGCTTGATTGCCTATCAGCAGGGAAGAGCACAGACTTCTGATACTAGAGACTAGGTGATGCTATTTTAACCCCTCCCACACATACCCATACTATAGGCACCGCAACAATTCACCCCAGTAAGATAAGAAGCATCATCTAGTGGAGAATGGTTTGGTGTTGATCTGACTAAGCCCTGCCCAACTGGGCCAAACACACTCTTGGGGAACACTACAAATCTCTCTGCATGCATAGTTTACCCACTATAAAGTGATTCATAGTTTGACTTCTAGGGGAAAACTAGATGTAATTTCAATCACATTTCACTCTGTTCACTGTTATATCTATTCCATTTTTTTCTTTTCTTATTCTTGAATACAGAAAGAGAAAAAATTTTATTTTCTGTTTATATAAAACCGATTTTTTGACTATTTTTTAACTTTTTCGTAAATTTTTAAAATTCTATTTTACTTCCATTATTTCATTTTACTCTATTTTATTGTATCCATTTTTTTTTTCAAATTTTCAAAGGATTTCCTTTTTTCTCCTTTTTTCCTTTATTTAAAAAATTTTCTTATCTTTCCCTTTTTTCTCTAATCTATTAAGTTTTATTTTCAAAGACAAGACCAAAACACACCTAGGATTTAGCATTCATTAATTGATTTTTTGTGTTGTTTTTTTAAATATTTTTACTTTATTAATTTATTTTCTTCCTTCAAAGTGATGAAACAAAGGAATTCACCCCAAAAGAAAGAACAGGAAGAAATGATAGTCAGGAACTTAATCAACACAGATACAAGCAAATGTCTGAACCAGAATTTAGAATCATGATAATAAGAATACAAACTCACGTTGACAATAGATTAGAATCCCTTTGTGGAGATAAAAGAAGTAAAATCTAGTCAGGATGAAATAAAAAAATGCTATAACTGAGCTACAATCTTGAACGAATGCCATGGTGGCAAGGAAGGATGAAGCAGAGCAGTGAATCAGCAATATAGAGTACAAACTTATGGAAATAATGAAGAAGAAAAAAAGAGGGAGACTAAGGCAAAATAGCATGGCAAGAATTAGAGAACTCAGTGACTCATTAAAAAGCAATAACATCAGGATCATAGGAATCCCAGAAGAGGAAGAGAGAGAAAAAGGAGTAGGTTTATATGAACAAATCATGGCAAAAAACTTTCCTAACCTGGAGACAAACAGAGACATCAAAAGCCAGGAAGTACAGAGGACTCCCATTACTTTCCACAAAAACCGACCATCTGCAAGACATATCATAGTTAAATTCACAAAATACTCAGGCAAGGAGAGAATCATGAAACCAGCAAAGGAAAAAAAAGTACTTAACCTACAAGGGAAGACAGATCAGGTTCGCAGCAGACCTATCCAAAGAAACTTGGCAGGCCAGAGAGGATGGGCAGGATTTATTCAATGTGCTGAATCAGAAAAATATGCAGCCAAGATTTCTTTATCCAGCAAGACTGTCATTCAAAATAGGAGAGACAAAAAGTTTCCCAGACAAACAAAAATTAAAGGAGATTGTGACCTTTAAACCAGCCCTGCAAGAAATTTTAAGAACTCTCTGAGGGGAGAAAATACAAAAACAAACAAAAAAAAAAAGATCAAAAGCAACAAAGACTAGAAAGGACCCGAGAACACCACCAGAAACTCCAACTCTACTGGCAACATAATGGCAATAAATTCATATCTTTCAGTACTCACTCTAACTGTCAATGGACTAAATGCTCCAATCCAAAGACACAGGATGACAGAATGGAAAAGAAAACAAAATCCTTCTATATACTGTTTACAAGATACCCATTTTAGACCTAAAGCCACCTTCAGATTGAAAGTAAGGGGATGGAGAACCATCTATCATGCTAATGGTTGCCAAAAGAAAGCTGGAGATGCCATACATACATCAAACAATCTGGATGTTAAAATAAAAACTGTAACAAGAGATGAAGAAAGGCATTATATCATAATTAAGATGTCTATCCACCAAGAAGATCTAACAATTGTAAACAATTATGCTTCAAAAATAGGAGCACCCAAATACGTAAATCAGTTAATCACAAACATAAAGAAACTCATTGATCATAATACTAGAGGGGATATATGGTAGTAGATTTCAACATCTCACTTATAGCAATGGACATATCATCTAAACAGAAAACCAACAAGGAAACAATGGCTTGGGATGACACATTGGACCAGATTGACTCAACATATATTCAGAACATTTCACCCCAAAGGAGAATACACATTCTTCTTGAGTACACATGGAACATTCACCAGAATAGATCACCTACTGGGACACAAATCAGCCCTCCACAAGTACAAAATAATCAGGATCATACTTTGCATGTTTGCAGACCACAGCACTATGAAACTCAATCAACCACAAGAAAAAATTTGGAAAGATAACAAATACTTGGAGACTAAAGAACATCCTACTAAGGAATGAATGAGCTAACCAAGAAGTTAAAGAGGAAATTAAAAAGTACATGGTGGCCAATGAAAATGTTACCACCAGAGCCCAAAACCTCTGGGACACAGCAAAAGTGATCATAAGAGGGAAGTACATAGCAATCCAGGCCTTCCTAAAAAAGGAAGAAAGGTCTCAGATACACAACCTAACATTAAGCCTCAAAGAGATGGGAAAAGACTAGGAAATAAAACCCAAAACCAATAGAAAACAAGAAATAATACAGATTAGAGCAGAAATCAATGCTATCGAAACAAACAAACAAACAAACAAACAAAACAAGTAAAACAAACCAAAACAAACCGATGAAATCGGAAGCTGGTCTTTTCAAAGAATTAACAATTTTGATAATCCCCTAGCGAATTTGATCAAAAAGAAAAAGGAAAGGACCCAAATAAATAAAATAAAAAATTAAAGAGGGGAGATCACAACCAACACAGCAGAAACACAATAATAAGAGAATATTATAAGCAATTATATGCCAATAAAATGGGCAATGTGGAAGAAATTGACAAATTCCTAGAAACACAAAACCTACCAAAACTGAAACAACAAAGACGTAGAAAATTTGAACAGACCCATAACCAGGAAAGAAATTGAATTAGTAATCAAAAATCTCCCAAGAAAAACAAGATTTCAGGGCCAGATGGCTTTCCAGGGGAAAATCTACCAAATATGTAAAGAAGAGTAAACACCTATTCTTTTGAAGCTATTCCAAAAAAAATAGAAATGGAAAGAAAACTTCCAAACTCAATCTATGAAGCCAGCATTACCTTGATTCCAAAAACAAAGACTCCACTAAAAAGGAAAACTACAGACCAATTTCCCTGATGAACGTGGATGCAAAAATCCTCAATGAGATACTAGTCAACCTTAATCCAACAAATAAAGAATTATTCACTGCAACCAAGTGGTATTTATACATGGGATGCAGGCCTGGTTCAATATCCACAAAACAATCAATGTGACACATCACATCAACAAAAGAAAGGACAACAACCACATGATGCTCTCAATAGATGCAGAGAAAGCATTCGACAAAATACAGCATCCTTTCTTGATAAAAACACTCAAGAAATTATGGATAGAAGGATCATACCTTAACGCCATATATGAAAGTCCCACTATTAATATCATCCTCAATGGGGGAAAACTGAGAGCTTTCTCCCTAAGGTCAGGAACATAATAGGGATGTCCACTCTTACCACTGTTATTCAACATTGTATTGGAAGTCTTAGCCTCAGCAATCAGACAACACAAAGGAGAAAGGCATCCAAATCAACAAAGAAGTCAAACGTTAACTTTTCACCGATGACATGATACTCTATATGGAAAACCCAAAAGATTCCACAAAACTGCTAGAAATTATCCATGAATTCAGCAAAGTTGCAGGATATAAAATAAATGCACAGAAAATCAGTCGCATTCCTATTCACCAATAATGAAGCAACAGAAAAATAAATCAAAGGGGCACCTGGGTGGCTCAATCAGTTGAGTGTCTGACTTTGGCTCACATTATGATTTCATGGTTTGTGAGTTCAATCCCTGTGCCAGGCCCTATGCTGACAGCTCAGAGCCTGGAGCCTGTTTCAGATTCTGTCTCCTTCTTCTCTGCACCTCTCCCACTCACAGTCTGCCTCTCTCCCTCTATCAAAAATAAACTTTAAAAAAAATTTGAGAAATCAAGGAATCGATCCCTTTTACAATTGCACCAAAACCCGTAAAATATGTAGGAATAAATATAACCAAAGATGTGAAAAATCTATACACTGAAAACTGTTGAAAGCTTATGAAAGAAATGGAAGAAGACACACGCACGCAAAAAAATAATGGAAAAATATTCCATGCTTCTGAATTGGAAGAACAAATATTGTTAAAATATTGATACTACCCAAACAATTTACATATTCAATGCAATTCCTATCAAAATAATATCAGCCTTCTTCACAGAGCTTGAACACACAATCCTAAAATTTGTATGGAACCAGAAAAGACCCCAAATAGCCAAAGCAATCCTGAAAAAGAAAACCAAACCTGGAAGCATCACAATCCCAGACTCCAAGATATATCACAAAGCAGTAATCATCAAGACAGTATGGTACTGGCACAAAAGCAGACACTCAGATCAATGGAACAGAACAGAAAACCCATAAATGCACCCATAAATGTATGGCCAACTAATCTTTGACAAAGCAGAAAAGAATATCCAAAGGAATAAAACAGTCTCTTCAGCAAATGGTGTTGGGAAAACTGGACAGCAACATGCAGAAAAATGAACCTAGACCACTTTCTTACACCATACACAAAAATAAACTCAAAATGGATGAAAGACCTAAGGGTGAGACAGGAAGATATAAAAATCCTAGAGGAGAAAGCAGGCAACAACCTCTTCGACCTTGGCCACAGCAACTTCTTACTCAACACGTCTCCAGAGGAAAGGGAAACAAAAGAAGAAATGAACTATTGGGACTTCATCAAAATAAAAAAGCTTCTGCACAGTGAAGGAAACGGTCAGCAAAACTTAAAGGCAACTGACAGAATGGGAGAAGATATGTGCAAATGACATAGCAAATAAAGGGTTTTTATCCAAAATCTATAAAGAACTTATCAAATTCAACACTTAAAAAACATATAATCCAGTGAAGAAATGAACAAAAGACATGAATAGATACTTCTCCAAAGAAGACATCCAGATGGCCAACTGACACATGAATAAATGCTCAACATCACTCACAATGAGATACCACCTCAAATGTGTCATAATGGTAAACATTAACAACTCAGGCAACAACAGATATTGGCAAGGATGTGGAGAAAGAGGATCTCTTTTGCACTGCTGGTAGGAACGCAAACTGGTGCAGCTGCTCTGGTAAACACTATGGAAGTACCTCAAAAAATTAAAAATAGAACTATACCACGACCCAGCAGTTGCACTACTAGGTATTTATCCAAGGGATACAGGTGTACTTTTTCAAACGGACACATGAACCCCACTGTTCATAGCAGTGCTTAGACAACAGCCAAAGTATGGAAAGAGCCCAAATGTCCATCGATAGATGAACAGATAAAGAAGATGTGGTATATATATACAATGGAGTATTACTCAGCAATCAAAAAGAATGAAACCTTGCTATTTGCAACTATGTGGATGAAACTGGAGGGTATAATGCTAAGTGAGATTAGTCAGAAAAAGATAAATATATGACTTCACTTATATGAGGAATTTAAGACACAAAACAGATGAACATAAGGGAAGCGAGGCAAAAAATAATAGAAAAACAGGAAGGGGGACAAAGTGTAAGAGACTCTTAAATATAGAGAACAAACAAAGGGTTGCTGGAGAGGTTGTGGGAGGGGGGATGGGCTAAATTGATAAAGGGCATTAAGGAATCTACGCCTGAAATCATTGTTGCACTATATGCTAACTAACTTAGATGTAAATTTAAAAGTAACAAAAAATATACAAATAAATAAATAAAGCTCTCAATATCAGGGTTGAAAGATAAAGACACAGGAAATTTTTGGTAAGTAGAACAAGAAGGCAAATGGCTGAAAAACAAGAGAAAAAGGACAAGAAAATTAGAGGACATGCAGGTAGGTGATTGGCGACTTGAAAAGCAGAAGGGCCAAAAGAGAGAAGAGGGAAAATGAAATAATTCAAAAATATTCTCCAGAATTGAAAGATATAAATTTGTGAATGATAGCACGATAGATAAAAACAAGTCAGAGTGAATATGAGGAACAATG
This sequence comes from Paguma larvata, assembly GCA_030068075.1. Classification (NCBI taxonomy): domain Eukaryota; kingdom Metazoa; phylum Chordata; class Mammalia; order Carnivora; family Viverridae; genus Paguma; species Paguma larvata. Next base: position 44,998,528 of record CM057834.1, read on the forward strand.
AGATCTCACACACTTGGGGGTTGGAGGCAGGGGGAGGCACCATATCACAGATGAAAGATGAGAAATCCAAACATCTTGAGACTTCGCCAAAATTCTAAAGGAAAGCTACTGCCAACTGGCCTTTCTGTACTCCACTGAATTACCTAGCATGCGAGGATCTTAATTTTTTTATGTCTTGTGTATCTTCTCTCCTTTGACAATCCTGGAGGAAATAAACTAAGACCAACGTCAGAATGGGATACAGAGAACAGGGGATGGACATTCCCAGGCAGAAGGAGAGGGAAGGCACCAGGCAGGCACTGAGGTCTGTACCTCCTGCCCAGCCCACTCCTGGGAGGAGAAGGTGTTAATACCTGCTCTGGCTGAATATCAAGAGATCACGGTAGGCAGAGGGTGGGGTGAATTTGTGATAAAAACACAACAAACAAAGCAAATGAGAAACCCAGTACTCACTCTGGGCAAAAATAAAGAGGTGTGAAAAAGAAGAAGGAGGAGGAGGAAGAAGAGAAGTAGGAAGAGGAGGAGGAGGTGGAGGAGGTGGAGGAGGAGGAGGAGGAGGAGGAGGTAGAGGAGGAAGAGAAGGAGGTGGAGGAGGAGGCGAAGATAACCAAGAGAAGGATGACGACGACGAAGAAGAAGACGAGGAGGACGACGACGATGACGAAGACGAAGTAGTAGTAGTAGTAGTAGTAGTAGTAGTAGTAGTAGCAGTAGAGGATTTGAAACCTAATTTAGGAAGCATAAACTGGATGCATTTTTTAAATGACAATGATATAGGAGAGTGGCCTTGGACAGCTCCATATAAAAAAGGACTTATACTGACTGCCACATATTTTGTTTCTCTCTAGACTTTGACTAAGCAAACATTCATGGATCAATAACTAAGGGGAAAACAAAGTAGAGCTTCACGAGCATCTTTTATTACTGAAGCTAAACTTGGAGAAAATTCAAACTATAAACACAGCTTTTGTTTATTTTATTGAATATTGCCTTTTCATCCTTCTCAACACAGAGTGGTACATTTACTCTACAGTTCGTTACTATTTAATAAACAATTATTGAGCAAGTATTGTGTTACAAGTACTTTTCTAAGCACTTGGAATACAAAAGAGCCCACAAATGTTGCCTTCATTGAGCTTATATTCCAAAGGAGAAAGAGAAACAGTAACATACACATAAATTAAAATATCAAGGATGTCATGTCAGCAGTGCTATAGAGAGAAATAAACATGGACGGGTTGGGTAGTGCTATGGAGAAAAAAGTTGCGATTTTAGTTAGAGTGGTCAGGGATGCCTCAAAGAGAATGTAGGCCACTCTAGGAAAGGTCATGACTTTGGATAAGGCAAATCTTTGTGTCTAAGGCAATCCCTACAGTGGTTGAGAACTCAACACTGTTCACCAACAGCACTACCAGCCACACTGGCAACAATTCGTTCCCTGAGAAGAAATTAAGGTCCACCATGTAATCAATGAATATTTTCAAACTATGGAATGATCAGAATGAGTTATTCAATAGTGGGTTACATAATCTCCACATATAGGTATTTAGGTCCTACTTTAGTCAAACCAGATGAGGAGTCGAGGGTGTCTTGTTTTAAAGCTTAAGATACACACCTATCTTCTGAAGGACCTTGACCAAGTCATTACGGCTATTTTACCTAACGTAGGTAAAAATAACATATGTGGAACAATGATTTAAAAACCCATGAGTATAATACTTTACTGTTAAATTATTAGATATTGAATATAAATCAAAATTCAGAAAAATGCAACAATAATGTAGTGGAACAAATCACCAAGAAATGAATGTTTTCTGACCTAGGCAGTTGACATCTTTTTATTTCTTAGATGTAGCAAAAAATTAAATAATATTACTGCTATTTCATCTTTTCTTTACCTTTAGAGTTTCAGTAAAAAAAAATTGTAAAGCCATATATTTATTCTTAAAGTTCTATTTACTTGAAGACATTAGCTAATTCCAGTTCTTTAATGTTTAATCATATCCTAATACAAGATATTTTAATTTAAATCACTAGTTTCACAAAGATTTTTGAAGAGTGCCTATTTTCAGAAATAATATCTGTTATTTATTCACTTATTATTTCTGTGTGTCAGACATTATATGGAACAGTTAAAATTTTTTCAATCCTTATAACAACTCTACCAGGAATATTCCAATATTAATCATCCTCATTAATGTATGAGGAATCTGAGGGTTAAGGAGTCTACATAACCTATCTGAGATTATATAAGTACCAAGTAGCACCTGTAAGACCTAGTCCCAGCCTTGGAGTTAATTGCAAAACTCTTAAGACATTTACTGTAAATAATCCTGTCTGATGGCAACAGGAGAAATATTTCTGATATGAAGCAGAGTAGCAGAGCTAATAATCCAATATCAGTGATGTGAGTAGTTCTCCTCAGACTGGCCTCAAGCCCCAACTATAGCTCTTTACCTCAGATCTTGAAAGAGACAGTCAACCACGGTGGAACTATTCACTTTCCTGATGGAAAGTGAGAAAGCCAGAAGTGAAAATCCTGAGTCATGACATGAGAGGTGATAATAATTTGGTGAAACTGACAAAGACAACTCAGTTCCATAGTTTATGATTTTTAAAATGTGCTGTGCGATAGGGTTAATTCGCTGAAGATATAGACAAAAATCAGTCCAATTTTGGAGGAACAGAGTGCAATGTTTAATGAAAGCAAATTGCTGAAAAGTTGTCATTGAAAAGAAATTCTGAGTGTGCAATTACTGTAGCTGAAGCAGATGGAGTTCATCAAGCCATATTCAAGATTTATTTTCACCTCTCCTTGAAATAATTAGCCACAAGACTATAAGTACATTTTTCATGTCAAATGGACAGTGGCTTCAAAGAAATTAGAGGGTGGAAGTGTGAGAGAGTGAGAAAAGGAAACTGACAATGCACGAAAGACAAAATATCAACAATTCTTGTACAATCACTGAACATGTGTCAGCAAGCATGAGGTCACTTTTTAACTGGAAGCAATAGAACTAAAATAAGAAGTATACTAAGTAAGAGAGGCAAAACACAGGCACTCATCTAGCCTATCGACGTAAAAACTTGCAAAATATTGGGGTGCCCAAGGATTTAGTCCCACCCTAAATTCAAACGATAGGAGTGGAAGTATGATATAACTATGAGAAAAACTAATGTCAAATGTGATGTCTAGAAAACAAGAACCCAAACCTAATTCCTGATATTTCTTAATCTACACTTTGTATAACGTGGCAAAGTAGGGTACCTCAGGAGAACATTTACAGTACAGAAGTCATAGCTAGATCCCTCTTGTTCAAGATTGTTCGTAATCAAACTGGAATTAGGTTAACCAAAACATCAGTTATGTAACTTCTACCTGGGCTTATCTATAGATAACTTCTAGTACAGAGTAGTCAATAAGTTTTGTGAGTCTCAAATAGTTTCTGTAAAGTTCTAGTTACTTGAGCAGAAAATGGGCACACTTCTGGTTTGGCCGTGCTAGGATTACTTACTGCCAAAACCAGTGCTGTGAGTCATTGACCGCAAATAACAATACTAATAAAAATATAATACTTATAATGTACAATGTAATATATAATATATAATATATAATTATAATAATTATTATTATTGCAATGTTCTGTTCAAAGCACTTTATATACATTCATTCCTATAAGTGTCATAATAGTCTTTGAAACAGGCCCTTTAGTTATGTATTCATTTTACTAATAAATAAGCAGAGATGGGGAGAGGTTAAGTCACATCACTACATCACACACAGCTAGTAAGGAGTAGAGCAGAGAATGAAACTCAGTTGTCCTACCTTTAAGAGTCTTTGATCTTAACCACAACAACATACTATATAGACGATGACAGCTATATTAAAACCACTTTGCTCTAATACATGCCACACTCTCCTTCTTGGATCTAATAGATTTCTTATCCACTACTGCTGACTATTTCGTGGAGTATCTCTTTTTGCTTCTTCTCTGGGGTAGCCCAAGTCAACATTTATGAGAATTCCATAATTTACCATAACTTACATAAAGACTCTATGGAATCAAGTTGCTTTTCTTCAGGATTACAGAACAATATCCTGGGGGGGCCTAAACATAAAGTGCATGGAAATTTACCCAAATCAAAAATCCAGCATCCTGTATATCATAAAATAAGAAAGCTCAGAGGAGCTATATCTAAAATCTGCTTATATAAACGGAGACTAATGATTGAAAAATGTTTTTAGAAAAACTCAAAAATGTTCTAAGCAGCTTTGGAATGAGTAATTGATGTTCATGGTATCCAGGGACAAATTAGTCATTCAGAAATTTAAGAAAGGAAGAAAAACCCCATGAGTGTTTCTCAAAATCTCAATTTTCTTATTTTTTTTCTGTCGTTCCTGTTTATTGTAGTGACCTGTCTAATTTTGGGATACATCATCTTCCTTTCATATAGCTAACATGACTCAGGGGACATCTGTATGTTCTGGCATTTCCTGGGTATAGAACCAATCCTGAGGTTGGTCAGTAATGATATAAGGAGACATAAACCAGAGAAATTAACTCGCCTCTGCTGTAACCTGGGGCTTCTCTCTTCTTGCATTCTAACAATACCCTAGATACGTGCCCCTGAGTCTTAATGTTGTTTTTATAAGCTTAGCCACTACCAGAGCATCATGTGGTGCAGTAATATGTCTTTTCTTTGATTGCTCCCTTTCCTAAAACTAAAACTAACTCAAGTTCTACTTTTTTAATCTAGTTCTTGTAACCTAAGGATTTAAACTCCCACCTAAAGCAGACATTAATCTGTCCTAGAAAAACTGTCTTTCCAAACCAACTTTTGAACTCGTTCCTCATTCTTACAGAATGCCTTGATACTGACTGCTACTTCAGTCGCTACTTGCCTTATATTACGATTTATTTATTTATTTATTTTTAATCCATAACCTTTCTCTATGAGAGTTCTTCTGGTCCATAACTTGGTTGATATCTGTCATGCCCTTAACTGTCCCCAGGGCAAGAATCCACCCTAAGACAGCTACTTTCTTTGCTGAGAGTCCTTGTCTTTATGTTTCTCTACAATGCTATGAGAAATACAACTCTATTTTTAGTCAACCGTGGTGCATTCTTTGATGCCTAATTTAAAGACCAATAGGCATTAAGCTCCAAGGGGTCAGAGATACTCATTTCTTTTTCTTGTAGGACATGATGTTCCCATTGTTAAATCCCTGATGAACAGTACATTATGTGGCACATAGTAGACACTCAAAAATATACATAGGATAGGGGAGAAAAGAGGTGGGCTGAACATGAAGTCAAACATTCTTGCGTTCCAACTCCAGCTTAACTTCCTACTATCTGTGTGAACTTGGAAAGTAAATTAAGGTGTGCATAACTCACTTTCCTCACTATAAAGGGGGACTAGTAGTACTTTTCATATAGACTGGGAAGAGTTAGTAATTTTGCCTCTGGGGGCAAGGTAGAATATTTTAAGTACTATAACAGGGGCACGTAGGTGGCTCAGTTGGTTAAGCCTCCGACTTCAGCTCAGGTCATGGTCTTACAATTCACGAGTTCAAGCCCTGCATGGGCCTCTGTGCTGACGGCTCAGAGAGTGGAGCCTGTTTCGAATTCAGTGCCTTCCTCCTCTGCTCGTTCTCTGTCTCTCTTTTTCTCTCTCAAAAATAAATAAGACATTAAAAAATATTTTTAAAAATGTACTTTAACAAAAAAGTAACAAAAATAATATAATTAATATAATAATATAAAAAAAGAGCAACATTAAAAATATAGTGATTTAGAAAAATGCTATTAATACTTTAAGTTACTTAAAGGTTATAAATAGTTCATATAACATTATTTTGGTATGATAATCTACACAAAGGAAAAAGCATAAAAGTTTATTTTTGTTAAAGAGCTACCAGTGGTGCCTGGGTGGCTGAGTAGGTTAAGCAACCAACTCTTTGTGTCAGCTCAGGTCATGATCTCACTGTTTGTGAGTTCAAACACTGTGCTGAGTTCTATACTGATGGCATGGAGGCTGTTTGAACTTCTCTTTCCTCCCTCTGCCCCTACCCTGCTTGTGCACATGTGTGTATGCTCTCTCTCTCTCTCAAAGTAAATAAACATTAAAAAAAGAGCGACCAATAATTACCTCTATGTTGCAGCCTTATGATACTTTCTTCATTGAGCATTTATGTTTAACAATGAATATTACATTTGAAAATTGAAAAAAATATATGAATATATGTGTATATATATAACATCTGAGGTAAATAAATAACTAAAAAGATATATATAATATCATATATAATAATTATATATCACATATAATAACTAGGAGACCAAAGGAAAGAGAAATTTAATGTTTCACATTAATGTTTTTAGCTCATTTGTTTTCCTAAATACGAGATGACTGACTGATAATAACTTGCTCAGAGTAATGTATTAGTATTAATGTTACTTTAATCAATTAATAATATTTTAAATAAAATGATAGAAAATTTTAAACTAATCCATAGAATTGTTGTCTGTCACACATAAATTTATCTTCTTGTACAAGAAATTATATTAACTATCTAAATACAGAAGAAAGAGCATAAAAATTTTAAGATTAGTTTGATTACTTTGAGTAGCTAATTGTTGATAATAATAATTGTGCATGACGAAAAATATGGATGCAATATAGTTTACACTGTAATGATTCAAGGTCTCCCAAAAATATTGTGTAATTTGGCTCACTAGGTGCACTGGTCTATTTCACTTGTCCTCATGGCAAAAGCAAGGTAATGAAATAGGAAATTATTCAAGCCAAGTAATTTCACTGGAGGTAATTCAGTTCAGTTATAGTCTTTGAATCTCCCCAGGATAAGTCAAAATACACCTTAACTTACAAATATCCAAAGTTCTGACCTTTTGATTTTTCATAAATTTTTTTTTTACTGACATGAGTTATTCTTCCCACCCTTTTCCAGTTAGTAATTTGGATTCTTTCCTGAAGAGGATTTTTCCATGCACACCACACAAAACGATCCATCAACTTCTTCCCATGGTTAGGTTTTTATTCATCTTACTAGCACTGATTTTTGTTGGAAACAAATCAGAAACTCAGGGAAACTACAAGTGGAAAAGATATGACATGTCAACCAGTATAACTTCCTACAAACAGGATGACTTCTTATAATTTATGTATTTTATTTTATCATACTTGACATCATCATAATACTGCCATTATCCTTTAATCATAGAGTGAGAATATTATGCTTGTTTAATGCTTAATATAATATTCAGTTTTATTTTTTCTCCCTTATGAGAGTTGGAGGAAAAAATGAAGGGAAATATTTTGGCTGCATAATTCTCCTCCCATCCCTGCCCATGCCAAGTCTTTTCCTTTGAGCTCTGAACCATTAACTCTTAGTGCACTTGGAGGCATTACTAAGCTAAAGGGATTTTTCCTTACCAGGGAAGAAAAAGGAAAAAAGTCATTTATCATTTGCTGGAGAAGAAAGAAAGGAAAATCATCCAAATATACATTTCTCTGCTTAAAAACAGCTAGCACCATGATCCTCTTATTAATATCTTCCTTCTCCAAACTTCCTGGCCTATGAGTCTTAAGTCTCTCACCCAATTATTCACCAAGTATGTATTCAAGTACTTCAAACTATGTGGCAGGCATTTTTCTAAGAATGGGGTTTAAACAAATGAAATTCAATAATCCCAGCCCTCAGAGTGGTGGGGGGAAAGATGGCAAACAACAATCACATACTATATAAAAAGTGGTTTAAAAAGGAATGCACACAGCACTATGGAGGTATGAAAAGACATTACCTCTAAGATTACAGAAAGCTCTCAGAGAAGGAGTGATTAAGTTCTGACTTGGAGAATGATCAGAATGAACTCATTAGGTGAGCTAGCCAATCAAAGGGAACAGAGTATTAAAAACTAGAAGCTGTGAGTAAAAACTAGAAGCTGTAAGTACAGCATGCCTGGCAAACAGTTCTGAGTCATGGAATGCCTGGAAGAAAACAGTGAATTCAGAACTAGATGTTGTAAGATCTTTTTATTATTATTATTATTCATAAAGATCTGGTCTGAGAGTTTGAAGAGTTTAAATAATAAGGGATACTTATATCAAGTTTATATTTCTAAAAGTTTATTCATCTTATTGGTATAGGTCATCTGCAAAAATATTTTAAGTTTAAAATGTTTAAGTCTAAAAGATAGATGATCATAAATTATATTAAAACAAAGACAGGAGAAGTACTTTTGGAATAGTGAGGTAAAGACTTCTGAAAATCCTTGATTCCATAGAAGCAACTCTTTCAGAACTCTGGAAATTGACCAAAGACCTACAACAGTAGTAGGAGCATTAATTCAAGAAAAAAAAAAAGTTGATGATGTGGAACTTATGTCAGCAAGATGTCTGATTAAGACATTACTCAATATATTCCTTCTTTAACAACAACAATTTGGTACCCATCCACAGACAGAAGCACCTTTGTGGGAGATATATTTCAAAACATCTGAGAAGACTTTTGTCCACCTATCATCAGGAAATAAGCATACAGACCTCAGTCTTGTTTGTGGATCTGGCAGTGGCTTAGCTACACCTGGCTCTAGCTATTCTCAGTGCCTTTTCTCAAGACAATCACTCATGGTCAGGTGACTTTGTGGAAGTCCAGAATTTCAGTGGGGAACATTCTGTGCGTAACTGAAACACAAAAACATAAATTTAGATGCACTCGAGAGCATAAGAAGAATAATTTTACTTTACCCACATCACCACTCACCCAAGGTGCCACAGTTAGTGCCAAGAGAGACCTTCTTGGCCCAAGATTTCTAACAAAGGAGAAAGTGAGAGCACATAAGTGAGTATTTTTGTGTGTACCCAACTGGGTGAGATGCTGCCTTCAAATCCCATTTCTTTCTTTCCCCATCCACAATACTGCATTTTGAGCTGTATTAGTTGGGAATGCAAAGAGGCTGACAGAGCCGCAGATAGGACTTTTGGAGTGTATAAAAGGGATATGGACTTCAGGAAGAAGCTGCCCATGAACTGCACAGGATGCCCAACTTTCAGATCAACCCAACTGGCTGATGGGCACAGGGTTCTGTGCAGCTCACCCACACACCTTGTAGCCACTTCCTTTTACATGCTCCTTATGATGGCGAGAGTGAGTTTTGGCACAGGACTAGTGAGCATGTGCATAAAACTGGCCTTAATCTGTGGGCTAGGAAAAGAAACACAAACGAGCTTTAGGACAACTCTTGACAAACCTCAGAAAGATTAATGACTGACTTTTCCCAGAAATCATGGAGATTAGAAAGCAATGGATGACAATTTTCAAAGGGCTGAAAAATACTTGACCAAGAATTCTATATTACAAAACCATTCCCCAAAATAAAAGAGAAATTAATTCTTTCTCAGATGCTAAAACTAAGATTTCATTATTATCAGACATGCCCTGCAAGAAATATTAAAGGGAGTTCATAGGACTGAAATGGAAGGGCATTAGACAATAACTTACTTCAACATGAAGAAATAAATACACTGGTATAAGTAACTACATAAATTGATAAGGATTACAGTATATACATCATTTACTTTGTAAATCTTTTCTTCTGTTTAATATAGATGACAAATGCCTAAGTAAATAATTATAAGACTATGTCGATGAATTATTATGTATAAAGGTATCATTTATAGGATCATAACAGCACAAACTGGGGAGGAGAGTATGAAATTCTATTGGAGTAAAGATTTTGTAATACTAAAATCCCAAGGGCAATCACTCAGAGAATAAGTTGAAAAATGGTAAAATAATAACAAAAGTTTTAAAATAGTATATTAGAAAATATGTAACACAAAAGAAAGCACATATGTAAAGAGAGAGAAATAAAAGCAACAAAAAAGTAAATAACAACATGAGACAGGTAGGAAAAAACGCAGGAAAATTGCACTTGCAAATGTATTGGTTCCTATCTTAAATATAAATAGGCTAAACTCTCCAATCAAAAAGCAGTTACTGGCAGAATGGATTTAAAACAATCCGACTCTCTGGTCTCTACAAATACATACATTAAATTCAAAGACAAAAATGGGTTGTAAGTAAAAAGAAGAAAAATACCTAATATTCAAATAGTAACAAGAAGACAGCTTGAATGGTATACTAAAATTAAACGAAACATACTTTAAGACAAAAATTGTCACTAAAGACACAGAACATTTTGTATTGAGAAAATAGTTAATTCATCAAGATGACAAAACAATTATGAACATATATCATAAATAAATGAAACAAAAACTAACAGAAATAAAGGGAGAGACAGATAATTCAGCCATAATATTTTGGGACTTCACTACCCTACTTTTAATAATGGGTAGAATAACTACAAAGAATTTTTTTTTAAAAGATGAATAACAATATAAATGAACTAGCCTTAAAACCATGCAGTGATCACAGTCCAACCATGGCAAGAATACACATTGCCCTCTAGTGCATGAGAAACACTCTCCAGGACAGATAAGATGTTAGTTAAGCCCTTAAAATTTTTTGATAAATTTAAAAGGATCAAAAACATACAAATATGTTCTTCAACCACAAATAACTTCTCAGTAACATAAGAATGATGAGCTCAAATCTGACATGATCAAAGTCTGAAGTGAATACAAGTTTTAAGCAAGTAGAAAAATTATGAAGATGTCTTTTTAAGGAAAATTAATTCAAAAAGTTTAAGAGCAAGAAAATAATACTGTGTAATTATACTCATAATGGTAATTGGTAATTTATATGACCTTATTGGAATGACCAAATCTAAGAATTACACTAAGCACCTCACAATCATGAACACATGTGATCTTTCCTAAAGCCCACGACATAGGAAATGTTATGATCATACCTCCATTTTACAGATTCAGAAACTCAGGATAAAGGATATTAATACTCCTGCCTACCACCACATATATCATACTTTGTTTATCAGTTTTCCTATTAATGGAAATCAGGGTTGTTTTCATTGAGAAGCTATCATGAATACAGCTGCCATAAATATTTGTATGGAGTTTTGTGAAATTAAATGTACATAATCCAGGTCATCTGGAAAGCAAGCATTAAGAAGAGATGAGGTGCAGAAGATTTATTGTTGGAAGTGACTGTGAAAAAAGGGAAGAATCAGAGAAGATAGAATAATAGCTTTCAGATCACAAGGCAAATCTCATACTTCAAAGGAAAAGAGGAAGGAAGATTTCTAAAGGAAAATAGCAAGGTGCTGTGCAATTCTAAGAAAGTTTTGGGCAAACTAATGTAGGGAAATTATAAATGTCAATCAAATTAGTGATGTTGCTTTTTATTCTGTGTTTGCTTTCTTTTAATTCATGAGAGAAATTAAATTGTATTAGTTGCATGCTGTTGTGTGTGTCTACTAAGATAATCACATACTCTTTTTGTCTTTAGCTCTGTTAATGGAGTAAAATGCATTGATTTTCAAATGTTAAACCAACCTTGTATTTCTGAGGTAAATCTATTTGATTATGACCTATTTTCTGAATTTCCTGAAATGATGTTTGAGAATCTCATTTAAAAAATCATGACAGATGATTCTTAAGGACATTAAAATTTAAGAACCAATAAAATCCATATTTACACATTGCATACCTTTATTACAGTCATACAGTATATAGATAAACTGCAAATCCAAGCCTCCAATTCCTATGTAACAAAACAGAATTCATCTTAGCTTTTCCCCTTTTGGAATTTGTAAATCCTTTCTCACACACTGAAGGACATGGCTTCTATTATCTTTAACATATATTTATTTATTTGATATTTTCCCTGGATATAGAAGATTTTTCATCCTCACTGCCAACACATAATCCTTGTGGATACTTCCTCACCCTTGAGCTTTGACTCCCAATGCCTATACCACCCTTCTCCACGTAGATGTTCTTCTCAACTTTCTTGGGCTTTAACACTTCATAGCCCTTCCATTTAGACACCTTCCTTAGTTTACTCAGTCTCTGACTCTACTCAGGGGCATCAACCTTCTTTCATAGAAACTCTGTTTAGTTCACTTGGACGCCAACAACTTATGCTTGGCTGTCCTTTTAGATGAATGGATCTTTTTTTTTTAAACATTTTTAAATTTATTTCTGAGGACAGAGAGAGACAGAGCATGAGTGGGGAAGGTGACGACAGAGAGGAAGACACAGAATCTGAAGCAGGCTCCAGGCTCTGAGCTGTCAGCACAGAGCCCAAGGCAGGGTTCGAATTCATGAACTGCGAGATCATGACCTGAGCAGAAGTTGGACACTTAACTGACTGAGCCACCCAGGCGCCCCACCTTGCTTGGATTCTAACTGCCCACAGTGGACTGTCTCACTTACTTGAATATCCTTCTTGCCTTTCTCAGCCTCTGAGATCTCCCATCAGGTTGTCTTCTTCAGGAAAACATTCCTCACGCTGCTCTTTCTCTGAATCTTCATGTCCAAACTTGCCCTGTGTGCGTTCCTCCTCTTCCTTCTCAGGTCCTGACATTCTGTGTAGGGTAGCCCTTCTACAGGGATGCCCTCTCACCTTGCTTAGGCTCTGACACTTCATGCAAGGCTGGCCATCATAGAAAACTCTTCTAAACAGAGTGGAAATTGGGTGATCTTTCCAAGCATCCCTGTTGTGTAGGCACACTCCTTAGCTTACTTCGGCTCTGATGCTTCCCTTTGAACCTCATGTCTCCCATGACATCGACACTCACCTTGCTCTGCCTCACCCAATGCTTTTGGGACTAAATTATTCAATAAGAGAAGTAAAGGGAAGAGAAGGTAAAGGAAGGAAGAGTGGAACTGGTAAAGAAAGAGGGAAATGAAGCATTTGCCGTAACATTTAAGGAGGTGAAGGAGGAATCAGAGATGCTGTTTCCATTCAGACAGATTCATTCCCAAATAAACAGTGCCATTGGATACACTATCTGTGAACCAGACCTATCAGTATTAATAGATGTGATCTTGGAGAATGCCAATTAAAAACAAAAAGAGAAAACCCTATATTGAATAAAATTCATATAACATAAAATTCACCAATTTAAAATGAACAAATCAATAATGTGCAGTATACTCACAGACTTATGCAACCACAACAACAATCTAAGTTTAGAACAATTTCATCATCCCAAGAAGAAACTCTATACCATTGCTCGCTTTACCCATCACCCAGATATAGGCAACTACCAATTTAATTTCTTTCTCTAAATATGTACCTTGTCTGGGTAGTTCATATAAATGGGACCTTGTGAAATGTGTTTTGTGACTAGTTTCCTCCATTTAGCTCAATGTTAACAAGACTTATCCATGCCTAGTGTGCATCAGTACGTTATGTCGTTTTACTGACAAGCAATATTCCATTGGAGGTATATGGCACATTTGGTTTATCTATTTCTCAGTTAGTGGACATTGTGGTTGTTCTCACATTCTGACTACTAGGAATAATGCTTCTCGAGAATTCATGTGCAACTGTGTGTGTGCACATATCTTTTTCATACTATAAATACTATCTTAGTCTACTCAAGTTGCAACACCATAACACCACAGTCTGGGTCACTTAAAAAACAGCAAAATATTTTCTCAGTTCTAGAGGCCAGAATTCCAAGATCGAGATGCTGGCAGGGTTTGTTTCTGGTGAATTCTCTCCTGGCTTCTAGAAAGCTGCCTTTTTGCTGGTCCTCACCTGGCCTCTTTCTGTGTACATACACTTCTGGTGTCTCTTTGTCTTCTTTTTTTTAGGTTTATTTATTTATTTTGAGAGAGAGAGAAAGAGAGTGTGAGTGGGGGAAAGGCAGAGAGAGAGGAAGAGAGAATTGTGAGCAAACCTTGTGCTGTCAGGATAGAGCCTGACTTGGGCCTCAATCTCACAAACTGTGAGATCATGACCTGAGCCAAAATCAAGAGTTGGATGCTTAACCAACTAAGAAACCAAGGGATCCTCTCTTACTCTTCTTATAAGGACAGCAGTTGAAATAGATTAGGGTCTTATTTTTATTACCTCATCTAATCTTAATTACCTTATTAAAGGCCTGTGCTCCAAGTATAGTCACATTGGGGGATAGGACTTCAATCTATGTATTTGAAAGGGGGACAATTCAGTCCACAACATTCCACCTTCTGCTGTCTTCCCACCAAATTCACACCCTTCTAACATGCAAAATACATTCACCTCATCTGTTCAGTCCCAAAAGCCTTAGCCTACTCCGGCATCAACGCTAAGTTTGAAGTCTCATCTAAATATTATGTAGATCAAGCATAAATGAAACTCAAGGTATGGTCTTGAGGCAAGATTCCTTCCCATCTGTGAGCCTATGACACCAGATAAGTTCTTCCAAAATACAATGGTGGGATAGGCAGAGGCTAGAGATTCCTTTCCAAAAGAGAGAAATTATAACAAAGAAAGAAGTGACAGGTCATAAGCAAGTTTGAAACCTAAGCACAGAAAACTCCATTAGAGCTTATGGCTTCAGAATGATCCTCTCTGACTGGATGTTCTGTCTTGTGGGCCCCACCAGGATGGTGGCCACTCCTTTCAGGCCCACTGGTGAGGCTTTTCTGGAAAGAATAGCCATCCTTTGGCTCTAGGTGGTGGATGTGCTCTCTCAGCCATGCACTAGGCCTTGCCCTTGAAACCTTGGTCAGGAACATCCTGGTCTACTGAAACCAAGGAAGTGGCACTACTTTCTGTAACTGAGGAGACAGTCTTGTTCTTCAGGCCTATCTCTTCGGGGCGTATGGTGGCAGTGAATTAATTACAGCTCAGTTTGTAACAGGTATATATGTAGGAGGGAAATTACTGGGTTTTATAGTAATTCTATGTTGAAACTTTTGAGGAACTGCTAGAGTCTTTTCCAAAATGGCTATACACCAGGGGGTCCTGAGATCTATTGTTTCAACAGTTTTTATATGCAACAGACCCATAGAAATCCCTTCTTCCAGCTTCCAACCACCATCTTCTCAGCCATCCTCTGTCTCTGGGACCAGCTAACACCATATTTTGAGTTTAACTCCTTATTGCCTATCAACCATGACTTCCTAGACTCATCGGAGTTATTCTACTGAGTTGAAAGTTGCTGTCAACCGCATCATCAACATGGATCTGTGGGCCTCCTACACCTGCCTTTCTCTGGGCTTCTATTTTGACCATGACCATGTGACTCTGGAGAGTGTGGGTCATTTCTTCCCAAGTTACCTTAGAGAAAGCAAGAAAAATCCAGCCATCTCTCAAAGATGCAAAACCAGTGCCAGGGCTGTGCCTTCTTCTAGGACATGCAGAAGCCATCCCAAGATGAGTGGGGTAAAACCTGAATGTCATGGGAATCATTGTGATTCTGGAGAAGAACATGACCAAGGACCTTTGGGATCTGGACACTGTGAGTCTGCCCATGCAAATGCTGATTCTGTATCTTCCCAGAGAACCACTAACTAGATGAGCAGGTAGAACTCTTTAGGAAGATTGGAACTACCTAACTATCTCCTCAGGCAGCACCCAGTCTGGGTGAATATCTCTTTTAAAGGCTCACCTTCAAACATGACTAGGAGCCTCTGGATCCCCACATCCTTTGAGGCACACTCCCCTCTCCACCCCACCCGCACATCCTCTTGGTGCTAGGACTTCTTCTTGAGCCTCTCCTTTCAGCCACAAGATAGCTTCTTAACTACCCTGGAGCCCTCTTCCAAGCTGTGGACGAAATGGAAACAATAAAACTTTTTGCAACAACAAAAATAAATAATAATAATAAAATTAAAATGGCTGAACTATGTTAGATCATTAGCAAAGAATAAGGGATTCAATTTCTTCCCGTCTTCAGCAATACTTGTTAATGCTGAAGCTTGTCATTTTTTAAAAGATTTATTTTATTTCTTAGAGTGAGAGCATACCACAGGAGAGAGTGGAGAGGGAGCAGCAAAGAGAAGAAGGGGACAGACAGGAGATAAGAGATGGGGTGGGGACAGAATCTTAAGCAGACTCCACATTCAGTGCAGAGCTTGACTAGGGGCTTGAAAGCACAACCTTCGGATCATGACCTGAGCTGAAATCAAGAGTCAAAGGACGCTCAACCAAGGAGCCACCCAGGTGCCCTAAAGCCTGACACTTTAAAGGAATCCTTGAGTATACTAGCTGCCATCATAGTTTTAACCACAATCGCTCACAGTCCTTCCTCTGCCCTTTACTGATTTGTTTGCCTTTCTCTCTCATTTCCTCTCATCAAGGTAGGGCAAGCTGACTCCCTGAAAGCAAAATATAAAAGGGACCTTGTGATGCTAGAGTTTTTATTAAAAAAACAAACAAACAAACAAAACAAAACAAAACAAAAAACCTTTACGACATTTGCCATCACGTGGTTAACTTGATTTTGCAAGGCAAGCTCTTTGATGCTGGTTATTTTGCTGAGACACTCTCCCTACTGTTTCCTTCCAGATAGTTTCTGGTTGCCTAGAATTTAGCTAAGTGAGCCTTAGGCAAAGACTTTCTAATGTCAGAGCATTTATACATGAGGAGAAAATTACATTCTTTAAAAACCAATATAACTAATTAATATAACAGCATAAATTATGTAATTGCTCAGTAATTTGTGCTGTTTACACAGCAAATTAACTCATGGTTTTAAAACAAATTTATGCCCTTATAATAACCTCTTCATACCCACCAATATGAGGCACATCTAAGTACCAAGGGGAAAATAAATGAGGTAGAATAAATATTTTTTATTTAGTTAACTGTGAATTTTCTTAATAGCCCAAGTAAAACTGGTGCTTCTGGTTTCCAGCTGTGTAGTTCCTGTCTGTAATTTTTTTTAAATGGTTCTATTTTCGTTCACCATGGTCACATAAACCTGGGATATCCTCTTTAACAGCAAGTTAAAGATTATCAATATCAGACTGGAATTATGTCATAAAACATTACTGGCTGATTCATTAGAGCTGGTGTTGTAATGTTTCTTGAACTCATAAAATGCGTTTACCGGGAAGCTGGAGCTTCAGAGATTTTCTGATACACAGATTTTTCCATTGTAACAGAGATGATCTTGCCATTTTATAATGTACTAGACTGAAGATATTCCCAGGCAAAGCACACATATCAGAGAGTCAGCGGATACTCACAACAGGGGAGAACAAATTCCAGGCCCAAAGTAAAGACGTTACAAATGCCTAAAATTGCAGTCTTTATCTCTAAGGCAGGTGTTTCAAAACTGGACTGGTCCCAAACATTTTTTTTCCTTTTTGGTTATTGTTTTTCTAAAAGAAGCTGAGAAGGATGTTAAAGATAAGGCAGGTGTTAAGATAAGATTCCTCAAGAGGAATGACTCACCAACAGCCAATCAGGGGTTTTGTATCTGTGAACATGACCACGGGTGGTGGCTTGGCTTTGGTCATGAAAACTCTCTTCAGTTCAGAGAAAACAGTATTTTTAAACGAATGTTTGAAATAATTCCCACTCTAAGGGAAAAAAAAAATCTCCATAACCACTTGTACCAAATAGATAACCAAGAATTTATTACTACGTCACTTTAAAGTTAGTAGCTTGGACTCCAAGGATTCCAACTTCACCTATTATGTTAAGGCATATTATATCTTTAAGATTTAAAATTGTATAGGATGATGGATTAATCTCTTAGTCCATCTGAACTGAATATGTCCAAATGAATTATTAACACAAAGTATGTTAATGAGTCAATCAGAGCAAGAAGAAACCAGCACAGAGTTTAAGATGTTCGATGTTAGTGTCTTTCGGAGTTATCCCAAGTTATTTTTCCTAGGAAGAAAATGGATTAATAAATAATACAAAGACAGAAGTTCATTGGCCCCTTTGTCATTTGCCTCCTCTGGGAATTATGGCAAGGAACAGTTGCCCTTGTTAACCTGTGAACATTCTTCACTCCCTTAGGTCATTTACTCTGGCTCAGGGGTCCAATTTTCCTTTCATTCATTAACCACATTGGGAAGCAGAGTTCCTAACCCTTTCCAGTCTAAATGTGGAACAATCACATCCCCTCACAATCAACTGCCAGTGTGCTGGGACCTTTACGTTTCACCGTGCTCTCACAGTGACGCAAGTTTTTAACAATTGAAGGATATTAACTCAAAAACTTGTTTTTTAATTGGAGGAGCTCAAGGGATTTCAAATAAATGAACTTGCATAAACTGGAAGCTGGTACATGTGCCTTTCCAATTATTTTTGTGCAAATTAGGGGAGAGGGCACTTCTAATCTCAGAAAGCAGATTTCAGAAATTATTTTAACTATGAAGCTAACTCAGGATAACAAAGCTGAGCAGTCATGAATTGTTTGGATAGCTGAAAAGACAAAACCTTATCTTCTATATTAGCAAAGATACCATATATTCAGAAAAATGCCATTTCATTATTTAAATATGTGCATTTTTGTTAATCCAAAGGATTAGTTTTTTTAATTAGACCCATTGGAAAAAGAAACAGATATGTCTAAATGAATTGTAGACTTTTGCTAGACCCTTTTTCACTTTCCTCTAATTGCATAATTTAATGGTGAATAAAAAACATGTTGTATGTATCCTTTTGCAACAATATAATCTAAATATTATCTTTATTAATAAAAAGTACTAACAAATCTATATCGTTATCATTAGGGAACATCTTCCCACACTGTTTGGATTAAATGAATCACATTCTGGAGACTGAAAGAAATACAGGGCTTTCTAGGAACTTTCAAAATGTACACTGGCATGGTAAGGTAAGGAAGCGTGGTTTGGAAGAATGATAGGGAAATCCTCTGTGTTCTTTGTCATTTCCTATTTCCTCACACAAGTGAAAGAGAGAAGGGGGAGGGGCTCTAATGGTTAATTAAGCCTTTTGTCAGTTAACATTAGATAATTCTTGAAAAGAACAAGATTTAGGCACTTAAAATCTATAACTTATCTTCACAAGGGAACATATTCTTCAAGAAAATAATTTTATCCAGGAATAAGTTTTTCATGTAAAACATTCATTTTACATTAATTCAATATGAAGAACTTTCCAATTCTCATATACACACTATATGTATATATATATATATATACATATACACAAACTTTTGTGTATATATATATGTATGTATACATGTGTATATATACATATACATATATATATATACACACACACAAAATCTCCAATGGCAAATTAGTGTCTTATACTTAATTATTTTTCAGCCAGGCCCTGGAATTAAGACCCTTACTGGGCTAATTGGTAAAGTATGCATATTTGGATACAAGATAACTATTTACTTAGATTTTTAACCTTTTTTGAAATTACAAAAATTATTCACAAAGATATATGTCTTATAAAAGTTTCGCACTTGATACAATATACCTAGACAACCAGTTTTGTAAGATATATCACCATAGTAGAGTTTTTGGAAAAACAGCTATATTTTTTATCACCTAATTTGTGTACAAATATTTATTTTATAATATATTATAGCCAACAAATTCATAATTTCACCAAGAATATGTGACAGTGTTTTTCCATAACTATACCAGGATGCAATATCATTTTTTAAATTGTTTTGAATATTATGGGTAATATTTTTTATTTTTCTTTCTCTATTTAAAAGTGAATTTGAGCTTTTAAAAACATCTTTATCGAATATATACTATTTTAATTTCTTTTTTTATGTGTTTTCCTTGTATCCTTCTGGTCATTTTTATTTTTCTATTTGGTTTTATCAGAGCTTTCTATATAGTTTCAACTTGGAATAGTTAAACTGAATGATTTATTTATTCAATGTATATTTACTAAGGAAACTTACTGAAACTTAAGTTAGTCATTGTTTTATGTCCAAAGAAAACATTAATAAACAAGACATTCCAGTAAGGAAAGACAGACCAAGAATGAATAAACAAAGAATATATAAGATATTGCTTTGAAGAAAGTAGATTATAAAGGAAAATTACGACAGGAACTCTCTTTCATTGCTGCTGGCAATACAAAATGGTACAGGACAGTTTGGCAGCTGTTTTTTTTTTTTGTTTTATTTATTTATTTATTTATTTTTTTAATAAAACTAAACATACAAACCTAAACATATTATTCACCAATCATGGTTATTTACACAGAAATAAGGTGTAA
Organism: Paguma larvata; assembly: GCA_030068075.1. Taxonomy (NCBI): domain Eukaryota; kingdom Metazoa; phylum Chordata; class Mammalia; order Carnivora; family Viverridae; genus Paguma; species Paguma larvata. The sequence continues at coordinate 45,018,647 of CM057834.1, forward strand.
ACCTGCAAATAGATGTTTACAGCAACTCTATTAAGGATTACTAAAACTTGGAGGCAAACAAGATGTCTTTCATTGGTGAATGGATACATAAACTCTAGCATATCCAAACAGTGGAAATATTATTCAGTACTAAACAGAAATAAGTTATCAAGCCATGCAAAGACATAGAAGAAACTTAAATGCTCATTATTAAATGAAATAAGTCAATCTGAAAAATCTACATACTGTATGATTCCAACTAAATGACATACAGGAAAAGGCAAAACTGGTGACAGGGGTTGAGGAGAGGAGGAGTGACTAGGCAAAACACAGAGCATTTTTAGGGAAGTGTAACTATTCTACATGATTTTACATTTGTGGATACTAGTCATTTTACGTTTGTGAAAACCTATAGAATGTACGACAGCAAGAGCAAACATTAACGTGCAGTCTATACTTCGGCTGATGTGTCAACAGCTAGGTTTATCCATTGTAACAACTGTTCCACCACCCAGGGGTGTGATGTTGATTGTGGGGGAGGCTGTGCCAGTGTGTGGGTAGGTGGTACATGGGAATTCCTTTGGCTCAATTTTGCTGTGAACCACAAACTGATCTAAAAACTAAAACATTATTTTATGAAAAGTAAGTTATAAAATAAATTTTTATATTTCTTCTAAATTATTTATCGGTTTGCATTCTTATATGCACTGAATAGTATGAGGCAAGATCTAACAAATTTTGCTACATTGATACAGAATTTCCCTATGTTGATTTTCACAATGACCTCAAAAACCTTTAAACTCCCACATCAGTGGGCCAGTATCTGGATTCTGTACTATTCCATTATGGATATGTCTATATTCATGACGATACCAAATAATTTTAATCATTTTGACTTTATATTTCATTATCGGGATGCATATGGTATTCTTCAAGGATGGAGGCTCTAGAATGAGACCACACGGTTACTAATGGTGTGACCTTAGACAATATACTTAGTCATCTAGTGCCTCACCTGTCAAATTAAGATAGAAGAGTTCTTAACAATATTAAGTGAAATAATATATGTAAGACTTTTAGAAAAAATTCCTGACACATTAAATCATATATCTATTACCATATTTATTAATTCTATGATTGTTCCTATGGTCAGCAAATGCTCCCTTCAGTGTTTTTATTTTTCAACAAACTCGTAATCTTTTATTTCAATTTGCAGTTTTGTCTTTCATATGATCTTGAAAATAAAGTTGTTGCAAATCATAAACTTAGTTTATGCTGGTGACTTTTGATCTTTGATTTCCTTCTTTGCCTATTTTCCAATATTTTCCAAACTCCAGTGTTTTCCCTTGTAGTTACATTGCATTCTTCCTGTGTGTCTCTGTCTTCACCAGGTGTTTTGCTCTTCTTGTAAGGATACGGTCATATTGATTAGGGCCTAGACAAAAGCCTCCATCTCAATTTGATTACATCTGCAAAGACCCTATTTCCAAATAAGGGCACATTATGAGGTGTTGGGGTTAAGACCTCAAAATATCTTTTGAGGGGGTACATAATTCCACCTCTAAAATATCAATACGCAGAATCAACTGAAAAACCACTAGAAGTGGGGAGCCGGGTTGACTCAGTCAGTTAAACGTCAAACTCTTGATTTTGACTCAGGTCATGATATCAAGGTCATGGGATCAAGCCCTGCGTTGGGCTCCATGCTGAGTATGAATTCCGCTTGGGATTCTGTCTCTCCCTCTCTCTCTGCACCCCCCCTCCACTTACACACGTGCGCTCTCACATTTTTTTTTCAAAAAAGAAAACTTGCTGCCTTGATTTCTGTTACTATTAAATGTATATAATAAGTTATACTAAAGGAATTGTTTTAAATTAATTTTGGATGAGTGTTGTTACAATATTGTGTCTTCCCATCTAGAAATATTGAATGTCTTCCCTATTATTCAGATTTTATACCCATTGGTGACTTTTTCTTTACATCGTGATGACTTTTCTTGTGCTTAGTTTAGTATTTTTGTTTTGTTGTTGTTTCTCTTACTTATGGAAGTGCCAGGAATGTCTAGCAAACCCTGCACCTATGTAAGAAAGATTACTCCACACTTTGCTTAGAGAAGAGAAGACATGGGAGTCAAAGTTCATAGTCGAAGACTGTGTTTGCCTCACTCTCATTTATTGCAGTGTCAGGCCAATCACAAATCTCATTGGCTTGTATGGAAGGAGTATAACATTTCAGGCATGCAAAGAGAAAGGTGCATGACTTAAAGGTGAATAATCACAACAGACTAATCAAATCAAAGATATACAGCAAGGGTCTCTGTGTCCTACTGTTTTGCTAAATTTTGTATAAAATGTGTAGACATTGGAGTTCCTCAAGCATTGCAGAAACAACCAGGAAGGCAGGGCTAGGCATTTCTGGTCAGGGCTGTTACCCAGGCCTCAGGCATTCCAAGAGACCCATGCCCCTCCCAAGCTTAACTGCAGTCCACCAGAAATCTCTGTGTTACATTTTAGCCAGCCAAAACTTGTGTATAGTCTCATCATCCTCAGTAATAGCCTCAACATGGGAGCCCCAGCCTTTCCTTTTCTATCTCTCATTACAGTTTTCAATTTTTTATTTTTGGTGTAAGGGGAAAGAAATAATTGGTGTTGGTGTTATGCATGGTCACCTTTTTCAATTTGCTTATTAGTTCCAGTGGTTTTTCAGTTGACTCTGTGTATTGATATTTTAGAGGTGGAATTATATACCGCCTCAAAAGATATTTTGAGGTCTTAACCCCAATACCTCATAATGTGCCCTTATTTGGAAATAGGGTCTTTGCAGATCTAATCAAATTGAGATGAAGGTATTCATGTGGGCTCTAGTCCAATATGACCATGTCCTTACAAGAAGAGCAAAACACCATGTGAAGTCAAAGACACATAGGGAGAATGCCATGTAACCACAAGGGAAAATATTGGAATTTGGAAAATATTGGAAAATACACAGAAAAGGAAATCAAAGATCCAAAGTCACCATTAGAAAGTAGGAAGAGAGAAGAAAAATTTCCTCCAAACAGTCCCTAAGAAGGAAGCTGTCCATGATGATACCTTGATAGTCCATTTCTAGTCTACAGAACTGTGAGAAAGTAAAGATTTGTGTTATACTATCTGGCTTTTGGTACTTTTTATGACAGTTCTAGAAAACAAATCCATTTATTGTGAAAACATATGACCTGTAAAGTATGAGTATTATCCTTTCCTTTTAATATTTATACCTTAATTCTTTTTTTTTTTCTTATATGATTGTACTGCTTGGGATCTCCCTTAAAAGCTAGAGAGTATTGGCAATAATAGGTATTTATTTTAGTTCTGAATTCAACGAGATTCATTTTATTGATTTAGTAATAATTTGTTGTTACTCTCTGAGGTTTCTAGTAGGTAATATTTATCAAGTTAAGAACATTTCCTCCTATCTAGCTGGGCTAGCAAATTCCATTAAAATTGAATTTGGATTTTTTGGGTTATCTACTGAGAAAAATCACATTTTTTTTCTTCAAACTTTTCCTGCTATGACTGGCACTAGTTTTTGAAGCTGAAACATTCTTACATTCCTAAAAGAAATTGTTCTTGATAACAATGATAATAATGATGCATTATTCTTTTAATATATTGTTTGATTCAATTTATTAACATTCTAAATAGGATTTTCACACAGGTTCATAAATATAATTGACCACTAGTTATTTTGATATTGCTTGTGTTCTTTTGGTTTGTTTCAGAATCATGCTAATTTTGCAAAGTTAATTGGGACATTTTGTACTTATTTCTAGCTGTATTTCTGCTATCTAAAATATTATCTAAAAGGTTAGAACCATCTGTTCCTTGAATATTACAATTCATTGTTAAACATTATGTGATCTGGGTGTCCTTTTTGGATGTTGATCTTCAGCAATTTTTTATTTCTTCAAGATTATTGATATGTTGAGATTTTTCTACTCTATTTTGTTTCTAACCCTTGAGCCAATTATGATGATTATTTAGATGATGTTTAAATACTCATAGAAGAGCATCTATTTTGTCTACCTTTTCAAATATACTCGTTTACAGCTTGTTATAGTTCATAGGGTTGCAGTAAAAAATATATCACAGACTTGGTGGCTAAAACAACAGACATTTATTATCTCACAGTTCTAGAGTCTGGAAGTCCAAAATCAAGATGGTTGGCAGGATTGAGTTTTTATGAGGTCTGTGAGGGAAGGATGTGGCATAGGCCTGTCTCCCTGACTTACAGATGGCTGTCTTCTCCCTGTGTCTTCTATGTCATCTTTCCTCTGTGCTTGTCTCCATTTTCTGATTTCCCCTGGACACCAGTCTTACTGGATTTTGTCCCACTTTCTTCCCTTCTTTCCTTCCTTCCTTCCTTCCTTCCTTCCTTCCTTCCTTCCTTCCTTCCTTCCTCTCTCCCTCCCTCCCTCCCTCCCTCCCTCCCTCTCTCCCTCCCTTGCTTCTTTCTTTCTTTCAGGAACATGCATGAGCAGAAGATGGGCAGATAGAGAGGGAAAGAGAGCATCATAAGCAAGCTCCAGGGCCACAGCCCTGATATAGAGCTCAATCCCACAACTGTGAGATCATGACCTGAGCCACAATTAAGAATGGGATGCTTAACCCAGTGAGCCACCCATGTGTCCCTGGATTTAGGTTTAATCTAAATGACCTTATTTTAACCTAATTAACTAAGACCTTATCTCCAAATAATGTTACATTCTGAAGTACTGGGGGTTAAAGACTGTGATTTTTAAGATGACCATAGCTCAACCCACAACACAGTTCTTCATATATTTTCTCTTATCTATTTAATAACAGTCTGTATATGTAATTATGCTTATTTCTCATACCTAATATTATTTAGTGGTGTTTTTGCTCTTTTAAAAGGTTTATTGGTATATCAGACTCTATTTAACATTCTATTTAAATTATAGCTTTTGAAGATGGGGGAGCAGCAGGGAGCCCCTGAACTTGTCTCATGCCTGAAATGCAGCCGGATCATTAACAAAGCATTTTGCACACCTACAAAATGATCTGGGGATTAACACAACAATCTGCATAACTCGAGCCACAGAACTTGACAGGTGCACAGTGCAGGGAGGTGAAATGGAGAAGCGAAAAGTCACGAAGGGTAGGGAGATGTTTTTGTGAGGAGAGGGCAGAGAAAGGGAAAGGGGGAGAGTGTGATTCACCAGGATCATACAAGAAAAGCACTCCCCCCAAAAGTAGCTGGAGAGAAAGAGCAAGAATGAAAACACTAGCAGGAGACTGAACAAAAAATCTGTTCCCTAAAACCATTGATGGGGAGAAAGGAAAGGATTTCAATATCATCAGGGTTGTATAAACAGTGGAGCACAGGGTCTGGAGTTCAGAACTCAGTGCCTGAGTTCTCTGGTGCTCTGGTGAGGAAATAGGACAAATCCCCAGGAACATGCAGCAGAATCCGAGGGGTCTATGTGCCACACAGGGAGAAGTTCCCCTGCTTGGAGTCCATTTGGTAGAGACTGTACAGTCTCCCCACAGGCAAAGGTCCCAGCAGACCCCAGAGAGCAGCCATGTTTGCTGGTATTGGGACAAAGATACCAGAATGCGGTGAAATCTGGTGCTAGCTGTGTGTTGTGATTTGCCATAATCTCTGAACCTCTGTCACTGAGCTGTCACATGAGCCTTTTCTGGGGCAATCCAGTACTGAGCCATTGCTCAGTGAGACTCTCCTCCAAAAGGTCAGCATGGGTCCAAGCCTTAGGGGGTCTCTGAAGTATGGGGTTTTGAAACACAACCCCATCTGAGATAAAACTCTGGTGGGAGGGGCTGCCTGGCAGGGGGACAGCTTGAACACAGACAGGGTAGAGGCAGGAGTGAAAGGAAGCCTGAAGCAAAGGAGGGATACTTGATTATGGGCAAGTGATGTACAAAGTTTCTGTGCCAGAGATAGAGTTGGACAAAGCCATTTCCACCTCTCCTGTGCATGCATTTGTGCAGATGCACGCGTACTACACTGATCCACCCCTGTAAGCCAAGAAACACCATCTATTGGAGAATGGAGACATTACACCAAGCCCTGCCCAAAAGCACCCTCTAAGCACATCCCCTAGAAGACGAACACAAGTCACTCCACCTGCTTAGTCTATATTATAGAAGGCTTCATAGTTTCAGTTCTAGGGAAAACTAGATGTAACTGCATTTGGGTTTCATTCTGTTTGCTGATTCAATTGTTGATTTTCTTTGCTTCTGCTTTTGCTTAATTGGTTTTTTTTCTTCCTCATTCTTGGGTACAGAAAGAAAAAATTTCCATTATTATTTATTTTACTTTATATTTATTAAAAATTTTTTATTCTATTTCATTTTATTTATTTCATTTTATTCTATTTTATTATACAAATGTTTTTTTAATTTAAAATTTTTTTCTTACCTTTAATTTTCTTTTTGTTACTTTCCCTTTTTTTCTGCTATTCAATCAAGTTTCTTTCAAAAAGCAGACCAAAACACACCTAGAAGATCTAGTTTCCCTTATTTGATTTTTGTTTTGATTTTAATTTAACTTTAATTTTTATTTTATTAATTTTTTTCTTCCTCCAAAATGACAAACAAAAGAATTCCTCAAAAGAAAGAAGAGGGATAAATGACAGCCAGGGATTTAATCAACACAGATATTAGCAAGATATCTGAACTATAATTTAGAATCATGATAACAAGAATACTAATTGGTGCTGGAAAAGCATATGATCCCTTTCTGCATACATGAAAGAAATAAAATCTAGTTAGAATGAAATTGAAAATGTTAACAGAGATACAATCTCAAATGGATGCCACAACGGCAAGAATGGACAAAGCAGAGCAGCAAATCAGTGATTTAGAAGATAAAATTATAAAGAATAATTAAGCAGAAAAAAAAGAGGGGAAAAAAGACAAAAATCATGATACAAGGCTTAGAGAACTCAGCGACTTATTAAAAAGGAATAACGCGGGGTGCCTGGGTGGCTCAGTCAGTTAAGCGGCCGACTTCAGCTCAGGTCATGACCTCACCGTCTGTGAGTTCGAGCCCCACGTCGTGCTCTGTGCTGACTGCTCATCAGAGCCTGGAGCCTGCTTCGGATTCTGTATCTCCCTCTCTCTCTGCCCTTCCCCTGCTCACGCTCTGTCTCTATGTCTCTCAAAAATAAATAAACGTTAAAAAAATTTAAAAGGAATAACATCTGAATCATAGGAGTCCCAGATGAAGAGATAGAAAAAGGGACAGAAGGTTTATGTGAGCAAACAATAGCAGAAAACTTACCAAATCTGGGGAGGGATATAGACATCAAAATCCAAGAAGGACAGAGAACTTCCATTATATTCAACAAAAGCCGATGATAAAAAACGCATATCATAGTCAAATTCACAAAATACATAGACAAGGAAAGACTTATGAAAACAGCAAAGGAGAACAAGTCCTTAACCTATAATGGAAGACAGCTCAAGTTCACAGTAGATCTATTCACGGAAACTTTGCAGACAAGAAACTTTGCAGACCAGAGTGGCAGGTTATATTCAATGCACTGAATTGGAAAAATATGCAACCAATAATTCTTTATCCAGCAAGAGTTTCATTGAAAATAGAAGGAGAGATAAAGAGTTTCTCAGACAAATAAATTCTAAAGGAGTTTGTGATCACTAAATCAGCCCTGCAAGAAATGTTAAGGGCAACCCTTTGAGTGCAGAAAAGATGAAACAAAACAAAAAAGATAACAACAACAACTAGAAAGGACCAGAGAACATCACCAGAAACACCATCTCAACAGGCAACACAATGGTGGTAAACTCATATCGTTCACTACTCACTCTAAATGCCAATGGACTAAATGCTCCAATGAAAGGATAGAGGGTATTAGAATGGATAAGAAAACAAGACCAATTTATATGCTCCTTATAAGAGGCTCATTTTACGGGATAGAAGGAACATACTTAGACATCATAAAAGCCATTTATGAAAAGCCCACAGCTCATATCATCCTCAATGGGGAAAAACTGAGAGCCTTCCCCCTGAGATCAGGAACACGACAGGGATGTCCACTCTCACCACTGCTATTTAACATAGTGTTGGAGGTCCTAGCATCAGCAATCAGACAAGAAAGCAAAATAAAAGGCATCAGGATAGGCAAGGACGAAGTCAAACTTTCACTTTTTGCAGATGACATGATACTTTACATGGAAAACCCGACGGAATCTACCAAAAGCCTACTAGAACTGATCCGTGACTTCAGCAAAGTTGCAGGATACAAAATCAACGTACAGAAATCGGTTGCTTTCCTTTACACCAATAATGAAGCAATAGAAAGAGAAATAAAGAAGCGAATCCCATTCACAATTGCACCAAAAACCATCAAATACCTAGGAATAAACCTAACCAAAGATGTAAAAGACCTCTACGTGGAAAACTATAAAAAACTTATGAAGGAAATTGAGGAAGACACAAGGAAATGGAAAAACATCCCATGCTCAAGGATCGGAAGAATAAATATCGTTAAAATGGCAATACTACCTAAAGCAATCTACACATTCAATGCAATCCCAATCAAAATTGCACCAGCATACTTCTCAAAGCTAGAGAAAACAATCCTAAAATTTGTATGGAACCACAAAAGACCCCGAATAGCCAAAGTAATTCTGAAGAATAAAACCAAAGCGGGAGGCATCACAATCCCAGATTTAAACCTCTACTACAAAGCGGTAGTCATCAAGACAGCATGGTATTGGCACAAGAACAGACACATAGACCAATGGAATAGAATAGAGAACCCAGAGATGGACCCACAAGCATATGGCCATCTAATCTTTGACCAAGCAGGAAAGAGTATCCAATGGAAAAAAGACAGCCTCTTTAACAAATGGTGCTGGGAGAACTGGACAGCAACATGCAGAAGAATGAAACTAGACCACTTCCTTACACCACTCACAAAAATAAACTCTAAATGGATGAAGGATCTGAATGTGAGACAGGAAACCATCAAAATCCTAGAGGAGAAAGCAGGAAAAAACCTCTTTGACCTGAGCCGCAGCAATTTTCTATGTGACACATCTCCAGAGGCGAGGGAATTGAAAGCAAAAATGAACTATTGGGACCTCATCAAGATAAAAAGCTTCTGCACGGCAAAGGAAACAACCAACAAAACTAATAGACAACCGACGGAATGGGAAAGGATAATCGCAAATGACATATCAGATAAAGGACTAGTATCTAAAATCTATAAAGAACTCACCAAACTCCACACCCGAAAAACAAATAATCCAGTGAAAAAGTGGGCGGAAGATATGAATAGACACTTCTCCAAAGAGGACATTCAGATGGCCAACAGACACATGAAACGATGCTCAAAGTCACTCATCATCAGGGAAACACAAATCAAAACCACACTGAGATACCACCTTACACCGGTTCGAGTGGCTAAAATGAATAAATCAGGAAACTATAGATGCTGGCGGGGATGTGGAGAAGCAGGCACCCTCCTACACTGTTGGTGGGAATGCAAACTGGTACAGCCGCTCTGGAAAACGGTGTGGAGGTTCCTCAAAAAAATGAAAATAGAGCTACCGTATGACCCAGCAATAGCACTCCTAGGAATCTACCCAAGAGACACAGGAATGCTGATGCATAGGGGTACGTGTACCCCAATGTTCATAGCAGCACTTTCGACAATAGCCAAATCGTGGAAGCAAACCAAGTGCCCATCAACTGACGAATGGATAAAGAAGTTGTGGCACATATATACAATGGACTACTACATGGCAATGAGAAAAAATGAAATCTGGCCATGTGTAGCAACATGGATGGAACTGGAGGGTATTATGTTAAGTGAAATAAGTCAGTCAGAAAAAGACAGATACCATATGTTTCAACGAATAGGTGGACTTTGTGAGACTAAGCAAAAACCAGGGGGAGGGGAAGAGGGGAAAGGAAAAAAAGACACAGAGAGGGAGGGAGATAAAACATAAGAGACTCTCAAGGACTAAGAACAATCTGAGGGTGAGGGAGGTGAGGGAGGTGAGGGAGGGGGTAGAGGGGGTGACGGATATTAAAGAGGGCACGTGTTGGGATGAACACTGGGTGTTATATGTAAACCAATTTGAAAATAAACTATTATAATGAAAAAAAAAAAAAAAAAAAGAGGCTCATTTTAGACCCAAAGACACTTGCAGGCTGAAAGAAGGGGGATAGAGAACTATCTACCATGCTAATAGTCATCAAAAGAAAGCTGGTGTAGCCATACTTATATCAAACAAACTAGATTTTAAAATAAAGATTGTAATAAGAGATGAAGAAGGGAATTATATCATAAATAAGGGGTCTATCCACCAAGAACATCTAAGAATTGTAAATGTTTATGCTCCGATGTGGAGATGCTCAAATATATAAACCAATTAAACACAAACATAAAGAAATCCATTAACAGCAATACCATATTAGTAGGGGCCTCCAACACCCCACTTACAGCAATGGACAGATCATCTAAGCAGAAAATCAACAAGGAAATAATGTTTCTGAATGATAAACTGGACAAGATGGACTTAACAGATATGTTCAGAACATCTAATCCCAAAGGAGCAGAATACACATTCTTCTCAAGTACACATAGAACGTTCTCCAGAATAGATCATACTGGGTACAAATCAGCCCTCAACAAGTACAAAAGATAGAGATCATGCCTTGCATATTTCCAGACCACAGTAGTATAAAACTTGAATTCAACCACACAAAAAATTTGGAAAAACCATGAATACTTGGAGATTAAAGAACAACAGCTAAAGAATGAATGAGTTAACCAAGAAATTAAAGAATAAATTAAAAAGCACATGGAAGCCAATGAAAATGAAAACATGACAGCCCAAAAACTCTGGGATGTAGCAAAAGTGGTCTTAAGAGAGAAGTATATAGTAATCCAGACCTTCCTAAAGAGGGAAAAAAGGACTCAGATACACGACCTTACCTTACACCTAAAAGAGCTGGAAAAAGAACAGCAAATAAAGCCCAAAATCAGCAGAAGGGAAATAAAAAGTTTAGACCAGAAATCAATGATATTGAAAAAAAAAGAACATATCAATGAAACCAGGAGCTGTTGCTTTGAAAGAATTATCAAATTGATAAACCCTTAGCTAGATTGATGAAAACTAAAAATTAAAGGACTCAAACAAATAAAATCAAGAATGAAAGAGGAGAGATCAGAACCACCACTACAGATACAAACAACAATAAAAAAATATTATGAGTAATTATATGTCAACAAATTGGGAAGTCTGGAAGAAATAGACAAATTTCTAGAAACATATAACTACCAACACTGAAACAAGAAGAAATAAAAAATTTGAACAGACCCATAACCAGTAAAGAAATTGAATCAGTAATAAAAAATCTCCCAAAACAAACAAGAGCCCAGGGCTGGATGGCTTTCCAGGGGAATTCTATAAACATTTAAAAAAGAGTTAACACGTATTCTTTTGAAGCTGTTCCGAAAAATACAAATGGAAAGGAAACTTCCAGAATCCTATGAGGCTATCATTACCTTGATTCTAAAACTAGACAAAGACCCAATGAAAAGGAGAACTACAGGCTAATTTCCCTGATGAACACGGATGCAAAAATTCTGAACAAGTTACTTGCAAACTGGATCCAAAAATACATTAAAAGAATTATTCACCACAATGAAGTGGAATTTGTTCCTGGCTGCAGGGCTGGTTCAATATCCACAAATTAACCAATACGATACATCATATTAATAAAAGAAAGGATAAGAACCGCATGATCCTCTCAAGAGATGCAGTGAAAGCATTTGACAAAATACAGCATCCTTTCTTGATAAAGACCCTCAAGAAAGTAGGGGCAGAAGGTTCCCAACTCACGATAATAAAGGTCATATACAAAAGACTCATGCTTATGTCATTTGCAACGGGGAAAAACCAAGAGCTTTCCCCCTAAGATCAGGAACACAATAGGGATGTCCACTCTCACCACTGTTATCCAACACAATATTGGAAGTCCTAGTCTCAGTAATCACACAACAAAAAGAAATAAAAACATCTAAATAAGAAAGGAGAAAGTCAAATTTTCACTCTTCACAGATGACATGTCACTTTATATGGAAAACCCAAAAGACTCTACCAAATAACTGGTAGAACTGATCTATGAAATCAGTAAAGTCACAGGATATAAAATTAATGTACCAAAATCAGTTGTATTTCTATACATCAATAATGAAACAACAGAAAGAGAAATCAATGAATTAATCCCATTTAAAATTACACCAAAACCATAAAATACCTAGGAATAAACCTAACCAAATAGATGAAAAATCTATACAATGAAAACTATAGAAAGTTTATGAACGAAATGGAAGAAGACACATGAAAAAATGGAAAAACATTCCAAGCTCATGGACTGGAAAAACAAATATTGTTAAAATGTCGATACTACCCAAAGCAATCTACATATTCATGCAATCCCTATCAATATAACAGCAGCATTCTTCGCAGAGACAGAACAAACAATCCTAAAATTTGTATGGAACCAGAAAAGACCCCAGATACCCAAAATAATCCTGAAAAAGAAAACCAAAACCGGAAGCACCACAATCCCGGACTTCAGGTTATATTACAAAGCTGTAATCATCAAAACAGTATGGTACTGGCATAAAATCAGACACTCAGATCAATGGAACAGAATAGAGAACCCAGAAATGGACCTACAAATGTATGGCAACTAATCTTTGACAAAGCAAGAAAGAATATATATTGGAAAAAAGTCTCTTTAGCAAATGGTTTTGGGAAAAATGGACAACAACATGCAGAAGAATAAACCTGGACCACTTTATTATACCATACACAAAAATAAACTCAAAATGGATGAAAGACCTAGGTGTGAGACAGGAAACCATCAAAATCCTAGAGGAGAAAACAGGCAATGCCTCTTTGACCTCGGCTGGGGCAACTTCTGACTCAACGTGTCTCCAGAGCAAGGAAAACAAAAGCAAGAATGAACTATTGGGACCTCGTCAAAATAAACAGCTTCTGCATAGCGATGGAAACAATCAGCAAAACTAAAAGTCAACTGACGGAATGGGAGAAGATATTTGCAAATGACATATCTGATAAAGGGTTAGTATCCAAAATCTACAAAGAATTTAACCAAACTCAACACCCAAAAAAATAATCCAGTGAAGAAATAGGCAAAAGACATGAATAGACACTTCTTCAAAGAAGACATCTAGATGGATATCACACATATGCAAATATGCTCGACATCATTCATCATCAGGGAAATACAAAACAAAACCACAATGAGATATCACCTCATATCTATCAGAATGACTAATATTAACAATTCAGGCAACAACAGATGTTGGCAAAGATGTGCAGAAAGAGGATCTCCTTTGCATTGCTGATGGGAATGCAACCTGGTGCAGCTACTCTGGATTAAAAATAGAACTACCCCATGACTCAGCAATTGTATTACTAGGTGTTTATCCAAAGGATACAGTAGTTTTGATTCGAAGGGGCACATGCAACCCAATGTTTATAGTAGCACACCAACAATAGCCAAAGTATGGAAAGAGCTCAAAATTCCATCGACTGATGAATGGATAAAGAAGATGGCACATGCACACACACACACACACACACACACACACACCCCACAGAGTATTATTTGGCGATCAAAAAGAATGAAATCTTGTCGTGTGCAACAACATGGATGAAACTAGAGTGTATTATGCTAAACAAAGTAAGTCAGTCAGAAAAAGACAATTATCATATGATTTCACTCACATGTGGAATTTAAGATACAAAACAGGTGAACATAAGGGACAGGAGGCAAAAATAATATAAAAACAGATTGGGACAAACCAAAGGAGACTCTTAAATACAGAGAACAGAGAGTTGCTGGAGGAGTGTTAGGTGCGGGGACGGGCTAAATGGGAAAGGGGCATTATTTGTTAGGATGAGCACTGTGTGTCATATGTAAGTGATAAATCACTAAATTCTATTTCTGAAATTATTATTAAAAAAATAAATGATAGTTTTTGGCATTTTTATCATGATACTTTTTCCTAATTGTGTTCTCATCTATGTATTCTTTTCTTCTGCTTTATATTATTTTTATGTAGTTTCTTGACATGAAGCATAGATAATTCATTTTTACATTTTCTTGTATTTTAATAAATTAATTTATGATGAACACTTTCTTTCGAGCATGACTTTGGTCACCACGCAGAGGTTTTAATAACACTATTTCTATTCTTGCTTACTTCTGAAGAAATTTAAATTTTCATCTTGATTTCTTCATTATCCTATGAGATAAGATAATTTATTTTAAAAATAGTGAATAGATACTTTGATCGTGATGTTTAAAAAATAATAGTATGGGCTGTATGGCCTCTGCTTTTTGGAATCTGTAGAGATTTACTCTCCTCTAGATCTTGGTGCTTGGCTAATTTGTGAATTCCCCCAATTTCTGAAAAAAAAACTGTTATGTTTCATTAGTATAGTTTAAATATATGAGTATAAAGTTAGATGGATATCGATATAGATGATATATATATATATATATATATATGTATGTATATACATTTGTATAATCATGTTTTTCATTTATCTTAAAATTTCTTTAGACAATTTTATTTGTTAATTCCTCTTGCAATATTTAAGGCTTTTAGAAACATTAATGCCTGAGACATATTGATGAAGTGCATCTTTTGACAAATGAATTACTTCTCTTTGTTCCATTTCTTTGTTTTCACACTGAAATCTCTTTCATTTTTTTATTTTAATTGCTTTGCCTATTTTCTTTTGTATTTAGCTATTAAACAACTTCTTATTTCAAAATTAACTCTGATAGTAACGATAGATATCTCTTGTGTAAATCCACATTATCGGAATAATGTTAAGGTAATCCGTAAATCTTGATATTTATAATGATTTGACTCTGTTCATGTTAATTTTGGCAAGTGATATGTTGGTGACATTAATTTAATAACTTATTCTATCAAAATTCAGGATTATACAACCTCCTGTCCCTCAAGCCAATTTCCTTTATATAGAAACTGCATATTATTATTCCTCCATTTCTGAATCTCCCTTTACTCCAAGTTACAGTGCATGTGTATTTTAGGTCCATGTTTGACTATTATATTTTACATTAGGAAGCAACTATTACATTGACTTAAGATTTTTCTTACCATATATCTGTTACCACATTTAGTCCTATTTATTGGATTTATACTTAATTTTGCTGGAAATAATCTTTTAATAGTTCTCTTTGGGATGGTCTGTGATTAGGAAAATTTATGGGTGTTGATATTTTATAATGCCTTTATTTTGCTCTATTAATCAATGTTTTAGCTGGATATAAGATTAAGACTTAAATTCACCATCAGGTTCTCTGAACTTGAAAAACTCCTTCTTGTGCTGTAGCATCTGCTGTTGAGGAAGAAGTCTGATTCTAATCTAATTCTTATTCCTTGTAAGAAAGTTGTTTTTTTGGCTCTTAAGAAGCCTTCTCTTTTTATCCTCAAGAGTTCTACATTTCTACATGCATCTCCATATATAGTTCTTTCTTCATTCATGTTAGGATTTTGTTGTATGCATATTTACTTTGAAGATGCAAATTTTTTTTGTGGGGGGAATTTTCTTCTGTGCTACTCCGATTATTGGATTTTCTTCAGCTATCTGATGGTTCATTACTGCCTGCTCATGGTCTCATCTACTAACAGCTGTTCAAATTTTGTTCGAACCGTTTGCACAATTAGTTGCGAGGGACGGATAGAATAGGCGTATAGGAGATATAATTGTAGTTTGTCTTCTGGATATTGGGCTCCATCTCCTATTAAAGAGTTGTAGCTACCTGGAATATTGTTCCAGTACCTTTGATAATCCTGTTGATTATCCAAACCAAGAGACAGAGGAAGGTCTAGTTCTTGTGAAGTTTATAGGCACCAGAACAGATCCCCTGGATGTCATTCTGTTCCTCACATTTAATTACTTTGATCTATCTTTCATGACAGTCTTTCTGTAAGTGTTCTAACCAATGTTACCCTGCAGCCTCCTTGTCAAGCTGATTCTACCTGCTTTGTGCTTTACAGAAATCCCTCCTCATTTCTAACCTGCCAGTGAAGAGTGGCTCTATATGCCTTGTCCCTTGTGAGTCATGACCTGCACAGCCTGTTTTTGTGTGTCGGGCCAGGAAACCATTGTTTTCATTTTTCAAGGCTGTTGACATTAATTATCAATTTAAAAATAGTTTTTCTTTTCTTTTAAAGGATTTACTCAGGAAGCAAGCCACAAGTATTTTATTAGTCAGACATCTAACAGATCTCTTTATTGACATTACCAATTATCTTTGCTGACATCTATGCACCAAAACCTAAAATTCTTTTTTTTGAAGTATTATAAAAGGATAATGACCTGTCATGACTATAAGGTTTTCTTGCAAGAAATCAGAAAGTATAATTTTCACTCTATTGTCTTTTTTTTTCTTGTGTATTTTCCAGGCCATAATTTCTGGTAAACTTGGAATATGTTGATTCTAAGTGAAAGATTGTGTTCTTTTAGCTTTATTTAAAAATTTAGGATTAGAAGAATATTAACAGAGTTAATTATTCATGAGAAGCAATAAAGGAAACTAATTTATACTTTCTTAGTCTTTTCAGAGAGCTGTAGCTTGTCACACTTTAATGTCTGAAACGGTTGGTTTGACATCAAAGGTTTTACCTGGCTTATGTAATAAAGATAGTTTGATCCTTACTATAGTGTTTTAGGAAACATAAACACGACTTTCTAGGTAATTAGAAAAAACTTCAGGATATAAGATGTGTTCCTTCCTATTCCCTACTTCCTTTGACATAGAAAAAGAAAAGTTTTTAGAAGTTTTTTTTTTTTTTTAATTCTACCTAATGTGACTCCACACAATGAGTTACTGAGCTGAACTTCCTCCCCTACACAGTCCATTATTCTGCAGTACTTTACCCTACTAGCCAATCCATCTGGAACTTTATCTAGTCACTTGCCAAAATCCTCCTCCTTCTTAAAGATGTTCTGACCCACCTCTGAGTTTTCATTTCCTCCCACTCTACCGAAGTGATGAGCTCTAACCTCTTCCTTCCAGATGTCAAGCCCACCTACTCCCTTGAGATAAAATATCTGCAACAATCTTGCTTCGCTGCCAACCATTCACCAAGGTAAAAATGAATTTTCATATCTCCATTTCAAGTGTCAAAAGAACCCATTTTCAACTGGAAAAAATTATATGCCTTTTTCAAACTTATCACCACCTACCAAATACATCAATCTGGATGCAAAAGATTATTTTATTTTAGTCTCAACCATTCTTACAATTCCTTCAGGGCACACACAGACACGTGCAAACACACACCATATTCCAGGAAATTATATCCAAATGGCCCTTTTCTATATATTAACTTATGAGAAAAAATCATACTATCATGTCTCTAAATTATTTGGAAACAGAATTCCTCAGATTTTCTCTTATATGCCTCATATTTTAACTTTCCTTTTTATACTTTCTTATAGTATTGATTGCTTTTAATATTTACAGAATTATATAATCTTAACTATAGAAGGGAACATATAAATTATTTAATATGGCTTCCCACTCCCAGTATGAAAGCTGAAATACATCTAATTTTACACGATTACCAGTTTGTGATAAAGTTTGCTCATTGTTTGTTCATTTAATCAAGAAATGCTTATTGTTTTACTATGTCCCAAGACTAATCTAATGGCTGGACATGACAATTATCTGCACTTTCAAGGAAATTACATTTTAACGGCAAGAGATAAATAAGTGATGTGATAAACATAATAATGAAGTCAATAATATAATGTGAATGCGTAATCTTGGATTTTACCTATTTGTAAGTTAATTAGGTAGGTACCCTGTTACTAGTTCATAGCTGCTGGCTGAAGACATGAGACTCTTGGGTCGGAGACGAGGTATATTTTTATGCACAGCATAGCAGGCACAGCAAGAACATTAGCATATTTGGCATGAGAATTATGCAGATAGGACCAGATGGATGCTTTGCACACAATAGAGTACTATGACAACCTCACATCAAAATGGGATACTTCATAACAAGCAGTAAGCAAGGCTTGTCTTTGCCTCAGGAAGAGAGGCATTAACTTCTTTCTCAAGAGAGAGATTTCTCTCTTCTCCATCAACACACCTCAGGAATGTCTCCATTAAAGAGCTACCAGGACTTGGCATTCTTGGTATACTCACCAAGATGTCTAGAAGCACAAGTGACCCTTGAAGACGATATCTAAAAAGATGAGAAGTGATAACTATTATGGAATAGAGAATCAAGTAGATCAAGGTCGTAAGAACAGAGGAGGCAAGAAAAGGAGAAGGTCGTTTGCAGAGGTGAAAATATTTGTCAATGTAGATAATATAGTCTAAATTATGCTGTGGTAACAATTCCAGATCTCAGTGATTTATAGTGACAGATATTTTTGTTTCATTCACTATACATGTCAACAACCAATAATGGGTGGCAGCAGACATTGTTTATGACTGTCATCTTTTATCCTACACACAGGTTAATGGAGCAAGGACATATTTTCTTAGTCATAATATTGATTGAAAGAGGGAACATAGCAAAGCACAACCTACTAAAGCTTCTTTCTCTTTTATGTCTCATTGGCCAATACAAGTCAGAGGGCCAAGCCTAACCCTATATGTGGGAGAGGAAATGATTGCTGATGACTAAATTGACTACAGTTGTCTTTATTGAGACTACTAATTTTATCGAGAAATCTCACGTCAGTGTATGGTGTAGAGAAATCTAGGCAGAAAGGCTAGAAAAATGACTAAAGTTGACCGTGTGCCTGGGGTGTTGGGAGAAGATCAATAAGGCCATCAAAGATGGAGCAGAGCAGAAGAAGGGAAATAATTCCTCTGAGCAAATAGTAAAAGGCCTATGTAAACTACTGTAAGGATTCTACTTTATAATTTCAGTGCAACAGGGAATCACTAGCATGCCATAACTAAACTGTAAAAGAGAAAGAACAGAAGCAGGAAGATTTGTTCCGACCTCCAACAGTGGTGGCTCAGACCAGAGTGAGTCACCATGGTGAGGAAACAGGTGCTGGTTATATTTTGAAGGTAACAGCAATAGGATTCAGATAGACTGGCTTTGGAAGTTGAGGGAGGGAGAGACATACTGAAAGAGAGGCTCGTCCATGTCACACTTGAAAAGTTTCTATTATGAAAGGGTATGTATGCTGTAAAACTGACATTAAATTCATACTAATGTCAATTAATAATCATAATCTTATTCATCTTCATCTTTAACATGGTTTGCCTGATTTTTTCCTTATTAGTTCCTGGAGGCCAGTACCAGAAATCCTACCATATGGTTGTGCAGAAGAATTTAGAAATGTCATATTTTCCTATTGGATTGTAATTACATCATTATAAAATGTGTCTCACTGTCTAGAAATAATTCCTACTTTAAAATCTGATTTCTCAGATATAAACATAGCTATATCACCTTCTTTTTGTTTACAGTGTGCATATGTCCAACATTTTTACGTTTAACCATTCAAAGGCTGTGCCTTATACAGCTTGTAGTTGAGATAGATTCATTCATTCATTCATTCATTCATTCATTCATTCATTTATATTATATTTTAAAATTTTTATTTATTTTTGAGTGAGACAGAGAGACAGAACATGAGTGGGGGAAGGCCAGAGAGAGCGGGAGACACAGAATCCAAAGAGGCTTGTGTTATCAGCACAGAGCTACATGTGGGGCACAAAATCATAAACCGTGAGATCATGACCTGAGCCAAAGTCGGCTGCTTAACTGACTGAGCCACCCAGGTGCCCCGTTAACCTATATGTTTTATTATTTTATTTTCCTTCTCAGTTTGTTATGTACACTTTAGTTATTTTTTGTTGTTACCCTAGAAATTATAAGATTCATCTTTATTACACTGTATTTCAAATTAGTAAATTTACCACTTTCCAGAAATTTAAAGATTTTATTTATTTTAACTCCATTTATCTATCTCCGTATTTTTGTTTGTTTTTTGACAACTTATTTCAATTCTGCACATATTTTATACCAAATTAAATATTGTTACTATTGCTTTTAAAGGTATCAAAATTCATTTATATTCAATCTCATATTTCATCTATTGTTTTTATTTTTCATGTCTGATATTATTTATTTGTTACTCTTAGAAAATTTCATTTTTGACTGGACTCAGACATAGAGGTAGAAGGTCTCAGAGAGGACAGCCCCCATCTTTTGGCAATCTGTTCCTGGAATTTTTCTTTGCCCTCCTTCATTCTCTTGGCCAAAAATTTAGCATATTCTCCAGCCGCTTCCTTATTTTTCTTAATATGCTGTTTCTTCAGAGCAATAATCTTGACATACATGTTGAAGGCTATGTGGAATAACAACATGGTGAATCTTGAGTGCCCTCATTCTAGGTTTCTTACCTTCTTTGTTCAAGGGCTTTTTTTTACAACATACTGGCAGGCATCATCTTCTTTAGAAAGACTGAAACGTTTGTGGATTCTTTTAGATCTTTCGGGCCCCTGGTGTTAATACACAGTGGTATCAATGAATCCAGGAATATCCTTCCTCATTTTTTTTTTTTTTTTACAATGACCAAGTTGAGAATCCTGAGATTCCCATCCACAATGCAACACTGAACAGATAGGTGCTTTCTTTCTCCAGTCCTCCTTGGTCTGCCTCATGCATCCTCTTACTCAACAGCAGGTAGACATGGCCGTGAGTCAAGACACCTTGTTTCTTGGGGAAGCCTTATTTGTCATTGTCACCACTGATTCACACCATATAACCCTTCCATTCTTCACCCAGATCATCAGTAGCAACTTTTGTGACCACATACTTCTCAAAGAAGGTATGAAGTTTATGTTCATCATCCACCTCGATGAATTTCTGGCAACCAGTATCTGGGAAACAGATATTCAGCTTCATCCTACAGCAGCCTACCGCCTCAGAGTCACCACTAGAAAGAAGTAATCTTCCTATGTTTTTCATTCCTGCCTGCATTACTATGTTCAAACATGTCATTTTCCTTCAGCCAGAAAAATCCTCTTTAATATTAATTTTAATGATAATTTCTTGCCAATCATTTTTCTTGGGCTGAAAAGAATATTTATTTTTATTAGTTTATGAAGCTTACTTTTGCTGATTGTAGCGTTGTAACTTGCTGCTGCTGATTTTAGAACTCTAAAGATGTCGTTCCACTATCCTTTGCTGAAAGTTGATTCTCGGTCTCCTCTTGCACCTATTAAAGTAATGTAGTCCTTTTCCCTGGATGCTTTTAAAATAATCTTTCAGATTTTCTAATCTCATAATGAGGTGTGGTTTTTACTGCATCTATATTTGCTCAGAGTTAATAATATTTCATTACTAATTTCAATCGTGATAGAGTTTCCATTTGATTCTATTTTATAGACTCCCCTTCTACATTGAAATTCCCCCTGAATTTCTTGAACACAGTGATCCTAATTCTTTTAATATTCTTATCTGGAAAAATCCTACATCTGAGCCACTCATGTGTCTGCTTCTATAATCTGAGGGCATTTTGTCCTGATTTTGAATCATTTGGTTATACCTTCTGGCATGCTTAGTAATTTTTTTTTTATTGTATGCTAAATGTTTTATATAAAATTTTATAGAGTTTTTCTTTTTACCAGAGATATAATTTTTATCTAGCAATAAATTAAAATTTGGGTGGGTTAAGTTGTTTCATTAAAATTTAAATCATTTATGTTTATATTTATTTTGTTTATATATGTTTTTATGGGCTGACTTATTTCTGGTGTGCTTTTAAACCTAGGAAAGTTCAGGGCGCCTGAACTTTCAGATGCTGTTTAAATATCTGACTCTTGGTTTTGGCTCAGGTCATAATCTCATGGTTCATGAGTTTGAACCCAGCATCAGGCTCTGCATTCACAGTGCAGAACCTGCTTGGGATTCTTTCTCTCTCCTGCTCTCTCTGCCCTTTCCCCACACTCTCTCAAAATAAATAAGTAAACTTAAAAAAAAAACACAAAAAACCTTAGGACAGTTCTTTTACACATCCTAATGAAAGGCTTTTGTCCTTGGTGAAGACTAAATTCCATTTTTTTCCTTTGCTATAACATTATAATACTGATAAAATGTATTTTATTTTTTAACTCCTTATCAGATGTTTTCCAAATTTTTTTCCTATTAAATCTGGCCCACACAAGAGTAACTTAGGAGTTAGGAAATCCCTTAAGGGGAAATTGTACAGAAAATGTTGGTCTCATTTCTCTGAGATTTCCTTTATTCACTGGGATATTGGAATCTCAAATTGTGGCTGTCTTGGTGGTCCTGAATTCCAGCTTTTTATCTCTAGAAACTGGTTTGCTTGCTAAAAACTTTAACCTGATGCTTTTTGCTAGCCTTTATGCTCATTGCTTTGAGTTACCAAGTGTCCCAAGAAAAAAATAGCAGTGGCAAATGTATGACTTATTTTAATGCATTTTTCTTCTCTCCTAAGTATCCTTGGCTGTTCTCCAATCCCTCTAATTGGTGTTTTGGTTTTTGTGTTTTGCAGTTTATTAATTTTTTGTGTGGAGTTAACCTAAGAAGCAGTATTACTGTCATACAACCTACTTGGTTATAGTTAGAAGCAGACATCTGTCAAACATTATTTTTATATGTTATAATTTAGAAGTTAGATTACAGGTATATGAGTCATATTATCATGTTTTGAAGGCCAACTTTACTACTCTCTGACACTTGACTGTAAGCAAGTTATTACTCACTATTGGCCTCAGTTTCTTCATATGTAAAATGGATATAATGGATTTCCTACCTCGTAGAGTTGTGGTGAGAAAGTATAAGAGTTTTGTGTGCAATGTGTTAAGCATAGAGCCTGGAACTTGTGAAGCACAAATACAAATTACAACTATGAATATTAGTCTGCTTCTGGTCCAAAGGTACTCACTCCTCACTGAGCAGAGAGAAGAGATGTCGCGTACTTTTAATTTTTTTTTAATTTTTAAAATTTGTATTTATTTTTGAGAGAGAGAAAGAGAATTCAGAGGAAGGGCAGAGAGAGAGGGAAACACAGAATCTGAAGCAGGCCTCAGGCTCGGAGCTGTCAGCACAGTGCCTGATTTGAGGCTCAAACCCATAAACCACAAGATCGTGACCTGAGCTGAGGTCGGATGCTTAACTGAATGAGCCACCCAGGTGACCCACATTATGTTTTAAATAAACTCCTGCCAATGCTTTTGCAATTAAAAATGTTTTTTTTTAGTAATGAAAAAGTATTTAATAATCCATACAAGAATGAGTTCAGAATGATTGCTGCCAAGTTTACTAAAGTGAAGTTTTAAATTATTCCTTTTAAAATCTGTTTTTTTTTCTCTCTACTATCCTCTGCCACCTCAAGCATTCTGCCAAGTTTTCCTAATATTATCTGTAGTAATATTATACCATATATGCTTCTTTGACCCTGTTTGGTGTACAGTTTTGTACTGTTATCTATTGAACTTGTGTCTATATTTTCTAACAAAATTTTATAACCATAATGGACACCATGACTTTGTGGTTGTTGTTGATAATATTTCTATGATCAGAGTGCTGCATGCACCAATGCATTCAATAATTATCTGTTAAATTTCATTGGGGCATGAGTTGACAAAAAGAAATTAGAAAAACTGAGACTCTCATTCCAGTTTAAAAAGGTGAGAAGATATAAAGGGGCGCATGGTTCTTAAAATTCTGATTTCAAGGAAATGTTTTCTTTCTGTTCTCTTTGATCACCAAAAATGTAAAATATTAAATCTATTAAAATAATTTGTTGTATATATTTCAAAAGACGTAAAATACTTCCAGATTACATATTTATTAATTTCAGAGACCAATTATGGCTTTTAATAGGAAACATTAGCCTGTGCTAACTTTTGAGAGCCTTTGCACTATAAAAATTGCATTAACGTCTTTTGTTACTTGAAAACAACTGATGTCATGGTTTGGTTTTATGATTAAAGCTTCCAGACTCTTTGGTAAAAGAGATATCTCAGAGAAGGCATAAACTAGCAAAACCTCTCTTTAAGGGCCTCTTGTCTGCCCTGGTCAATTAGATCATTTTTAAGACAAAGCCTGGCTTGTTGAACCAGGAGACATACCTGTAACAGAACTTTGTCTAGCTCTGTCTCAGTTCTTTGTCTAACCCTAGTTTTCACAAGCTCCATGTAACCACTAGTGCATCTTTCCTTATACTTTCTATGCCTGACATTTATTTAGACCTTCTTTGCTTTCAGATTCTTTCCTTAAAGGACTTAAGTTTGACTTTTCTGCGTAAGTTCCCTCTATAATTCTAATGACTGACAATATGAATCTTTTATCAATATGGTATAATAATTACTTAGAACTCTCTGGAGAAGCTCTTTCTTTTTGGCTCCTAGGGGATACCTTGGCAACAACATAGTCTAAAAACCAAACTTTCATTGAAAGAGATGAACCCGCGCCTATTCAAGAGAAAAATATAGGGTACGGTAAGTAGTGATTAAACATTGTATACTATTCTTCTAGGAATAACGTTCGATTTGAATTGACAAAGTCATGATACATAATAGATTTCATTCAGCATCAAGCTGGCTTAGCTTGAAGGAAAAAAACACAACAAATGTTATCTGTCAAAGTTGTGGTTAACAAAAATATTCCAATAGTAATAGGGTTTATACAATGTTTAAATGAGGCATTCATAAATTTTATTAGTCAAAATATTGAAAACAATGAAACACCATTCACTAGCCAACATAATGTTCATGATACTGTTATTGAAAATTATGAAAATATTTATTGTCGGTTTCGAATCTCTTTTCCACTGCAATCATTCCAAGAAAGTGCCTTTGTACTTGAGGCTGATGATATCATTATGGATTTCTGAATAATCTGATTATTGGATCAAATTCTCCTGGAAATCTTCCCAGAATTAGTTTGCAACTGTTCTGTAAGCAGGAACATCTAGAAAAACCAATTAGCTTGCCAGTCTCCATAAGCATTTTAAAGCTGGTATTTAAGAAAGGCCCATGGTTACTTTGATTTTACAAATTTCACTAGGTGATAATTTCCTAGCTATCAGAATTAATGAAAATTCAGGAAATGTCAAACCTTGGGGAATATAAAACCTCACATAAGAACATTTTAAAAGGATCAGTAACCATCCAAAGTGACACACCAGGCCTTTCTTTATACAAATTAGAGGAAGAAGAGAAAGAAGAAGGTGAAGATAGGAAGAGTAGGCAAAGCTGGATTGAAAGATTTTGGCAGATGTATTTTGATCTTCCACTGCCCCTGGACATGGATCATTTAATGAACTAATCCTTCTCACATGTTCTGTAAGAATGGAATATATGCTGTATCTCTTGTAAGAAGTGACTGGAAAGGTGGATGGAGGCACAGACAGAGGAAGGGAGAGTGAAACTTGCCAACTTCACAGTCTAAGATGACGTGGATGTGTATCCATGACTTTACATGAACCCTAATTCTAGAAGGTGCTGGCTACTCTTCAGAGAATTCGGTTCTCACTGCATTATACTTTAGAATTAGCATCTGTAAAGGTGATTGAAATAGTATATTCGAATATTCCCTATGAACAGGAGAAGGAAAAACATCTCTGGATGATATAGATGGAATTTTTCTTTTCCCATAAGAAATGCATGCCTCACTTAGCTAAAGACAGAAACATTCTCCTTTGCAGTCATTAGGTCTAATGTTTTTTTGAACTCTCCTGGATAAAGTATCTACGACTTCCAAGATCAACTCTGTGAACTTTTGTATAGCCCCCACTTTTCTCTGTACTTTTAATGAGAGCATAACAAATCCTGAGTACAGATAAATGAAGGGCTTATAAGCCATGTTGCTTTGTATAGGTTACCTTTTGGAAGACAGTGCCATCATTTGTGCCATTGCCTGCATCCCTCAGTTTATTTAAAGATTTCTACTCCATGACCAATGGGTTTTAATAAACTGGCTCAGGATCACGTCCTAAAATAAAAAGACTGTGAATCTGAATCAGACCCATAAGGTCATTTTTTTTAAACTAGGGCTGTCCTCTGGAAGCATTTTCTCCATCCCTAATGAGCTTGTGCTTTCACCCACCAAACTTAAAATGGGTATTTTCCATGTCCATTTCCTGTATATTTTGTTGTTGGTCCAAAGTATTTTTTCTCTACCTTTCATGTTAGTATATGTATATAATTTAAAAATCCCTCATTGTGCCCTAGTATATATATTAAAATAGAAAATAAGAGAAGATTTAAATGTATAAATGGAAAAGTCAGCAACCAAGAACCTAACACACACACACACACAAACACACACACATACACACACACACACACACACATGTAGGTGGGTTAAAATATCACAGAGGAAAAGAATATGAGTTTCTGAAAAGGGTTTAAATATAAACAGCCCCCTGACCTTGGGTTCAAATATAGAGTGAATAAAAGGGTTGGACATACTTATTAAGGCAGATGATTTGAAAAACTTAATCCTTGGCTAAACTAAAAAACATCCAAGGAAGGCAGTATTTGAATGTCTACCCTCAAGTCCAAGAGGAGGAATCTCTAGGGATTTTTTGGAGAGAAGAAATGCTATTACAACATTTTCCTGGCCTGAAAGCCCACTTAGGAGGAAGTGAACAGAACCCAGCCCCAAAGCCAAATTTCAGGCTCAAGTGAATGGACTGCCAGGACATCCTACACACCGGACAAAGGCAGTGAAGCCAAGACAGCCCACATTCCCATGCTTTTAAAAACTGGGGAACCTCAAGGGGGTACTTGATTTATGTGGAATAACTGGCCTGCCCAGATACAGTTCAGAATTAAAACCTTTTCCAACACTCTCACCTGGGATTGAGGACTCTGGAAAATGGTGGTGGAAGAAGGAAATAGATTAAATTGCTCCTTGGCCAATGAATTGAGACTCTTGGAAGAGAGACTAAGATTGGGAAAATAACAATAGCCAGTGGCTATTGAGCACATATTGTGTGCCATGCCTTAATAGTATTTTTTGTCTGTTTTTTCTTTGTTTGTTTTAAATGTTTATTTTATTTTATTTGAGAAAAAGAGAGGCAGACAGAGAGGGAGAGAGAGAGTCTCAAGCTGCACTGATAGCACAGAGCCTGGTGCGGGGCTCAATCCCATGAACCCCGAAATCATGACCTGAGCTGAACTCAAGAGTCAGCTGCTTAACTGACTGAGCCACCCAGGCATCACTATGCCATAATAGTTTTACTGTAGAATCCACTCCTATCCTCACAAAATTCCTACAAGTCATATGTAGTTATTACTTCAGTCTCTATAGATGAGAAGGTGGAGCTAGACTGGCTAATTAATCAACAAACTTACTCTGAACATGAGATGAAGACTTAGTTCTTACAGGCAGAAAGTAAACCCTGGTTTGACTGACTTAGGGTCTCCATTCTTGACAATCTGTCGGGTTCAAAGAATGAGCCACTGCAAGAAAGATATTCATGAGTTGGGAAGCAAATCTAATATCCATATAGTTTGTGTGATTCTCTATTCAGATTAAAGAATCTCATAAGTAAAAGAAGTCTTTCACACAGACTTCCAAAGAAGACTGTTTAGAATTCATCTATAGAATAATAAGAATTTAGGGGACCACCTACTACAGGGTACAATTTGCATATTTACTCAGGCTCTAAACTTTGGAACCTTGGTGAGTTGGTGCTAGTCCTTTGCCAACTGCTGTGGATCTAACTTATTTAATTATGAAAAGTAAAATTTCAAATTAAGTGATTGAAAGATGTTTCCTATGCTATTGCTATGTACATTCACAAAAATTCTCTTAATCTAATGACTAACTCAGTGGTTAGCATAAAATATGCATTCAATAAGTATTTTTAAAATAACGAGGTAGGTAGTATTTCCCTCATTTTACAGATGTGACAACAGACACTCCAAGAAAACTCACCAATGACCGCAAGACCTCATGTAGGATTCAAATTTAGTTTTTCTAACTTCAAAACCCATACATCTGGTACAATATCAAAAGCCACAAAATTACAACATTATGTTGTTATAGAAATGAATAAAGTGAGTGGAAAGGAGATTACTATTGTGCAGGGTCTTAAATAGTGAGCAAAACCTCTCATGGAATGAAAATTAATTGTGTATAGGAATGTGGAAGAAAGTGGAGGGAAATATTCTTGGCCACTGCTCCCAAATTTGTACATCTCATAGCACATATACTATTTTTACAGCACACTGTGGGAAATGAGGAAGTAATTCTCAGTTGGAGGCAACTTTCCTGTGCTCTGGCCAGTACTGACTCTGACCAGCCACCCTGTGAGTTGAAAGATTCCATATCTTACCACACCTTTCATCCACTGGCTGCATGCACTATTCCAGATTTATCAGTTGAGAAGCTTAGTTCTGGGAATACTAAAATGTAGATATGCATGCAAAATGTAGATATGAGGAAATGTCTGAAATATTTTTGAAGCCTTGAGACGTTCAGCCTGGTTTAGGAGATATGGTAGGAGATGGAATTGGAGAAGTTGTTCCAGAGTCATTTTATAAAGTTTCTTTAAATGACGTGTACTGGGATTGCAAAATTATAATAAATATGAAAAGCAAGCAAACAAACAAACAAACAAAAAAAACACGCCAAAACCCAAACCTAAAATAGTACATAGTAATGGAAAAAAGGATTTTCCTTTTTAAATTATTTTTCTTAAATATCATTTTACATATTTGAAACTGTATTTATAACTCAGAGATTCTTGCTGCGATGCAGTAAATGTATTAGACAAGACCTCCCTCTGAGATCAACTATTAAAGATGAGAAAAATGAAACAAACTAAAACAAAAAAAGAACTCCTTAAAATTATTCTCGAATAACTAAGGCAACAAGAAATTGAGGAACCAAATTCCTGAAAAGAAAGTTAGTGCATTGAAATGAACCCTCCTTTTGTTTCTACGTTTCCACCTTGACTGCCAGTTCCTAGCCTGTATGTCAAAAATGATCACAAAGCAGCTGCCCAGGAACTCTTGGAAGACAAAACAAGTGGATTTAGGATTACTAGAAGAGGTATAATTTGAGGAACCCAATATCAAGGGACTTCAGGAAAGTGACTCTGACAGACCACATATGATTTCTACCCTAAGGACCCACCGATTCTGTGACAGAGAAACTCTGAGATTCTGCTCAGAAGCGGAATAGTTTGGCTGAGATTTCGAAAATCTCCTATTGCTGGAGAGACAAAAAGCAGTGTTCAGCTCCCCCAATTAAGAATGATCCCATTTAAACACTTAAGATTTTTTTACATTGAGGTTCCTGCAAGTGCTGCATACAAGGAGTAAGAACCAACTAAAAATAGACCAGTTTTGCCTAGATGGAAGTGATCTGCCTATACTCAAATTGGATTGGAAAAACAAACACACTAAATCTTCTTTGGAGGAAGATATCTAAAGCCTTTACAATTTTTTTCTACATATTTTCCAAAACTTACAAAATACATCCAAAAAAGCAATAAAAAAACCAGAACAAAGGAAAAACATAAATACAGATTCTTACGTAATAGAGATTAATATATTCGATAAAATAGATGACAATTTGAAAAGCCTCACCAAACAGCAACAGAATTTAAAAGAGAAATCAAATATAAAGCTTAGGTAATTGAAATTGAGTATTCAAAGATGGGTTTAATGGCAACTTAAGAATTGCAGAAGACAGGATCAGGGATTGGATTATAGATTAGTAGTATATAATTCAGAATGAGGCATAAATATAAGGATGGAAAATACACAAAATAAATATACTGGTAAACTATTATAATCAAAATGTTGCAATATTATTGGATATAAGCCCTATATAGATTAATTACATTTATATACTAGCTAAAGATTTTTAGAAAATAAAAGTTGAAAGAAAAATCAATTTGTAATAGCTTGAAAGTCACCAAATACCTAGGAATAAATCTCATTAAAACTATAGCATCTCAACACAGTAATCTATAAATTGTTACAAGAGAAATCAAAGAAAACCTTAATAAATGGAAAAAAAACACTATGGCCAGAATTGGGAATATTCAGTATTCTTAAGATGCCAATTCTCTCTAAATTTATCTACAGTTTCAATACAATTTCAGGTAAATTCTCAACTCCTTTTTAAAGTGACCCTGAGGGATACTGGTCCCTTGTAAACTACTTAGTGGGAATATACATTTTTATTATAACTATATTGGTAAACTGACAGTATATAAAGCTTTGTGTATGTATACCTTATAACTCAACAATTCCACTCCTAGCTATATAATCAAGAGAAACACATACCTCTGTACACTAAAAGCAGGTGTGGGAATATTCACAGCAGTATTAGTACCAAGAGAAAACAGGACACAAATCTCCATTAATAATATTGGTACACTTGTATGATGGGATGATAGACAGCCCAATAATAAAGAAAAACTCTACTACTGTATGTAACAACTAGGCAAACTTCATTGATGGACGATTCAAAGAAACCAGACATGAAATGATACCTATATTCGGTGATAGGGATGAAGAAGTCAACTTGTGATGAGCACTGGATGTTAAAACGCTGAATCACTATATTGTACACCTGAAACAAATATAACACTGTACATTAACCACACTACAATTTAAAATTAAATAAATAAAACACAATAAAAAAGTAACTATATTATGTAACTTAATGTATTTAAAGTTCAAAACTGGCAAAACGAATTTAGTTGATCCACATGAGGATATTGGTTGATATTTGAGGACATTTTAATTAGTAGACTTGTTCGTAGGGAGGCTTTTTGAATGTTCTATATCTTCTATATGTTCTATTGTTTCATCTGTTAGTTATGTAAGACTATGTTCCCTTTGCAAAAATGTATTAAACTGTGCATTTCAAATGTGTATACTTTATGCAACTTCTCTTTCAATAAAAAGTAAAAATATCTTTATGCAAAATGTAAATAATGCTTATATATTTTATTATACATCCATTAAAATTTTTTGGTTATTGTACTGCCATCACTCCAAACTAAGCTGTATAAGGTTGTCCTGTCTTGGGTTTCAGCCACCTACTCACATCTCTCGCTCTCCCCTTCCTTGATCCTCGCAGGCCATAAAAACCTGAAAAAATAAGTTCACTTCTTGGGCTCCTGTTTTTACATATGTAAAATATAAAGATTGGGTTACATTACTTCAAACTTATTTCATTTTATTGGACCTTTCTTTATATCCCTGTCGCTCTAGTCTTCCTCGCATATAGTTTTCATTACTCCCCTGAACAAATTTTGACAGGATCTTCATCAATAAATTTAAAATTTTCTGCTTGGCTTGGAAGGCAAAATTTCCGCCTGTCCATTCCTCTCTCCTATCTTATTTGTCCAGAATCCTCAATGCCTCGTGAGTCCTATGTATTATATTCTGTTGTATCTTCTTTTCCTTCCTCTCTCTTTGATGTCTGCTAGTTGTTCTAGTCCCCATTCAGGCCTTGTTTCTCTAACCAACATCATCTTACTATTCTAGCCCTCTTCCATATGCTTGTTTTCAAATACTTTGCACGTAGTGTGGTGTAGTCTTTTGTGGTCATCCATTTACCTTACCTGTAACTGTTCTATTTTCCCAAGGAGGAATCAGCTCTTTCAGGAGAGGAAGGCCATGCCACTAATTTGGCATGTGCAGTCTCCTGATGTAACGTACGTCTTCCGGTTTTATTAAGATATACTTGACATACAGCACTATACAAGTTTAGACTGTATGGCATGATGATTTGACCTACATATATTGTGAAATGACTATCACAATAAGTTTAGTTTATATCTACCACTTCATACATAGACAAAAAAATTCTAAGAAATAAAACCAAACCATATATATATATATATTTTCTTTCTTTGTGATGAGAACTCCTAGAATCTACTCACTTAGGTTTCTTGTATACCAGTATTAACTATAGTCCTCATGTTGCATATTACATCCCTTGTACTTATCTTATAACTGGAAATTTGTGCCTTTAAAACATGCTTTTATTTATTTTTGAGACAGAGAGAGAGACAAGCACAAGTGGGGAATGGGCAGAGACAGAGAGAGAGAGAGAGAGAGAGAAACTGAAGGAGGCTCCAGGCTGTGAAGTGTCATCACAGAACCTGGAGCAGGGCTCAAGATCGTGAGCCATGAGTTCATGACCTGAGCTGAAGTCAGACGCTTAACGGACCTGCCACCCAGGCACCTTAGAAGTTTGTGTCTTTTAGTTACCTTCATCCAATTCCACCACCCCTATCTTTTTATCTATTTGTGATCCATCTGCTCTAACACTGTCAGACTCTGAAGGCCAAGCTTCTAATTGTATTCTTGTTTATTTCCCTACAATTTGAGCCTAATGTCCTGCATTAGAAAACCTTCAGCATATACTGATTTTTTTTTTTTCTGGTTCTTTCAAAGAAACTGGTCATTATAGTATTAGAAATTAATACCATGAAAGTTTCCTGTACTCAAATGCTTTCATGGTATCACGCTCTCTATGTAAAATCGTAAGAACTTACCATGGGCCACACCCTTGCCCTTGCCTAATTTCCTCCCCACCTCCTCTGCTCCTTCTCAGCCTTCAGCCTTACTCTTCCCTCTGCCCGGACTGCTCTTCCCCCAGGTCTTCACAGTGCCTAACTTTTTACATATTCTAAATCTTTCTTCAAATGTAACCTTTTTTCGAGAAATCATTATTCATCTTAACATGTCCTATGCAATATTTTCTTTTGTTTTTCTCGGCAACTTCACCTAGTCCAACCCCAAATGTAAACTACTCAAAGGCAGGAACTTTGAGTTTCTTATTTTTTTGTATTGTCTTCAAACCTGGCCAATACAATGTGTTCAATAAATATGAACTGAATACATATATGAAGAAATGAACAAGGGGAGTAAATACTGACAATAATAATTGAAAAAAAATTCTAATCCAAAGTGTATGTCAAGACTGAATTGAAAACATAGGTTCAGATCCTGAGGGACAAAGAAATAGATCAACTATATAAGAAGATGATACAACCTCAGAATTTGAGGGTGTAATTAACAAAAATGGGGCAAGTGTGAGTTGTGGGCTAATGTTCTTACAAAATGATAGGAGAAGTGATAGTATTTTAAAACTTCTCAATTCAGCCTGAGTTGAATATTGAGCTCTATAGTACGTAATGAATAAAGCTGATTATCTATGTCTGATTTTATTATAAGAAGCAGTGCATCTGGGAGCCAGATGACTTTAGAATCACATTATAGACAATGACTCTTTAATTCTTCAGTATAGGTGGAGACAGGAATCATTATCCCATTTAGCAGACTTTAAAAGTTGAGGTAGTAAAAACAAATGGTTTATCTAACGTTTCAACATTTATTTGAGAGTGTCATGTTGAATTTCAGTTCAGAGCCACATGTTTGTTCCTGCATTTACCATATAATTTATTACGTAATTCATGTTATGAACATAAATTTCAACATAGTGAGAGCGGCATCACACTCTGCACTTTACCATAGATTTCTCTTCTGTAATCATCCAATTATGGGTAACCAGAAAGGCAATGAATATAGCATTGGATATTATATGTGGACATATCCCCCATTAATTTATTCGAAAAGTAAGGTTAGGAGCTGGTTCAGGTTCAAGAGTGGCTGACTTACGGAAACACATGGATTCAAGCCCAAATCAGAATCTTAAAGGAAGTATAACGTACTATGAAACAGAGTAAGTCAGTTTGTGGTAGCAAAGTTGTAGCATGTACCAATTTGGCGACTCCTGACAAATCACATAGAAGCATTATTTTTAATTCAAAATATAATATATGTATTATATATATTTACGTAAAATATAAATCTTAGTTATCTATAATCATTTTTCTTCTCGTGGGCCACTTCCCACAGATTTATCCTTTTTTTTTTATTTATCTTTCAATTCACAGATATTCAAAATTCCACTCTCCTCCTCCTCCCTGCCCAAGAAAGTTCCAGCCTCAGAGTTGTTAAAGAAAAAACAATTGTTGTTAAAACGGAAAATAGAGGCAATTTGTATCATTGGCCCACCACAGTTTGGCTCAGGTCTTCCAGCCTCTGCTCTTGTGAGAATGAAGCCAGACCACACACTGAGGCTGAACTACAACACTTCAAAAAGAAGAAAAACACTAATGGAAAAAGTCAAATGGGTTTCCAAATAGGAGGTGGTAGACAGTGCAGAAACCTCTTAGCACAGCTCTTACGAGGGCTGAACTCTGAATCCAAGGCCCCAACACGCAGTCATGAACTTGCATTCCCGTGCTTCTGTGGCCGTAGGACAGGAAAGGTCCATTTCACGGCACGTTCTGTTAGTCCATCTGTGTGAGGGGAGCTGCATTTTTCGAGCCTTTTTTCCCCATCCCCTCTTTTTGCAAATTGATCCTGTCATTTATGAAACTAAAAGTGAGAGATGCATGGAATATTTTCTTCCATAAAACTACTTCAGCAAGTGAATGAATCAATTAGGTAACGAATCATTACAAAGAAGACGTTAAGTTGCTAGTGACAGAGAAACATAACTTCTGCTATCTTTGGCACAAAGCAGCATCCTAAGTCCTACAGTCCAAGTGAGTGTTGACAAATTGTGGGAAGTGGAGGGGTGAAGATGTGTTTTAGGGACAACTCAGAAAAGGTACTTGATTCTTTCTGGAACATTCTCCATATCTTATCTCTAGCATAGGCACTTAGGACACAATTGTGAACAGAAGAAAATACAATCCCTTCCTTCAGAAATACAAATCTAAATTTAAAAACAGCCACACATGCAAGATTCAAAGTTCAGTGAGTACTAGAAGAGAGACATACATGTTAATATGGGGGCATATACTAAATGTATGAATTGACTAGGAAAGCAGAGGAGGCTTTCCTAAAGAAATGTGATGGACTTGACCTCTCCTGTGTGCAGATCAGCCTCAGAATCATGAGAGAAGCTTGTATCCTGAGCACAGCCAGGAGGAGAAGGCTTCCAAACACTATCATTTGGTTAGACCTGGGAAGGTTGGGGTCATTTGGCCAGACATATATGTTTCCATGGCTCTTTCACAAATATTATGCAAACTTCTGAAAATTTGGATTTCACTTGACATTTAAGGAGTCCTTTGGGGAATAGCACAAATAGGAGCTTTGGAGATGCTTTAAATCTAATCAGAAGAAATAAAAGGGACAAGTAGAGGAAAGAAGTCATAGGGAAGAAAATGAACATTTTTAAGTGCCAGGTAGAAACTAGATGCTGAATATAAGTTATGTCATTTAATCTTCCCCCAATACTATGGCCATTCAGTGTAGTTACTCCATTTTATAGATGTATAAATTGAGGCTTCCAAGAGTTGAGTAGTTTATGGACTATGACAAATCTAGATAATATTCTAGGGTTTGAACACAGGACTCTGGCTTCAGACCCATCCTCTTATATTTTTCTATGTACAACGTTTCCTCTCTGGAGAAATCTTGGTAGGCCTTAGGAGTAGATAATATGGGTTAATCTAAACTCTGCTTCTAATCCAATTTAAATAAAGGAGAATGCTGTTGAGAATTCAATCCAATTGCATTATCCCAATAGGGAAATTGCAGAGATTTACCTTAAATCTATGTGTGACTGATAAACATCATTTCTGTCAACCTAGTCATGCCCTGAATTTCCTCTTGTACAAATAGACTGTGTCCTCCCCTACCTTCAGAGACAGGCTCATAATTTATGCTGGATTAACAACACTTTTCTATCTTTCAGGCATAGTATTCATCAGTGTGGCAGACATTATAACTTGATTTCCCTAATGCCTGAATATAATCCCTTTCTCTTCTTCCCGATTTTATCAAAGAGGTTGGAAAAAATAAAATAATCCATTTCCCAGAATCCCATGTGGCTAAGAGAGGTCATGAGGCCCATTTCTGGCCAATGATATGCAAGTTTGCTGAATACTACTTTGGGGATAGATTTTGATTCCCTGATAATAATGAGCAAACACAGTTTGCCAGTTTGTTCTTCTACCAGCCGAAATTCAGATGTAGTATCTGAGATGCAGCACCCATTCTGTAACCACAATGCAATAAGCATGAGGACATAAGCCAACATCAAAGATGTTGGAACAGAAAAAGGGAACGAGATTGGGTTTTGAGCCACTTTGCTGGCTAGAGGCTGTTTCCTTTAGTTTTGTTATTGGAGGAAAAATCATTTTCCACTTGTTTGAGCCACTATTATAAAGTTATCTTCTGTTTTACTGACAAAGCACTCCTGACAGATAAGTCAGGGTCACGTATGTAAAGTCGGCCAGGCCAATCAAAACCCTTTCTCGAGGTATTTTTTACTTGAGCGAGAATGGTGATATTCTTTTTAATGTTTTATCTCAAAAAGTGGTCACATTCCTTGTAGTGATCACCACCCACCACAACAGGATAAACCCCTAACAAAATTTTATGAGGATGTTTAGACTGATGATGTCTCATATACACCAAGAGGATATGAAAAAATAAGGGATAAATCAGATGTACTGTATATATACAAAAACTATAAAACTTTACCAGAAGAAACAAAAGAAGACCTAAATAAAAGAAGAGACATACACTGAACAGGGGATGGAGAACTCATATTTTAAATATGTAAATTCTCCTCACATTAATTTATAGATTCCAAAAATTACAACCAAAATATCAAGAGGGTTTTTTTTTTTGTAGAAAGTGTAAAACTGATTAAAAACTTTATACAGAAATGACCAAGGGTAGTCAACACAACTTTTGAAAAGAATGAAATAGTTGGAGGACCAACACTTGATTTCGAGGCTTATTAAAGTTATACTAATCAGGGGCACCTGGGTGGCTCAGTTGGTTGAGCGGCTGACTTCAGCTTAGGTCATGATCTCACGGTCTGTGAGTTCGAGCTCTGCATTGGGCTCTGTGCTGATGGCTCAGAGCCTGGGGCCTGCTTCAGATTCTGTGTCTCCCTCTCTCTCTGCCCTTCCCCTGCTCACGCTGTCCTATGTCTCTCAAAAATAAATAAACGTTTAAAGTTATACTAATCAAGACAGTATGGCACTGGCCTCAAAATAAGCAAATAGATTAATTAAATATAATAAAGAATCCAGAAATAGAACCACACATATAAGAACAATTGATTTTGGCAAACACGCAAAAACATTTCAATGGAAAAAGCAAACACGACAATGCTTTTGTGCTGGAACAATGGATATCATTATACAAAAGGGTGATGTCATTCCATACCTTGCCTCGTATATATGAATTAACACTAAATGGAACATACACCTGAATGTGGACTCAAAAATATAGAACTATGAGAAGAAAGCATAGAAAAAAAACTTTATGACATAGGGTTAACCAAAGATTTTGTAGATATGACACTAATACAGTGGGCTGATAGTCTAACATTGTGATTTTAATTTTAATTTCCCCAATGACTTATGATGTTGAGTATCTTTTCTTGGGCTTATTATTTTTCTGTCTTCTTCAGTGAACTGTCTGTTCAAATCCTCAGCCCATTTTTAATGTTTTGTCTCATTAAGTTATATGTTATTTATCTATTCTAGCTTCAAGACATGTGTCAGGGGACCCTGGGTGGCTCAGTCGGCTAAGCAACTGACTCTTGATTTGGCTCAGGTCATGATCTCATGGTTCATGGTTTTGA
The DNA here is from genome assembly GCA_030068075.1 of Paguma larvata. Classification (NCBI taxonomy): domain Eukaryota; kingdom Metazoa; phylum Chordata; class Mammalia; order Carnivora; family Viverridae; genus Paguma; species Paguma larvata. Next base: position 45,056,380 of record CM057834.1, read on the forward strand.
GCCCCACATCAGGCTCTGGGATGACAGTGGAAAGCTGATGGAGATTCTCTGTATCCTTCTCTCTCTCTGTCTCTCCCCTGCTGAAGCTCTCCCTCTCTCTCTCTCTTCTCAATAGTAAACAATAACTCAAAAAAAAAAAAAAAACGTTTATCAGATCATTGTTTTGCAAATATTTTCCCCAACTTGTGGCTTGCTTCCTCATTTTTTTAAAATGAAGTTTAGAAGTTTTCTTCTTAAAATGAAAGCTTTTAATATGATGTTCATGGGCTGGTTTTTTATGCATTAGCTTTACATATGCTAAGACATCTTGCATAACCCAAAATTATGATTTTCAAATATGTTTTCTTCTAGTAGATGTATAGTTTTAGGTCTTAAATTTAGGTCCCTAATTGTCCCAAACAGTGATGTGAGGGTACAGGTTTATCAATTTTTCTCTGTGGGGATATTCAGTTGTTCCACCATCTGTTGTTGAAAAGTCTGTCCTTCACCCATTGTCTTATTTTGACAGTCTAACAAATATTAATTGGTCATACGTGCATGTCTAGACTCCCTATTCTGTTTCACTGACCTATTTAGGTACCCTTAATATCAATACCGCAATGTCTTGATTATTGTAGCTTTATTAAATTCTTGAATTCTGGTAATATGTTAACTTGAGCTTTTACATGTATTTCAAAATTGATTAGCGTACTCTATGTCCTTTGAATTGCCATATAAATTTTAGAGTGGCTTGTACAGTCTTTCTAAAGAAAAGGCTCTCCCTTTGCACAGTTCCCTTTTCTTTCTTGTCCAGCCACCTTGGCGTCCCCAAAATCTAATCTCTGTCTTTTTAAATCCACAATTCCATGAGGCTGATCTTCCTTTGGGCTCATCCTCCTACCCTGCAGCCTGGAAATTGCTTCCAGGAAGTACAGTGGAGCATTTATAGGGCTGACCTTGTTTGTTTCCTTTTTCACAATAATCCCAGGATTTTGCCTGTGTTGTTCACTGTCTGCAAAGAGTTGTTGCAAATATTGTGTCCAGTTAGATATTTACATTCAGAAGGCAATGACTGTAGCAGTTAATCCTTCCTGGACAGAAGCAGAATTCCTGAGAGGCATTTTACTATATCCCTTCTAGCTGATGTGTGGTATATCTTATGGTGATTTTATATGACTCTTGATTTTGAGCAACTTGTCATGGGCTTCTTGGTCTTTCAAATACCTTTCCCTATGAAAAGTTTATCAAATATTTTATTCATTTAAATTAGGTTTATCTTATTAAGTTGTAGGAATTCTTATAAATTCTAGAAACCAGTCTTCTATCAGAAATGTGCATTGGGAATATTTTCTCCAAGTCTTTGTCTTTCTTATACATGTCTTTGGTAGGGCATAAATTTTTAATTTCAATAAAGTCCAATTATTGATTTTTTTCTTTTATGATTCATACTTTTTGACCTTTGCTTTCCCAAGGTACAGAGATTTTCTCCTATCTTATTTTTCTAAAACTTTTATAGTTTTAAGTTCTATAATATGTCTAGGATCCATGTGAAATTAATTTCTCATGAATAGTGTAAGGTAAGGGTTGAGGCATATATTTTTTCAAATGGATATCTAGTTTTACAGCACCATGTGTTGGAAAGAAAATCTTTTCCCATCTAACTATCTTGGCATACGTGTTAACATTGATTAGCCATATATGCGTATGTGTTCATTTTTTTCTTCCTTGATTTATATATGTATTTATATTTGAAGTCATGTAGAATAAGTCCTCCTACCTTTGCTCTTTTTCAAAATTCCTTTGGCTTGATAAAAAGATGAAAAATTCACAGTAGCAAACCTGAAGTCGTGTTCAATGACCAAGAAGAAAATATATGTGAAAAATTAAATAATTATATATAGTATTGAATTTTAATCCACAAAGTAAATTATATATTTATACTAATATACATGAATAATTTAAAAGGATAAATATAATATATGGGGGAGAAAGAACAGCTCTTCCATTCAGAAGATTTCTAAATAATATATATAGAAGGAATGAAGGAAATTCTATACATTTTGTTATAAATTGGTATTCAATTGTATCATCTATGAAGGTGGTCATGTGGTATTCTATTAATTTGTGAATGTGCTGAATTAAACTCATGGTTATTAATGGTGAAATCAGTAATTATATTCTACTACTGGTTATAGGTAACATTTTTCCTGTTTCTTCATATGTCTACTCATTTTTATTGGGTGTTGGACATTTGTTAATTTTATATTGTTGAATAGCATAGTTCTTTAAATATTATTTTAAAGGCTATTGGACTTTGGTCTGGCATACGGTTAAGTTACTTATCTTGAGGCTTGCTTTTAAGTTTTATTAGCAAGTCCATGGTAGTTTTACTCTAGAAAAAAAAAATTTTTTTTCTCCTATTATGTCCTGCTATCTCTCCTGACTGTCCTGAGTGTTCAATGTAATCTTTATATTCTGGCTGGCTAAAACAGAAAAGTATCCCAGAATTGTACAAACTCTACATACATTTGTATGTTAGTTACATATCTCTGATCTTTCTTTTCTTGGACAAGTGGATTTTTTTTTACATGTAGAGAACTTAGAATTCAGCAACAGATCCCAGAGTATTCTATGCAGACTTCTAGAACTCTTTCCCTGTATACCTTCTTCTTTTCTTATACTCCACTCTTCAGTTTCCAGCTGGCTCCACCTCCCTGAAATTTGATCTCTGCCTCTTTATTTTTTTTAACGTTTTAACGTTTATTTTTGAGAGAGAGAGACAGACAGACAGACACAGTGTGAGTTGGGGAGGGGCAGAGAGAGGGAGACACAGAATCTGAAACAGGCTCCAGGCTCTGAGCTGTCAGCACAGAGCCCTATGCACAGTTCTCTGGAACCATGAGATCATGACCCGAGCCAAAGTCAGAAGCTCAATCTACTGAGCCATCCAGGTGCCCCATGAACTCTGCCTCTTTAGACAGAAAACCATTCTGTAGTTGGGATTCCCCTCCCTGCACCATGGGTTAGAAAGCCTCTAAAGAGAAAGCCAGAAACATAACATAACTCACCATATTTGTTTACCTTCTCCGAATACCAGGATAGTAGCCCTGGAATAATGATGGTTGTCCAATATCTGAAAACAATTGTTTCAAATATTTTGCAATTTTCCTGGTTGTTTACGGTAGAAAGTTAAGTCTCATCTTGATTTTCCTGGGAAGCATAATTGCCTTCTTTAGTTTTTAGTGATAATTTATATTTTGAAAGATTAACAGTATGGCTTACCAAAAAAAAAAAAAAAGGCCGTTTTTCTTTTTTGTGTTTTCTTTTAGTATTACTAGATTCTCATTGAGTTGCGAAGATTAATACATGAAAAAAAATACGCTTGATTAAATGGTGCTGTTTAAACATTTTGCTTTAATAACTCCTAAAATAATTTTGTGAAAGTATATATATGTATGTATATTTATATGCATGTATATTTACACACATATATTTGCACATTTTCAAGTAAACATTTAAATATATTATCAAATGTTGAAATACTTTCTGTAAGACATATGAAGATATGACATCTAGTGTATTGTAAAAATTTACATTAAGACAATCTCCCACTATTTTAAATTTTTAAGGTCTTAATAAATGTCACAGCAATTTAAATGTCTTCTATAATTTGTTTTTTAAAATGTACATACCAGCTCCTTTTTAACTTACTTTTCACCAAGAACTACTTTGTATTTATGTACTATGTTTTTAGCCTTAAATTATTTTATTAGCTTCTGTAGTATACCTCTCTGACACAATAATAGGCATTGAAATCACAAGTTGTTTTTTCTTTATTTTCTAGGATATGATGTTCCAAATTTCAAAAAGTGTTTTCTTCTATACATTATTGTGATTATTGCTATTATTTTAAATATCAACCCTGCCAGCATATATTACACATATTCTTAGGTAATTATTAAATTTTAAAGTAAAGGTTTTTATGAAATGCATTTCTTATGGATAGGGCCTTTTTCTTTTCTTTTCTTTTCTTTTAGCCAATGTATCTTTGTGTCCTAGGATGAATGTATTTTATTGCTAGAATAAGATAGATTTCAACACCTATTAGCTACCCACTTTTCATTTTTATAGATCTAAGCCCTGAGGAACCATGTACTCATAAATAAGAAAAATGGAACGAAGGGAGTTTAATTTTCATCATGTCATACAATTCCTTGTAAACCCTCAGAGTTACTTGCCAAAAATGACATGGTGATTTATCATTAAAAGTTATTTTTGATGATCCATAGTTGATTACCATTTACTCCAAAGTTACTTACTGCAAAGAATTTGAAGCCATCTGATGTGAAAAAAAAAAAGTTTGTTAATCAGTTTGTTAATAATTTTCATTAGTGTCATAATACCCATATTTAGAATATTTTGAATTGTTCCTTTTTCCAGCTCTCTAAAGGTGTGAACCCCATGAGTTATGAATGAAAGAAAGATTCAAAGTTTCTTTCTAAAGCAGAAAAATAGCTTTAATTCCTTGGTTATATGCACTTTCTTAGGTAGCTGACTCTTACAGAAAGAACTAGATGGAAGTTAGAGATCTGGAAATTTGTCCCATTTTTGTAAGCTATCCCTGTCCATATTATTTCTTGGAAAATCTTTGTATATCCCCTGGGGTCACAGATCCAAGTTGGAATATGATAATCCTAGAAGACCGGTTGTGGCTCTCTGCCATGACTAGTTCTAAACATTGTACAATACAGACTATAAGATGTACAACTCTGCTTTCTATAAGACTACACTTTACTGGAAATGCAAGATTACACACTTAACCTGTATATAAATGTACTAGTCTATTTTTACGTGTCAGGTAAATGAACCTCGAAAAGGTGAGATAGCATGCCCAGTTTCACAGGTAGTAGTAACGTGGTGGACCTGGAACTCAACCTGGACTCCTGGTATTCCGGAGTCCATGTTCCTCTTACAAGTACTGCCTTCAAATGGCCAGAAAAACAATAAAATTTAACAAACTTCATAAATGGAAGCTACTGGTTGAATGTGTATTCTTTTGAAGTCTACCTAAAGAAAGAGAAAGAGGTGAACAAATGGGCTGGAAAAATGAGGAGTATTTATACAGGTAAAAACAATGGCCCAGGTAAGCTGAGGAAGAGTACAAAGCAGTCAGGAAAGCGTAAGGTACATCATTAGGGAAAGAGGAAACAAAAACAGCTAGATAGGGAGTCTGCTTGGAAAGCAAACAAATTTACAAGTTGCTATGGAGTCAGGCATGAAGAAGTCTTAAAGTGATGCTTCTCTTCTTGAGAATTAGTAGTCATTGATGAGTTTTGAATAGGAGACATGGTAAAAGTCATGGTTTAGGAAGAATTACCCACTAGCAGGCTGCAGCATAGTTTGAAAATGGCTTTGACAAGACTACCTAAGTAGGCTGCTGTAATAATCCAGATGTAAGTTTATAATAGAATAGGCTAGAGTGTTAGCTGCGGGAGTATAAAGGAGAGGAGAAATACCAGAGACAATATGAAGAAGGAAATCACAAGATGGAGGCTGGAGTAGATAATTCATGTCAGGGATAGTGAAATATTAGGCAAGAGTGATTGGCTTGGGTTGCATAGAGCCTTTAATGCAAGCTCAGGGCCCTGGATATTATAGGCAAGTGAACGTCCAAAAATGTTTTTGAGCATGAGAGTAAAAATGTTTAGAGAATGTTAATAGTGAACTAAATATTTTATCTCATTCTAGAGCAAAAATATTAGGACAAAATTATAAAAACCTAAGGACCTAAAGTCTTAATTCCATAAATTATGAATTCAGTTTCTCAAAGGGTACTGTGAAGTTACTTCTTCATTGTATTAGATTACAGCCAGATCAGCTTATTCTCAGTATAATTTTTTAAAGAAAACTGAAATATAAATTCAGGGAGATTTTTGGATTGCTCTGGAAATGACTTCTTTCAGGAGACAAAGGGAATGTACACAATATGGGCAGAGACACCTTCTCCAGATCTTGTTTAAGGAAGAGCTGCCCTTCCCAGCTATCACCACATACCATGCCAAGGAGGGCTGGCTGCTGGCGATAGCCTTACTCAGGAGCAGAGGCTGACAGGAGTAGAGGAAGATAATTGGAAATGTATCTCCAAGGTCAGGGAAAGTACAAGAAGAGACTTTCAGCAGGATTTGGAAATAATTTATCTGTAAGTCCCTTGAGAGAATCAGGATTTGAAGGAAGGGTGGTCCTGGAAAGACTGTGTAAGACTGGCCATCTTCTTTGGTGTTCATTTGACTTAGAAAATTCATGCTAAACATGTGGGCTGCTTTCCTTTTTCCTCTCTCTCCCTTTCTCTGCTCCCCTTCTGTCCCTAATTCTCTCTCTCCTCTCCCTCTCTCTCTCTCTCTCTCTTTTATTTATTTTCACTCTCCAGTTCCTTCTCCTCCAACTTAAAAAGTACAGTCTTCAGATTGGCCAAACCCTCCATAAACAGATATCTAACTGGTGAATAGGATAGCAGTCTCCTTACAAAAGTGGAGGGAGGGGCTATATTATTCACCTCCTACATCCTAGCAAAAGGGAAGGAACTGTTGAAAATTCCCCACTGACCCAATGAATCATTATTTTATTGATTCTTTCCTCTTTCTGTTTATAAAGACTTGTGGGGGAGGCAGTGATGAAGGATGTTTGAGGGTAGCAGAGCTAACTTGGTAGTGGAGCTAATTTGATTGATTATCCTTCTAAGAAGACTAAAGGGATATGATCCCTAAAATTTTAATGCTTTTTAAGTTTTTTGGTGACTTTTTATTTAGATTTTTTTCAAACTTCCTGAAAATTTTAAAGACTATCAAAAGAAAACTCCCATTTGTTCACATTCACTACTATATTATACATTTTATTTTATCATTCTTTCTATGTGTCTGTCTATCTATCTATCTATCTATCTATCTCTATCCTGTCATCTGAAAGCTGGAGACAGTGAATTCCTTTAACTATAAATACTGCAGTAGGTATTTTCTAAGACATCTGGTTCTTTTTAGAATGTGCCATGAGCAGCAATTTGTCCCTAATTTTCCATTCTACTGACAAAATCCAGAGCAACTAAAAAAGTTCCTCTCAACATCCTATTATAAAAATATTTTTGAGACATATTTTCCTAGAAAGCAAACTGATAAATAGTAATAAAACACAGATTCATCATCACTATATAATAACAACTACTTATTAGGATTTCAAAATATACTCAGCAAAGTATTAATCATTTTATATACAGTTTATTTTTTTCACTATACTTTTTAAACAATGCTATTCTTCACAATAAACTTAAACTGGAGGCTCTACTTGAGTAAAATGGCCACAAAATATTAACTGACTAAGCAAATCTAGTCATTTTATTAGTTAGTAGTTAATAAATTATAAATGCATATCCCTTTATAGCAGAAAGGATGAATGTTATATCCTATTAAGACAAAATATCAAGTGCTAAGAATATGCACCAATTCTAGAAGAATACACAAAATAGACCTCTAAGGTCTTACTGAAAATGTACACTTTAAGCGAGGTATTTGGGTTGCTTTGATGTTATATTACCTTTACTTTATCCTATACTTCTTTGAGGGTAGCATGGTAGTTCATTATTCATGAACCTTAGAGGTGACTACTTATTCACTTCTCTCCTGATGGCCCATTGTTCCTTTCACCCTCTTCTGTCCTTTTTCTTTGCCTACTCGGGAAGGGCCTATGGAAGCCTTTGGGTCTAACTGCTATGGGAGAAGAAAGAACAACAGAGACTCAAACAGCTACAAAGTTATTACATCTTTGAAATAACCCAGGGTAAATCATTTTTAGAAAACTTCCATGCTAAGTTCTTCTGCTTCTTTTCTCATCTTTGAGTATCATTAACAATAAAAAAAATAACGGTTTATTTAGCACTTTCTGTGTACCAAGTACTGCTCTGTTATTTTATACAAAATGCAATTTAATCTTTAAAATCAACCTCTGAGGAGCAATGTAATTGATAATTAAGAAAAGATTGCTATTCAAAACTCCAGGACTAGAATATAAATAATACTTTAGGGATTAGAAATTGAGACTATAATATAAAATATAATAACAGAATAGAAATAACATAAAATAATAAATAAGAATAACTCTATTTGGGACCCAGCTTATAAAATACTCATTCCCGCCCCCCCTTTTACTACTTGTATCACTTTGAGGAAAAAAATCTTTCGAAGTTGTTTGAGATGCTTTCTGTTCTCCATGCTCATTCTCTACCTTCTCTTTCTGTTGCCTTGAATAGGTAGTATGGCTAGGGCTCTAGCAACCATCTTGAATCGCAAAGTGACCTTGAGAATGTCGATCTTGTGCTAACCATGGCAGGGCAAGAAAAAAAAGATCCTTGGTCCCTGACGCCATTGTGAAGCTTCTATTTCAGCCTGGATCTGTCCTACATTCAGAATTTTTTATACAAGATAGAAAAACAACTCTCCCTTTTATAAGCCACTTTCATGTCATTTTTGGTTTTTCTTTTACACAAAAATTAAAACAGGCTCCAAACTATAAGTACTTAAATATGCTATATACTTAGGTGCTTGTACCTTGTTTCCCCATCAGCTCCACAGAGACATTAATGGCTATTAAATAGGGTAGATGAGGATCAGATTGTTTCTGTTTTGTTTTAGGTTGTGCTGCCTACAATATAGGGGATACATAAAAAGTATGCACTGGAGGTAGAAACCCATGTTGGAGGTGGCTATGGGCATCTAAGAAAAAAGTGATTTAAGTCAATCTAGGAAAGTTGTGGTTGGGGTGGGGGAGAAATGAAGACATTGAATAAATACTTCAGATATAAAAATGTCAAGACTATAAGATGGATTGGAAGTAGGATGTTGGGGAGGGAACACGCAAGTACTAGAAACTCGTGTTTCTAAATCTGGTGGTGCAGCCATCAGAGTTAGTGAACACTGAGAGTAGAAATGTCAGTGGGAAAGTTCAACTTTGCACATGTTGAGCTTGAGTGATTTATGTGAAAGCCAAATGGATATGTGCAGGATGCAGCTGGATAAAAACACTGTTGCTGTTCCTTACCAGAGGAATTCGGGCTGCGGTGTGTGCGTGTGTGTTTGTGTGCGTGTGTGAGGATGAGAAGGAAAATTATCAGCCAGAGAAAGGGCATAGTAAAGGAATTAGTGAACATATAAAAAAAAATCCTGGAGAACTTCAAAATTTAGGGGTTGGTGGAAGAAAACAGGAAGCAAAAGGGAGTGAGAAACACAGATACCCAAGAGTCATTCCAAGAAATGTCATTTGAGGAAGGAGTGAATGCTATAATGTACTCAGTGCAACAGATTACCACTGGGCCAGGCAATGAGGAAGCCATTACTGTAAATGGGAACAAGGTCAGCTGAGTTGTTGGGTTAAGGAAAAGCTACAGTAAGCAAAGAGTGAATGGTAACAGGATAATTGGCCATTCTTCAGAGAAGTTTAGATAGGAAGTAAAGAGAAACGTTCAGTAATAGTGAAAGCAAAATCTAGATTAGAAAATGATTGCATGACAGCTGAAAAAAAAATAAGAGGACTAAAATGTCATGATCAAATGATTGACTAAGAATGTTAGAGTAACACTTGTATCAAAATGATGATACCACATTCTAGGTCCTGAGAAATTTTATATTGGCTTTAATTGTTCTCAACAGAGAGCAGTAACTAAATACAAATATTTGCTTCTGTGTACTGACCAATTTCCAGTTCTATGCAGTAATGAGGATATATAGAAAGAAAATCAGAAATAAGTTACTTTGTCTGGATTTTGCTATCAGTCAAAGAATAATGAATTAAATCAAAAAGACAAGGAGGCAAATGATTGGCCCGCCAATCCCTTACCAGAATTCTGCTGGCAGTTAGGAAAATGATGCTGCAATCACATCTGTACTTTCTCCGTCAGCATACAGATCTGGGAATAGACTCTAAATTACTTATCGTGAAGCTAGCAAGCTCATGCAAATGTTGTAACTCACGTTTTTGAATTTCACCATTTCCCAAAGCAAGTTGACCCAATGATCTATATTTGGTGGTGATTTTTATTCCCAGATGTTGAAAACAGCTTCTTTGCTGGCAATAGGTCCTTGAGGATGCATTTTCCCTTAGCTTTAAATAGCATACATTAGGGAATTGGTATTACCCAAGATATAAAAAGATTAATAAGGATTTAAAACTGAATAACCCCAGTAATTCCATTAATGAATGTGCATACAAACTGTTTCTTTGGTTAATATTATAATGGCTTATTTATCACCACATTCCTAAGAGATAACTCTCTTAAGTTTGTGACCACGTGGTTTCAGACATCATGAGGCGCTGAGGCCACACGCCTTATTTCTTGGCACAACACAAGCGACCTTGCATAAGTCTATGTGTGAGACTTTGGAAAGCCTATCCCCTTCGATCCCCTGTGTAAAGACTCTTTTTAAAGACATCTGAATTTTATCTGTGTCATTCTGGCTTTCATTGAGAATGTTTATTTAATTCAATGTGAGAGAATTGAACTCTCGACAAGAAGCATGATGAATTCTCTAATTCGAACTGGGTACCAAGAGGTGGCCTGTCATCATTTTCCTTTTGTTGCCCTGAAAAAAAAAAAAAAAAAAAAAAAAAAAAACAGCAAATGAGTCTCCTTGAGAGCAGTTCCCACTTCTGTTTTAAGTTTCCCCACGAAGTCATTAAACATTCTCTGGGTTTTGTCAACAGCTTGGTAAACATCCAGAGAAAGAATCAAAATAAGATCGTTTATTTAACATTCTTCTCCTCCAACTGCTGATTAGGATAAATAGTTTGGATAAAACTTCTATCTGATCCAACAATCACAAAAAGAAAACATTTAGCTATTGGTGAAAGTTAAATTGAGTTAGAAATACTTTAAACAGCAAAGAATTTTTCGCAAACTTTGATATTTTCTTTATCTTTACCTCATCTTGTTAAGACAATGTCAGAGCTGAGTATTAATGTTGAATAACTACTGAATAAGCTCTTTAGAATCTAAGTCAAAATGTAGGCATCGATTTCCAGAACAAGTCATAGGCAGAAAAGTCTCAATCTCAGTGCTCCATTTAAGTAACTAAAAGAAGTCGAGTCTAGCTATTTCCAAGAATTGCCTTTTCAGACTTTTGGTGAAATGTGTGATTTACTTATCTCTAGAGAATCTAAGAACTTAGCCAAAAATGAAAAAAAAATGTTTCTAATTATTGAAAAGACTTTTAGGCTTCTAGATCACACGTAATGTTATAGTGCTTTCTTTTATGTTTCTATGCAACTTTTTCAAGAAAATATGTTGCAATCCTAAATAAAGATCGAGTATGTAAAAAACATACTACCATCTTTAAGACCTATAATCCAGATCTTAATAGAGTAATTGTGATGTAATAACTAAATTAATTTGCAGATCGAATTTTTAACATTTCAAGATTCTACAATAGTTCAGAAAATCTCCTGTGGCTTCTGCTCCTACTAGATTTGATCTTATCTGTTTTATGCTCTGATTAAAATAATATATTTATGAGGTCTGCAGAATGCCATACACTTCAATGCATTTTTGTCTTTTCTCACCCTGCTACTTAGAATGCTCTTTTCATTCTTTAAGGCTGATTAGCATCCTATTATCCCTTCTAGAATGACCTCATATGCCACCATGAAATATTATCTTTACTTGAAATAAAAATGAACAGATGAACTATGACTCTTTGGACTTGGGATATTGGGCAGACATTTCTTCAAAAAGGAATAAAGTGAACCTGGCACTTTGAGAAAAGCAACTGACAGTAATTGTGACAAAATTAGACCTGTCAAAAGAAAATGAGAATTTTGGAAAATTTTTATCTATCATGGGTTTTGTAGTTTCCTGATATTTTAAACACTTTTCTGATGAAATTGGTGAGGACATTAATGATTGTGACTTTGATAATGTATAATGAAATATGTCAACGTTTGGAAGAGCTACATAAATCAGTGATCTGTTTTTCAAATGACAATGTATGAAGTTACAAAATTACATATGAGTAAAACAGCCATTTAAAGTGTAAGAAAAACTAGTGTATTTTAACAAAACAGGGTAAAGAAAGTTAATTAATATGATTTCAGATCTTACATTTCAGCTAACTTTAAATACTCCTTGCCAGGTTTTGGTGTAGGATCAAAGAATATTTACAATTATCTGAAAATTCTCTTTCTCTTTTCAATTACATATCTTTTGTAATTGGAAATTACAAATGGCTTTTCTTCTTATACTTCAACAATGACAACAAAATAATGCTACAGATTGCCGGAAGAAAAATGTAAGAATCCAAGTGTCTTCAATTAAAACATCAAAGAGATTTCCAAGGGTAAAACAGTGACACTCTTGTCACCAAATATTTGAATATATGGTTATTTTTCAGAATAACTGCCAGTAAGAATGTTTTGATGTAGCAAGTATAAATTCCTCCATGAAAAATGTGAGTGTAACTTTATAAACTTTAACTAAACTAATTTTCTGAATCAAAGTAAATTATTTGCCTGATGAAGAAAAAATATGTATATTCCTGGTAATCTCATTTAAATTCAAAGATTTCTTTATGATTATAGCTCCAATACAAATTATTTCAAAACCCCTTTCTTCCCATCTAAATTTGGTGAAAAGAGAAAGTAAAGATGAGCTGTGCAAATAATACAATTCTCAGGGGCCTAGGCCATTTCCTATTAACTTCTCAACCTTGAACTCAGACACAGGCCACTTCCTGCGCCAGATATGCAGTACAGTGTCATCTGATGTTCTGCATAGCTGGGACTTGATTTCCCTTAAAGGTGCAGGGTGGGTGCTGGGAAACTGTAGTAGAAAGTGAAAAGAGAGATGAAAAGTATATCCATTGAAATTTTGAAATATTATCATCGCCACATTGTTTTATGTATATACTTTCCATCTTCTTGTTTCCCCACATCTGTTTTATAAACTTAATATACTAGAGACATGTCCTCATGCCATTAAATATTCCTCTAAATTATAATTTTTAAAGTTTGAGTATATTTCATCATATTTTATCCTGAGGACATATTATACTTGATTTAAGAAGTCTGTTGTTGAACACGTAAATGGTTACAATTTATTGTTATTACAAACAATAAGTGAACATCTTTTCGCCTGTTCACCAAAATATTTGTATTTATTCATGATTATTTCCTTAGGATAAATTCTCTATAAGGGAATTCTTGACTTAAAGACTACATATATTTTTAAAGTTTTGGGATTTTTTCCCCCAAAATTATTCCCTAGAATACTGTGCAAATTTGCATTCTGCCAAGAATGTAGGCGTGAATATTATTTCATATATGAAATGGTCATTCAGATATCTTTTGTAAATATCCTATTTATATTTATTGTCCATTTTATTACTTGCACCTTAGACCTTTTGTTGTTGTTTTCATTACTTGTACTATAACTCGTTGATGTTAATAATGCTTATCTGTTGTTTCTTTGGTTGCATTTAATTGTCCATCATTTTATTTTTAAACTTTATCTATGATTATTTTATGACTGACTTTTTAAAACAGCAGATGCCAGATTTTTATTTTTTTTTCAAATTTCAATAGAGAAATTTAACCTATTCACATATTTTTACAACTAGTTTCATTTTGGGCATTTTTTTTTTACCACTACTATCCTCTTTGGTTTCTGTTTTAAATTTCTTTTAATAAGCTCCATCTTTGGCTGTTCAGACCTTGTTTCTTTGCACTTTTCTTTTGTATTATGGATACTTTATTTTTCTCAGAAGTATTGAGGTTTAATTGATAATAGAATTGTAAGCTATGTAAAGTATACCATCTAATGACTTAATCTATGTATATACACTGTGAAAAGATTCCTCCCATCTAGTTAACTAACAAATCCATCACCTCACCTATTTACCTTTTCTCTTCCTTACTTATATTCTATTCTTAATGAATTCAGTTATACAATACAGTGGTATCGACTACAGTCGCCATGTCTACACTAGATCCTTAGAACTGATTCATTTTATAACTGAAACTGTCCCCTTTCAGTAGGCCTCTCCCTATTTCATCCAGCCCACAGCTCTCGGCACTCACTTTTCTATTCTGTATCTATAAGTTAGACTTTTTTTTAATTTTATTATTTTTTTGTATGATTCCAAATGCAAGTGATATCCTACAGGATTTATCTTTCTCTGGCTGGTTTATTTCACTTCACATAAAGCCGTCTGGGGTTCATCTCTGTTGTCTCAAAGGACAGAATTTCCTTCTTTTTAAAGGCTGAATAATATTTCATTGTATATATTCACCTCATTTTCTTGATCCATTCATCCACCGAGGTATACTAAGTTCAATTGCATAAATTGGCTATTGTGAACAATGCTGCAAAGAACATGGTACAACAGATATCTTTTGATGGTTTTGTTTCCTTTGGGATTCCTGGATCATGGATGGCTGTATCATGTGGAAGCTTTATTTTTAGTTTCTTGAGGAACCTCCATACTGTTTTCCACAGTGGCTGTACCAGTTTACATTCACACCAAAAAGGCACAGGGGGTTCTTTTTCTCCGCATCCTTGTCAGTGTTTGTTAGCTAGTCTTTTTGAAATTAGCTACCTCGGTGAGCAGGAAGTAACATCTCACAGTGGTTTTGGTTTGAATTGCCGTGATGATTATTCATGTTGAACACTTTTTCATGTACCTGTTGGGCATCTGTATGTCATCACTGGAAAAATGTCTGTTCAGGTCCTTTGCCCAATTTTTTTTCTCAAGTTTTTATTTAAATTCCAGTTAGTTAACCTACAGTGTAATATTAGTTTCAGGTATAGAAACTGGTGATTCATCACTTATATAAAATACCAGGTGCTCATCACAACACGGCCCTCCTTATCGTTTGCCCAACTTTTAATTGGGTTATTTAGGGTTTTAATTGGGTTATTTGTGTTGTATGTGTTATTTGTATATTTTGGATATTAACTGCTTATCAGATATATGGTTTGCAACTATTTCCTCCAGTTCCATAGGATGGTTTATCATTTTATTGGTGGTTCCGTCTGCTGTGCAGAAGACTTTTGATTTGCTGTAATCCTAATTGTTTGTTTTTGCTTTTGTTGATTTTGCTTTTGGTGACAAATGAAAAAAAAAACTTGCGAAGACCAATGTCAAGGAGCTTACTCCTGTTTTCCTTTAGAAGTTTTATGGTTTCAGGACATAATTTCAAGTCTTTAATCTATTTTGAGTTGATTTTTGTGTATGGTGGCAATCAGGGATCCAGTTTAATACTTTTGCACGTGACTATCCAGCTTTCCACATCCCCATTTAATGAAAAGGTTATCCTTTTTTCATTGTATTTTCTTGATTCCTTTGTCAAAAATAATTGAACATACATATATGGACTTACTTCTGGGCCACTGTTCTGTTCCATTGTTGGTGCCCGATTTATGCAAATAGCATACTGTTTTTATATTAATATATTAAATTAACATTAATATATTAATATTTATATAATATTATTATAATTTTATAATATAGTTGGAAATCAGGAAGGTGTGATGCTTCCAGCTTTGTTCTTTCTGGAGATTGTTTTGACTATTTGAGGTTTTTGTGGTTTTATAATATGGATACTTTAGATCTGCTTTTTTTTTTTTAAATGTTTATTCATTTTTCAGAGAGAGAGAGAGAGAGCACGAGCAGGTGAGGGCAGAGAGAGGGGAAACAGAATCCGAAGCAGGCTCCAGGCTCTGAGTTGTCAGCACAGAGCCCGACACGGGGCTTGAACCCACGAACTGCGAGATCATGACCTGAGCCAAAGTTGGACGCTTAACCGACTGAGTCACCCAGGCGCCCCTACTTTAGATCTGCTTCTTACGGAAGCTGCGGTTATTTTTTAGTTATTAAAATACATTTTAATCACAGCAAAAATATCTACTTTGCATCTGTTTCTTAAAGTAATAACATTTAAATTCTTCCTCTCTTGTGTTATCAATAAAGTTGTTGCGTTCCATAAGGAAAATAATTCTTTGGGTGGGTTTTTGATGATAATTTTTGAATTAAGTTAGAATGACAATATTGAAACAGAGTCAAAATTAAAAGAACTCATTGAAGCTCCATACACACATCATGCAGAGTCAAGTGAGACTGTTTGAATCTATCCTTTTTCAGTTAAAAAAATTTAAACCAATGTTTTTCTAACAATTAGTGTCAATAATGAAAACTAACCTATGTAATATCATCTGTAAAATCGTAATTTTCACTTTATTTTCTTTTTTATCTCCTTCTTATTTTTCCAAGTTTTTGTCCATATGCACATATTAATATTAAATTACTAATTTTATACTTACATATAATAAAGTAAGAATCTTTTGGACACGTACATTATTATATAATCTCCAAAAGCAATTATTTAGACTTATTCTATGTTTTCTGGGTTTTGGGGGAGGGGCACCACAATTTTCCTTCATTTTGTTATTCTCCATTCTCCTTTGTATTATTCTCCCATCTATCACAGCATGTATTTGAGTCTTTTTTACCCAAAAAGTATCTGGGCAGCAACCTTCCTAAGCTTTTGCAGGTCTGATAACGTCTACCAGCTTGTCTTTCACATAAATGAATTTGGCTGACCATATAATTTTCCCAAACATTGAAAACATGACTCCATTACTTTCTGGCAGTTAAACTATTTTTGCATCTGGATGCTTATAGTATTTTTAAAAGTTTATCTTATAATTCAAAACATATGAGGTTAAGTATAGATAACAACTTACTTGTTCTACTTTCCCTAAAACTTGACAATCTCTTATACTCTGAGTATACTTTTTCTACCACTCGAAAAACTTTTCTTTTCTTTTTTTTAATGTTTTTATTTATTTTTGGGAGCAGGAGAGACAAAGCATGAGTGGGGGAGGGTCAGAGAGAGAGGGAGACACAGAATCCGAAGCAGGCTCCAGGCTCCGAGTCATCAGCACAGAGCCCGACGCGGGGCTCTAACTCACAGACCGTGAGATCATGACCTGAGCCGAAGTCGGACACTTAACTGACTGAGCCACCCAGGCGCCCCAAAAAACTTTACTTTTTAATTGTATCTTTGACACTTGCTTCTTGTTTATCCATTCTGTTATCTTAATTTCTATTTTATATGTGGAAATCTTTGGGTCTGTCATACATCTATCTTAATTTTCCACATTTTATTGCTTTTCTTCTTTGTTGTAAAAGACTTTTTGGAGCTTGGCTTCTGTTTCATGTATTCTAGGCAAATGTTTTCTGCCTAACATGTCAGATGTTTTCTGCCATCATGTTTAGAGTGTTAAATTCAGCAACCATGTTTTTCACTTCCATACATCTTTCTGTGACAATAGATTTTCTTTCAAATATTTATTTTTGAGAGAGAGAGACTGTGTACAAGCAGAGGATGGGCAAATATGGGGTGGCCAGAGGATCCAAAGCAGTTTCTGCCCTGACAGCAGAGAGCCCGAAGTAGTGCTTGAACCCACCAACCCGGAGATCATGACTTGAGCCGAAGTCAGACACTTAATTGACTCAGCCACTCAGGTGCTCCTGAAATCAGCTGCTCATAGTTTCAATAATTTAGAAGCAATTCTTCAGTTTCTTTTAGGAGGGCCTTGCCATTCTCCAGTTTTCGGCATGGGCAAAGGTGTTTCTCTGTTTTCATGCTTCCTTTCAATGCTCCATCTGTGAGCTAGCTGGAGTATTCTAAAATCTCATCCACAGGGAAGGTAGACTTTCGGTGACATGTGTATGAATGTTTTTGATATTTTCTTACAAAGTCCTTGCAATTCCTTCAGGATATTTTTATCCATACCCCCACAATGTGTTAGTCTTCCATCACCTATCACCAGGAATATTTTATTTGTCTCCATTCCTCTTCCTCTAAACCATAATGTACAGAAATTTCAGACCAGACATTGAGGTGCTCTTACTTCACCGAGACTGGTTGCATTTGCATAATCCTGTCCCCATTTTCCCTCCTCCATCAAGCTTAGATGGAAGGAAAGGAATTGAAATAATTCAATATTAAATGTAAAATCATTTTGAAATCTCTCTAAATATTGATTTCATCACATAACTATCCTGGCTCAAAAACTGTCAGTGGACCCAAAATGCCTATGGGATAAAATGGAAACATTGCAATTTCTCATCCAAGGTTGGTTATAGTATGCTTTTTAAATAGTTTTTCCAGTCTCAGCTCGTATATCTCCTCAACTCAGTTTTTGCTCCAATGAGATTATTTCCTCATTTTTTCCAAATAAGCCATACTCAATTCTACCTGCACACTTTCCCTCACACTATATCATTGGTCTGGAATGCCTTGCATGTTGTAGGTAAATTCTCCCCACTATTTTATTCCTAGCTCAAGAATTACTACTTTTATTGAGCTATCTAAAACTCTTCACAGCTTATATAGCATTTCCTTTCCTATGTGACTCATGTTAGTAATTAGATGATGTTGAATATTTTATCATATGTTGAATGAAGAGATGTCTTATTTCTTCCACTTAGATAATACCTACCTAAGTGGCACCTGGCATTAATACTTTTGATCTTCATTTTGTCTCCTACATTATTTATATTGGAGTAGCCAACAAATGCTTGCTTTTAATTATATGAGTAAAGAAAGAAAACAAAATGAAAAGACCTAGTAATTTGCATTCATTGTAAGGTACTTTACACATTCTTGGAGAAAAGCCTAAAATTCTCATTGGAAAGTTCATGTGAGTTAAAGTGATTTTAATCAATAGTTTTCAGTAAAGTTCAAATTATTGTAAAAGAAAATCAGAACACACAGGGCATTTAGAGTGATCTCTATGGTATCATTTTTAGGTAGAGATAATTGCCTCCCTGTGACGGGCTTGAAGTCAACTCTCAATTCTGCCACTGTCAAATGGAGTCCTCTTGAATAGGTTTCTAATTCCACTTTGCCCTTTCTTCATCCACAAAATGGAAATAATACTGCTCAATTATATCATTAATATTACGTTATTAAATGGAGACTAAATATTTAAAATATCTTTAGAGGAACAATGTCTATTACACAGAAAATAATAAAAATCCTATTTATTGAGTGTATTTGTATCTTCTTAAAATATATTAATTATTAACCATAACTTGATGAGTTGAGTAGTATTATTACCTTAATTACAGATGAGGAAATAGATAATCAATTTTCTAAGATCATTTAAAAATCAACAATACAAAACAAAAAAAGAGAAAATGTGGCAGCATCAGACAATTCATGTTATATATGTCCAGAGCCGACACTCTTGACTACTAGGCCATACTGCCACCCAGATGCACAGGGGTTGTTCGTTCTACTCTTATGCATCCTGACTCACAATACCAGTCAGATCTCATGTAAGACACATGCCCTCTTTGCAAAGCTAGTGTAAGCTTGATGGGATATGAATGGAAAATGATAATCCTCTGTTTCCTATGAGATATGAACACAAGATAGAAGAGGCTTAAAAAATATCACATTACTACAGAAAGTCATAAAATATCTTTTCTGGAGATTTTCAAGAATATTATTTGGAATGGCTAAGGTATTTCAGGAGGACATTAACAACATTTCACAGTCCCCTTTGAGCCCTCTGTTCATCTAATTTGATTTTCTAGGTCTACTGATGTATGATACAGATAAGTTTCCCTTCATATAGAAACAAATGAGCTCGCATTCTAAGTGGGTAAGAATTGGTATTTCTGATTTAGGCTTCTGCTTGTATTTATATTTTTTGCAAAAATTAAAAATTAATTTTTTAATTTTAAAAATTAAAAATTTTTTATTACATATAAATTTAAATGAGACCATGCTTTTTTATAGTTAATGAGGGAAGTACAGTCCACAAAGTTTAAAACATCTAATTTTCAAAGCCTTTTGGGGCTTTAACACATTCTGCACATTTTAAAGTAATTAAATGATCATCTTACAACATTTATAGCATAGACATATTGAGAGACATAGAAGCAGGAGCAGGGAAGGAAACAAGAGGGAAGTGAGAGGATGACAACGGAAGAGCCGCTGAGGAGGCTCCAGACACTGCTGAATATGTATGTATCTCAGACTCAGAATCCATATCGGAACATGATGACAATTCAGAAGGCACTCCCAGGATCAGACTTGTGGATGTGGGTGGTGTGAACATGTGGGAGTGTGTGAAAGTTTTTTCCTGGCTGGACAGACATCTTCCCCCTGTTGCCAAAGCCATGTTGTGTGTATGAAAGATGAACTCCCTGTTCCTGGTGCTGTTACAGGCACCAAGAAGCAGTAGGAACACACTGGAATCCAACTTTCTTTTGCAAAACCAGACCAACCCTTGAAAAGAAACCTCAAAATATTGAGTTAATACTTGTGCAAATAATCATTCTTCTGAGATTTGCCTATCAGTTATTTAAATATCAAGAAACTGAGGTAAGGAGATAGCACATTACAAAAATACAAAGGCAGTGACCTTAAATCCTCATTTGGATCAAGTCTTGTGATATTGTCATGGAGCCAATGATAAGAAAATCATGCAGAATGGTGCCCGATCAACTTCTTCAATGCAGAGAGAAATATCACAACTTCCACTTGTGAGGCCGTTCCTACATTTTATCACCTTTCAGTAATGACATTTTTCTTTACAAATAGTGAGCACAGACACATATGGGTATGGGATATAAAAAAGGAGGAAAGAAGTGAAAAAATATATATTGTTTAAGTGGGTTGGAATTAGGCAGATATTCCTTAGTCTTTACAAAAATCCTCTCAATAGCCCTTACATATGATATTATAACCATTTTCCACAAAGGAAACTGAAGCCTAACTACTTACTTATAACTGATGGAGAGGGACTTAGTTTGTTTGACCACAAATGTCACATGTAAGCTTTCCACAGAATCAAGATATTCCTCAGATTGTACTGACTTTCCCACAACTATAGAAAAGATGCTTTTTTCCTATATAATTGGCATAGTTTCTTCTCAAGATGTCTGATTTAGCGGACATACCTTACTCTCATGATGCATTACAATGAGTGCTTGAAACTTTGGGCCTCTGGAGTAAATCTGGATTTAAAAACAAGCTGGCAACTACGATTGTGCAATCTTGGAAGTTTCTTTAAAAGTCTGTGCTCACAACAGTAAAAGGACACTCAGTAAGACCTAACATCTGAATAAAGTGTGGGCTTTAGTTAAAAATTATGTCTTGATATTGGTTCCTTAATTATAGATTAGAGTAATAGAAGATGTTAATTATAATGTTAATACCTCTAGGTGTGGGATATATAGGAACTCTCAGTACTGTCTTTGCAATCTTTGTGTAAAGTTAAAGCTCTTCTAAAAATTAAGTTTGTTAAAAAATACTGTGCTTGGGCATTTCCCTGGTTCAGTTGGTAGAGCAAATGGTTGTTGATCTCATGGTTGTAAGTCTGAGCCCCATGTTGGGTGCAGAGATAACTTAAAAATTACTGTGCTTCATCGGGCTTCCTATGAGTGCACGGCCCACTTCGGATCCTCTGCCCCTCCCTCACTCACACTCCCTCTCTCTCAAAAATAAACAAACATTAGAAAAGTACGGTGCTTCCGTGTCCTCATGGTTTTCTTAGGAAAATTGGATGCATTAATACATATATAGGACTTAGCTTCCGGTAAATATGAATGTGTAAATAAATGTTAGCTATTCTGGGCATTCTTCAGAAAGGGAGAGGTCTGGGCAGAGAAGAAAACTCTTTTATTATTGGAAATGTACTCAAAGTGTACAAAGAACCAGTAGTCACACTCAAGGGTTCCTGCCTTCTTGTGCACCAAGAGTTTGTTTCGCAAAGGTGTTATCAGGGATATGCTTCTTAAGATCGGCAAGTTCCTAGATTTTCTAAGATGAGTTTATCTGCCTGTTTTTCTCCAGCCTGTTCCCTGTTACAAAGAAAGTTTAGGTGAGATTGAAGAGAAACACAAGAAGAGGAATTCAATGAAGCACTGAAGAGAAGATTAATTTCACATATAAGTTAAGGATATTTAGCTGAAGGTTCATTGTGGCTCTGGGTGTCTGAACTATGAGACTCACTGTCGGAAATTTGAGACCTGCTGTCCCACTTTGCCAGTCACTAGTGGCCAATCACCAAATTCCCTCATTCCTCAAGACTTGGCTGTATTGCCTTCTGTTGCATTTTTTTTTAACATAGGATGAAAAATTCCATGTAGTGCCAAAGAAAGAAAGCATATGTGAAAAGATAGCAATTCCATTAGTAAATGAAAGTAGGTGTCAGATGAAAGCAATTCATGACCAGGGTGACTATTTGCGAATCATCTTGAGAAAGCTCACCACTTGGTTGACTTCCTGCACATTAAAAATTTGAGGTACAACACTACCCTGTTCCCTTTTTAACATAGTGCTCGTTTTATTTTCTAGTGCAACATTAGGTCTCAAAAACAGGAAACCTTTAGCTTGGAAAGATTTTCCTCTCGCTGAAATTATATCAGTGTTTCCCAATTTTGAATGTGTCTGCAAACCTCCTAGGAAGTTCTGTTAAAAGACATTATAATTTAGTGATTCTCAGATGAATCTCAGAATCTGAGATTCTGCATTTCTTATAAGCTTCTAGATCTTTGAACTGCATTTTAGTGAGTAAAGTTAAGAAGGGTTAACCTAAGGTGCATGAAGTCTGAACTCAGAGACCAGCAGCCTGTCTACCACTAAGGAAAACAAACTCCTACTGAAACTCAAAAGACACATACATGTCATCACTTCTTTTTTCATAGAAATGAGCATTGAGCTCAATAATTCTGAACCATGACAGTACCAGGGGAACATTCACAAATTGTCCCTGTATAGTCTGCAGAAATTTGTATTTAGTTGGTCTGGTGCAGGCCCAGGAATTAGTATTTTTAAAGGGTTGTCAGATAACTCCATCATGCAACCGACATTGAGAACCACTATGGGAGTGACATCACAGTAATTAATGTCATTCCACTTAAGCTTATTTGGTGGTTAGCTTTCTCACATCACCCAAGTGGTGCTAAATTCTGAAGCAAAACAAAGTCAGTGACCACTAGCCTCTAGGATTCTGAAATCAAGTGTTTGAGAAGTGCTGTATATCTCTTATCCCTTTCTTACAGATTCACTGTGCATATATGAAAGGTACTAGGATCGTCAGAATTTCTGTTGAATATAAATGGAATACTTGAACTATGTGGCTGATGGACAATGGACTTTGGGCAGACATTTGTGTAGGCTTGAGGCATGTATATGGTACGTTTAAAACCTGCCCTATCAAAAACCGACCAGTCTCTGGAGATGATACTGAGAATAACATGGGTGACAGAATCTCCCTGGCCTAACTAAAGGATATGGGCAACAAGCTAGTACCAACATATAACGCATCCATGATACGGTGTTTAAATAGTACTATCACAGCTCTCATCCTTCCACCCACCTATCAGAAAGGAAGAGAAAATTTTAAAGGTGTTACAAATAGTAGGGACGGACCTTGCCTTTCCTGGAGTCTGTACAAGGAAATAGAAGTGGCGTCTTCTATACTCAACATAGGACTCTGAATACAATCAGGACAGACTGCTGACAGATTTCTCCTTCACTCCACCCTCGGAACCAGGCCAGAAGCTAGGCTTCAAAGTATATCTAAGTGAAAGTTCATTTCAGTTTTATCAACAAACATGAGTGCGGCCAAGTAATTCTGAATTACCCTTATATAAACAATGTTTATCTGTTATTTCCCTTTGAAAGTAACCATTGTGTTTTTTGAATAAGCCAATAAAATACTGTTTTTCTTTGTGATTCCTGACATGTTTTTTATACACATTTCACCATTAAAACCTACTTTCAAAGGTTCCCAAGATTGGAAAAACATTTCGTGTTCTGCCCATGAATGAGAGCACAAACACAAAAAGGAATACTCAGGATCATTGACTATTCAGGAGTATCATGATGGTAAATATTACCATGAAGCATTCCTCCCATCTTCGATTTTTAGTTATCTTATCTGTAAACTGGGGCACATTTCCCCCTACTCTAGAGGATAATGAGGGTCAAGTGAGAAAATATGCACTGTGTTCACTAAATTGTAAAGCCTTCTTCTGTTAATGGTTAGCTGCCTGGAGGACAAAAAACTCAGATCAGGTCTGTGCTGCCCTATGCGGAGCTGATGCAGGACCCAGCAGTGGAGATTAGAGTAGAGTGAAAACGAAAGGCTCCCATGAGCTGAGGGTTAACCTGGGGCACTTCTGCAGCCTGCACCAAATTCAAAGGCAGGGATACCCTTCCAGCTTTCCGTACTCTCAAACCCATTGTGATTCATTTTGCTTTTAAACATTGCAAACAGGCCCAAAACGTTGGCATTTACAGCTCCTTTTTGGCCTTTGCTTTGTACAGTCAATGTTTTCTAAACTTGATCTCAGGAAGCGTGTACACCTCTGCAGAGGTACTGGACGTGGATGGAGGAGGAATGAGCGTGGTTTCAGACGGGTGCCTCCTCTTCGCAGCTTTACTTCTATTTACTTATAATGCCTCGTCAAATAAGACTTCTAAGAGAGAAAGAGTATTTCAGCTAAAACAAATGTGATCACCCCCGCTCCGGGAGAATTTCAGGAGATGGAGCATTGCCTACAACTTGAACCTATCTCACTCCCCAGTCAACAACGTAATAAACGGAGGCATGACCTCCGACTTTCCTACCAACTCCATTAATATTTCTGTGAAGCGGTATGTTAAGTAGAGACTTGTGTGTTAAATTTCATTTCCACACTGACTTCTTACGTGCTTTGAGATCTTTCTTCCACTAAAAAGTGTTTTTTCCCCCTTCTATCTCATTGAAATGCTTGATCAATAAAAATGCCCTTGATAATTTGGTTAAAATATATGATGCGATAGCTCATTATACTTGAACATGTTGCTCAAGCCATCATTCTGGACGTTCAAGTTAAAAGGGTGCAGAAATCAACTCAAGAACAGAAATGGCTCCAAGGCTATGTCTTCAGGGGCTGTGCGAAAGGTCTCTAATATGTGCTCTGATGTTTCCTTTAAACTGCTGTTAAGTTTTTAAAGATATTTGCTGATCTTTGCATAGCAGCTTTTGTATATTTGCTGGCACGATAATACCAAATATAAAGAGACAGTCACCAGATAAACAAATCAAATTACAGTAACACTTCATTAAATGCAAGGATGTGAAAGTTCATCCAATAAATATGAAATCAACAGATTGATCTATAAGCATGTGCCTAATTAAAGATATGAATCTCAAATACGACGACTTACACATAAAATTCAAAAACTGCTAATGCCATAAAAGAATTTTGAAAAGAATTCAATTATTCAGAAAATTTGATTCAGACCAGTATACATATTTAGACTGATTTATTTGGATTGATAATCACAGGTGAAAAAGACCATGTTTTCAGTCAAGTTAATCTAAGTAGATTTGGGGAAAAATACGATTTATTTCTCTTCCATTAAAAAATGATGATGGTGGAGGTTCCTCAAAAAAATGAAAATAGAGCTACCCTATGACCCAGCAATAGCCCTGCTAGGAATCTACCCAAGAGACACAGGAATGCTGATGCATAGGAGCACGTGTACCCCAATGTTCATAGCAGCACTTTCGACAATAGCCAAATCATGGAAAGAGACCAAGTGCCCATCAACTGGCGAATGGATAAAGAAGTTATGGTACTTATATACAATGGACTACTACGTGGCAATGAGAAAAAATGAAATCTGGCCATGTGTAGCAACATGGATGGAACTGGAGGGTATTATGTTAAGTGAAATAAGTCAGTCAGAAAAAGACAGATACCATATGTTTCCACGAATAGGTGGACTTTGTGAGACTAAGCAAAAACCAGGGGGAGGGGAGGAGGGGAAAGAAAAAAAAGACACAGAGAGGGAGGGAGATAAAACATAAGAGACTCTCAAAGACTAAGAAAAAACTGAGGGTAAGGGGGATGAGGGAGGGGGGAGAGGGGGTGATGGGCATTAAAAAGGGCACATGTTGGGATGAACACTGGGTGTTATATGTAAACCAATTTGAAAATAAACTATTATAACAAAAAAAAAAAAAAAGAAAAAGAGTTATCATGCACTGGGCAGACTCTATATGCCAGACACTGTACCAAATGCTTTATATGCATTATTTTTAAAATCTCTTCAATAAGCCCAATTTGAGGTACAATTGCCATTTTTACAAATAAAGAAATTAGTGCTGCAAAATTAAAAAAAAATGATGATGGAATAATTTTTCATTTTCTCCATTTTTTTCTTTTTCTTTCAATCAGCTCATCACTCTAAAAAGCACTGAGAAACAGATGAATTATAACAAATATCCCACAGAATAAACTATATATCTCATAGGGGATGATAAATAGATTTCTTCTGTGTTCCTACAGTCACCAAATAAATGACAGAAATTTTGAAGCCTCTATTCCCCTTTGCTAAAGTTTGTTTTAAAATATAAGTTGGTTATACTCGCCTTGAAATTGATATGTGCAGGCTCATCAATGGATATGTAAGGGGATATCTATTACAGCAACTTTTTTAATGGTGGGGGTTTGGAGGCAATGTGGGACTCCATCCTGGCAGACTGGATGGGTAAAACATGGAGGGTCCATGAGCTACAGAACTGTGAGGCAGTTCGATTACATTGTGGGTTAGATTACACAAACTAAACTGTCCTTAAAGACAGAGGTCAATGAAAAGTACAGAAAAGAATGTGAGCTATAACATAGTATTATGTGCACCTTAAAAAACAATACATATTTTGCAAGAGTAAGTACATATAAACCCAATAAAAATGCATTGACTGAAAAGTAAGATTATTTCAATCCTGTGCAATCATAGGCCACTAAAAAAAAAAAATATGATGTTAACTCTACATCATAAGTTGTTTAAGAAATACAAAGAGGGTGCCTGTGTGGCTCAGTCTGTTAAGGCTGTGATTCTTGATCTTGGCTTAGGTCATTGTCTCATGGTTCCTGATTTCAAGCCCCACCTCACTGCATCGGCTCTGCACTGATAGTATTGAGACTGCCTGGGAATCTTTCTCTCTCCCCCTTTTTCTGCCCCTCCCCTACTCTTGCTCCCACTCCTTCTCTCAAAATAAATAAATAAACATAAAAAAAAAGAAACAGACAACTTAGTCCCTTTTCCTTTTTTACACATGATTTTTTAAAAAGAATTAACACTGGGGGCACCTGGGTCGCTCAGTCGGTTAAGCGTCCAACTTCAACTCAGGTCATGATCTCATGGTTCATAGGTTCAAGCCTATAAGAACATCTTATAGGACACATAATGAAAACATAATGATTTGGAAGCAAACTTGAAGTTAATTTAATTTAATCATTGCTATGATATTAAAATTCTCTTGATAACATTCACACACACACACACACAAACACCTGGTCCCCATCAAACCAACATAGGAACGCTTGCACTGAGGAAGGCTCTTTGTCTTTTGAAGGAGCATGCTTTTTTTGGAGCGTACAAAGTTAATCCTTTAACAACAAAACTTGTAGGAAGATGAATGAAAATAAATCTTTTGTCCCAAATTTAAATCTTAATAGGTTATAAAGCAGTATTTTCTTAAAGTTGAGGAAATGACCACCGAGATTAGTAGCAAATGGTAGAGGGAAAGAGTTGTTTAAAATGCAGATTCCTGGAGGTGCCTGGGTGACTCAGTCAGTTAAGTGTCCCACTTTGGCTCAGGTCATTATCTCGCAATTCATGAGTTCCAGCCCCGCATCGGGATCTGTGCTGATAGCTCAGAGCCTGAAGCCTGCTTCTCCTTCTGTGTCTCCATCTCTCTCTGTCTCTCCCTTGCTCATGTCCTGTTTCTCTCTCTCGAAAATAAACATTAAAAACTAATAATAATAATAATGAAATAAAAAGCAGATTCCTGGACTCTACTCCAGATCTACTGAATGAGAATCTGAGTCGACATCTTTTGATTTTTAACAACTTTCTACCGTCATATGCACTAAGTGATTCTTATGCTTATGAAAGTTTAAGAACTACTTGTATAAGGGAGCAACATTAAAGTATAATTCATTCTACACATGTTGTTTTTCTTAAAAAAAAACATTTAAGATGTGCTGTTGGTAAGCTATTTTATATTTTTCCTACAGATAAAGTTCTCACTTCATCTTTTTTCTCATCATTGCTCTAAGACATCGGATTCACGATTAAATTTAAAATAGAGGAAACAAACCTATTAGCATATTTTAAATTTATGGGTTTTTGTTGTTGTTGAAAAAGGAGTCCACACCATCAGGAATAATCTTAAAATGTTATTACAATTATGTCTCTCGATCATAGCAAAAAAAATTATTCCATTAGTAAATACTCCTTTACTTATAAATTCTAAAAATAATCCTGTGTCAATGCTTCTGAAGAAAAAGGAATGAGCATTCCACTCACTGACAAAGCAGAAAGAAGGGAGTGGGGATAAAAACGTTAAGGTCTGGCAGCGAGGTTATATTTATCACATATGTAGATCTATTTTACTAGGAGAGCATACTACATGAGGATTTGGACAAGAACAACACTGTTCTGAAATGTAAGTTCTGAGGCCAAGATTCATTGTCTCGAGCTAATGACAGGACTCCTTTCCCCTCCTGTTATTCTTACATCTTTAAAACTTGAAAATTTATAGTTATGCTGAGGGGAAAAAAAGGTAGGAAAAGATAATACTTTTTCTAAGCACATTCGGTTGAAATGGACACCGTATCCAGGCATATAGTGATCAAGTTATTATGGTTCGTAATGGTGTCATCTTCCTCATTGATTCAACTTTGCACATTGTGGTTTTCTGGCCAGGACTTGAGACTTGTAGCATTTTTCCTTATTTTCTTTCTCCAAAAGTTCAAAGAAAACTACTCCTACTGCTGACACAGATACATTGACTACACATACGTATGCATGCGCAAATACGTGTGTGCTTGCACATTCATGTGTGTGCACACATGCACAAAGGCACAGGCTATCCTTCTGAGAATAATCTGGCCTGTTGGTGCATTACAGAGAATACTAAGGGCCAAACCTTTTAGGGCTGGAAAATAACTAATGTTCTTGCCAGGGAGTTAAAGCTGGAGTATCCCCTTTGTCATAGCCAAATTTATGACATGGATCAAAAACTATAAAAAGCTATGTTGCATCCTGCCATTAAGGAGAATTAATATTTTCAGTGGTATGTTAACCAACGTTTTTCCAGTGTCTCTTGTTAAAAGCAGATTGTTGACTTTTCATCATGGTGTGCCAAACATTTTCATTGAAACCCTAACAAGACTTTCATCTTAGAACCATTATTTCTTAATGGACTTGGATAAGGGCAACGTAAAAGAATGGCTTTGCTTTGCAGTACTGTGGCATGCGGCAATGGCTCGTCATTAGCGCATTGGGCCTTGCTGAATCATTACACATGTAGACATTTAAGGCATTTCCAGTGTGACTTGATTTTTTCCTTGAAGCACATTTCATGTTTTATCTTATGCTAAAGCAACATAGATTTTTCCTCCCACTTTCATGTATCTTTATTATGATTCTTTCTACTTGACCATCCAGTAAAACTGTAATAAATGAGATCATTCATGCACACACACACACACACACAGAGTTTTGTTCGCTTTGTATATTTTATAGAGAATATCTATCTGTGAGTTTTTCTTCTATGCTTAGGGAATCAATTCATCTTTTAAAAAACTCTAAGCACCAATAATTTTGCAATAAACTACATGACATCAGTTGTTTAGAATCCAAAAATATATGCATATATATATATATATATACACATATAGATAGATAGATAGATAGATAGATAGATATTCTTGTATATCATTATCTTAATGTGAATAAGAGGCAACTGTACTATTGTAAAGGAGGGCTGTAGGCTAGAAGACAAAAGGTGCCATGAAAACAGAATGTGTTCTTTGCCTGGACACTTCCATTTGGCTGAGTTTTGAAATATATAATGTAAAAAAGATATGATACAGCTGGTAGGCCGATGCTGACAGACTCTAATTTGCCCAATAATCTTTCATTTCTCTCAAATACGTATTTAGAGTCAATGACAATTACACACAGAGAAGGAAAATTTGGCTTTTGGCTTGAGTTCTCACTTGAATGTGTTGGCCTATATCTCTATCGAGTGTTTTATGATGTGGTTGATCAAATTGTAAGGTAAGACTGTAAACCACACCACTGACTCTGAAACCAGCAAGCTGAGAGTCACCTGAAGTTAGCTATCAAGGTCAGATAAACTTTTGGAATCCAAGAATGCATGAAAGAAGACTGTTTATCCAACAAATAATATTTAATTCTAGAATTGAGATTTTATAGAGTTTAATATGCCTCCCAAGAAGTTTTATGATTTGGAAAACTGCATGCATTAAAGACATATTGCAAAATCCTTTATTTGGAATGTAAATATAGCGATTCGATCTTCATTCCGAGGAAACAAAAATCGTTCCACTTCCCCTAAACATATTATTTCAGTTCAGGTGTTTTTGACTGCCAGTAACATTTCCAAAACCAAAGTGGATTAAACAAGGAAAGCTATCAACATAGCTCATGTAAGAAAGCCAGAGATAGTCTATCCTGAGTGGGAAACTTAGTAGTTCAGGTTTGCTGGGCCAAAACCAGCACCTCTCCCATCCACTTTCCCTCATAGGTTCCCAACGTCCAAGCATCACTCCCTCACACAACATCCAAAGCAAGGGCAAAAACAGTTGAGACTTTCTGTTTATGTTTCTCTTTTTCTCAAAGAAAAAATATTTCTCAAAAACTCCTCATTAATCCCCGTCCCCATTTTTTTATTTATGTATTTGTTTTTAACTAGAAATGAAACACAAATAGGTAAATAAAATTTAAAAAAAATTGTTGGAAGGAATCTTGAATGATTAAGGTTTCTTATGTGTCCAAACAAGCATGCTATTAAAAACAGTGTAATGAATAGTACAGCCTGGGGTTAATGGGAAGAGACACAGTGACTAATCAGAATAGATGTCAGGTGTCTTGATCTGGAGCTTGTTCAGTTGAGAAATGGCTGAACTGACTTGTCTTCATTTAGGTTTTCTAAGTATTTAGATAAAAGAGCTGAGATAGGCTCATGGGCACCTGGGTGGCTCATCTGGTTGAGTGTCCAACTTCAACTCAGGTCTTAATCTCATGGTTTGTAAGTTCGAGCCCAGCATTGGGCTAGCTGCTGTCAGCACAGAGCCTGCTTCAGATCCTCACTCTCACTCTCTCTTTGCTCTTCCCCTGCTCATACACACACTGTCTCTCTCTCTCAAAAATAAATAAACATTAAAAAAAAACCCCAACTCATAAAAGAGGGCTTAAGATAGCCAGTTATAGAACCCCAGATAATCTTGTCCTCCTGATGCATAAAACAAAAGTAAATGAAAAATTAAATTTCCTTACTGTCTCCATCCCATTGACAAGACCTTAAAACAGGCAGAGTGAACTTCTTCTAGGAACTCAGCTGCCTTGTTGATAATACCCTGCTAAGGGCAAAAGGCAATCTTCACCCCAGCCTGCAGGATTCTTTTGGAGACTTCCTTTATGTCTACCCCGCTGAGATACAGGTTGACAATCATACTCCAAGTTTATGGCCCACTTACATACATCTGAAGGGTCTCATGAGTGAGTTTTTACTAAACGGTAATAAATAACTTTTTTTCCTAACAATAGCTAGCCTCCTCAAGGTCCCCAAATTCCTTGCTTCCAAAATTCCTTGGAGACTTACACTATCCCTAACTCCCTCTCAACCTGAAGTTATGTAATCAGATGCCCATCACAACCCCAGTGCAATTCTTTCTGCCCATAGGTCCTCTCCCCATTCTTTAATAAAATCACCTTTTTGCACCCAAGACACCTCAAGAATTCTTTCTTGGACATCAGCTCTGGACCCTCACCACTCCAAAACCTCATCACTCTACCAGACTATATTTCTTTGGGGCAAATAGTGTGTTTCACTATGATTGTATCCCTAATATCCAGCATGGGCCTTCAAACTCAGAGCGCACTCAGTATTTGGTGAATTAATCATTAGATAAATGTAGTTAATCACAGAATATCTGGATTTGCTCCATATGAAATTAAGAAATTCTTTTCCTTTTTAACTTACATCTGTTACATTCTTTGACTACATTTTCAGTTTCCCGTTTTTAAGCTTTTAGTTGTCTTTTCATGGAGTAAAACTATAATTGGTTAGAATATATATATATATATATATATATATATATATATATATATATATATTTTGTTGACATGACGATATACCTAACCAGTGTATCACGAGGAATATAGAGTTTGGGTGGTTTGTAACTTTTGAAGGAAGCTGAATTTGCCACTCTAAAATATTTTTCTTTGGCATAAGAATTATTTTAGGCTGAGTATTTTTTTAAGTTTATTTATTTATTTTTGAGAGAGAGAGAGAGAGAGAGAGTGGGGTAGAGACAGAGAGAGAGAGAGAGGGAGAGAGAGAATCCCAAGAAAGCTCATTGCTGCTAGTGCAGAGCCAGATTTGGGGCTTGCATTCCGGAACCATGAGATCATGCCTGAACCAAAGAGTTGAAAGCTTTGCATGCAATTACCAATTCAGCCACCCAGGCGCCCCTAGGCTACATATTTTTAAGAAACAACATATGTAGGAATAGCTGTGAAAACAGTAGAAGTTTCCTTTATAAGAGACACATTTATAAGGGAAAGGTCCTTTTGTAAAAGTATCTTTCTCCCTGCACTAGGAAGACAAGGATGACTTTAGAAACTTTTGTCGACAGAGATGGTCACAATCTAAATCTGCATAACAATCGCACTCTTGTTTTCTGTGCTTTTCCTGATAGCCTCCCTTAAGTGGCTCCCTCTCCCCCCACCCCAACATCTTTTGTCTTTAGCTGGAGATGATAGCTAAGGCAGTGGTTCTGGCCATCTCAGGAAGTGACTGTTTTCCTGGGTATTTCCCATGTATACAGGAGGTATACAGTTAATAAACCTTGGTTATTTTTCTCCTGTTAATCTTTTATTACAGTCGGTGTCTCAGCCAAGAACTTAGAAGGGTAGAGGGAAAATTATTTTTTCCTTCCCTACACTTTATTTTTGACTCAAATAAAAGTAATATAAATGTTTTAAAATAAGCATATTCTTCCCAGGCATATTTTGCTTCTACTATGATGGCAATAATTAGTTTAGAAATAAAATGGAATTTTATAGTTTAACATAAAGTTTCTGCTTGCTCTTTGGGTACAGACATATATTAGCTAAATTTCCTAATCTTAAAAAGTACAAAATAAAAGTTATTTTTAAGAAACATCTTGCTTTAGTATACAAATTCAGCGTGCCTTAAAATATGGACTAAATAGGACATAAATACAGCTATGATAATGAAATTGCCTTCAAATTATAAACAAAAGACAGATTAGGAAATTAACCTCTCTTTAAGAGATTCAAAACAAATTTGTACTTCAAAAAAAAGTAACTGCACCAAAGGAAAACACTGGAAAAAACAAAACTTTCAAACGGGATTTAAGAACAAATCTAACCAGAGAACACTATTAATACAATATTTGATGTTCTAAAATACTTTTAATTATTTCCGAATTCAAACCTGCTTCCGCTTACTCGAAATCGTTACATAACTCAAAGTGCCATTATAATTCAACCCAAATGGTAGGGTACTTCAATGAGCTGGTGGGATTGGTTCTGGACATTAAAGAGATGCCGGCAAAATTATAAATCGCTCTTCTAATCGGGAGTGAAGAGGTTAATTCAAGATTCCACTAGAAAACAGACTGGCAGAAATGTTTCCAGGGCGTACTTTTTTTTTTCTTCATCCTCTCTCTCTCTCTCTCTCTCTCTTTTTTTTTTCTCAGTAGGGGTTTGGAGAAGAGGTTTGGAAGGGAAGGAGAGGGCTGGTTCCAGGCCCCCAGCATTCCCCAGAGCACCGTTAGGGAAGGGGGAGGGCTTCCTGCCCAGGCAGCCATCTGTAACATTCTGCGAACAGCAGGAACCCGGACTCTGCTCCAGTCAGTAAGCCCGGGTGAGGATTCTGTCTGCTTTCAAAGACTACTTTCCCCTCTTATTTCTTGCATTCTCTCTGCCTCGGATCTTATCTTTTCTTTTATCTGTTGCAGGTGAAAAATGGAGCTGAGTTCTCGGGAGTTGCTTGTATAAATAAAATAGCATCTCAACGATGTCAGAACAATCCTGTTGGGGACACTGGCTTGACCAGTACCGAAATATCCAGCCTGCCTTCTGGAATGTGCTGGCCGCAAGCTGGGAATGTCATCATTTCAGCTAATGTCACACCGTGGAACCCTTTCTGGGATCGGTGGACGTGTGTCTGCTGTTCCCTAACGTTACTGCTTTCTAGGCTTGAGTCAATTAAAGCTGGCTTTTTTGGAAAGTGGTGTCATTTAAAACTTATTTCATGAAAGTTATTTTGGTGCCTATAATTTGGGGCTCACACGTCTGTTATTTCCTCCAGTCCTTGGCGTGCATAATATTATACCGCCTATGGAAAGTAGTAAAGAGTGACAATGGAAAAAATAACAAGGGCTTTTTACTTTTAACATCTGGAGAAAACACATTTAAGGAAATGTTAACAAATAGGTTACAGGGATTGATAAAGTTAAAAAAATATCCCTAGATGCCCTTCCTTAGAGAGGTAAAAACAATCTAGACAGAATTTTTAAAATCACTTTTACACACAGCCTACAATAAAAATTGAATGAGAATGATCTTATTTAAGAAGACTCAGTTCACATCTTTTTGTAGGGTCAACCAAATGACTAATGTCAAATCCCCAAAGCACATAGGTACAAAAAAATCTTCTCAGCAGAGAAAAAGGCGTAGGATTCCAATTTTTACATTTTCTTACTTTCCACTTTTTGGTAAAGCTTTACTCTTATATTTTACTTCCTGGCAGCAGACTAAAGGAACAAGCAAATTATACTGTAGAATATGAAACTTAAAAATCGGAAAGAAACTTCAAGAAACATTCCAGTGCAGAGATAAATATTAAGACAAACAATGCAGTTGTAGTTTTATTGAGGAAAAAATGTACAAATGTGAAAGTACTCTATTCTTACACACCAAAATTGCTTCAAGACAAAATAAAACTCAAGAGAAAATAAATTACAATGAATATCTACTACTGTATTAGCAAAAGAACAGTGGCTCCATTTCAGCATGGTTTTCCACTTCAATTTTTTCAAATTTTTATATCTTAAAGTAAGCATTAGTAAATATTCCCATCTGGTCTAAGTTTTTATTTTCGACCCTGAATCATAATTTTATACCAGTATAGGCTAATTTATAAAGGCATTGTGTCAAAATTTGAAAATGCAAAGAATCAAATATAATAGTTTCTTTTTTTTCCCAGAATTACCCGGTGGCTAGATGAGAAAAAAATGTCAAAATCTGTATTTGCGGGGAAAAAATGTATCAACAGAATAACAAAACTTATTGAAAACTGCAAGATCTGGTTTGTAGAAAATTTTAAAGCTTCAGCAAATAAATGGATTGCTTCCAGGTGTGTGGGGCTAGTGCTTATGGGGGTAGAGTACCCCTGATGGGGAACGGGAGAGGCACTTCCTGAGGTGGCATTAATTCCCTTCCTGTGTCCAATCATCTTGACGTCAATGTTCAGGATCGAGCTCTGAGTTTTAACATGGCAAAACTTAATTTCTATTTAATACTGCAAAGCAAAGGACCAATACTATCAGCGGGATCATAAGACTGACACATAATACCAGAAAAGCAGACTCTGAGCTTAAAATTTCACAATGAGAAAGAAGTATTGTAAAAAGGATACTGCCCTGATCCACGTGATCAGCGCTGCTTACCTGTACGTGAGCCACTTAGGAATCCACCCAGTTAATGAATTTGCAGGGGGAATTTGCTGTGCAAGATCAGAACGGTCTAACTCCTTGTGACCAGCACATTTTCTTCATGAAGGCTGATTTCCCTTCTTCAAATAAACGAATACACAAAATAATGTTACAGTCCAGATAGGAGGTCGTGGGATCCATTTTGTGCCTTTAAGGAAAATTAAATGTTGGATGATGTACAATTCTTAAAGGACAAGTCTCAGCAAATGATTTTATCTCCCTCACGCCTATATTTTTCCAGACACTTTTCGTTTTATATAATTTCTAAGCACTGGCAGCAGAGATCACTTACATTTATTGTTTTTTTTTTTTTTTCAAGGACTATTCAAGAGAAATGGTTATTGTGACAGATCTCAAACTCATGGAAGCCTCAATGTTTCTGGGCTAGAGTAAGATATCCGTGAACTCTTAACTATGTATGTTCCAATAAAAGACTGAAAGTCATCACGGGGATGTCTACACCCGGTTAACCACTCTACGTTGCCCACGGGGTTAATCAACAAAACTCCTAAGTAAGAATAATTACTCCTGCCTTTCAGATGAGGAAATTCACTGTAAGTAGCATTTTCTAGTCACTCCTCTGGTAAAGGCAGCAAAAGCTTTTGAATTAGATCTCTCTGACTTCTTAGTAGGAAGACAGGGACCTCCTCTAGTTCGACCTATACTTTGCTAAAGGAAGATAATGCCCCATAAACCATATAGGTTACTAGAGGACAGAGAGAGTGAGGTTTGGTTTATACATTCCCAGAAACCAGTACAGTGAAAGCAAACGAGAACCTCATGTAGTGTATGCTGAACGAATAAATGAATAGTGTGAAGTGAATAGGGTTTAATCGCTACTTTGGAAAGCTGTAGATTGAATATAAGATACAGTGATTTGTACTTTAGTAAGCTGTTTCCTTCAAATTTATAATAATCCTTTAAGGATAAGAATAGTGCTAAAATTATGCCCACAGTTTTGGAATTTCCTTTTTATTTAGCTGTTTTTCTGAGAATTGTTAAGTAGAAGGAAAAAGGGGTTCATAGCCACACAATTTAAAAATATAGTCAGAGCTCAACGTCACAAATAATTAAGAAAATGCAAATCAAAACTACAATGAGATACCACTTCACATGCATTCGGATGGTTATTTAAAAAAAAAACGGAAAATAACAAGTGTTGGCAAGTGTGTGGAGAAACTGGAGCCCTTATGCCCTGTTGGAGGGAAAATAAAATGGCACAGCGGCTACGGAAAACATATGATGTTTTGTCAAAAAGTTAAAAATAAAATTACCATATGATACAGCTGTCCTATGTCTGAGTATACACTTAAGAACTGAAAGCAGGGCCTTGAAGAGATATGCATACACCAATGTTCATTGCAGCATTATTCATAATAGACAAAACATGTTAGCAACCCTGGTGTCTATTGGTAGAAAAATGGATAAGCAAAAGGTGGGTGTATACATATGATGGAGTATTGACCAGGAAGGAAATTCTGACATGTGCAACAACATAGATGAACCCTAAGGGCATTATGCTCAATGAAATAAGCCAGTCACCAAAAGACAAACACTGTATGATTCCACCTACCTGAAACACACGGAATATCAAAATCCTAATGATGGAAAGTGGAATGGTACTTGCCAGAGCCTCGGGTAAGGAGACATGTGGAGCTATTATTTAAGGCTATAGAGTTTTGGTTTTGCAAGATGCAAAGAGTTTTGAAGATGGTTAGTGATGATGACTGTGTTGGCACTGCTGAATTTACACATAAAATTGGCTAAGATAGTAAATTTTATGCTATGGGTATGTTACCGAAATGAAAATACTGGAAAAAAACTATAATCCGAGAAAGACATTGGTCCATACATACAAGTCACTGTTTGGACTTTATTCAGCCTTCCCTGTTATTTGGTTTATTACTTTAATGTAGCTGAGTCTCATTTTTTAATTGTATTTTTATTAAGAGGGAGGAGGTGAAGATCTGTGGACCTTAGTTAATTAGTTAAGCAAATCTGGCATCTTTCACACTGAAATAATCTCTTTTGTTCCCTGGGACTCCTAAGGAGCCAATGCTTAGATATTCTGAG
Source organism: Paguma larvata (assembly GCA_030068075.1). NCBI lineage: Eukaryota > Metazoa > Chordata > Mammalia > Carnivora > Viverridae > Paguma > Paguma larvata. The sequence continues at coordinate 45,094,326 of CM057834.1, forward strand.
GAAAATATTGCTGAGGCATGTTAAGAAAATTAAGCCGTAAGAAAATTCAGGTCTTTAAAAAAATACCACTATAGTACGAATTATTTATGAGCACCAAGATTTAAATTATTGATTAAGGCCTGGGCATAAAGAGACAAAACCAGTTAATGAGCTTTGTCTCTTGTCTCACATTATATGGATTCTATGAATTGATTTTGGGATATGAACCTCTGAACAATGCAGTTTCCGGGGGCCATATGATAGCTTATTTAGCCAGTAGATGATTAAAATATCTATTTTTAAAAATTCAGTTAGTAAATATTATCGATCATAGACTCTATCCTATCCCTGGGTAAGTAGGAAGCATACAGTATGACAATACATATTTTATAAAGTAACACTTCCTAAATCTAAACAGTTATTGTATATGTATGTACGTGATTTTCCTTTTAAGACTGACTGCCAAAATATTAAATGTTGTATTCTTCCATCAGAGTTTAGCAGTGGCAGTAGTCAAATTCATACATCTATCGTTCAAAAGATCTTTTATAATTTTTGTTTTAAACCATTTCATGAGATCAAGTAAATTTTCTTTAAATTTTATCTTCTCTGACTAGTTATATGAGCTTACATATTTAAGATTTTAATTAAGGGAACCATTAAAGAGATAGAGATACATAGAAGGGACTCACAATATTGATTGAGGTGGCCACGTATGCTCTTAGCCATGGAATATGCTTTTATGTGTTACTAAGGAAGTTATTCAGAAGAAGACTGTATGGTACACTGCCTTGATTGTTCAAGTGAGTCCTGGTGTCAAGGTGAGCAGCCTCCCGTAGGTGTCATGAAGACACTTGACTTTCAAAGAGAAGACTGAGCTGACAGAACCTGAACAGCTACAATTTCACACCAAAGTCAGGTAGCCTCCAGAAACCTCTAGAAACAACCAGGTAGTTTTTTTTTTTTTTTTTTTTTTTTGAAGAATGAGGTAAGTTTTTGTCATCATTCATGTGAAAGTAAAACCTTACAAATTTGAGTTTTAGTTTCAGGGTGATCCCTTTTTTCCTTCCCACCCCTCCCCCTCTTCCCCCCCTGGCAATTCCCAAACTAGCCAGGCTGGGAATATTCACAGAAGACAACTTCCATCTATACATTTTACCTGGTATTTATCTTCTACCACTTTGGATTCTCACATTCCTGTGTGCTTAGATTTAGTTTTCTCCGGAACTACAAACAGGTTACTGGTATAAGGAAGAACTTTTTTCTTCCAAGAAGTTCAGCAGGTAAATCAGCAGAGGGCATTTTTGATACCAAGGAAGCATAAGCAGAGGAGGTGAGGAATCTCACCAGTAGGATTCACCAACTGCAAGATTCACAGACTGGCTTCTGATCGTGTCGGTCTGGTAAAAGGGAGCAGCAGAGAATCTGTGGAGCCAAAAGAAATGGATCGGCATTGGGAAGTATAGATGAGTAGTGACAGGTTACTGATGAAAGCAGTCATTAAAAGTTTTCAAGAAGAACAGCTTGCCATACTTATTTCCTAACTGCTAGTTCTGGAAAGAGCTTTGCAGAAAAATCTTGTATTGATGGGGAACATAGAGAAGGAAGGGACATATCTGGAATATGGTGATTTCCTTTCTTGGTGGCCCAGACCAATTTTGTCGTCCCATTGTGGTTCTGTCCTGGCCAGGTAGTACCATCATGGAGTAGTAGTATAAAGGTGGATGGGAGCAAATGACCACTTTCCCCCACAATGTACACGTCACAGAGTCTTTACTAAGTCAGAAGTAGAGATGTTAAAATTGGAAGACTGTAATCAGATCTGCTAGTGATGCATTTCACCAAATAATGGCACTCATATTTTATCTGTTTTGATTTATACTTGACTTAACATTGCCAGTGTTTAGATGATTGCAAAACAAGTTAAACTGTACATGTATTCCACAATTTGTGTAGCTAATCTCATGCAAAAGCCACACAGGTGTGTGTTGTCACACGGAGATGAGGACAGGGACAGGTACCCTGGCTGTTGGTGGTGGTAAAATTATAATGACAATTATGCTGTAACATGGGTAAAGGAACACTGTGAGTCACTATGACAAGGTAATTTTCATATTTGCTAGTGACAGCCAAGGGGATTACACAATTTGTGAAAAGTAAAAACAGTAACACAGTAACTGTTTTTGGTTTGGACTTAACCGTGACCTCTCTGTGCCCTTCCCACTGTTTCTTTCTGCAGTCACACTGTTACCTCACCCGATCCTCACAACTATACTATATGAACCCTGTTTACAGATGAGGAAACTGAGGAAGTTTCAGCAAGAAGGAGATAAAGCTGGAACAGGAGCTCTAAGACGAGGAGTCTTTACACCTCTCACCAAGCAGGCTCTCAATAAACACATTCGTCCACAGGGACAGAGTTACTTCCTGAATGTCCTTGTTTTCCTAAAAGACCTTTCAGCAAGCACTGCTCTAAAAAATAAATTGGGGCAGAGTAATTTAATGCTTTTGTGTCATTGTCTACTCATGGTCTCTCTTTTAAATAAGAACACATTGTGAATCCATTTCTCAGCAACATTGCCGAATATCACTATCTAATGGAGGCTTCATTCAGGAAATAAATAGCAGGTTCTAATATGGGCTTGTGAGGTGCAAATACATGTGTATACATACCAGCATGAATGTACATGAGTCCCTTTGCTCTGCTCAGTCACAACAATTACTATGAAAGCTTTAGTAACTTCATTTTGGCAGAGAGGATGATAGGTCTGGGAACCAAATGTTAGCCTCAAGTGTGTTTTTCTGTGAGATCATTAGGTTTCTTTTTTTCTGTACTTAACAGATGTGTAGAAATTAAATGGGTCTGGAGTCACTAATATCTTATGAATATGAAAAGCACTGTCCTTCCTGTGAATAAAACCAACCATTATTGCATTAATTGATCTAAGTAAAATATTGTCCTGCACTAACAAAAAATATTTTCTGATGTGAAATTCCATTCTTAACTCATGTAGCCCCCAGAAATGTCAATGAAAAAGACTCTTAGGCTGTGAATTGGATAAAACCATTACTTTTGCATTTCTTTCTATTTGCCTATTAAACTCTCAGCTTGTGTAGTCTTTGAGGAGTGAGTGGTTAGTCAGCTGCTCCTAACACTGTAAGGAATACCAGAATATAAGCTGTATCATTACACACTAATGACTGGGCAGAATAGTAGGAAGGGGCTCTGGAGACTACCTGGTTTAATTCTCTGACTCTACAGAGGAGAAAACCAGGGTCCAGAGAAGGAAGTCCTCTGCACAAGGTCACAAGTACAATCAGGGGCAAACCATGTTTGTTGGTATTAATATAATTCGACCTTCACTTTTCTACAAACAGCTGGTGGCTGTGACAGGTAAGAAAGCATGGCATTGTTGCCACATGAGCACACGTCATTCATTCACTTAGAATAGTCAGTCAACAGTTAATATGCATTTATTGAGCCTTCCAGCATGTTAAATGTTGGGCGTGCACAGATGAACATATCAAACTAGGTCCAATAGGCAAGAGCAGCTCTCTGCTTCTGTAGGCACCAATCAGAATGAGTTGTTTCTTAACAAGAAAAGGCCAGTGAGAACTCTTCATAGCACATGGATATTGGACCTAGATAATAGCTCCTGCTACATGGAGTAAGAATGTTCAAAGAATTGTATGTTAATATTTTCAAAATCCGTCACAGTTGCCACTTTCTTTTATCATGAAACACAACACTTGAGTAGCAAAAATAGAGCTAGGACCCTGATTCACATACTTCACTGATTCTTGAATTGCCTTTTTTTCTCAGGTTCCTACTACCTAAAACCATTCTTTTTGTTTTTTGTTTTTTGTTTCTTTAATTCTTTTAAGCTCTGGGTCAGAGATCAATAGGTTGGAGGGTTCTATTAGGTAGATATTCTCAAAGGGCTAAAAAAAAAAAAAAGAAGAAAAAAGAAAAAAAGACAGAGAACAAAATATTAACTTAAATTCCTTTAAGAATGCCAGGCTAGAGGCACTTGGGTGGCTCAGTTGGATGACATCTCTTGATTTCAGCTCAAGTCATGATCTCATGGTGGTGGTGGGATTGAGCCCCAACTCAGTCTCTATGCTCGCCATGGAGCTTGAGATTCTCTCTTTCCCTCTCTCTCTACCCCTCCCCTGCTCATGTACTCTCTCTCTCCTCTCAAAATAAATAAATAAATAAACTTTACCAAAAAAGAATGCTAGGCTAGATAAAGGTCAGTGTTACCTTCAGGTAAAAATTCTGTCTCAGGAAATACATCGTATTTTTGCATCATTGAATTTTTTTAAGGAAGTAGAAGCATGTATGAGTGAATATATGTCTGTAACAGGATTACACACAATGGAAGAATCAAAAATAATTCCTAGAAGGCAGAGGCAGTGCCTAGAAAGTCATGGTATGCTCAGGTTATAAAAGCTCCCTAAAATGTAGTAAGCACTGAGACTTTTGACAGATCTCAACACCCCTAGAGATAAAAGCTAATAGAAAATATGATTAATTTCAAATAGGAAATTGCCTCGCTCATTCTATAACCAGTTTACTAACCAAAGAAAATGGAGAGGTCTAGTTCTAACTGGCACAGTGTGGTGGTTGACCCTGGGGAAGACAGAGCCGGTTTCCAATGCTGGTTCTATCAGAGTCATTTCAATAAGATTCAATAATGCTGGCGACGATGAAGATAAAGTAGTGAAAGCCTCTGTTTTATATTCCTAAATTCAAATACAGTTGAAAAGGCAGCATTTTCATTTAACATTTTAAGGAAGATTTCAGAAAAGGTACCGATCCCTTCCCGTATTTCCTTTATTCCAGTAAGATACACTATTCACCAAATACTACAAATTCTTCTCTGGTTTCCCCACATTGAGATCTTCCATAGCTAGTTGTTATTTCTTTCTCTTAAGGACATGGACTGTTAACAAGTGGCAGACTAGAAACTGAAGTTATGGAAGTGACTGAGAACCGAAAAGGATTTACTTAATCTCTTATTTTATGTGAAAAGAGCCTTGAGCCCTAAAGAGGAAAGTGGGTCTGTTTCTGAACAGATAATTACTGGAAGGATGGTTTCAGTGACCATTCCATTGCCAGAAGAGTCGACAAACTGGCAGCCTGGCCCTCTCATTCCTCTCTTCTGGTATTTTAGTAAGACAAGGATCAATTATCCTCACTGTCTGTCTGCACCCTGGGCTTTCCATCTCTTGCTAGCAGTCAAGGACAGTTCCTTTCCCTGTTTCAATGCCAATCACCTCCCCCAACCCTCATTTTCAGAAATCAGTGGAATCTGCCTTGGGTTAAAAAATTTCCAAAATACTTCCAAGGCAGAATCATGGAAATTAAAGCTGGGGAGGACCTCGTTGGATCATCCAGTTCATCTCTTTCCCATTAAGGAGTTTTCCAGATGGAAGATTTTCATACGCTGGATGCCTCCTTTCACTTCTGCAGGGCCTAAAGTCAGATTTTGAGCATCCAAACCTAATGTGGAGAGGTGAATAAGGCCTGCATTCAATAATTTCATAGACAGAAAAGTGCCTTATCCCAAAGGTGTTATCATATTACAACAACTTTTGGATGGAAATAGGTGACACCTCATCAGCACAGTTATGTGAGAGTGTTGTACGGTCCTCCAAGCAGCATGGCCTGACATTTCTTTTGCAGAGAGCAGCGTTTGGTTGCTGTGACCTGAGCACAATGGAACCCATTGGGAACTCAGGTTGTTTTTCTTTTTTCCTCTCTCTCTTTCTCTCTCTCTCTCTCTCTGAGTCTTTTTCTTGTTGCTCTAGTTTTCTACAGAGGGAAACTACTATTTTGGGGATTCTTCTGGAACACTCTGGAAAGAGGAGTGATGTCCCATGGTGCACAGGTAAGTCTGCCAGAGGACGTCCCTTCAGTAATAGACACCTCTTCCACCAGCAATTCATTTATGAATCTCCCCTTCTTATATTTCATCAGCATCACACAATGCTGCCCAAAAAATGGACTGAATTTCATTCTTAGTAATATATTAAAGAACCACGTTAGGTAGGTGTCACTGTGGTTAGACTATTATGATCACATTATGGTCTAGAACAGCCTTATTTTTATTTTTTTAGAAGAATCTCCTGATTTTTTTTTTTTAATAGAGAAACCCAAATTTAAAATCAGGTGTGCCAGAATGCCTGGGAAGCTCATTCAGTTGAGCATCCGACTCTTGGTTTCAGCTCAGGTCACCATCTCATGGTCCATGAGTTCGAGCCCCACATCGGGCTCTAGCACTGCCAGCAGTGTTCTCTCTCTCTTCCTTACCACCTCTGCCCTTCTTGTGTGCTCTATGTCCCTCTATCTATCTTTCTCAAAATAAATAAATAAACTTTAAATAATAATAATATTAATAATAATAATAATGATAAATAAAATCAGGTGTGGTACAATCCTGGCTTGCTTTCTTCGCTAGCCATATAAATTTGCATACATGATTTAGCCTTACAATCTACTCATTTGTGCAGTGATTTTTCATAAGGTAAAATAAATATTAAAATATCTGTCCCAGGTTCAATATAAAACAGGTACTAGTTACTTCACTGTCCCCCTTATTAATGGTAATTAACCTAGGAGCTTTGGAAGAATCCCAAAAATAAAAAATAAATGTGAAAATATTTCCCCCCTGCCTCAATTTAAGAAAAAGCCCTAATTAATTTTACATTATTTTGGTAATAACAGTTTGTTTCTGCCTACACAGCTTCTTGTCTACATTTTTTAAAGAAAAAAGAAAATCTTACAGTCAGTGTAGAGTTAACAAAAACAATTAAAAGAACTTTAGATATTAAGCCTATTAAATCTTATAGTACTCCATGAGGTCCTTGCCCTGACACATTAAAATATACTTTAAAACATTTAATAATATTGGAATGGTCAAACGTGGATTATTCGTGGGAACAATTTGAACTAATAAGCATAAAAGGCAATTTATAGGAATGATTTGGGAAGCCTCTTTTCTTGAAATATTCTTCCCTCAGATACGTCTAGTTTATCCTTTTCTTTCCCCAAATTGTAATTTAAATGTCAGTTTCTCAGTGAGACTTTCCACCATCTCCCTTGGGACAATTATAACCCCCCTATTCCCAATTCCCTTTTCTGAACCAGCTAAATATATATATAGTTATATATACATATATATATATATATAGTTGATTTTCTAATTTTCTACCTACTCTTATAATATGTAAGGTCTATATTAGGGAAAGGATTCTAGACCATTTTATTCATTGACTTTTGCCTTAGCAAATAACATAGAACCTGGCATACACTTGGAACTCAGTAAGTGTTTATTGAATAAATGAATGAATCTGAATATCATGGAATCTGAGGAAGAATAAAAAACTTGGCTTCAGAAAAAGCCAAGGTCAGATTCCTTAGGATTATTTAGATTTTTCCCCTGGAGCTCTGCCATTGACAAGGAAGTCCATTTTTATGGGTAGAATGTGTTTTCTGAAGACTCAAAGTTCATTCTCCGTCAACATACTCAAAAGTATTTGTTTGAAGGAGATTGTAACTGACTTGCCTGCCATTAGCATCAAATGGCACTTCAAACATTTCTGCTTAGATTTGGGAATAGTGGCCAATATTCAAACACTTACCAAGTGATATGAAGGTGTGAAACATACTGGGTGTGATCCACTGGGGAGTAGTGGATGCTAGTAGTGAGCTGAAGCAATGAACAAATTCCACTTTTAAAGGGTCAAGCCCCTATACAGTTTGGGGCTGGCTGTACTGGCTTTGGTCCTACTGGGCCAAAGCCCACTTTTCCTTACGCTTCTGGTTTTCAAAAGAAGCTATAAATAGGTATCTTTCTATACAATCTCCTAATTTCAAAATTGTGACAATGATTTAAAATATTGCATTAATATACAAGGTCATGCAAAGCGTCTGTAGAGGATGGATGTGGCCAACAGGCCAGGTGTTTGTAACTCTGGGCTAGAGAATCTTACAGTTCTAGTTACCTATGTTTTATAATCTAAGCCATCCTCACTTTATTTGTAACAGTACTAACAAAACTTGGTGCTTTCCAAACTAGATTTCCAGTAAACGAAGTTTTAAAGTTTTTCCTTCCAAAGAATCCCCTTTACTCCCTTGATTATCTTAGTGATGTCTGTTGGCAACTTCCCTATCTCTATCTCCCTTGAGAGCTAAGCAGAACGAGTAAGAGAATATTGAGTTTGCACATAGGAAATCTAGGCTCGATCTCTGGATTTACCTATAGCTTACTGGCTATGCAAACTTGAACAAAGTTAACCAAACTACTTAGATCTCTTCTACCCTTAAAATGAGAATGATAGCACCTGATTCTTTTCACGTGATGTGAGGTCCTGTACGTGAAAGAATCTGTAAACTATTAAGTGCTGAAAATGTAAGACTTATCTGAGTATAGTAACACCATTGCTTTATGACAGTTAAATCTCACTGAATGCTTTATTTCTAATAAAATGCTTTATTGCCAATAAATATTTTTTATTTCCAATAAAATCTAGAATGCATAATTGCATAGTTTTGTTGTTGCTGCTGACACTGAAATGTTCTCCAGACTCTGATTTTTCCTTAGGTTGTACTTTATAATTCACAGTGCAGTACCTTATACATTTATTTTCTCTGCTCCTAACTCATCTTAGCCTTTTTTGTTTTCAAATCAACTTTCTGCATATCTTCTTTTTGTTGCCAATTATCTCATTTCAGTCATCTCCAACCGTATTTATGAAGTCATATGTGATCCTTCAATTTATTCTTCATTTTAAATCACCTTCCTTGGTAATCTCTGTTTTAAAAATCACATCTAGACATTATGAGCTGCTCAAATAACAAGTTGCTCATGAAGCTTCCAATCTTTGCAACTAAAAATTATCTCTTACTCTTCTAACTACCTATATAACTTTATTAATTTAAATCTTACTACATTTCACTTTGATTCCTATTTGTATTAATGTATCAAAGTAGGTATCATGACTCAAGATTGTTCAGTTTTGCAGCCTCTGCAACTCTTAAAGATGGACTTTGGATAAAATAGTTACTCAAAATAAATTTGATGAATGGGTTTTTCCTTAACTCTATTATCTTTATTTTCCTGTAACAAAGTCAAGTGATATTATTCTGTATTTTCACTGTTTTGAATATATTATTGTATGCTATACCTGTCAACTCAGTATTTCACTAGGTAATTATGAAAAAGAAAACTCCAAGGATTCTCTCTGTGTTTTTTTCTAGGCAATATATTTAACATGGTGTTTGAGATTGTGTTCCAGAATCAGAGTTCCCCAGGGAATCTTGACACTAACACTTTTCTAAGTAGAGAAATGATCATTTATTCCTACACATTGCTTCCTGTCATTAAGCCATTTCCGTACGTAAGACAAAACATTTTCCATAATAACAAGGAAACCAATTTAAAAAAATTGTTTGACCACCTATAGGATGCACACTTGAAGTCTCTCTGCAAGGAGAAATACAGTTACATTCTATTTTGTCAATATGACCTCTGAGAAATCCAAAGGATTCATTTACTCAATACATCTTCATGGGGAAGCAGCTCAGAGCTAGGCACTGTAAGAAATTATAAGAACACAGAGAAGAAAAGCCCATTTGGTGCTCAAGAACCTTTACCTTTGCAATTGGCTCAGTGCTCAAATGAGAGTCCACAGGGACAAATCTCTATCTTGGAAGGAGGCCCGTGAAGGTTTAATTGAGGTGGACACTTAAGAAGAGTCTCCAAAGAAACTTTACTTGGTGTTCAAAAGACAGGAAGCACATTCTGGAAAAAGAAAAAAAAAAGAATAGCAAGTGAGAAGGCATGGAAGCATGCACCAGCTTCCCAATGTGGTGAACTACACGTGCAGGCTGTGTGGCATTTCTGGAAAGGAGCCATGGAGCAAGATAGGAACAGAAGAGGCCCCAGGGCAGAGGCCTTCAAGCTATTATATCTGATAGGCCAAGCAATTAAACATTTGCAAACAGGCAAAAGGACTAATAAGACATGTCCTAGAGATAATACTCTGATGATGGAATAAAGAATGCCCAATGGAAGGTAAGGTGTGATGGTTATTTGAAAAATCTAGTTTGATGCTCTAAGCTGTTAAAGCAGCAACAATAAGAAAATGAGAAGACAGGACGGAAATATACTTCTTGGAGGCTTAATCAGTAGGAATATACACTTGTGATTGAGTTAATTAGAAGAATATTATTTTCCCCTTATAGAAGCCATGTTTCATATCTCTCCCAAAGTGATGTTTTTCTAGGAATCTGAGATTCCATCATTCTTTCCAGGTGCTGCCATCCTGACAAGCATGGGGATACGAATCACCACTCTGAAGTTCCCAGGTTTGCTTCCAGTTTCCTCCCAATGGACACTGTGTCCTGGAAACCATTAGTCTTTGCTACCACAAGTCAGCTCAGCATGACAGGTTGCACATTGTAGCCAAAAGTTTCACCAGGGTCCCTGATGACTTATTTATATCTAGTCTTTCAATTAAATGTAGAACATAATCTTTACTTACTCGGCATGACTTTGTTTTTACATATTAAACTGCCATAGTTTGTCTATGCTTTTCTTTTCTTTTTTAAAAAAAGATTTAAGTATTTATTTATTTCTCAAGAGAGAGAGAGAGACAGAGTGCCAGAAGGGGAGGGACAGAGAGAGGGAGACACAGAATCCAAAGCAGGCTCCAGGCACTGAGCCATCAGCACAGAGCCCAGTGTGGGGCTCAAATACATGAACCATGAGATCATGACCTGAGCTGAAGTTGGACACTTCACAGACTGAGCCACCCAGGTGCCCCTGCTATTCTTTAAAAACAATTTTATCTTCTCTTCAACAGTCTCTGCTCTCCCTGACTTCTATTTAGCTCACCCTTGAGCTAGAGTTGAGTTACTCTTTTTTTATGTGATACACATTTTTCCTTAGGTTTTTAATAAAGATGTTATAGGTAACTTTAGGCTTCCTGTGTTCTAATTCCTCTCCAAATGATTCCTATTTCTGTTACTGGCTTATGCCAATAAGTGAGGATAAAGAAATATGAGGCAGAATGGAATTCTGATACATTGCATATTACATACTGTGAAATTACCACTGTTGGGTCTACCCTGAATTGATTTTTTTTTTTTTCAGGAATTCTAGAATTACAATTAAAGTGCACACTAATTGTTCAAATAATTCCATATATCCATTCTAGTTTTGTTTTTAAGAACAGAAAAAAATATTGGAAACAACATAAATATACAAAGATGGCATATTTAGTGATTCAATTATGGTGTATTTAGATAATGTACTAAGCAGCCATTAAAACCATTATATTAGTTTGCATATATTGACATGAAAACTTATTCATTCTATATAATAGGGAAAAAACAATGCACAATTAGATGTAGAGTATGACCTTACTTTGTGATAGCTTTCTCTTTATATGAGTTTATTTGAGTGACAGAATTTCAGATGACTTTAACTTTTCACTATGTTGTATTTTCTGGCAAAGGGCGCACATTTGAAAACTCAGAACACTTCTCTTTTTATTTGGTAATATCTTCCTGGGTTTGAACTTTGATAACATTTTCAGAATAAGGTATTAGTAATGGGAATGATCAACACTATATTTTAAAAATATTGACATGTGATCTTGCAAAACCAAACAATATGATCCAAAAACCTTCAATCATTTTCTCTGAGTTAGCAGCCATCGTCTGACTAGAAGGAAACAATGTCCTCACCTGTACCGAAGTCTAGTTGGGGTTCATTTCATACATGGTTACACCAACATGACTAAATCAATGGTCAAGTCCAGATTTACTATTTCTGGGGTTAAACTTTAAGTCTTTTTTTTCCTTCAAATCGTAAACTGGGTTGTTATTGTTTTCTTTCTCTACATTCTTTGTTGAAAGAATCCCAGCTTCCCACCTTCCAAACTAATGTACTAGAGCATCATTGAACATTATTATTCCATACTAAGAAAAGAAAAGGACAGTGACTGGGCAAGTTGACATTCAGATCGGTTCTTATTTTCTTGGTGGTACACATCCTGACATTGTGCACGTGATAACTAGTGCTGATAGACTGTGTGCATTTTTCTTTCCTTTTATTTGATTCCCCTTCACTGTGGGAAGTCTTGTAGGAATGGGAGATGAGTTCTTCCAGTATCCAGGATTTTTTTCCTCCACAATCTGGAAAATTTCATCATGAAATCTGAAACTCAATATTATGCCACCAACACATTTTGCATGTTAATTCGCCAAGAAGATAAATCACATTTTCTCATGTTTCCAGAATCCCCAGGATTATAGGGCATCCCACACTTGCTCCCTGGATGCTCTACACTGGAGCCCCATCTGGTTTTCTTTTCGAAACATGTTCCCCTGAGATTTTCTTTAATTCGAATTGTATTAAATTCATCAAACTTCTTAATGAGCCTTGGGCATTGTTCGACTTGTGTGGCGGTCTCTCCTGGATAGTAGCAGAGGGGAATGTTAACTGCCTCTCGTACATGTACTTCTGGGCGTTCCCATCAGGTCTAAGCACTGTTTCACATTATGTGAATGTCATAAATAACTTGGTTGAAAGGGTCAGTGTTTTCTTATCTTGAAAAGAGTCAAAGGGCAGTTTGCATTTATCTAGGAAATGCACCTCACAGATGCTAGTCTTAAAAGCTCCTCAGGGGACGGGTGGGGAAATACTATTATCCTTACATAATTCTAAAACTCTGGGGGGAATGAACAAACTGCACAAATTCTTCCCTTTCCTTTTCATCAAGGCCACAACAAAAGAAACAAAACAAAACAAAACAAAACACCACTGGTAATTTCAATTTTCTTACACTTTGCTTTCTTCTCAGACATATATATATATACTTATCTCGTCATATCTTAGCTTATTTCCTTTAGGATAACTTTTATTTGTACACAAGGTAGGGTGTCAGAGGTTTCCTTCAATAGTACCCTGGAAATACTCTAAAGTGTACCTCCCCAAATCAGATGAGCAAAGCCAAGGTTTTTTCCTTTTGTTTTGTTTTGTTTTGCTTTGCTGTGATGAACTGGGATCTAACCTAAGAAATTTAACTCAAATCAGATTTAAAAAATAGAGTTTGGTAAGTGTATTTTAAAGGCCCCCTACACAGTCTCCAGCTGTCTGGATCTGTTCCTGGATGGAAATCGTAGATGAAGTCTGTGATAGCTCCCTATTGAATTTTCAGGCCACCACCCAGTTTTAGTTCATGCTATTTGCTCCTCGCCAAATTCCACTTCCTTTAGACTCTAACCCACATCCATTTATTTATGTTTGAAGTCTGGGAAAATCAGCTTGTAAGTACAAAAAGTTGAATTTTACCAATTCACCTTAAGGATCTGATAAATATCTGCAAAATTCTTCAGAAAACAAATATTTTGAGATCATTTCTACTCTATTGTTGACTTCTGTAACTGAATACAGGGTGTTTTTTTCTTTAAATCAACTTCGTTGAGGCATATTCTACATATAACAGAACGCACTTAAATGTACAGTGTGATCAATTTTTACAAGTACACACAAGCACGTAGCAAGCCATTCAATCAAGATACAGAATAAGAGTTCACTCCCCCACCTCCAAAGGCATATGCTGCACAATTTCTGAGTTGAGACGGAGGTTGGCAGGTAGGGAGAACTGAAAACCAGCCCGTATAGCTGGTTTAATTGAAAAAGCAGATAAGAATGACATGAAAAAATGTCAGACAAGCAGGTGAGACAAAGGGATTGTCTTGCATGAAATAAACTGTGACTCTATGTCCAATGTTCTATTGGACATATTGGATGTTCTATGGAGAAGAATACTATGATCTGATTTATATCTCATTTCCCTCCCATCTCCATCTGTCCAATCCTACACTTTCCACTGGGCTACAACCCCTATTTCAGCTTTCTGATCGCATCTACAAGAATTTTTAGGGCATTTTTAAAACATTTTTTTTTATTAAGAAATTGCTACACCCAACATGGGGCTCGAACTCACAACTCCAAGATCAAGAGTCACATGCTACACTAACTGAGCCATCCAGGCACCCCTCCTTGCCATCTTTTTTTACCCCTTGAAATTTCCTACTATATTGTGTCTTACGTAATGTATGCCTTTGCTTTCATTCTACTTTCTGGTGTGTAAAAGGGATGGAAGGAAAGACAGATGGAAGAATCTGTAAAACATACTATCACACTGGCCATGACATTAAATCATGTAATCACTCTGACTGGCAATTTACTGTTATGTAAGTCATTATATGAAGTAGGAAAAAAAAACATTTGTTAAATGCATACTTTATGACATTACTTCAGACACTGCAGGAAGCCCTGTACAGTATAACATTTAATTTAATAACTACCAGGCTTAATTGGTGCTACTTGCATTAGTAAAAGAAGAAAGAGTTTCAGAGAATTAAATCGATGTGCCCAAAGTCACCTAAGTGGTAAGAATGTCCGGGCCTTTATGGAACCAGGAACTATTCTATTCTCCTAACACATGATATCTCCTTAAAATTAGGATTCACTTTCTAGGAGAAATAATATAAGCACTCAGACCATGAGAACAGAGAGGTGGAAGGAAAGCAATATTTATACTAAGTTCCCAATTGTGCTGCTCAATAAGCTAGGTATTTAAAACATTACCTCCTGTAATTATTCCAACAATCTCAAAAGAAACAAATTATTTTCCATATTTCATTGAAAATAAGGCCTAGAGCAGTTAAGGAGACTGCTCAAAGTCACACAGCTCATTGACACAAAGCTGGAATTTGGTCCAGCTATGTCTGCTTCTGATACCCATGCTTGTTTGCACCTAACGTGCCACTTTTATAAAGGAAAAGTTGGCATAAACTCTAGACTGAAAAAGTGCATAATACATTTATTCTGCAGAAATTTTTATCCAGATGTGAAATAGAAAAATCTTGCACCAGCAGGGAGGGGACCAGTAATCTCCCTCTGCTTTCTCAGTGTCTTTGAAAGAGAACACACTTGTCAAGTACTCCAGAATTAATGACATCTTTTAATGGAAGCATAAGAGGGTCTGTGCTTCAGGACCCCTAGCCACAGAACAGGAAAAGGAGTTGTTTCCAAGAGAAATGAAGTTGCCTTCTAAAGGGGGGAAACCCTAAAAAAAAAAAAAAAAAAGGTGGGGGGAGAAAATGAAATATTTGAACGGCCAATTGATCAGTAGAAAGACTTAAGAAGATAAAAGAACTGGAAGTCACAAAAGCCATTGGCATACTACTTTTAATAAAAGGGATTGTCTTCAGCCATACTTTATGCAATGAATTCTTAAGACATATGTTTCTAAATTTTGTCTTTAACAATGCAGCTGTTTCCATCCAGAGCCAACCACTCTCTTTACCTAAGATAAAAGGATTCCTTTGGACTATTTATATGATTTACCAATCAGAATTTGAATTTATTCTGTTACTGATTTTTTTTAAGTTTATTTATTTGTTTTGAGAGAAAAAGAACGAGAAAGAGCATGCATGGGAAGGAGGAGCAAAAGGAGAGACTCACAAGCAGACTCCTGTATCAGAAACTGAAACAGGGCTTGATCCCATGACCCTGGGATCACGATCTGAGCAGAAATCAAGAGTCAGATGCTTAACAAAGTGAGCCACCCAGGCACTGCTATTTTGTTACTGATTGTAACCAGAATGTTTGCTGCTCCCCACTGTCCCAGACAGGTGTCCTATAGGTTTGGATGTGTGACTTTTCTCTGATTACACCCAGGATTAATTTTGAGACCAACAAAACAAGGAACTCAGTAAAAATTTCTTTTTTCAATTAGATTACTACTTGGCAAAAATTCTAATAATTTTGAGTAAAATACAAATGGTTCAAGTTGTCTTAACACACGAAAACATACCTTAAAACATTAAAGGGAGTTAATATTTAACATGATGACCCTTATAATATATACTATGTTATTATACTAACATATAATTTATTTTGTTTTAATCAGATCAGAATCTACAAAACAAACCCTAGATCATATAAAGGTAGTATAAGAATTACAAATGAATTTGTAACGTCTGTATCTAAAATATCTCCTCTCTGTGAATATATTGTTAAATGACACAGAACCATACTAACTGGTAAAGTGATTTTCAGCTCAAAATAGAATATCTGAGTTGTTACTAAAGGTTTTCAGATTGAAAAAACAGTGGTACCTCTAGCATCAAATTATTCATCTTGGTGAAGAGAAAGAATAAGAATCTCTTTGCCTATGTAGAAACAGCTTTACAGCTGAAATATTTGAATGGCCAATTGATGGTCTGACATTCACAGTAAAGTTTTCTCTCTTATTCCTTTTTGCTCCCATTACACTTTCCTTATGACATTTTTCAGAACTCTGAATATAGATTTGACAGTGGAGATGTGCCATTGACCAATTTCCAAAAAGAAAAAAAAAAAACCTCATGATAATCGAAATAAATCATATTTAAGAAGTAACTTTGCAAAATTGGTTGTCCTACTTGCTGTGTGATCACTTCAGCCTTCTTCAGTGAACTGCATATAAAAAAATGAAGAGAAACTTTTCTTTTTCTTTGGTTAATATGTCAACTCTGAAGGTCTAAACATAAGATTCATATCTGTAATGAAAGCGATAGGAGACTTCTTGAAACTCACAAATCTCCAAGGAGGTAATGTCTCAAATGTAAACTCTGCTAGTTGCATTTATTCACTTGATTCTTCTCGATGTGTTAAAAAACAAAAGTGATAACAACAATAGCCTTTATGAAAAGCATCCTTACAGTGGCCTCACTTTCCCAGAGCAGCTGGAATTGTTATGAGGTCAGGGTAACAAAAGATGGTATTTCTTTTTACGGTTACCTCTGTAAATGTACCTTCCAATTTCCCATTTTTTGTGTGTCTCCTTTTTGGAAATAATCTTTTGAGAAAATACAAATTGAAAAGTGTTTGCTCACTGAATTGGAGCCTTTCTTTAGAAGAATTCTTTTCAGAAAGCATAGATCAAATCTAAGTTCATATTTTGAATATGGAAATTCTCTTGGTGATGAAAGTTATACTTAGTAAATGTGGAATGTGTGCTTCATACTTTAAGTGTTCTTAAAAATAATAGCCATGCCAGCGAACTTCAAGATGATGAAGTTTAATGGGCCCTGGAGTCTGAACAGATCTCGCCAGTGGGATCCAAATATAAATTTGCAACCAGAAGTGTGTGTAGAATCAGCACAAATCAGTACAGAACCAAGGTTCTGGTGGGAAAAACATGTGTGCCAGTCAGAGGCGTCCCTGGCTGGTGTAAGTGATTGAGGAATTGAGAACTCTGGCTCCACTAAGTGCAACTGGGTGCTAGACAGAATTCCACTAGGAAACTTTTGCTGAGAGTAGAATAGTTTGAAAAGGATGCCAAGAAAAGCATCGTTGGTGCTGCTAGGGCAGACGAAGGCATGAGAAGTGAAATCATTTGACATTATACAGGATTCTAAGATATGAGGAACTGTCTAATAAAAAGTGTTGTCTTTAGTATTTGGACCTGCTTTTTTGTTTGTTTTCTTTTTCCTTTTCCTCCTCCCTGTCATGGTCAGTGGTTGACCTACAATTAGGTTCAGTTATTTGGAATCTCTGGCACCAATGTCATCTGGCCTGGGAAATCCAATGAATTATTTTTGTGAAATAGCTACTATCTTAAAGCAATTCATTTATCCTGGAAGAAGGTCAAAGCTAGTGCCAGAGTTTGAGTGCCTAAAAAAAGGGAACATTTCCCGTCTCATCTTGACAACGAAAGCAAGTAGGTAGTACCAGAGGGAAGTGTGGGATTCCTGGCATTATTGGCTTTTGGTCTGCTAACAAGAAGGAAAAAGAATGATGTGGAAATGCACAGGAAATTTAGCTCTTACCTGGATGGATCATGTCAAGTTTTGGTTTTCCCAGTTCCCCAAATTTCATTTATTTTTTTTGGACAGTGCTGTAAATGGTTGTGAAAATACTGCTGACAGGTGAGTGTACTGTGGGCCATCAGGGGCACCAGGAGAGTGCGTCCACGGTGAGTGAGCAGCAAGAATCTGGAAAGAGGCAAGCAATGGACACAGATAATATGTTAAAAAGAAAAGACATTCTGTTAAAGGGCCATTTTAAATGTCACAAGGCACTGCATGCCCTAACTTTTCCCAATCAATATAGTTACAAGATGGTTCAGCCCTTAAACATAGTATGAGAATATGAAATTAAACAACGCAAATTATCATTTATCCTATTATTTCAAGTCTTAAAATATCATTATAATATGAAGAAGGATATTAGTATATTAGGAACTTAGAATTAAAGACTGAATTGTTCTCATATACTGAGTGCGTTATCTTATTTTCAATAGAGTCAAGGAAAGGAATCAAGCCGGGCAGCTGAAAACAGTTATTTACTGAGTAATACTTTATTGATAGAAATTTAGGAATTCAACAAGTCCTATGGTTTATAATCTAATAACAAAGAAAGGCTATCTATCTATGCCTTTACCATTCTCGGTGGAAAGCTGGAGACTTTCAGAAACATTGGACAGGTCCCTGCAGCCGTGCGCCTTGCTGTACACAGAGGAGATGGCAGAATCTACACACTGTCGACTTGAAGTCAGGCGTTTCACACACTCTATCTAACACATCTGGATTAAATGCCACTGAGGAAAGCCTTATGGTGATCTTTTTAGTGGATAAAAACATGAACCTCAAAGGGAAAAATAACTCCACCAATGGCATATTGTTAATAAGAGGTGAAGTTTGGGTTTTAAGCCAAATCATTCTGAAACACAAATTCATATTTGATTCACTTCATTGACAAGCTAGAGTGGAAAGCCAATAAACATATTTTTTAAGTTCATTTATTTATTTTGAGAGAAAAATGAGAGACAGAGGTGAGGGAGGGAGAGAGAGAGAGAGAAAGAGAGAGAGAGAGAATGAACAGGGGAGGGACAGAGAGGGAGAGAGAGAATCCCAAGCAGGCTCTGTACTGCCAGCGCAGAGCCAGAGGTGGGGCTTGGTCTCACGAACCCTGAGATCGTGACCTCAGTCAAGATCAAGAGTTGGGCACTTAACCAACTGAGCCACCCAGACACCCCAAATCCAATGGATTTTTAAAAACTTGAACTTTGGGGCACCTGGGTGACTCAGTCAGTTGAATGTCTGACTCTGGTTTCGGCTGAGGTCACGATCTCAGTTTCGTGAGTTTCATCCCTACATCAGGCTCCGCGCTGACAAGCGCAGAGCCTGCTTGGGATTCTCTGTCTTCCTCTCTCTCTGCCCCTCCTCTCTCTCTCTCAAAATAAATAAATAAATAAACTTATGAGAAGTTTGGAGCAGTGAACTAACCAAGGTCCAAGAAAATAAACAATAAAAGCACCTGTAGCTTTCTCCATGTATTCTCATTGTCTGGAAAAGTCCAGTGTTTTATATTTTTTTAATGTAATGGTCAGTCAGGTCCAGCCACAAGAGGAGACACGGGAGGAACTCACAAAAACAAAGATTAAGCTCACAAGTCCAAGACAGGAGGCAGGTCAAGCCAGGGAGGGCAACATGGGAAAGACACCAGTGTGGACAAGAGGTGGAAGACAGGAGGGGAAAGCATTAGGCCAGAGCCCTTTATTGGGGTTTTCATTAGAAAGACAAGCAGGGCAGAGGGCACAGTTTAGAACTGGCTGCTTTGATAATTTGAGTGGGCTTTCTATAGCTGTAGGGATGGTCGCTGGTTGCCTAGCACCTGGTCCTGGTCCTGGTGTTAAAGCAGAGGAATATTTTCTCCTGGAGTGTATGTCAGATAGAGGAGGTATGACTTTGGTTTGGTTATTTGGATTTCAAAGGCATGCTTCAGGCTGGACCCTTTGCTATGTCCAAGAATTGGCTGGCCTCTGAAGCAACAACCTCTCTCCAGGCAGAAAGGTTTCCTAAGATGTCAAACAAAGTATATAGAAAATTAAAAGTATATTACAATACACTGGACTGCCTGTCTCACAAGCCATGGTTGTTGCTGTCTTCTAGTCTTCAAGCCACTATACCTTCAGGAATTTGGTTTGAGAATACAGTCAATGTTCTTGAATACTTGATTCGCAGACATTCTTCCTACTGCCTCCCAGAGAAGCTTGAGTCTGAGTTTATTCTGGTTTGTTTTGACTTCCCTTGGTATAGCCCGCACAACTAAAGGGAAAGGTGATCACATTATCCTTTGCTCATGGGTGAGCCTGAATTGTGTAGTGGTAACTGCCCTCCCTTTATTAGTAATTGAGTCAAGTATGAGCATGTGACTCTATTTTGGCCAAAATTATGTAAAAACTTCTGTAGAGCTCCAGAAAAGCTCTTCATAGTTTTGGTGAGAAGGATTCATGGGACTTCTGTCATATTGGATGTGAACTAAAACACATGGGACCTTAGTGTCTTGGGTAGCCATCCATGAGAATAAGGGGAAGCATTCTCAGGATGAAGCCAGCACTTCACAGGACAGAGCAGATAGACCTTATAAACAAGGCATTGTGGGGCTAGGGGTTCAACAACTGTCCCTTTGGAGGTCCTTGCACTGTTTAAACCAGGTTGAGTTTAATTTTCTATTGAACACTTGGCTCCAAAAGTTTGCTACCTGCTACAGCAACTATAGATAAGAAAAGGCTCGAGAAGAGCCCTTCCCCTATGGTGGCTCTGTCATTTATCCAGGATCACCGTGTAGATGCCCTACTAGAAGCCTTCCAGCAGCTGCTGTATTGAAGGGAAAGAGCACAAAGGAACACATTTTCCATGAACCTGTCCCATAATTGGAATCACACAACAGGAAGTTAGTTGAGCAACTACACCACACCTGTCACTCTCTGGGTTATGAAGGTATAACAGGAAAGCAAAACAGCATCTCCAATAACAAGCTGTTGACAGCTTAAAAGGAGGAGAAGAGCAATAAACAGATAAACACATAAGTACATAAGGTCAGGTGGCATGAATATTTTCATGCAAGGGCAGAAGAGTGTTTTAAGTAAATACTAAAAATTGCTGTGAGGAAGAGGAGGAGTAAAAATGAATCAGGGGATAGAGAATTGCAGTTGAGGGTGCCGTTTTATTGAAGGTGATAAGAGAATGTCTTTCAAAGAAAGAACATATAAGCAGAAACCCCAAAGAATGGAGAGAATCAGTCCTGAAATTATCTGGAGGAGAAGTCTTCCAGCATCAGGAACAGCAGGTGCAAAGGCCTCATAAGTGGGACCATGTCTGGCATGTGCGAAGAAAACCACAAGACCAGCGTGCTAGAACAGAGGGCATGGGAGAAGTGGTAGATGATGAAAATAGAGAGAGGGGATGCATGCCTTGCAGGCAGACTCACAGACATAGTCAATCTAAGGCTTCACAGGCCATAATAAAAACTTTGCACTTTCTTCTTTTCACAAGCTTTGGGCAGAGTTATGACATTCTTGCTGAGGTGAGAACATAGACTACAGGGAGGCAAGGTTAGACAGGGAATGTGTTAGGAGACAAATCCAATAGTCCCAGTGAAAGAAAATAATGGCTTAAATTTGGAAAGCCACATAAAGTGAGAAGTTGCCAGATTCTGAATACATTCTGGAAATTACTGAAAGATTGGCTATGGAGTGTGAGACAAAGAAAGGCATCAGGGATTATTCCATGATTTTTGCCTGAATAAACAGAGTCACCATTTCCTAAAATTGCCATAACTCACAGCAAGATGGGTTACTTTGGAGGGGGATGGAGTTACAAGTTCAGTTTTGGAAGGAGTAGTTTTCAAATTTGTAAAAAAAAAAAAAAAAAAGAAAAAAAAATCAGATTTTTATAGATATCTCGTGGAAGACTATTGATAAGTGGTTGGGTACACAACTCTAGAATCCAGGAAAGAGTGTTAAGTTTAAAGACCTAAATTTGAAAATTATCAGAATATGAATGACTTGAATGTTGTGAGATAATATAAAATCATTTAGGGAGTGAGTACGGATACAGCAGAGTTCTAAGACCTGACTCCTGGATCCCCCAATAGCAGCAGTTATGAAATGTGAACCTAACCCAGCGAGGGAGGTTAGACAGGGGTGTTACAGAAGCCAAGTGAAGAATGTGTTTCAAGCGGGAAGGAATGAGCAAGTGCATCAAACACTGCTGATTGAAAGACTATGGTGAGAACTGGAAAGTGACCATGATTGTATGAGGAAAGGCCAAATCCAAGTTGCTTGGCTTTTCTTCTCTGCAAGTAACACCTTATCATATTTCTTCTGCATTTGGAATGCAGACTAATGAGATGATTTATTTTTGAGATCATATTTGATTTTTTTATTCTCACCTAAAATGAGAACCCCTAAGTAATCCTAAGTATAATTAGTAAGCTGTGTGTGTGCCTCCAGCTGGACTCCAATTCGATGAATGGATGAGGAAGTCTGAGGGTCATTCTACACAGTTAATGAGACCCTGGAAAATATACAAATAAACCCCATAAAAGCATTATGCCTTTCAATGAACATTAATGCACATATTTTCAAAGCCACCAGGAAACAGGTTTAAAACCAATCCAATTGGTTTTAGAAAGAGTAAAAGGGCAAGGACAGCATAGATTAATGTTTTCTGCGGACACAATTTGATGTATGATATGGTTGAAGAGTTGGGAAGCTATCTGGAGACTTTTATTTAACTTACATTATATATAGATATTAACTTATCAGAGGACCTCATGCCAATAAGATATGGTAAGTCTTCCAGACAAAAACATCTGTAAAACATGCATCTGAATGCATGTTATGTGTGTGAATCTATAGTTATAAATTTAATTAAGTTCCAAATGACAATGAAAAATTTGGGTTTCTAAATTGAATATTATATTTTGATTTGGGAGTTTCTTCTTCACTTTCTTTAATACAACAATCAAATATTCAAAGTAAAGGTTTTGAATTTCATTTTGGTCCAAAAAACGGTGTTTTGAGGCTACGAGGAGCTAATGGAGTACAAGAACAATAAAAGGGAAGGCTACATTATTGTTTAAACAGTAATTAGCCATGAACTTTATGACTCTTCTTTATTATTTCTGGGAGATAATAAGTCTGAAAACAAAGAAATGGCTGGCCTTGTATTAAATTTCATTTCTTCTGTTTTCTGCAAAGAGATTATATTTGTCCTCTAATGCATGATTCAAAGAAATCTTAGTTTTCATTATATTGGCATGAGTGATTTTCTGTAGCTGAAGATTTGAGTTACACCTCAATGATACCAAATGACTTAAGTAGAAATACATGGTAGACAATATATTTATTGCTAATGAGGGATAAACATTAGTCAAGTTTTATAGAAAAGCATAAATGATCATGTCTATAGGTAATTAGAGTATCAATTATTTAAACATAATAATTTTGTGCTCCAGACACTGCTCTAAACTCTTTTCTTCAAATTTATTTATTTATTTTGGAGAAGGGTAGGGAGGGGAAGAGAGAATCCCAAGAAGGCTCTGCACTGCTAGAGAGGAGCCCCAAGGGGTACTTGAATCCACGAACCATGAGATTATAACTGAGCCAAGACCAAGAGTCAGATGCTTCACCGACTTAGCTACCTGACTGCCCTAAGCTTTTGATAAACTATGAATTCCCCAGAAGAATTCTAAGGTATAGCACTATTTTACAGATCAGCCTTATTTTAAATAATAAAAACTTGGGTTTGAAAATCTGAATTCATTTGGTGAAAGTCACAGTCGATATGTTGGCTGGACAGACTCTTTTTTCTTAAACTGTTTTTTAAGTTAATTTATTTATTTAGATAAAGAAAGAGTGGGGGAGGGACAAAGACAGGAGAGAGAGAGAGCCCAACCAGGCTCTGTGGTGAGAGCAAGTTTGTGGGCTCACAAGCACAAACCGTGAGATCATGACCTGAGCTGAAGTTGGACGCTTAACCAACTAGGCCACCCATCCACCCCACCAGACTCCTAATCAATAATATCAACACTCTACCATGTGCTACTTAATCAGTACTATACACTGTGCTACTATGTACAAGTCCAAGTCTACAAAGCAAAGCCCATGGTATGAGGGACTGTAAAACTTAGCTACAACTACACATTTCTGTTCCCAACAGACTTAATATTTAATCTTATGATTCCATCATAAGCATAACTTGTGAAGGTTTTTTGGGGTTTGGAATGAACTAAGATAATGATGGTATCTGAGGATGACACTGCCTCTAGGTAACAAATAGCACAGATTATTCATCAGCATTCACTCTTTCCATGACAGTTTAGAGACGAGGAATAACATACAGCTTACAACTTCTTGCTAAAAGTGCTACTAAAAGAATTTTTATAAAAATGGTATAATGCCTTAGACATGCTGAAATATATAGTTTTTGGAATATACTTTAAATGTATCCACTGTAATGTAAGTACAGTAGCCATTTGGCATTCATCATACTCTCAAAATATTCATGAACGTGCATTTGTTTAATAGTTGGAAATTTAACTTCAGTCCATTTTCCCCAGGAAGTATAATTTCCCTTCTCCTTCTCCCAACTCAAGTTTATCCTAATGCAAAATATTTTTTAGATTTAAAAGTCTTTTTTTTTGCATTTTTAATGTTTATTTTTGAGAGAGAGACACATAGATCATGAGTGGGGGAAGGACATAGGAAGAGAGGGAGACACAGAATCCAAAGCAGGCTCCAAGCTCTGAGCTGTCAGCACAGAGTCCTACGCAGGGTTTGAACCCACTAACCGTGAGATCATGACCTGAGCTAAAGTCAGACACTTAGCTGACTGAGGCACCAAGGTGTCCCTTAAAAGTCTTTATTTAGGTCACCACCTTTTCTTTCTATCCTTAACTGTGAGAATAATGTACATATTTATACATCTGAATAAAAATCTGATGATGCTATATGCTAGGGTAAGAGAGAGACAGAGAGATACACAGACAAGAATAGTGAAAAGAGAAATGAGGCAAATGGAATAAAATAAATAATTTAAATTTACTATATACTATTTTACTATTTTACATTGTACAATGTTAATAACAAGGTGGTTGCTTTTTACTTTTTTGGTTTTAATGTGATTAGTATTTTGATCATAAAAATATCATACATTTTTTAGCTTATATTTAATTTTATAACACATATAGGTAAATTATAATAATTCAAGCTCAAGTTTTATTATATGGTTATTCAAATTATTAGTTTCAGGTAATGATTAGTTTCAGGTATCAAGTAATGGCTACACCTATATTACTGATTAATTTCTTAATTCCTTCTACAAATATAACTTGAAATGCTTACTCAATGTAATCAGATAAGAAAAATTATAATCCCTTTCTCCAAATGTGCTCCTTTAATCATTTCTTCATTCAAAAAGCATTTATTGAGCACCTCAGAGGTGCCAGGAATTATTCTCATTTCTGGAGATAAGAATATTGAATAAGACCAAGTCATTGCCTTAAGGAGTTTCCATTCTAAAGAAGGAGATAAATAAGTCAATCCACATATGCAATTTCCCGCATAGAGAGCCTAAAGTTCTGGAAATTGTATTTTTCCAGAATGGCAAAGAGATGTAACAGATACAATTTTATATATTGTTCATTTTTTAAATAGACACATATTATTTAACTTATTAAAAAATGGAGAAACCTGTAAGCTATTAGAACATGCTCAAAAGAGAATTCAGAGAACACAGATGTGGGCAATTGGAGGTGCTGAAGTTGCTGGTTAATAGATACAAACCGACTTCTCAGAGGTGCTCTAGACAAATTCACTTTTTATGAATAACGATCGTTTTCTCTGGTACCGGTTTTTACAAATTACAAAGTTATAAAATAACTCACACAACAAAATGCACGGATAACCTGAAAGAGAGTGCTAAAAAGAAAACCAAGTAACCTTTTGGCTGTTCAAAGTCTCTGATATATATTTTCCGGACAGTCTATCCCTCCTGTGATCGTAATTATCTCAGAGATTATTCTTGACCCCAAAAATGGGCCATTCGGGTTGATCTGATTACTTACCTAAGCAAGCAAGAGTGTTAATTTATCCATAGTCTTCTTGAGCTTGCTTGGCAATTCGCGAGTCATACATACTATAGTGAATAGCTACTAAATTAACCATAAAGTAACCTCTGCCTGGATATTTTCATAAGGCATCTCAGAGTTTACTTTTTAAAAGCCTCTATTTTTTTTTTTTTTTTTTTATCTCAAGACCAGGAAACCAAGCCCAAGAATCTCTTTCTACCAGATTTTACTGGCGGTACTATACATCCATGTGAATTCCTATCTCTTGGAAGTCCCCCAAATTGTTAGTTTCCTAGTCTGCCAGAAATTTTCCTTACTACCTTCAAAGGTAAGACCAGGATTCTGTAAACCAGGTATTAGGCCAGTTTTCTTGGGAGAAGTATGGAGGCATTAGCTACATAAATAAAGGTTTTGTTTTCTTTTGTTTTGTTTCTTGAAGGCAGCTTGTCACACCTGATTTAAATGTTTCAGTTTCAAATATAACACCTCAGGCAAGACTTTGTAGTATAGATTCTTATTATGCTTGTGCAAATGCTTCAATGACAAATAATAAAACATACTAAGTTTCTGAGTTATGGAGAGGTGGTATGGTGGGGTTGAATTGTGCCCTTCCAAAAGTTATCTCCAAGTCCTAAAACCTGCGAATGTGCCCTTCCTTGGAAATAAGCTCTTTGTAGATGTAATTAAGGTCAGAATTAGGACCTTAAATTAATGGATTTAGGGACACATTAAAGGGATGGCCGTGTGAAGAAGACAGAGACAGAAATTGAAGTGATACGTGTACAAGCCAAGGAATGCCAAAGAGTGCCAGTCACTATCAGAAGGTAGGAGGAGCATGGGACAGATTCTCCCCTCAGAGCATTCAGGCAGAGTCAATCCTGCACACAGTTTGATTTTTGGACGTCTGTACCTCAGAACTGTGAGAGGACAAATTTCTGTCATTTCAATGCATCAAGTTTGTGATATTTTGTTTTGGCGAACTTAGGAAACTAATACGGGTGGTTGATAAGAACAAAATATTATTTTAAGATGCTGTATTTCAGCTTAAAAAACCATATTTTACCAAATTGATGCATTATAAATAGTTTAAGAAGAAAAAGCAAGGCCTTCCTCATATCTCTAAAAAGTAGAAACTTAACACTATACCAAGCAAGTAGTCACAATAAATTTTTTTCCTACATTTTCTTATTCTGTTCTAGGAAATGAATTCTTATATCTTGAGTTAGTGGTCTCATTTCACAAAGGCTTCTACTAGGATGGTTTCAAAGCTGTCTGTGTGATGTCAACTCCAGAGCCTTCCTTTGAAATGTCAGTCTTGTAAACTGCCAGAGACTTTCTTTGTCAAAGATATAGCTCAGGCCTTTGGCTTATGCCAAAGACTTCAGGCAAGCATCAGAGTAAAACACAACTATCTACAGTCTTAATTGCTGTTGTCAATTTAATACCATAACCAGTAACACTGCCATCATAATCAATATCCAATCAAAAGAAAGTAAAATTCTCTCCTGGAGGAGAGCGTGTAACTATTTTATAGAAATTTTGATTAATTTTCCTCCTGGGAGTAAAAATATATTACAGATAGGGAAGGCATTGGCAAATTTCTGGGGACTACCCATATTTCGTAAAATTGACAACATTTTACCTACACATGCATTATCTAGGAAAGGCTTTCTTTTCCGAACGGACAACTTTTCCCATGAAGCTCCTGTAACAATAATAGATCAAATGAACATAAAGTTGTCTCACTTCTCTATATTTATAAGGTGATAGAACAAATCTTTGTGATTTCTCAGGTGACCTCTGGGAACTCTGGAAAAATAGTTGGAGGTGTAAAATATATCCTAAAAATGTTCTCATTCTTTTCTAAATTGAGGGACAGATTTCAGGAAGGCAAAAATGAGTTGTTAGAGACAATTTGGGTACTTTAATAAAATAGAATAATGGGTGTCTGAGAAGTAATTCTACTTACCTATTTAACCAAACTGGCAATAAAAAGTTTAAAAAGCGCATCTAGAAGACATTATCATTGTAAGAACCTTAGCTCTTTCATAGATGAGGAAACTATGTTCTTTCTTGTTTGTTTTTATTTTTTATTAAATAATCAAAGACTTAATAAGGCCAATAGAAAGCACAGAAAATTGTTCTGGTGAGACGGAGTTTGCGCTATCTACACAGGTTACCGAGGAAGTAAAGAAAACACTTTTATCGTGTAGATGAGGCATGGATCAGTAAACCAAAGAAGTAAGCCCATGAAAAGTGAGCAAAGGCTCACGAAAATTTAACATACCTCATAGCTTCTTTTCAGAGGTAAGTAATAGAATATGAAACTAATAAATTCCAACTCTTCAAGTTTTGTCCTGTCTTGCTCTTTCATATTCGGGATCACACTGGCCCTTAATTATAAGACAATATCTCATCTGAGGACCCCTGGGGAACACTTAGGAGGTCAATGAGGTCAAAACTATTTTCATAATAATATCAAGATGTTATTTATCTTTTTCATTTTGATTCTCTCACAAGGATACGGTGGAATTTTCCAGAAGCTGCATGATGTGTGATATTGCAACAGATTGGATGCAGAAGCAGGCTAAGAATCCAGCTGTCATCCATTAATTCATATATGAAAGACATTTACAAAAATGTAAAACAATGTTACTCTCCTAACTAAAACTTCTAATAGTTTAAAGGTATGTAGAACCAAAAGGTTTGTGCAAAGCTGTATTAGGAAAAATTGACTCCTTATCCTTAAAAAGCAAAAGCACACGCAGAGTTGTTTTTCTCTGTCACTATGACTCGCTGTATAGTCTCAACCACCATATTAATTATAACTTTTAACCAGAGTAACTAACATCTACTTCTAAAGTCATGCAAAGAAATACACTTCTTAAAACGTAATTTTAATACAGCCCATTTTTTATAGAACAAACAGAAAATCTGAACTATACTCACAAAGAAAATAGTAACATCTGGGTAACAACGACAACAAATAGCTCAGGAAGATTAGGGGGACTGGACACAAAGGAGCCATGTTTCAGAGATGAACAAAATTTCATTAAAATCGCTAGTTATCACATACAGGAATTCAATAGTCACCAAGAGACAGGCTCCCTATTTTATGAATGTAGCCAGAAAAACCTAACAAGAGCACAGGAAGGAGGCCTGTCAGAATCACAGCCAAAACAAATAAGCTTCAGTTAGACTCGTGTTAGACCGACTGAATGGCTACACACTCCCCACCATCTTACACCTCCCTAGAGGCATGGGAAAACTTGCACCTACCTAGAAATTCACAGCAGGTCTAACGACAGAGAGGAGCTCCAAGAGACTTTCTTTGTAAAGATGCTATGATGTGTTTTATTTGTTGCTTTCTCTGCAAAAACACTAATATCCGTGCTGCTGTTGAATCTCAGGAGGACACGGTGGCAAAACAGCAGAATATAATCAGCCTGGTGAATGGGAAGAGAGTACGTAGGAATGTGAAAAGGGAATTCCATTTGAGGATTTTATGGGAATTGTCCTGTTCAGTCTGAGAAGGTGCCACACTACTACTAACAAACGCTGTTCGTGTGCTGATCGGCTGAGAGAGGTACAACCGTCTAGGCTTGGGAGAAACTTCATGTATAGTTTTTTGTTTTATTTATAGTTATTTAAGTTACATGAATGTAAAACAACACAGATACCAAAATTTTCATATCATATCATATTGAGAAGTATTAGAATGCTTACACTCATTGTAGCCAATGCACCGTATCAGAGACAATCACACACATGGTTCGGGAGTATGACCCCACCTCTTTTGTGGAGGACTACCAGCCACATAATTAAAGCCTTAAAACTGTACAAGACTTTTTGCTTTTAAATGTTTATTTATTTGTTTGTTTATGTATTTATTTATTTGAGAGAGCTAGTCAGGGAGAGGGAGAGAGAGTGGGAGAGAGAATCCCAAGCAGGCTCCACGTTGACAACAGGGCTTGATCTCATGACCAAACGTGAGATTATGACCTGAGCCAAAATCAAGAGTTAGACACTTAAGTGACTGAACCATCCAGGCACCCCTGTGCTGGACCTTTAACACAGCAAGTCCATTTCCAGAAACTTACCTTATAGAAACATTTGGATGTTGACAAAGAGTGTTAGTATAGTATGTTAGTAATAATAAAAAAATAGAAATTAAGCATGTATTAATTCAGAATTGGTTGAAAAAAGTAACAGTTCATCTATGTAATGAAATACTATTAGTAGGTACAAATAATGATGGGATTTTATTTATTTCTCCATTCACTGAACAAAATTGAAGTGCTTATAATATTCTAGACACTGTTCTATAAACTGGGCATGCAGAAATAATAAAACAGAAAAACAAACAAACAAACAAACAAACAAAAAACACCTGCCCTTCTGGAGCTTACATTCCAACTGAAGAGACAGAAGAAAAACACAACAGTTAGGTAAATATCTGTAACATATACATAGTATATTATACATATACACATAATATACAAAGTATATGATATTAGTACTAAAAAGAAAAGTCAAGCAGAGAAACGGGATGGTGGGATTCATGACAGTGTGTCTGAAAGACCCATGGAGAGAGTGAAATTTGCATGAAGGTGTAGGCCAGAGAATAAATGACAAGGTTCTCTGGAAGAATAAGATATTACACAGAGGGAACAGTTAATACCAAATCCCTAAAGAACAGCGAGGGGTCAGCATGGGCAGAGAGGTGTTAGCAAAGGTGACTCCTTAGGAGATGAGCTCAGAGAGGAAAAGAGGTGCTAGTGAAGAAGCTTAGCCATTGGAGAAGATAAAACAGAGAAGTAATAGGCTCCCTCTAAATGTTATAATAAGATTACAGTGACTGCTCTGTTAAGAATAGATTATAGGGGCGCCTGGGTGGCTCAGTCGGTTGCGCGCCCGACTTCGGCTCAGGTCATGATCTCGCGGTCTGTGAGTTCAAGCCCCGCGTCTGGCTCTGTGCTGACAGCTCAGAGTCTGGAGCCTGCTTCGCATTCTGTGTCTCCCTCTCTTTCTGCCCCTCCGCCACTCATGCTCTGTCTCTTTCTGTCTCAAAAATAAATAAACATTAAAAATTAAAAATAAAAGAATAGATTATAATGAGTTATAGTTAGAAGGAAGGAGACCAATTATAAATATTCTGTGATGATCTAAGCAAGAGATGAAGGTGCTTGCACCTGGATATAGCCTTGGAGGTGGTAAGTGGTAAGATTCAAGGCTTATTTGAAAAGTCAGTAACATTTTTATCAAATCAGATGTAGGATATCAGTAAAAGAATTCAAAGATGACTTGAAAATTTATTTCTTGAACAACAGGAAAGATAGATATAGTTACCACTTACTGAGAAAGGGGAAATGAGTGGGTCTGGAAGATAATATCAATCAGATTCGAATGTCCACTTTGAAGTTTTGAATCTTAAGTTGGAGATGCCTATAAAATCTCCAAATAGAGATATCAAATAGGCAGTTGTATGTGTGACTCAGGAAATCAGAGGTGGAGGCCAGGCTGGAGAGTAACATTTGGGAGATGCTCTCTTGTAAATGGTATTTAAAGTCACTTGACTATATATGAGCACCAAGGGAATGGTTATAGAGAGACAGGAGAAGAGGTATAAGGACTGAGCCTCATAAAACTCTGAGGTTTAGAGACTGTAGAAATGAGGAGAAATTAATAAACGAGACCAAGAAGGAGCAGCCAGAAAAATAAAACCAAAAGTACTGGAAGCCAAACGAAGACAGAGGCTCGAAAGAAAGAGAAAGATCCACAGTGTCAAGTAAAGGTCAAGTAAAATGAGGAATGAGGATTGCACATTGAATTAGACGTTAGTAGTGATCGTATCATAGAAGAGTTTCAATAGAATGGATAAAAAAAAACTAACTCTTGCAATCAAGGGGGAAAAAAGCCTAAGCAATTTCCTAAAAAATATAATGCTCCACGAAATAATAAGATAATTTGCGTTATGGTAAAAATATCTGTAAGATAAAGAATAAGCTAAAATGATCTTTGCTTCCTTTTAAACTAGGAAATGTTTTGGAAAATGTTCGGTTGTAAAAGACATTTGTATTTAAATACTTAAAGTAAGTTCATAGAACTCTTTCTTCTCACATTGTTAATTATTATTTAGTAAAGAGTGTTCTTTTACTTAAAAATAAAAATCTGATTTCAATTGCTCTTAATGGTCTAAAAACAAGATGCCGCATTTAAAAAACTCTTAAGAATATGCATTATTAAGTTGTAATTTTATTCTTTTGCCTTACAAATTCACTTGTCTTTATTTTTCCTACGGCTCAGTGTTTAAGATATAAGACTGATATTTTATAAATTTTCATAGTAATACCTTATGAATGCCTCAGTTTACCAAAAAGATTCTCAGACATAATCATGACCCAGGAAGCAGCTGTATCCCATTTCCAAAGGGGGAAAAAAACACATCATGCTGAATTGTTTAAAAGAAGTAATATAGTGGTGAATTTTTTTCTTGTGATTTAGTTTGAAATACTGTGCCTAAAATGCTGAGCTTGAAGTCCCATAAAGCTTGGTATGCTTTGCAAAAAGCACTCCCAGCTTAATTTAGGCCAGGCCTCCTTTTGCTTTGAAGGAACAAAAAAGAAACATTAACTGTTCCTGGCCTTCTTCGGAATTGACTCAAGATTTCCTCAGTGGTCACGGTGATGTTCATAGCAAACAGAGCTAATTTTGAATGAATGAATGAATGAAAGAATGAATTAGTGAAGTGATGAAATCAAAGGAAGACAGTTATTCATCTTGACAGAATATAAAGGTTTGAAATGTAAAGGCTTGCCGTCAAATTTCTTTGTTTTTTATGTGAGATCATTTCTTTTCAAAGCTATAGTAGATTCAGACATGTGCTACCACATCTAAATCAAGTATCTCTTTGCTGTATCACCTGTATAAAATCTAACATAGGACAAGTTTAAAGAAAATATTTTTATGTTTACTCTTCATTCCAAATAATACAAATGGAGCTTCAGACTTACTCTTGTACTTGTTTTCTTTCATAAGAACCACCTTTTTCTCTTTTCTTGTAGTCACTCTGAAAATAAACTGTACTCTGATATTCCCATCATCTGAGCACAGAAAAACAATATTAGTGGCAAATAATCATATATCACTTTTATTGATCTTCTGTAGAGGAAAAGTCCAAATTTGAAAAGCAATTATATGGAATGTACACGCTAGCCTAGAAAATAGTATCTACAAATATAGAGCATTGGAGTATAGATAAAACAAAAGTCATTAAACGAGATAATATGAAATACGTTAACAAATTCCATTGTTCGAAGGGAGTGCATGAAGGAAAGAAAAAAGAACAAAAATAATGTGGCATCTTTCAAAAGAAAGGTGATAGACTTAACAGTGCCAACAATTACATTAAGTGTAAATGGACTAAACACCTCTATTTGAAGGCAGAGATTTTTAGGGTAAATTTTCAGAAATATCAGACTATACACTGCTCATGTTGATAAAGTATAACGAAGTTAGAGGACTTAACAATGTAGACTTAAAGTCTTATTATAAAGATATGGTTTATAAGAGACTATCATTTCATATTGGCATAAGTGCAAGAATCAGAATCCAGAAATAGACCCAGAAATAGATCCAGAAATGGACTAAATATATAAAGTCGACATCTTTTTGAAAATATGCTGAAGCTACTTAATGGAAAAAAAGAAAATCTTTCAACATGTGTAACAGGAAAACTGGATAAACATATAGAAAATAAAAATAAATGTGATCCAAACATCAAAGAATATACACACAAGGTGAAATTATTAGCATAATGTAAAAACTGAAACCACAAAGTGCCCAGAAGAAAAATAAAATAAGACAAAATTGTTTGTAAATGTAGGAAGATAAAGATTTTTTAGAAATAAGATATATTAATTTTAAAACAAATAATTGATAACCTGGACTAAATGAAAATTCTTAAAGTTCTGCTCAACAAAAGATATCGCAACATGAAACTCAAGCCATAGAATGGAAGAAACGGTATCTAACGGTATCTAACAAGGAATTTATATCAACAATATACAAAGAACTCCTAAAAAATAATAATATAAAGACAAAGGAACAATTAAAAGTGGTAAGAAAGTTCAAAAACTCTTGTATAAATTTTTAGCATCAGGAAATGCAAATTAATACCACAATGAGGTGCTACTTTACAAACACCACTGAAATTGCTAAACTACACACACACACACACACACACACACACATACACAACTAATTCCAAATATTGAACAAGATACAGACCAATTGGAATTTTCATGCATTCATTGCTGGTGAGTATTTAAAATGTTACAGCTTCTAAAAAATTGTCATTTTCTTTTGAAAAGAAGCCAACTTAATGGCCTAGCCATTTCTCTTCTGCATATATACCCAAGAGAAACTAAAGCATGTCTCTACAAAAGGATTTGCACAAGAATATCTATAGAAACTTTACTTGTAATAGCCTAAAACTAGAAACAATCAATATCTATCAACACGTGAATGGGTAAACAAATAATGATATATTTACCCTACTCATCAATGAAAAAAAGGAAACTGATAAAAGATGAGTCTCCAAGATTTTATATTGTGCAAAACACCACAAATTGTGCATACTGTATTTTCCACTTACATAAAATTATAGAACATCAAAATGAAACTATAAGAATGGAGATAAGAATAGCAGCTGTCTGGTTGCGAAGGGATGGAGTTAGATTGGTAAAGGAGCAGGAGGGAGCTTTTGAGATGGGTGGAAATGTTTTATGTCTCAATTAATCTACTGGTTACATGGATATATACATTTGTAAGAATCATCAAATTGTATACATGAAATATGTGCAATCTTAATTGTATTTAAGTTACACTTCAGTTTTTAAAATGTAATATTACGGGGGTGCCTGGGTGGCCCAATCAATTAAGCATCCAACTCTTAGTTTAGGCTCAGGTCATGATCTCACAGTTACTGAGATGGGGTCTTGTGTCAGGCTCTGCACTGACAGCCTGGAGCTTGCTTGGGATTCTCTCTCCCTCTCTCTCTCTCTCTCTCTCCCCCTCTCTCTCTCTCTCTCTGTCTCAAAACAAATGAGTCAACATTTAAAATGTGATAATCTCGAGCTCTAGCTGCAGAGATTCACCTACTGGATTCAGAGATGTTAATCGACACACTATCTTCTCCTGTCCAAGTATCTCAAAGGTAACTCTACCCATAGGATGTAGTGACAACAACCCTTTATAGCAATCCAGTACATAGAATTTTAAAACAAACATAAACCCCCTTTTTGCCTTAAGATACAGCTTCGAGATAGGTAGACAGATGTCATTATTCATATCATAAATGAGGAGAATGAGGGAGCACCTGGGTGGCACAGTCAGTTAAGCATCTGACTCTTGATCTCAGCTCTGGTCATGATCTCACGGTTCAAACCCCACATGAGGGTCTGCACTGATGTTGCAGAACCTGCTTAGGATTCTGTCTCTACTTCTTTCTGACCCTCCTCAACTTGTGCTCTGTCTCTTTCTCAAAATAAATAAAAAATATATCTTTTTAAATAAAAAAAAGTGAAGAGAATGAGGCTTTCTCATGGACATAGGGTTAGAAGGAGAGTCCCAGCTTTCTGACCACTAATCAGTCCAGCTCTTATTTCACTATATCTATACAAAACAGTTGCCATCTTAAGGCACTACTGATTATCCCCATTCAATAATCGACCACTGATCTCCTGGCTGGGATGCAAGGTTATAACGATCAGTAACACAAGGCCTCTGTCTTCCAGGAAATTTTAGTGTATACTCACTGTGCTGCAGTACAGAGTAGGAGGCCAACTGCTATGAATACCCTTTACGACATTATAATGTGGTTGCATTTTCCACAGTACTTGGTATGCTAATAAAGGTGACATCTTGATCAATAATCCACCAGCATGTATTCACTAGAAAAAAACACTTTTGGACTTTTAATTCATCACTTGCTCAAATCTTCTATTATTGAATAGTTTTTATTGCAACAAACCAGCCCAGAAATGTGTTTCTTTATTTCTCAACTGGAAGTACAGGCCTCAAAACCCCAGAAAGGAAACATTTGTATTGGCCTTTTTTAGCTGTCCTTGTTGAGAGTATATGGACAGCTAGGAGAAGGAGGGATCCTGTTAAGTTTCCATAAAACCACCAAGCCTGACACCACAGAACAGTGTGTTCCTCTTATTGGTTTTCACATTCCTTGAAACTTGGAGGTGATGACAGGAAGAAGGAAGGTTCATCAGCAAAGAAATGAGAAAGTTATCTTAGAATAATGAGAAACTAGATTCTCTTGCATAATATTTTTATCTAATAATATAGTTTCAATTTCACTGCAAAAATTACAGCAATCTTAATTATTTTTAAATAGTGACTTCACCGAGGATACCATTCAGTCCTAATATTTATTTTACTTTATGTCCTAATATTTAGAACTAAGCTTAATCTTGCATTTTAAACTTCACAGAAGAGAATATACCTACTGTAACCTTTTAACATATTTCAACATATTTAAAATTCATAGCTTTTAATCTGTAGAAAAATAAAATGTTGATATTTTATATGGTCTTTCTGACAGATTACAAACATACTAAATTACTGTATAAATAGTGAGTTGTGGAGCAACTGAAAGCTTCACTTGTAAGTTTAATGAATGTCAAGAGCAATTTTTATTTAACATTTTAGAGGAGGTTAATACCATAATTATCCATTTTTCATATAAAATGTGGTTTGCAATTAGTCTGCAGAGTAAAAATACTTAAACCCTAAATTTTACCATAAAATAACAAAAGTGAGAAGATAATAAAGATTTAAATAATATTTAATAAGAAAATCAGTGGGTGTTTGAAATACAAGACTTAATAAAAAATGATTAGAAATATGATTATGTTGAATAACTTGTTAAATCTTGCAGCCAGCCTAAACGAGAAACTGATCAAAAGGAGAAACAGTTTCTATTCTAAGTTTCATCACTAATTAGATATGTGATCTTAGGTAAAAAAAATAATAATTTTACAATAAGATGAGAATCCAAAGGATTGCTGAAGGAATTTTCTCCAACAGCAAAGACCATAAAAACTGATCTTACAGCCTCCATCTGATCACTGATATTAGTGAGAACTCATGGCTTTATAAAGGAGATGTTATATTTTCTACAAATTATCTAAGACTACTTCAGTTTAAATAAAGTGATATAAACGTGCATATTAGTTTTAATCTGTGCCCAAGGGATGATGAGTTAACTTAAAGAATGCTACTCAAGATTACACACCCCAGAGGAGGTTAACTACTGCTTGGAAACTACTCATCAGAATTCTCCATTGCAGAATGATGATCATAGTCAATTCAATCATCCTGAGTCTTAATCAATGCTTAGCGTCAGATGGTATTATAATTATCATTAAGAAAATTAGCAGTGATTTTTCTGGGACGAAATGAGTATTGTATACTGATCAGTATTGGTCTGGTTACTTCTGCTTCGGGTTGAATGAGTTAGAAGAATCTTCGGTTAGCTCAACTTCTCAAAATGATGTCCTACGCCTAGGGTTACACCCCTCATATTGATGAGCAGACACACTATTGCTACTGGAATATTGTCACGTTGGCTTCACAGGACTCTTTTGTATAATTGTAGGAGTGCCCAAAAGAACAAAGAAACTCCATCAAATTTGCAGGTTGAATTCCTGACCTGTGTATACTTGCTAAAAAATATGTCGGTGGTGTTTGACCTGAGATTTGCTTAAATTATAAAACACCAAACAGTGGTAATGTACTGGAGGCTACAGACACAGAAAGGAATCCAATAATGATTTTTCCTAGATTTACTGGGATATAATTTACATATAAAATTGTGTAAATTTAAGGTGCACAATGTGATCATCTGATACATTTGCAAAGTGATTTCCACAATAGAGGAACTCAATAATTCTGAAAGACTAAATCAGTTCAGATAAGTTTACAACAGCAACCTACTCTGTTTTTTATTTTTGTGTTAATGTCTTAGAATACCATTTATTAATTTGCAAAGAGAATATCAAATTTTAAGTGAACCAGAACATGTATTATTAGCAGATGAACACACTACCCCTCCCGGTTTTACAGCTCCCCTAGGAAATATTCTTTACATTGAGCTGACACTGACTTCTGTAAAACTTCCACGCATTTGTCATGGTTTTCACCTTCCGGGCCACACACATAAGCCTAATCCCTCTGAAAGAGAGCTAAACTTTTAAACATAAACTCAAAGTAGAAGACCCAGATCAGGACTTAAGTTTTCTATTCTGACTGAGAGCTCACTTACCAGTACAGTATAAAATTCAGTCGCAGTCAATTTGTTTACCCTTTCCAAGTTACGTGAAAACCCCAGGGTCTCACAAAAGTCAGTCCATTCAAGGAGTCCTTTCTGGTCTTTAATCCATATTTGCCCCTTCTGATTTATTCATTATTTAAAGCCAACTGATTGCTTGAAGAAGACTGCTCCTATGCAAGGTGGGGACCCTAGGATACTTGCCATGG
This sequence comes from Paguma larvata, assembly GCA_030068075.1. Classification (NCBI taxonomy): domain Eukaryota; kingdom Metazoa; phylum Chordata; class Mammalia; order Carnivora; family Viverridae; genus Paguma; species Paguma larvata. Next base: position 45,132,848 of record CM057834.1, read on the forward strand.
TCCCCAGACCTGGTGCTTAAGGTAGGACCTGTCTGATTGCAGACTCTGATATTCTGGAAAAAAAGCATCTTGAGAATTCTTGGTACTGATAGGATTCCAAATCTTGGCCAGCTTCTCACTATGACAAACATCCCAAGCTCCAGGAATTTCTGCTCCCCACTCTCCAAGAAGTCTGCCCTTATACCCAAGCTTACATATACCCATTACTTTCATCACACAATGTCTATCATTCATTTCCCCGTTATTCTCCATCACCAGTTAAATTTTCAGATCTTTTTAAACACAGATTAGTTTTATCTGCTCTAAAGTTTGTATAAATGGAATTGTACAATATATATTCTCTTTGTGTGTGTCTAGGGCTTCTTGAATATTGTTTTTATCTAGAAATTCATTTCTTTGTATTCTGTTCTCCTCTAGTAGTATTTCATTATATGTATATATCAGAGTTTCAGTCATTCTTCTATTTATGAACAGTTGGGTCATCTCCAGTTCTTAACTACTATGAAAAGTGTTTTTGTGAACACATTTTTAATTTTTTTTTCTTGGTTAAATACATTTGAGTAGAATTGCTAGGTCGTAGATAGATATATGTTTAGTTTTATAAGAAACCATTAGACCTTATAGAAAGGACTCATACTTTTTGACATTCTCACTAAAAATGAGTTTATCTGCATCTCCATCAACATTCGATGTCATCAGTCCTTTTAGTTTTAACCTTTCTGTTAAGTATTTAGTAGGATCTCATTATGGTTTGAGGACTATCTTGTCTCACATACTTCTCTGTCTTTTCATATTTTTTACTTCAGCTATGAGCCACAGAGAAACTATGCCCTATGTCTCCAGTTCAAGTCTTCAAATCTTAAGAAGCATCCCAGTTGGAAAACTTATACAGGCATCCTCCTATTATTTATAAAGGCTGAAACAGGAGGGTAAGTGGAGATCAATACACCGTAGTCTAATATTTTAAACTTCTAAATCAAACATGTAAGCTATTATTTAAACATGTTATATCTTCCCACCTTGATATATCTAGTTTAGAATGACCTGGGGGTGCAGAGTCAAAGTTTACACTTAAATGAGGAAATGTAGGGAAGCCAGTCTGCTGTCCCCTGGCCCCCATTGTATCCCAGGCCTGGCTGTCTCCCATCCACCCTAAGGTTTCCCCAAGCACATAAATGTGAACATGCCAGGCATCCTAGTTTTGTTCTTATTTCAACACAGAGCTTCCCCACAGCCACCCACTCAGTCTAGAGAAGTATATCCCAGTACAGTAATCTGGAAGTAGACTGAGGAATGATGGACAGGGAGTTTTGGAACTGTAGGCACCAGGAGAATAAGCCAGAAAGGGAGAATGGGGACATTAGGTGGGAATATCCCCTGGCCCCTCTCCCCATCAAAATCTTGCTCTTTGGGAAAAGTGTATACAGAGGCAGAGACCCCTCTTGCACAAATATGAATTTAATATACTGAGAACACCCATTTTATCTGCTACTACTGTTTATTTTTACTATTTGTTTGAGTGATACCAATTTCTCACTATGTCACCACTGTTGCTACAGATTCTGTTAGCGGATTCTGAAGGGACCTCTCATTTTCTCAGCCACCCCAGTCTTTCCACAGTATTTGGCTGAGTAGAGTATTATGTTTTCACAATGAAAACAGGAAGGAACAAGAAAACCAACTGCCAAACACAGAAAATGCCAAAGCATAGAAACAGATATGGATCTACTTCCGAGGACATTTTATGACTGATATTTAGAAAGAGACTAGTGAGAGAATCAAAGTAAGTAACCAGAGAATAATAATACATCCCCCACCACACACATGGACACACACACACACATCTGCCAAAATTATAGACAGATGAATCATTTAGAAAAGCTTCAGACAACATTAATCATAGTCAGTGTGATTGAATACTGCCTAGATACAGAAGTCGCTGCTCCAAAAGCTTTATGTGCATTACCTACATATCCTATGTACTCTTATCAACTCCATTTTATAGATGTGGAAACTGAGATACAGTAAGTATAAGTGAAAAGCATGGCTCAAAGAGCAACATGGCTGGAAATGGAGGGTATCATGCTAAGCGAAATAAGTCAGGCAGAGAAAGACACCATATGTTTTCACTCATATATAGATCTTGAGAAACTTAACAGAAGACCATGGAGGAGGGAAAGGGGAAAACAAGTTACAAACAGAGAGGAGGGAGGCAAACCTCTCAAATACAGAGAACGGACTGAGGGTCGATGGGGGCGGGGGAGAGGAGAAAGTAGGTGATGCAATGAGGAGGGCAGTTGTTGAGATGAGCACTGGGTGTTGAATGGAAGCCAATTTGACAATAAATCATATTTTTAAAAAATGTTTGCTTGCTAGGAAGTGGCAAATGCACATTCAAATCCAGACGGTCTGGTTGTAGAATCCATAGGGTTGGCCAAGAGGTTATGCTGGGTAGGTCTATGTGTTGGGCATTTTATGAGGTGTTTTATATAGATTAGCTAATTCAAACTGTGACATAGGTATAATGATCTCTGCTTGACAGATGAGAAAACAGAGGCTAACTAATTTGCCAAAATTATAAAACTAGTAAATGGCTGAGCTGAGTTTAATGAACTTACCAAAGTTATTTAATAAGTGTCTGAGCTTAGTCTCAAAATTGATTAAATTATATTCTGGGCATATAGCATAGGAGGGCAACATATAGTTTTTACTGTTTAGAAACTTTTTGTGTGTGTTTCTCCTTTTCAATTTACACATAAAAGAATAAAGTTCATGTCTGGGCACTTGTTTTACACGCAGCGCCTCATCTTTTTACAATGCCCGATAAATGAACTTTGCTGTCCCTTGCCACACAGAAGGAAGATGTAATTTGATTTTCAGCTCTGCAGCCTCAACCAAACCTAAGGTTTTGAAAGGTGCATTATAACTGACATTAACTATATTTGCTTTTTTTTCAGGGAGAAAAACATTTTTCCCTTTTAGATATCCATTAACTATTAAACACATTATTTCATTTCTATATAAACCTATGGATAAGATAACCTAGTGATTTCATATTTCCCTGTGAATGCAATAAAATCTGAAGAAAAATTGAAGAGAAATATCTGTACCAAATCATTCAATGTGCATTCCTCAGTACATTCCAGAGCTCGGAGCACATACAGGAAAGTATGGAAAAAATGACTACCTGAACTCTCCTACTTAGAAAGATTTAATTTTCCTTCTGAGCTCTTAGTGTGAGCATAGGTGCGGTATTTTATTATACATCTGTCACATGTTTTCAAGTTGCTACTGAATTGAACATGTGCTTCTTGAATGTAAGAGGGCTTAAAAAACTAGAAAAGATTCTTAAAGGAAGCAGTATGCGTTCTATCCCTTGACTGAGAGCTATTGACACATGTAAGCATAAACAGACTTACACGACAACTTATGAGCTTTCTCTTCAAGGCACCACTTTTATGACAATGAGTCTTACTTGAAACAATATTTATTGACTAATTATTCTGGTTAAATTATGTTTTTCAAGGTTTACATTAAAATTCATTTAAAAAGAAAATAAATAAATAAAGTGGCGCCGGCGTGGCTCAGGTCATGATCTTGTGGTTTGTGAGTTCGAGCCCAGCATCGGGCTCTGTGCTGACAGCTCAGAGCCTGGAGCCTGCTTCAGATTCTGTTTCTCCCTCTCTCTCTGACCCTCCTCTGCTCGTACTCTGTCTCTCTCTCTCTATCTCTCACAAAAATAAGCATTAAAAAAATTTAAAAATTAAATAAAAATTTAAAAGAATTCATTTTTCGCAGACCTTGCGAGGAGAGAGTCCTTCCACAAATGAGGAGGCATTGGTAGTACTCTGAGCCTGGTGATTCAAAAAAGAATAGCAAAGACAATAACAGGAAACTTGATGGCTCCTTTAAAATAAGGATCTCTGTGGAGTTCCACTTCAAATGAGAATCCATATCGCTACGGGTCTAGGTTTCCTATTCTTGGTGATGATGATGTTGTTGTATCATGTGAATAGTAGTAAGTGTGTTTCACTTTCTCCAAATCCTCCTCACAACGATGCTATAAAATGTCAATGCATATTGTTGCGAACTTTACCTGTGCTGTTTGTTTAGCTTTGGAACTCCACTTTCCAAGAATGTTTCAGCAATGAATGAGAGGCACCTGGCGAGGAGAGACCCCCCCACACAGCTGTTGGCACTGAGGGTGCCAGGGCACGGTCCCTACGGAGCAGGAAGTTGCTCCCACATATTTGGAAGTCCTGCTGGGGCATGGAGCCGCAGGCAACCTGGCCACCCCAAGTCCTTTCCTAAATGATAGGGTCTCTTTCGAAGGATGGGGGCCAGCATCTCCGGTGGCAAGGCTTAGAAATGAGCACTTGGAGCAAAGGGAGATGTGAAGGAAAACAAATAGGTTGTGGCTTCCTTGCCAGCACCAACAGGGATGGAGAAATCCTTTAACTTGCTGGTTTGGGAAAAAAAGGGCCTTCAAGGTGAAGAATGTTTTTCTTTCGTTTAGTGTTTGACCTCTGCCCTGCTTTGACTTGCGATTTATATGACACTGTGGCTTTTTATTGTTGTTGTTTGTGGCTTCAATTTTTTTTTCAAGAAACAAAACCAGATTCAATAAGAAATCAAAACAAAGACTGCCCTTCAGACAATCATAAAGGTTATATAGGAAACATTTTAAAAATTAACTTAAAAGTTTTATGGAGGAGAAAAACACTATGTTGAGGATCTGCTATATGCTGGAAAACATGTTGTTAAAATATGTATTATTCCATTTGGTGCTCATGATTGCACCAATAAAATATTTATTTTTAGCTCTGTTTTGCTAATATAGAAATTAAGGTATAAAGCACTGTATACTGTAAAGTGAACTGTGTGCATTTCTCCTCATTATTATTAAATAGTTTTGTCACATAAGAATATCTTATACCAAATACAGATTGAGCTATTTTCTAGAAAATTGCATTGTCGGTTCCACAATCTGACTTCAACAGTATTTCTATAGAGATTTAAGTTTCCAACCTGTCTGGTTACATGGTTAGAATTAAATATTATGACATAGAATTTTTAAAAAAGAATTAAATTAGGAGACTCTCTAGATCATTGAGTCATACACTGCTCACAGTAGTCACTGGCCACATGTAGCCACATTAATGTGGATTAACGAAAATTAAATGAAATGAGAAATTGTATTCATTAGTAAAACTAGCCACATTTCAAGTGCTTAATAGCCACATGTGGCTAGTGGCTACCATGTTGGATAGTACAGGCCACAGTATTTTTGGCATCACAGATGGTTTCACCGACCAGTGATGCTGTGTTCCTGGTCCTTTTACATTTCAGATGAAAAGGCAAAATTCCAGAGAGTCACTGTTTGTATAACAAATAACTCTGGTGGCTGGGTTAGCATTTGTGGAAACCCTTATTTAATTATGACTTCAGGAAATACTCACTTTGATATCTGGAGGGCTATTTTTCATTTTCTTCTTATACTTATCTCTTCATTCATTAAACATGTGTTTTTATCGAACGATAAATTGAGAGAGGAGTGAGCTGTTCAAGCAAAGGTAATAGTGCCACTAAAGGAAGAATATGGGATAAAAAAAGGGTGTTTTGGAGGACCCATAAGTGCCCAGTTTTGCTGAATTATAAGGAACCTGTTGAATGGGTATCATATTGGTCATTCTCATATACCAACTTCACTGGGCCAAAGTGCCCAGATATTTGATCAAACATTACTCTGAATGAGATCTACATTTAAATTGATTCATTTTGAGTAAAGCAGACTCCTCCATATGTGGGAGGGCCTCATCCAATCAGTTGAAGGTATGAATTAATCCTCCCTCAGCCAGAGGGAATTCTGCAACAGACTGCCTTTGGACTTCATCTGAAACATCCCCTTTTTCATAGGTCTTCAAACTTGACAGCCTTTAGACTGCCACTGTAAAACTGGCTCAGCCCTGGGTGTCCAGTCTGCCAGGCTACTCAGCAGATACTCAATCTGTCAGCCTCTACAGTTACGCGAGCCACTTCCCTAAAATAAGTTTTTTTCTATACACATCTATTAGTTCACTTTCTCTGGAGAACCCTAATACACTAATAGCAGAAAGGTAACAGAGGCAATTTGTGGTAAGAAGTCATTCATAATCTTTTAGTAGAAGAAAGACAAGACTGAATTGTGTTTTAAGAGAATGAATTGTGTGATGAATTGTAAATTGCATTGAGGGCAAAATACATGGTAAAGAAAGGAGAGAATGTAATAAAGGTTATAAGTCTTCAAGAACAGAAGTGACGTTGTGATGAGGAGGGATGGAAGACGTGGTAGATCATGTAGGCTTTGGAGTCATACTGATCAGGATTTGAAAACCCAACTCTTTTCCTTCGTATGTGTTTGAGCTTAAGTAAGTTCCAGAAACTCTTTCCTTGTCTGAAAAATGGAAATAAGCATAATATCACCTTCCTGACTGGAAGAGTAGAATAAATGAAACATTACTTTTGTAATGTGTAACACAGGTTCTCCATATCTCATATAGTAACAACTTGACAAAATACTTGCTCTTTACGTAGATAGGTGTGTGTAATATATATATATATATATATAGTTATGTATATGTGTACATACATATAAATGATACCACATGGATAGAGAGCTACCATATACACACATATATGCAAGCTCTTACATATATACACACAAATTCTCCATATATGTGCTATCATGTATATGCACATATACATATATATAATATGCATAAATTACATGGCAAAATTGATTCAAATTAATATTTTAATAGTTAAGCAGTTTGGATAAGAAGTTAAAAGAAGGGGAGGAAAATTCAAGCTTAGGTGACAGGGATAAAATGTCACCATTAACAGAAATAGCAAAAGGAATAGCTGTTTGGGGTAGAAGATGAAGAAAGATAGTAAACTTGAGGTTCACTTTGGAACATTTCAGATTTGATTTCCTGAAGGAGAGCCAAGGAAGAAAATATTTAGGTGGTCAGAAGTGCCAGGTGCCTGGGTGGCTCAGTCAGTTAAGTCTCTGACTCTTAATTTTGTCTCAGGTCATGATCTCAGGGTTCATGGTATTGAGCCCTATGTCAGGCTCTGGGCTGACAGTGTGGAGCCTGCTTGGGATTCTCTGTCTTCTCTCTCTCCGCCCCTCCCCGTCACATGGATGCTCTTTCTCTCTCTCACAAAAATAAATAAATAAACATTAAAAAAAAAGAAAAGCAGTGAAAGATTAATAATGCATAATAAAGTAATTGGGGTAAAGTAATGAAAAACCATATCTTAATTCCAAACAACTGAAATAAGACTAAGATTTTAATATATGAATATGTATATTTCTATTAATAAGAGGTAAAGACAAAAAATTTAATAAAATGAGAAAATACGGTATTTATAGCCATTTCTTCCAGGGCTTACATGAACTAAAATACAGTCAATTACATGGCATAAAATTTACAATGCATTAATTATGTTTCATCTCTGCAATGCTTCAGATGAACTGCTGATTTTTCGAAGTGGGCACATGTATCAGATTTCAAGTACTGTTAATTGGAATAGTATGAGAAGTCACGGTGAGACATATGCTCATCTATTATATGTAGATTTTGTGATATGTTTACTTTTCTTCTTCCTCAGAATATCCTTAGTGGGTCAGTAATTTTCCCTAATTTATAGATGGGGCTCTAATTCCTTTGAGAATACATAGCTAGTAAAGATACAGTTTGATCTCAACCCAAATTTTATGCGGTTTTGACAGCACTTAGATGTGTGGACTCGTTACCAGAAAGACTTTTTTTTACCCAGTGATTATACAAATTAAATATATTTCTCAGAACTGCCTCAAGAGCATTCTGTGGCTAAAGATTGTCTGTTCTTTCTGGGTTCTGCTCGGTCACAGAGGAAGTTTGTAATAAAAGTTCTCTCAGGGTAAGACACTTAATTTTATTTCAGCTACTGTCTCCTCCCACTGTCTAAAAAGTTTATGTACCACAGACCATAAAAAAACACAACTGAAGACAGAGACTCACAGGACAGGGCTGAGGTAATCTGTGCTCTGCAAACACTCTTCCTATACACCATTTGTAGAAAAGCACAATAAGACTTTTTAAACATCTGTTTTTGAGGTTACAAAAACTGGAAACATCTACAGACTTCAAATAGCTTTGAAAACTCTAACACGATCTGCCATATTAGAAGTTAACACTAGTCAAAATACATTATCTTAAAGTAACCTATTCTTCTGTGTTTTATTTGCATAATTATTCTATGATCCATGAGTCTAGCACCAAGTATATTTACTGTATCTGGGGACACTTTTTAGAATTAAAATAACACTGTAAATTGAAGGAGGTTGCATATTTATTGTCCCTTCACATTTTCAAGCTTTGACAAAAACCAGGCAAAGGCCTTTGAGGATGGTCCAGAACCCTGCAAGAGCGGGGAATGTGTCGCGAGGTAGCGGAGTTTCCGGCTGCTCTGTGCTGAGCCCCAAATTGGCTAATGGGCAGTACAGGCAAGCGATCACTTACAAAAAGCACTCTAACAGGTGACTCTAGAAGGTGACTGGAAGGTGACTCCAACAAGAACGTAATTTGTTCCTACTCCATAATCACTCAAAGGATTGACCTATAGGTGAAATCTTACAAATTTTCCTGTAAATGAAATATTACAAATTTCATCTAAATTCCTGAAAAATCCATTTCAAATCATAAAAATATCAAGAGAAATTATAAAAATAAAACACAAATATATGCTTTGAAAATACTCGTTAAGTTCCTGAGCAGTAAGAGCACAGGAGTGTCTGTTGTGACTCCACGTGGGCTTCTGGACGTCTCCGAGAGGGGAGCCGTCACCAGAAAGACAAGCCATAATTGGAAGCTTGGAATTCTCAGCCTCCCACCTCCCATTCTCCAGGGAGGAGAAGGGAGTTGAAAATAGAATTAAAAAGTGATCATTCCTATGTGAGAAAGCCTCCATAAAAATCCCAGTAGTACGGGCTTTGGGAGTTTCCAGGTTGGTGACCCGCAACACTTCTATGTGCCACTGGCCAGGCCCCAAACTCAATGCAAACAGAAGCTCCTATGTTGGGGAACCTGCCCTGTATATCTCTTCATTGGGTTTTTGTTTTTTATCCTTTTTTAATAAACCAGTAATCTAGTGAGTAAAATTAATTAATTAATACTTATTAAATACAACCAAATAGAATATGTTATTTTGTAAATATTCCCCATGGTGGATTATCCTGTGTGACTCTTTGCATTTTTTTTGAGAGAGAGAAGGAGAGAAAAGGAGAGAAAGAGAGAGAGAGAGAGAGAGAGAGAGAGAGGGAGAGAGAGAGACTCTTAAGCAGGCTCCACACCCAGTGTGGAGCTTGTTGTAGGGCTTGATGTCACAACCTGAGCTGAAACCAAGAGTCAGACGCTTAACCAAATGAGCCATCCAGGTGCCCCTACTCTACATGACTCTTGATGGCAAACCTACTTAAAAGGCAAATCCACTGAAGTTGGGAGGGTATGTTTCTTCAGCAACAGTAAACCATCTTTTGGGGAAGGACACATTTCTCTTTGCACCATGATCAAAATTAGATTTATTTTAAATGTGTGTTTATTACAGTATAAAGGGCTTTGTATTGATAATGCTAAAGATAGGCTTGCCCCTAAAATTTTCAGAGCCTAAGGCCTACACCCTACACGTCTGAATATTTTAAAGCTATCCTTCAGGCTATGGCCGTGCACCAGTATGGTGTTCGCAGCCTACTCCTGTACTCACGCCTCAGCTGAGGTTCAAGGGGTGTTGCTCTCCCAGGCTGCATCGCTCCCTGCAAACCCAAGCAGCCACCTGGATCTGCTGGCACAGACCAAGGCAGAGGATGGTCTGTGCCCAGAATGCCAGGGCAGTCACTGGATTTGCTAAGTCCAGAAGTGGACTGACTGAGTCAAGCTCCCCAGAGAGCCAGGGCTGGCAGTGTCTCCCCCCCATTCTGCTTACCTTTCCAGCTCAGGGTTTCCAGGCAGTTCTAATCACTTCCAAAAGCTACACTGCCCCAGCAGGGGGAGGAATGGAATTCAGTTATTTGGAGAATCCAATCTGACTAAACACCTTTTTGGGGTGATTGGAGGCAGCTGGCTGAAACAAAAGCAGCTCCTTTCCCAGGCTTCCAGGGCAGGGACTGTGATCTGCTCTCTTCTCTTGTGTCCACCCCCACTCCCCCAAACACATACACAGGTTTCTCTCAGCCTTGCATCCTGTGTGTGTGTGTGTGTGTGTGTGTGTGTGTGTGTGTGTGTGTGTTGACAGAGGGAAACGAGTTGTAGTGGGTGTGGGGTGTGGTTTGGTCCCAAACATTCTTCCCAAGGAATTCTGTTTGTTTGTCCAACTGGTTACCAAACTTTTAAAATCTTCCCAGGAAGGTCAGAAAGAAACTTCAGAAGGCCTTGATTTTTTGTGTTTGAGATAGGCTTTGGTTCTCCTTAGCATGTGGGCCAAGCTCTGGAGCCTTTGAAGGCAGGGCTAACTCAGAAGAGATTTATCTCATTCACATGTTTTGAAGTCACCTTCCCTGCTCGTCAGAGTCTTTAAATTCAAGTGCGGGAGAAACATCTAGTTGGTTAATTGCCATTTCATTACAGTTGCATTATTTGCCACTCAGATGCACCTCTCTCAATCCCATGTGGTTCTTTGGGGATGGTCAGTCAGGGTGCCTTACCTGGAACCTGGCCTCCAGGTTGGGAATGGGACCCTGGTTTGGACAATCCAAGTATTTCATGCCCTGGGAACAGGATTGGTGCATGACAAATCAGGCTAATCAGAGTCCAGAAATTCTGAAATAGACGTTAGGAAGAGGGTGTTCGTTTCCTCAGGAATCAAGAGTGTGGAAGGTTAGAACAGTCCATAGTCCTCTTATTGCCTCATGAAAGGAGTTTCTGAAATGAAGCCAAACAGAAGCAAGGAGAAATAAGAGATAAAGTCCTAAGAATAATGTTTAGATCTCTGAATCCAGCTGTGCCCCCTTGAAAAAAACTAATAAATCCTTGATTTGGTTTAAACTGGTTTGAGTTGGGCTTGTGTCACTTGCAACAAAAAGTGAACTGAATAATAGAATTTAATTCTAAAAGCAGTAATTCCATCTGATCCCAAGCAAATGCACCCAGATGTCCCACAGACACGTCATTTTCAAAACTAAACTTGTCTCTTTTTTTTCCCCCCTCCATGACACATCTGCTTTTTTCCTGTCTTCCATACCACCAGTCAAACAACCCCACTTGCCCTGATGGTCCATTTCCGTAAGTACTGCTACACTTTCTCTGGAATATTCTTGAGTCCATTGTCTCCGTTCTTCTACTGTTGCTGTTTATTCCATAATATCCATTATTTTGTGCCCTGAACTATTGCAACAAACATTTTCTAACTGATTTCCCCTATCACTAGGCTTGCTCATTCCAAACCATTCATCTTGTTGCCAGAGGTAGATTTCTGGAGTGTACATTGAAACATGTGATCCCCGACCCCTTCCTCATCATCACGTTAGTAGTATTAATCACTCATCATTGCCTAAAAGATAAAGTTAAAATTCCATAGCACGGCTTAGCTAGTTCCTCTAGAATCTGGCCTCAGCAAGAACATTTCTAACCAGGCCTTTTGCTACTCCCTGCCCATAATCTGTGGTCCATCCATAATAAATCACTCCAGCTCCTTAGGTACACTAGTTTGTTTACACATGCTGTTTCTTTTTCACCTAGGATGGCCTTTTCAACATTTGTCCTCAGCAGAAAACCGCTGTGTACTTTCCTAGACTGAATTAAAGCTTGCTTCCTTCTACTAGATTTGGTCTTTCAAGGTTCTATATAGCCTAAAAACCCCCTCGATTCGTAAGCTCAGCATTTTATCTGTATCCATTAATCTTAAGTTCACTTAGAGAGTCTGTGAGGGGTGATCACAGAGGACAAAGAGGAGTAGAAATGTGTTCTGGAACTTGGCTGCAAAAAGGCAGTTGTTATCATCTACCATTTCAGAAGCCAAGACAAATGCAAACATTTAGATCTCATGATCCTGTTCTATTTGGCTGGCTCCATATATCTGTGGATCAGGCACTTGTAGTCCCATAAAAATAAACCCTAAATGCTCACTGGTTTGTGCTAAAATCAGAGGGGACACTCCATGTTGTTTACGGTTTCTCTACTTCAGTGTGGCTTCCTTCCCAGGGCCCTGTTTCTGCATCTCTAAATCGGGGACTTTCCTATGTTTTCATCAGCTTCCTACCTTGGACATTTCCTCAAGGTCTTTGGCTTGGAATCTCACTGTACACTTTCCCCCTTCAGGGTACTCTGGAAAATAGCTACCGTAGTCAGCCTATCAGAACCCACGCCATACATACACACACTCCCCACTCTGGGGCATAGGGACACTTCTTAATACTGACCAGAGCCTCCTTTTAAGTCTGGTTTGCAGGAAATATCAATGTTTGGCTCAGAAGCACAGTTTAAAGACCCAACAGTAATCATTAAATCCAGCTAGAATTTTTTGCCCATTGCTTAGCACACTTTCCTTTGCCTGGCTTTTTCAGCCTCCATGTGGAAGGAAACAAAAGTTCCTGTTTATTTCTCGAAAGTGCCTGCCTGCAACACTGTTCATTTTGAACCGGAGAAGAGTGACTCATTCATTTCAAATAATGATTTCAGTTCATCTCAGCAGCCTGGCTCCTTGAGGCTTTCCAAGACAACGGTGCCTGGGTAAAGGTAGTTTATCACTAACTCCCGGATCACATGATGCCAAATACTAGAGGTTTAGAGTCATAGGTGTTCTGCGAAACCCTCAATGCCCAAGTGAGACATGCTGAATACATTCTGTGCATTCTGGTAAATACATCAAGGTAATAATTACTTCCACATTTCCCCTTTTAAATACACATTTTTACTCAGGGCCACAGTTTGCCCTTACATACACCCAATGCATTTCAGATTTCTGTGTAATTTAAAGAAAAAGCATTGCTGAGGTGAGCCAAATTTATATATGAGTTCTTTGTGTAAGTTATTTCAGAGCTACAAAGGCTCTGTCCCCATGCTTATATACAGTTTGTTTCCTCATAATGGCTTTCTGCCATCAATTGGAATACCTTTCTTACTGTGCCCAAGATCCCGATATGAAAGAAAGTTTACTTATTTTTTATTATTTTTTAAAGAAAGACTTCTTATGTATGTTTCTAAGACAGGAGGACTGGTTTACATTTTCAAAACCCTCAATCTGGATATAGTAAAAGAGGTGATATGTTGGGGGAGAAATAGTGAATTGGAATGCCAATGGAAAGAATGGGCTTGTTTTCTTGCTTTGGGAGCAAGGGAGAGCATGATTTTTTTACTCTGTAATATTATTTATGAATAGAATTAGCTTCTCTTGTACTCATCTTCCTCCTCATAGAATGCATGTAGGCATTTAGTTTCATAATATTGTGAAATATTCCTTACGCTTATCAATGAGATTACTACTTGCACTGTCTGGTAGTGCTGATACCGTCATTCCAAGGTAACATTGTTCATCTCCACAGATTTGGGTCTTAGCAACATTTGAGAATGCTGTCAAGATTTCTTTGGTCACAGAATTTGTGTATTTAGTTTCAACTGTTCCTTCTAATTATATTCGGTTCAAGAATATTTGGGACTTGCTTTGGGGGTGGGGTCTCTTTTGCTTTGTTTTTACATTTTCCCAAAACATCTCACATTTTACAGATGTATTGGGAAGTCACTAGGTTTTCCTATGTTTCTTACTATCATCCATGCTTTCTATTAAAACTTATTTAAAATAGCACAAAATTTTGCCTGTGGTTATGGGAACATTAAACTTAACTGCATCCTGTGAATCAAATATGTGTCTGTTCAGAGACAATCAAAAAAGAAAAGCAACTGAAAACTGAAGTGCAAAGTTACTTTGTTTTATTGGAATGAGTTTTTCAAAAACCAGATATCATGGTGCCAGATACGTTGTTTTAATGGTCAACTGCTTGGCATCCTGTCAAAATGTGGACTAGTATCTGGAAAAGGCTGATGGGATAAAAACGTCATAGCTTTGATTTTACTGCCTCTGACTACAGACAGTTGTTCAAGATTTACCTTCTTAATCCTGCAAATGGTCGAGTGCTCAGCACCATCCATGGAGGTTTTATGGAGGAAGTTATCCAGAACCACAGAAAGTATCATTTTTATGGTATTCTTTGACTGTTTGAATAAGCTTCAAATTAATAATGACTTTTGAATACCTTACATAAATTAAATTCCAAACAACATGTAAGTGGCCTATTCTCTAAAGGAGAACTCTAGAACTCAGAATAATCTCAGAATAACTATTTCTATTATTTTTACTGGAAGCTTTTGAGTGGATAAACCAAAAGTCTCAGTAAATAGATTTTTCAGCGTATATTTCTTTCATCCCTTTTATTCCTCTCTATTGTAATTCATATATTCATATCTGAATTCTTGCTAGGCAGAGGGGACCTGGAGAGTAGGGACAGTATCTTTGTATTCAAGTATCAGAAATGATGCAAGAGGTAAGCCTAAAGAACTCTAATGCCTTATGTGTGAAATGGGTGAAGGCCCGTAGCAGTAGGTACATGTTTTAACAATAGATGCCAGTATTCAGTGGATGCCAGTCACCTTTCCTTCCCTGAGTAGTGGTCATTTTCCATAAGTTACTTAAACTTATACCTTCCTTTATAATTTACCTGAGATGATCTTCCAAATAACAACTTAGGAAAAGTTCGTGCCTAGAAAATGGGAAAAAGAAGAGGGGCTTCCAAATGCTGAGTGTGAGTATGTACTACATGTCTCTGAGACAGCCCATGTTGCTTCATTTGGGTTGGTGTTCCCAACCGTTTCTAATCTCAAAGCTCTCCTTTGGAAGAAAGAATAGTTGAGTGGCAAAAGCTATGGCTCTGGAATCATACTGAAAGTGTTCAAATACCCAGGTTTTACACTTGATGATCACATGCACTTGGGAGAATTATTTGTCTCTGAGCCTTAATTTTCCCTGGAAAGCTTGAATGAACTTCACCCTGCTCCATGGGATAATTAGGAGGACCAAATGAGGTGAATGCAAATAAACTATTCATCTTCAACCCCTGTACATGATAAGATTCATTCAATCACTCCCCAGGAGATGATGCTGAAAGGAGGGACAGGGACAAATGCACTGATTAAATAATGCCATTTGCGAACCTTATGACACCAGAGATTGATGAAATTTAATATGGATTCATCCTTATCTCCCCATCTCTCTTAGCAAGTCGGCTGCCTCCATTTGCAATTCTAATGAACTCAGAGTTGAAGAGGCATTCTGGGCTGACCAAAGACAGTGGCAAGCTAGGGAATGGTGACAAGGCTAGCCCAGGGTCTCCCTTTACTCTTAATACTGAGAAGTTTAATGATTGGGCAGATGAACATGTAGCTTAGAGTGCCCCAAGTGAAACTTTGTCAAGCCATTCGCTCTTGGTCACAATTAATGACTGAGGAAATTGGAATGTGGAGAATGTGAGTAGTTCATGAGAATTCACAAAATATGTAAGAAGGCACAAGCCTTGCCTATGTTTTCTATAAAATGAAAATACACTGTCTGTAATCTTGTGCTCATGATTTTAGAGGAACTGCAAAAGTAGGATAATGAACTACATGTGTATTTACTGAGTTGTTTTCTTCAGGAAAGAATATATAGCATTCAGAAGGCTGAGGCCAAAATAAAGTAAAATTAACTGTCAAAGTCAAAAAAATATCCACAATACTTTCTCAAACAATTGAAATAATGCCTTATCATCTATATATGTGGAATGAAGAGTGAGAGGGAAAATTGTGTTACGTCCTTGGTTTGAAACGAAAGGTCTACACTCACAACCTGACCTGTAATCTCTTTTTTCTGTTTCAGTCTTTGTTTTTCCACCCACACTTTAAGTCCATTAGGTACAGGGACCATTAGGTACAGGGCATTAAGTCTTCTGACAAAAAGAGTTAAAGCCAAATGACACTGATTTTAAAAAGAAATTGGTCTTCATCTACAGAAATGTTACTGCTGAGGCATTGTCGTCAACACACACCCTCGGAGTTTTATCCCTCCAGCGTGGGTGGCAGTGACAAGTCACTCACACTCCATCACCTGATCCCTTTTTTGACCAGCAGGAAATTCTTGCAAGACAACTGGCTGGAATGATACTAAGATGCTGGATGGGCAGAATATTAGTGTTTTTTATATATGATACTAAAGGGAAAAATATCACAACCTGACATCATTAACACTGTATTCTATACGACCATTAAGCTGTATGCTGCTACATATATTTGAACTGGGGCCAAATTCACTCGTTTATCTTGAAAGACCCAAGTCAGAATTTCTACGTGTATTCTGCACCTTAGAAGTTGGTGGCCCAGCACAGTGATTTAGGAAAAAAAGACTTAGTCTAAATGGGTTAATAATTTTCCTACGGTCTCAATCTTCGGAAAAATCTGAAAAACAAGGGATTGGACTAGTTGTTGTTTCTTAAACTTCCTGAATCTCAATGTGCTCACAAAGAGCTACCTAAAATCATAGTTCTTCTTTCCTGAACATTGCTATCAGCTGAGATAGAGCCTGTGAACCCATGATTTTATCAAACTCTCCAAATAACATCACAAGAACAATTGGAGAAACACCAGATGAGGTGTTGACTTCCCCACCACTAACCTCAAAAAGTCAGTGGTATAGGAGATGGTAGTCATTACATTATTATTAACACGTTCATGTGTGAATGGTTAAAGATGATTTACCTATTATAACAAGAGAAAAACCTAAGGGACAAATTTCTTTAAGGACACATTATTTTGCTTTTATCAAATAACCGAATGGCACAATACACATTTACTGGTACATACTAGTACATGGAACCCAACTGAAAGAACACAGTAGTCTTTAAAAGAAAGGCTTATCACACCAAGCTGCAGGAACTCTGATAACCAGAGGGAAAGCAGTTTTACTCTTCTACTTTCTAGTCTTATCTACAGTTAAAGAATCCCTTTGTGACATACTCTTGTAAGATCCAGAGCCTGATGAAGTGTTACAGCAATCCTAGAAATTTAGGCTCAATACAATCACAGCTGTGGAGAAGAGCAGAGGCCCTACTTATAAAAAACGAATGATACAAAAGAGCATAAGATGTTATAATACACACACATGCACACATACACCTTTGCTCAGGCTCCAACAACCACACATGCAAACATGCTCACGGCCCCACGAATATGAACACATGCACACCCTCTCTGCACACATGCTATGTCACGCTCTCAACTCTGGATTGAGTTTTTAGTTGATTAAACACATGAAACTGAAACTATCCAAATAAACTCTTTTGGCAGTTATTGAAAGTCTTTTGAAGTAAGCCAGAATGCCTCTACAGTCAATGTTTCCATACTGAATCAGTCCCTGTCATAGTGATATTATGTTTATTTTTTATGTTGGAACAGAGATTTCTTCTTTCATTGCACCAGCTCTGAAAAGATAAAAATAAAAGGTATTAAAGCAACATTCCTCAAATTTGAAGATCTCCTCCCAGGCGAATGTTTAGGCTCTAATTTTTTTTTTACAATCTCTTTATAATAAGACCGGGCTGCTACTTTGTCATGGTCGTTTCAGTCTTCTTCTAGCCCCTCAAAAAGGGAAAATATTTTCTCGCCTCTATGAACCAGTAAAGCCTCTCAATATTTGATGATTCTCTCATTCTTTTTGCTTTCAGGGCCATGTGGCCTGTTTGAGCTTGTCATCTGTGACAGAAACTGACTGGGAGAGGCCCATGTGGGCAATTCTAAAGATAATTTTGAAGATTTCCTCTAAAGCTTAAGCTTCTTTTTTCAGAGCCCTTTACTGATCCAAGGCAAAACATTTCGATAGACCAAATTTAGAACTTGGGTACAAGATAAAAGAAAATTAAATATATCCAAAAGTTAGCTCATAACTTTCTACACCCCACAAGAAACCACTCCCTTCCTCCAAAGTCCTTACTTTGGAGAATGGCATCAAACAGAGTCTTGAAGCCATAAACTGAAGACTCACCCTCCCATCCTTCTCTGCTCATCAAAACCAGTTATCCACCACATGCTGTCTAATCCACCTCCAAAGTATCGATTTCTCATCTCTTGGCTCTCTCCCCACTGGGAGACCTCAGAGTAGTATCTCATTTGAACATAGCTTATTAATCTCCCTGCCACTAGCCTCCACTTCCTGAAGCCCTCACGTATTTCTAAAGTACGAACTTGATCTTGTCCTTAGAAATATTGTGATTGGAAGAAGATTAAATACTTTGCTCTTATTATGGTCAGTTCCTTTATAATCTGGCACAATCTGACATCTCTGCCTCACAAGTTATTGTTTGCTTTAGCCCTCATCCGCCCTCCTTTCTAGGGACACTGACTTTATTACCACTCTCTAAATAAGCCTTGTTATTTCCTGGAATATCTCCCCAGAGACAGCATTCTCCTATCTCTCACGCCACTACACTACTGTCCCGATGTACCAAACTCCAGTTCAACCTTCAATATCCATCTCACGTCTTGTTCCCTATGATGCTCTCATACCTCCCTCTCAGAGCACTGTGTTTATACTATATCTTATGTTCTACAGTGCAAATCACGTTATGGGGAGTGCAATGAGTTGAATGGTGGCCTCTCATAAGGTACATCCACACGGTAAGCCTCCAAATCATTGACTGTGCCTTTGTTTGGAAAAAAGGCTCATTGCAGATATAAATTAAATTAAGATACTTGAAATGAGATCAACCTGGATTATATGGGTGGGCTTTAAATCCAATATAAGTGTCCTCATAAGACTCAGAGGGAAAACACAGAGGGACAAAAGGAGACTATGTGAGGGAGTGAGAGACTGGATTGACCACAAACCAAAGAACTTGCGGAATCACCAGAGGCTGGAAGACTTTCCCCTAGAGCCTTTGGAGGGAACATGATCCCATCCGCACCTTAATTTCGAACTTCTGGCCTTCAGGACTGTGAGAGAATAAATTTTTGTTGTTTATAGCCACTATGTGTGGTAATTTGTTAATGTAAACTTAGCAAACTAAGAAGGATAGTTATTTATACATCTGCTCTGAACTAGATCTTGAAATCTAGGAGGCAAAAGATTATAAATTTGTTTTTAATAGACTTTATATTTTGAGCAGTTTTAGGTTAACAGAAAAGTTGAGCAGAAAGGACGCAGAGCGTTCTCACCTACACCTCTCCTCTAGTTACCCTGATTACTTATTAAGGTCATGCATCCGTGATACATGTTTGTTACAGTGAATGAGCCAACAATGATACATAGTTATCGACTAAATTTTATAGTTTACATGAGGGTTGGATCTTGGTAGTTTACAATCTATAAGTTGTGATAAATGTATAATAACATGTGTCTGCTATTACAGTGTCCTACAGAATTGTTTTACTGCTCTAAAAGGCTCTGGCGCTCCACCTACCCACCCTCCACTCATCCCAAATCCTGGTAACCACTAACGTTTTTTACTGTCTGCATCTGCTTTTCCAGATTGTCATATACTTGGAATCATACAGTGTCTAGCCTTGTCAGATTGGCTCCTGTCACTTAGCAGTATGCATTAAAGATTCCTTTTGTGGTGCGATAGATCATTTCGTCTTATTGCTGAATAATATTTCATCGTCCGGATGTAAGAGATCATAGAATACCACTTCAGCTTTGTAGCCTTAGCACCCAGTTCAGCATATGGCACATAATATGTGTTCATTGAGTATGTATAATGAGTAGGTACATAATAGATGGATGAACTGTTGAATGAATAGTAAAAGAGCTTAGATAATTTACTGATTTTATAAAATGAAAGCTTTAAACCCTATAAAATGACCAAAATGATTATATTATTTTCTTGATGCCAGTGAAAGCACCCAACGCCTATTATTCTTGGGTTCTGGGCTCTGGGTTTTTTCTTGCACTGAAGTTATTTGTGTTATATCCCAAACCAAAGGATTAAACATAAATTGTTGATGATATGACACCTGAACAGCTCCTATTGCAGGAGGAAAAGTAGCCTGGAGGCGCCTGAGTGGCTCAGTCAGATTTCAGCTCAGTCATGATTTCACCGGTCATGGGCTTGAGACCCACGTCAGGTTTCGTGCTGAAAGCACAGAGCCTGCTTGGGATTTTTTCTCTCTCTGCTCCTCCCCTGCTCACATGTGTGCTCTCTCTCTCTCAAAATAAATAAACATCTCTTTTAAAAACCAGCCCAAATTCGCCAAAAGGCTTGCAATGTGTATTCATAGGTTGAATACGCTTTGACTTTCATTACCAGTAACTTCCGTCATTGATTTTAAAAATGGCTAAGAGGTAACTAAGCAACATTTAAGAACCTCCTCTAGGGCCAGATTTCACGGCGCATATTGCCCTTGCTCAGTCTCACAGGTGAATGGTTAGAATCAGAGATTTTTGAATCAGTTATCCTTTAGTTTGCTCCTTTTTTATTTTAGATAAGAGTATCTTTCAGTAGCTTTTAGTACTTATGAATAAAAGGACATGAAGTAGAGATTGTAATTCAAAATAATTTTGAGAAGGCTTGTGAGGAGAGGCACATGTGAAAGAAGATGGGTCCTGAGATAATAGTTACTTAAAGCCGAGTGATGAAGATGCGGGGCTTTGTTTTATTGTTCTCTCAAAATTTATATGCCTTTGAATTTTCCTATAGTTAAAAAAAAAACTCATAATAGTAATGATAAAAAGAATGTCAACATATTTTAAAATAATCGTATTAGAAATGTGAATTAAAGGTATTTTCTGACTCATTTCAAAGAGCTTTATATGCCTAAAAATTTTAACATTTTTAAATGTTGTATTAGTTAGACAACTTAAGGATCTGAATGCAGATATATACGGGAGGGGGGTGTGCACTGACTCATCTATAACTGAATGTATTTTTAGAGAAACATATATTCCAAAATTCTAACTCTTTTCCAAATAAATGTTTAAATTGCATTTATAAAAATGCCAGAAAATAAAGCTAGAAGAAATATTTTCCATAAAATGAATTATTTATCTGTTAGCAACAGATAAAACACAGTGAAGTTAAAGTATTTTGGATGCCATTTAAGGTCTAAGAAGCCAAATATAAAAAATTCCTTCACTATTAAAAAAAGTTTCAAGGAAGTATATTTGAATAGTCTCAAAATTGTCAGCAAATGATATGATTTTGGGTGCAGTTTATTTGTGGTGTCTTTAGGGAAGAAAAAGGAAATTAATCTAACATGCCACTTCACAGAACATAACTTATATTCAATCAAATTATTGGTACATCACAAATAGGAAAGATTCAATCAAATTATAGATTTATAACAAATAGAAACACCCACATTTAAGCCTATTCTTAAATAAACTACAAATTTATATTACCATCTGTCAATAAACAGAAGCAGATTAATCATTTCCTTTCTGAATAATGAAAAAGTTCACTTCAAAATGCCCCAAAAATATTGGACAGGAAAACACCCTAATATTTTGTTCACAATTTCAGATTGCTATTAGCAAATGAAATCTTACAACATAAGCTTGCGTGATCAAGCTAATATTACTCAAATTCATTTATTAATAAACACATTTTTGCTTACATAAGAAAATTTACTGAGGAAAAGGCAAAAGGAAGAATTCTAGCCTCTGGTTTCCAGAAAATACAGACTGCTGAAATATAGCATCTTTGTTCGCCATTTGGTGCCAGCCAGCTCCCTCCAGACACCCTCTAACGGTGGTCTTCTGCCTTTCCATTCTTTTCTTCCACAACTGCTTATGATAAAAATTTCTAGCACCTTTACCTTCTGTGGTTAAATAAATTGTTGAAATCTGAGCTGCCACCAGCTTGCTGGTAAACATAGAAAGAGCTGAAATCTGTGTTTGGGAATAGCCTTTTATCATTTGGTTAATATTTCTTTTCTGCCTGTAGCAGTGTTGTTTTGGATTTGCTTGCTTTTAAGCTTCTTTGATTTTTGCTACATATTTTGACATTTGACTAATAGAAAAATGTTTGCTTCTTTTCTTAGTCATATTCTGTCAAGTGATTCATTTCTTCTCTGCCTTTTTTTCTTTGTAACCTCAGGCATTCTTCATGATGCCTCTAAATTTATCACGCAGCTGTTAAAAAGAAACAATCCCCACCAGAAACTTAACATGTGCACTTTTTATAGTGTGATGAACGTGTGTATTTAAAAATAAATTAATTAATGTTTTAATGTATGTAGGATACATAAAAGCATCTCTGAATCTATTGCCTGTCCCAGGAATTAGACCAGGCTACATGAAAGACTTGCCTTGCTACAATAATTTTCTAATGACTTGGATTATAAGTAGTCACTGTTTCTCCCACTTCTTGTCTCTCTCTCTCTCTCTCTCTTTTTTTTTTTTTTTGGTGCTCTAATACTTTTCTCCCTATCCCTTAGAAACTTGCTAGCCATTTATTCAGTTTTCTTTCATTTATTTGTTCAATAAGGATTTGTTGACCACTGCTTATTTGTCATACTCTAGGATAAACATTGGAACCATATTAAGACACAGTCACCACGTTCAAGTAGCTCACATATATCCTGAGGCGCATCCTTGTTCAAAGAGAAGAAAGTGATGTTAAAGACCAGAAAAATGGCAGTAATAACATCTTCCTCTGACATAAACATGACTGAAAAAATAAAACTGTAATATAGACAACTTTGGAAAGAAAAGCAACTTTCTAAAATATTTCAGATTGAGAGAAAACATTTGGATTTAAACACAGGGCTTTCTAGAATCCACTCAAGTTGAACAACAAGGGTTTCCGGTGACATTCTTGCAACAGTCTACAGCCACGTTCTGTATATTGATAGTGTCTGGAGCTTACCAAGTGGAGGCACAGGGATTTGGTGTGGAGCGAGAAAGAGGGAAATTAAAAAACAGAAAGGTAGTGAGCCTTTGAATATCTAGAAATTGGGATCTCTACTCAACTTGACAATATTTTTCATGTCTTATCTTTTATGATTCCACTTTATAAGCCATTCATATTTAAACTCATTCTTTTCCTTGGGTTTAAGTACAGTCTATAGCTCCTAATTTACTTTCCTGGTCTAGGATTCTCATTGGTGTTTCATACATATAGCCAACTGCCTTGGTATCACTATCAAGTATCTGATAAGTGCTGACTCAACTGAGGCCCATTCAGATCTTCAGCCTCAACCTCCAGTGCCTCTAGATCATAATACAATTTACCTATATATCCGGTTTTCAAGGCAGAATGCTGTTTTTGTTTCTCCGGCACTCCCCTGCCCTTCAATGTTCACATCTAATCCACTATGGATTAGTCCTATGCATATTGGCTCTGTTGAAATTTTTGTATATTTTTCCATTGTTCTTCATCTCCATGATCACTATGAGGGCTTTCTGGTTGGATTCTGGCAATTTTCCAAACAATTCTCCATATTGCCACCCAAAGAGATCTTTTTTTCAGTCAGAGCTGATATGTTACTTTGACTTATTTAACTTTCTGACTTTTAATTCTTCAATGGCTCCCATTGTGTTAAAATTCAAAATCTTTAACATGCTTTAAAGGGTCCTACATTATCTAACTGTTGTTTACCTCTCTATACATGTCTTGAACCAATCTCTCTTGTTCGTTCCTCTTCACGATGAATGTCTTCAAGACCTTTGGAAGAATAGCTTCTTTCCTAACTCTGGAATTTTCACACATAGTCTTCTTTTTGTCTGCAAAGCTCTTCTCCCACCATTTGCCTCTACATTGCCTTTTAATGATCTTAATCTATATATTTCTTCACAAAACAAAAAGCTTACCTTGAATCCTCCTGTAATAAATACTGCATGCTTTATCCGGATATACTTTTCAGAAGTAAGATAAACTGCTATTGGCTATCAATTGATATCAGCTGTCAACGGCTCACCATTGCATTTTTCACCGGAAATGGCCATCCACAGAAGGCTACATGTCTAAATGTCTGTCTCTTCGCTTCATCTGAATTCCAAATGTTCACCAGTGATTGATTGGTTACATCATATTGCATGATGCATGAACATCTCTTTCTGTCCATTACCATTTCCCCCACTTATTTACAGGTATATCTCCTTAGAAATCTTTCCAATGAACTTATAGAATACATCTCTTTTTTTTCACCCTCAGAGTCTATTTCCAGGGAATCCAGTCTGTGATAGTATCAAGAATGGTACTAGAAAGCAACTAAAAATAAAAACCTTAGTGCTGGATTTCCCGGTGTCTGACTGACAATAAAGACACCATCGCTTAGGTTAGGAGGGGTGAGGAGAGCCTCTGGCATGCTCTAATGTAAACATCCATTGTTGATACACTGGGATGGGATACCAGTACGAGGGAACAACACCGACAACAATATTTTCAGCATGTGAGCAGAATGAGCTAATTAGTAATTATAATGCCTATGGAAACAGGTGGCTCTTTATTTGTTCCCATTGATTCACTGAAGAAAGACTATGTCAGGCTTGGTCATTGATCCCAAATTTAATGAAAACACAAAAACTACAGATCTTCATCAGCTGCATTTAAAGAAACCCTAATCTCATGCAGTAGGGGAAAGTCAGAACAGAAGATCAGATACATGACTCTATCTTAAGAATAAGAGAACTTCTGACAAGTCTGCATTGTTAGTCCAGAGGTCTTCTGTGCCAAAGTCACAGTCCAAGTTAGAAAAGAGAAGGACCCTAAGATATGGAATAAGGATTTCTAAATAAACACTGTTTCTAAATGAACACTGTTGAGAACTTTGAATTCCAAAACTCTCCGAACCTGTTGCGCCTGCAAAATTGACCCTGCTCCCTTTTTATTAGAACTTAACAGCTCTCCTTACATGAAGCTTATGCAGAGGCCTCAAGTAAGGCAGGTGCCTTACAAGACAATCCTTATCTCTTCAATGATCTACTCCCATCTACCATCCTGGCAACCATTTTAAAACTCTATCACTAAAAAAACTGTCAAATCCTATCATAGCCTGAACAGGAATGGGATGAGTCTGCCAAAGAAGGAGAGACTCTTCACTGAAGAAGTTCCAGGATCTGGCTGATACATACCATCAGGAGCAAGGAGAAATGCATGGAACTGTAATCTCAGAGGCACTGAGGGAAGCAGACATAAATCTGATAAGGAAAAGTTTATTGATATGGGATATTTATCTGTACTATATTTCAAATTCTGGCAAGGACCCCAGGAGACAGTACTAATACATGGCTAAGATGACTCTTGGAAACTTACAAAAACTGATGGTCTGCCTTAAGTGAAGCATAAATGCCAGAACTGCTGCAACAGGTATGGGAGGAAGGGTTCCAAAGACTCAGAGAGGCAAATATTTTAAAATGCATGTACTCACTAAGGCTGGAAAACCTACCAGTTGAATATGTTCCATGAGAGAGACTGGGGAAAATTTCTTTTACTAAATGAATAAGGAATGCCTAATGGGAGGAACACTGTTTTCATTAAATTCAGTAGAACATGTCCTCTGTAGGAAATGGCTAATGGGGGCTGAGAGGAGCTCTAGGATTCATGATGGTGATGGGGATGATGGGATGATAGAATACGAAGCCAGGTGGAAGCTCTTGACTGTTAGAAACAAAATGGGTGCAGTTTTCACAGTGAGCAACACAATGAGGTTGTAGAACAGGGCAACTCCACCAAGAGAGATGTGTGGAGAGAACTAATAAAACACTTTATTACTGTAGATAAAATAGGCAGTCAAGAAGTATATTTCTTAATAATACAATGTTAACTGAGGGAAGAAACACAGGCATGGGCTTCTGGGAGAGGACATAGAGTATGAAGATTTTGTATTGCAAGTTAATGACAATAGTGAGCATAAACCCTGGAGAGAAACTAAGTAACAAAGTAGTGAGAATGACTAAGATATAATGTCAGTCAGTCACTGTCATTGGTCAACCAGTGCTGGGACAAAGGGATCATAGATGTAGTTTCCATGATGGCAGGGATGGAGGTTATTCATGGACAATCACTCACCAAGACTGTTTTGGATATTATTCCTGCTGAAGGTCTAGATAGCCAACAACAGGTACGAATGATGAACTTCTGATGTGATTCCAGCCTCGCGAAGACCACTCAACCACTTGCTAGGAAGTTGATTGTGCACTGGACTCCTCCCGCGTGGAAAGACCAGCATGTCAATCCATATACTGATTATGTCTTTCCTATCCTTGGCTTTCCTGTATGTCTAAAACCATATAGTAAAATGCTTTATCTATTAAGACAACATCCCACAAGACTATGCCTCAAAGGGACGAACTTTATAGCAAATGAACAGTGGCAATGACCATAGGACATGTATAAAACCACTCAGAAATTACTTACCTGCCAAACAGTGGAATGGGTCTCTTAAACATGTACTTAATTATATTCATCAGTTTGGTTTTGAAAGTTGCTCCTTGTACCAAGAATACATCAGGAAAAATAAGCAATCACCATTTCAGTAGGCATCTTTCCAAGACACCCACCCTGACCTTAAAGATGCTAGATAAGGATGAATACATTTTGTGCTCAGGGCTGCAGTGGCTTATTCCCTTGCTTCCATAACCAGTTTTAATAATAAAGAACAAATACAGTGGCCAATGCCTGAGAAAAGCATGGTAACCAGAGATCCTCCAGGGATAACAATCTCAGGCACTTCACTAGGCAAGCTACCTAGCAAGCAAAAGAGTTAAAAATAAGAAAACGAATCTGGGAGATGTTGTGGAAAACGGTGATGAGTATCAGCTACTGCTAAGAGATCACACGCAGCAACAGGAATTACAGTGGATCCTATAACCCTTTTGTTACATGTTTCCCAGGAAAGAAGGTCAACAGGGATCCTGGAGAAGCTGTTTTCAGATAGGGAAAACTTACTAGAAGACACTAGTGGATCTGTATCACTTAGTAGTAGACTATAATCAATTATATGGTACTTCACTTCAATACTGTCTTTAAGGCTAACACAACACCCCCAACTGTTGGAAATATGGGCTGCTGAGAAGCTCTGTGCCATGAATTTCCCTCAGCTGTAGCAGTGAGTGACTTGCCCATGAAAAAGTAAAGTTTTTCAGCGGGACAACCTGCAGCCAATGAATGTGTGAAGATGCAAACCTGTATCCCCTTGCCTCAATTCGGGACAGATATGAGCTACCATGACAGCAACAAGACATCCCATAGGATCGGCGAAGACATCCGGTGCAACCACATCCGGTGATACTGAGTAGGATCCCTGGTTACCATGCCATTTTCAAAACCCAGTACTGCTGCCCCAGGTCTCCACAAGTCTCCTGAGAGCATTCAGCCATAAGACTTCTTTGCGATCCTCCCCTTCTCAGAAGTTGTTTCCAGGATGTCTAATCTAAAACGTTTGACTATGTGTCCTTTAGCCTCTCTCTTTTTACATGTTCCTTTTGGCCAGCATGTATTCTTGTTCCTGTCCTTCACAGACAACCTTCTTAAAGAGTTGTT
This sequence comes from Paguma larvata, assembly GCA_030068075.1. Lineage (NCBI taxonomy): Eukaryota > Metazoa > Chordata > Mammalia > Carnivora > Viverridae > Paguma > Paguma larvata. The sequence continues at coordinate 45,160,362 of CM057834.1, forward strand.
ACATTACTATTTCTGCTTCTTCACCTCTCAGTTGTTTCCCCAGTCAAACTCAACTTGCTTTGTGGAATCCATCATTCCACTGAAGTTACTCATACCAACACTGCCAACAACCTCACTGGTAATAAATCCAAAAGAATCTTTTCAATCATCAGATTACAAAGTCTTTTTAAAAAATGTATGACAATCATCCTGTCTGCTGAAATGCCTTTCTTGGCTTTCACAACACCTGCTGCTTTTGGTCTTCCTCCCATCGCTGTTCAAAAAGGTTTTCTGGCAACTCTACCAAGTCCCTGTCTTCTGGGATGCCCATGTTGGAATTCTCCTGAGTCCCTGGCTCTCTTGTCTCAGTGCTTTATAATGCTCAAAGCAGAACTCCATTCAGTTCTACTCCACCCAGAACTAGCACAAACCTCTACTTGAGTGTCAAATTCTACTCCATCCCCTACACCTCTCAGTGCAATCCCACATTTTCAAACCTGAGTTCATTATCCTTTTCACTCCTCCTGCACTGTCATATAAATACCCCATTCACTCAAGCAACACAAGTCAGAAACTTGGGAATAATGCTTAACTATTTCTCACCTCTCCTGGCTCCAATTCACCAGTTACCAGATAGAGCTTTCTCAAATTGCAGCCAATTATGTCAGCCCCTTACTTAAGTGCCCTTCTTGATCTACATTATCCCAAGATAAAGTCCATTTGGTTTGCCAGACTCACTCAGCCTTTCAGGAGCTAAACTCTTCTCTCACCAGAAATATTTTATTTTATTTATTCTTCTTTTTAAATATTTTATTTTTAAATAATCTCTAAACCCAATGTGAGGCTCGAACTTACAACCTCAAAATCGAGAGTCAATGCTGTACCAACTGAGTCAGCCAGGCGTCCCAGAAATATTTTATTTTAATCATCCCTCTCTATCTTATCCAGAAAATCGGGGCAATTTCAAGGAATCAAGCTGCCTAAATTTGAATTTGTTGTGTACTCTCTGCGTGACGTTTATTATTGCCCTGTGTGAAGAGAAAAAAATTTCCCACATCTCGTTTTCCTATAATCAGTTCATGTCTGCATGAGAATTAATTGATATCTGATGTGTAAAATTCTGCGACAGTGCCTTGTCAGTAGGAACCACTCAACAAATGTTACCTTTATTTAATACTATTATTACATTATTATAGTATGTATAATTATAATTATATTATTATTACTATACTACTACTATTATAGTATTATAATAGTATTAATACTATTATTAATAATAGTACTGTTTCATTCTAAGCATTAAATTTCTTCAGAGAAGGTGCTATGCTAAGCATATAGTAAAAACTAAAGTGATTATTATATGGATAAAAAATAAGAATTTTACTTTATAAAAGAAACTCATGACACCAACTAATATTTTACTATTTTAAACTCTGAAATAATTACAAAAGTAAGCACACTTCAATGAGGTTCAAGGAGCATAAACTGAGATTATGGTAGAAAATATTCTAATACATATAAGTGAGAAGGGACAGTAAGACTATCTTAGGCATTTCTCATGAAAGGGCTTGAGAAATAAGTATTTTCTAAAATATTCTAAAAGAAAGACAAGTTATGCCTTAGATTTATTGTGTCTATGGCAAAGGAGAGAGAAAGTTGTGCAAAAATAAAGCTCAACCCAAGGATGACTTTCAAACTTCCTTATTTAAACCTTCTGGAAGAGAATGAAAACTCAACAACTCGACTTATCAAAGACTGCAATCAATACAGCAGATCAGAACGAACAAGCTGCTCAGCAGATTCTGAAGGTCATTAGAGTTTGAGAGTTGAGCCAGCCACACCATATGGTTGCTGAAAAATTTACTCATCAGAAAGACCCATAAAATTGTAGTATATTTCTAGAGGCACAAAACTCTGACTATTAAGGATAAAAAAATAACCACTTGCAGAGAATTGGCCAGGGAGGAAAGTGAATCAAGATCAGAAGTCTTCTAAAATGCCCATGTAGCATTTGTGCTATGTTTAACTACACAGCAGACAGGGCCATGCGTCCTAGGGGCCACAGAGATAGAGCAATGCACAGAAAGTCAAGGCTGTTGATGAGTTATCTTTAGACATCGCCAACTCAGAACTTCTCCCCTGCTGACCCATCACCATCCAGGGGCCTTTTGACCCAGTGTGTACTGATTCAACTATTGCCATGCATTTCCTTCTTTCCACAAATGGTTTTTAGAGTTTATTTATTTTGACAGAGAAAGAGAGAGAGAGAGAGAGAGAGAGAGAGAGCACCTAAGTGGGGGAGGAACAGAAGAGAGAGAAAGACAGAATCCCAAGCAGGTTCTGCACTGTCAGCACAGAACCTGATGGAGGGCTCAAACTCACTAACTGTGAGATCATGACGTGAGCTGAAATCAAGAGTTAAAGGCTTAACAGACTGAGACACCCAGGTGCCCCGCTAGAAGGTTTTTAGAATGAAGCAAGTATAATTTATTTTTAATAAATCATAAACTTTAGGTATCAAAACATATTTCTAAATCAAAATATATCTGCCTTGGAGTCTCTGGTGAGTAATTTCATCTCTCATATTATAGCTCCCCAGGTCCCATGGATTGTATATAATCGAGAACATTTGGAGAGGGCCTCTTGAGTTTTTGGATTTTATTTTCTACTTGTCAATACACATAGATCAAGTGGGAATGGTCTCCTGAGGGTAGGAACTCACCAGGTTTGCTAGAGGGCATTTTGCCCAAATTTACCCACAATCTGGTCTTCCTAGGAGACTCTTAAAACTATTACCTTTTGAGGTTTTGCCACCCCTTCCAAAGTGGCAAGAATCATGAATCAGTAACTAAACAAAATGCAAATTTACTTTTGTTTTCTGCAGCCCCTTCAAATGTTATTCAATAGGAGACTTCTTCCCCATTTTTGGACAAAAAATCAGCAGACCCCTTGATTTTCTGCTCATTTTTATGTAACTGATCATTGTATCAAAACACTGTCTTAAAACACTGTCTTAAGTTTAATAATTAGCATTTCCAGAACAAGATTTTAATTAGAACTCTTAACTTGCTTAAACATAAATCTAGCCTAGATCAGCTTTAGGCTGGAGCCTGCAAAAGAAGCCAGGAGACCGAGAGTTTAAAAACACCATTATCCTAATATTCAATATATCTGAAAGCTCTGACAACATTTTCAAAGAATGGTAAATCTTTGGCACCAGTGTGACATTCCTTGGACATATTGTATATGTTCGAAAGGAAATTTAAAAACTTATTGAGGATGAATATAACAAAATCAATAACCACAATTACTAATCTGTGGCTATTCCCAGAGATATCTGACATCATCGTCTTTAACGTTTGGGTCCCCCCCTTTATTTTCCTCCTCTTTCTCTAATATCTGATATCAAGTGATTATATCTGAGGCTCATTTATGCACTGAAGTATAAATAATGCAGAGAAGATCACAAAAGAACAGTCTCTTTACCACTGGTGGGCCATTTATTTTTCAATTCACAAAACAGGAAGATAAGGGCAATTCTGAAACACTTGCCTGAGGGCTCAAGAGTTGAAGCTTGATATCTGCATCTTAACAGAAGTTTGGAATTCAAGCAAGTATTGGAATAGAGAAGTATATAAAAAATGACTATGCTGTCAATTCCTGGAGACTTCAGATAAAATGTAAAGTTGAAAGCTGGCAAGTAGAAAAGCTCATGTGGAGAAAGAACTCTTCCATAGATGAGAGTATTCTTTTTGCTGTCTTATACATAAATCATGGCAAGGAAAAGAAAAGAAATACTTCAACTGCCAAAGGGATAACTAATAATGGCACTAACCTCCTTGAAACATGAGGAACATTCATCTTGTCCAATTCAAAATTATTTTTCTCAGGCTTTGTTGGTTTAGGTTTTCATAGAATTTGCCCCTATATGCATGTATATAGAATTCGTTAATGGCAAGAAGGTAATTGTGTTGATCAGACTGGCAATATGGGAGGAAAACTGGTTCACTGTAAATTTGGAGGGCAGATGCTATTTTTCAATAACAGCTAATATAAGTCAGGTAGTGATAGTGTTCTGATCCTCTAGAAAAATTGGAGTGCATTCAGAGTGTCTTAATTGATACATTTTAAAATGTATTGGGATGAACAACTTATGAACTCATTTAAATATGTGGAATTAAGGTACGGAACAAACATGACAGGAATTCACATTAAAAAAAAATGATGTCAAGAGCTGAGAATGTTTTCTCTCGAGGATACAGGGTTCCATTGGACAGGTAGGCTAAAGAACTTGACTACTATCATCATGTGTTTGAAACTACCACATGAAACAAGAGACATGTGAGAAACAGAAGATAAATTCTTCTTTAAGATCAGAGACAAAAGAGCAAAAGGTAGTGGGAGATCACGTTTGGATCAAAGATGAAATGGTATCTCGGGAGGAAGAGTGTTCTCTGCTAGTGGAGGTATTTTGATATGAGGTGTGAGTCGTGACTAGGATAGAATTTCCCTCAGCTCACTGTTTGGGGGTTCATGAATTCTGGTCCCTCACCTAGATGGTCCATTCATCTACCACACTGTACTCATGGAACATACTCCAGGGGTTAAAGAGGCAAATGTTTCAGTAGACTTGTTAGCTCTCCACCCCAAGTATTGGTTCTATAGTGCCTCCTATGATTGAGCCTTGGGCTGAAAAAAGAAAGTAATTTAGAATCACAAAATAGTTTTGTGTCTTAGACCTTCCACACTGGATAGCTTCCTCTAGTGAGCTCTAAATGAATTTTGCTGAATCCTGTATTTCTTTGTTCAATTAATCCATACTCTCCTTTTTTGTTTTCAGTTATGAAGCTATTCTTTATGGGTTTCATAACTTAAAAATTCATGTGATACACTGACAGACCCCCCCAAAAAAAACCCAATTTTCTTTTTCAACATCTATACTGTTGTGATTTATGAACCTCTTTTTATTTGGTTTTCTGTCTTAAATTTTTCTAAGCCATAGGATATCAGTTTAAGAAGAGGAATCAGTTCTTTGAACTGTATTGTATATAAATATCTGAACTCAAGTACAATAATGGGTCTGTTTGGCATCACACAGTAGAACCAGTAAGATAAATAATGCAGCACATAAAAATACCTTATTATTCATGTTATAAACACTTTTGATTTTACCTAAACACAGCCAAGTATAGAGTAGCCATATTACCTTGTTGTTTTGCATAGTAATATTGAAGCATATAAACAGTATGGTTATTTATCTTTAACATTTTTCTGATCATTAAATGAAGGATAGAGCTAGTTCATCTTTAAATTCAGAATATTATTCTATACATATGGAGCTATAACATTTTTTCCCATATGGTGTCATATTTATTTCCACAAAGGAAATGTGATGACAGAAATTTTTTTAAAAAAAGTTTCCAAAAAAATGTATTAAAACAACAGTAGATTTCCTATTAAGCAAAGAATTCAGTACCTCATTTTTCAGCCAGTTGAAGGAGCGCCGAGAATGTACTGGCATTGGAAAAGATTCTTCTTTCCAGCCAAAACTCTTCAGAGAAGTTCAATAAGAATAATTTCCATTCAGGAATTCCATCTTTCATATGCCAGGTGTCAGGACTGTCAAATCTTTGGACTGTTTAGTCTTATCAAACCTAATAAAACAATCGTACATAACCACTAGGAAACATTTTGTTGCTCTTTTCCACACAGCATCACTTTTAAGTTTAACTTGGTTTACTAAAAACCAGTTTTGTATTTTTGAACATCTTGTTCAGATTTCTAAAGAAGATTTTTCTCAAAAGTATGTCAATATAAAGAGTTATTCAAATATACACATAAAACAAGAATGATATTCAAATGCTTATGTATTGAATGTAAACCAGGAGTCATGAAGTTGGAATGATACTCGTTGTGGGGGAAAAATCAGAAGTAGAAACCTTTAGCCTTATCTTACTGACAGTTAACAGAGAGTCATATGGTGCCTGTTGGGTGTTGCTCTGTGACAAACATTTGAAATTTAGTAGAGAAAAGTGATGTGCAGAATGTCTCCTTGTGCCGTGATTCAGTTTCATGATATGCTGACATCCCTGTAGGCTGCAAGATGAAAATATCCTTCATTTCCTTATTCTTCATAGCTTATAGTTCTTTTTGTTTTTTAAAGTTTATTTATTTGAGAGAGAAATCAAGCAGGGGAGAGGCAGGAAGAGAGAGAGAGAGAATCCCAAGAAGGCTCCCCACTGCCAGCTTGGAGTCCAATGTGGGCTAACACTGGACTGTAACATCTTTGCCTGAGATGAAATCAAGAGTAGGACGCTTAACTCACTGACCCACCCAGGCACTCCCATAGCTTATAGTTTTATAGAAGGAATGGGATGGAGAGGATTTCTCGACTCAAGTGTCACCTACAATTAATTAATTTGGCCAGATTCATTTGTTTAATAATATGTGAACAACACTTCTTTTAATTTTTCCATAAATCTATCAGTAAACAAGAAATCGATTAATTTGAGAAGGGGTTCTTTAGTCTTGCTCCAACACAGGATAAAGCATGATACAGAATGCATTTTTTTCTTCTCTACATTAAATTACCCCTGATTTAGCAAAGAATAATATTAATCACTCCTTTACAGGGCTATGCTGGAAATTTTTGTGAATGATCTTAGCATTTCCTGGATGGCATTTAGGAAGACGGTATATGTAGTGATATATATATACACACCCACATACATACGTATAGTGTTGATTGTCCCTAAAGTCCTCAGCAAATCCAGTTAAGAGGAAGTCGAAATCATGACTTATTTTCACATCACTGGGTTTCACTAGATCCTTTCTGACCATAAATTACAGTTCCAAATTCAAAGATCCTGTCTTAGGTTTAAGACAAAGTCCTTGACCTCTACTGCAGTTTTAGTTAGGTGGGTGCATGGTTTACTTTGCTGTGTCTGAGTCCTCTTCTCCCAATACTGACCTGATACTTCAGTTCCTCCAAGATTGTTTGGTCATATTTACATTAACCACGTTTCTTCACAGACTGGAGTCTAGTCCTAATACTTGAAATGTACCAGCAATAACTGTTGACTTCCACGACATCTAGTCACCAATCTGTTAGAGCCTCTTTGATAACAACCATTGCCTTGCAATTACAACTAGTAACTAGTGAAATAGACATACTTGTGACTCTGTATATTCCCATAGCAGTGAGATGTATTTTAACATCTAGTCTCTGTCCCACTTTCAAAAAAGTTGAAAATTACTACTTTTAGGAATTATTAAGGTAATGTAGAACTATAATTTATTATTTTCTTCTGAATGTGTGTAAAATTCTCAAAGCCAGAGAGTCCTTTTCATTTTGTATCCTACGCAATCAAACTGGGACCTAGCCTACCTGGAACAGGCAAATCTCGTTGTTATGTTCTAGTCCTTTCCAGTCTGTTTCCAGTATCTGAGAGCGTCCTTTCAGAGCCTTATAAGCACTGAAAAAAGAAAAGTTTAAATGACATTAGCAGTTTCAAAAGTTGACGCCAGAAAAGAGCAAATGGTTAATAAGGAAACTGATGGAAAGGGAGAAGAAAGAAGGTATGACTCTTACTTCCTCCAAAAGCATTATATATATAAAGTAAATCGAGGTGACTTAGTGATAGTTCAAAGAATCACAGCTGACAAAGAATAGTTAAAAAATTGATATTTTAGGGAAAAAGTAAATGACTTGAATTATCTTCTTCAAATTTACTTAATATCTTAAATTACGTTTTTTTTTTTCCACTTCTGTTTCCAAGGCAGTTGATGTTTCCATGGCTAATGCTGAAAAGCCATACCCATGTCCATCAAATGTAGAATTTTCCTCCCCCTTAGTCAAGGAAGCAGAGAAGTAAGGACAACATAATTCAGATCGCCTTGATCTTTCTGTAATTTCTATTTATAATTTAAATACTTATAAACGTATAAAACTGACAAATTTGGCACATCCACTCTGTAATAAGCACTAATAAGCATTATGAAAAAAAATGGAGTGAATATTAACCACAGGTGAAGGTTAATCTCTATCCTGTTAAGCAAGTAAAATTTGAACAAAAAATGTGAATTATCCATGAGAACAAGTCATTTAAGTAACACAGAAGAAAATAATTAGGCGAGAGAAATCTTTTTGTACTTTTTTTAGAGACTGCATTTAGTCCACTTTGATAATGGAAAGTATGTCCTCCAAGCAACCAAATATAATGATCCCATAGCAGAGGCAACATGAATTATTAGGGGGATATATCAAAATTTGATAAATTAATACACAAAGGGTCCATAAAATCATTTCCAAGTGATAATTTTTATATGATGAGGTACAAAAATTCTTGTACCTTAGAGAGCTCAGCATTATATATACTTTTCTTGAAGAAATATTCTTAGAATTCAATGCATATTTACTGGATTTTTGTAAGAATATTAAAAGTAAAAGCCAGTAATTAGAGTGATTATAAAACTAGAAGGAAAAATTATTTTTTAGAAAACATATGTAAATAACTAATATAGAATGAAAACCATTTCTCCAGAACATAGCAGGAAGTGGTTTATACCAGTAAATTTCTTAGCAACATGTTTTCACAGAATCTCAGTAGTACCTGTATTCTTAACTCTGCCTAAAATCTCTGACTTTTCACTGAATCATTTTATTTGAAATTTCAAATAAATTGAAATTACAATTTCAATTGTACAAGAATTACAAGAATTACAAGAGAGCGTATGCGTGAAGCAACTTCTAAAATGGGTGTTGTTAACATGATTTCTGTTTCTATATTTATTTTACCCATACTTCTACTCTTCTATCTTACTTTTTAGACAGATTTTCCCTCAAACTTTGACCTGCATTTCCTGAAGCAGTTCTCCCTATTTCCTGACACTTCCAAACACAAAACTCTCTCACTCATTACATCTCATGGGGGTCATGGTTTCTTGTCATAAGAAGGTGTGCTATGAAATTCAATCTATTGCCACTCAGCATAACATCCTTCTAATCTCTGGTGATGGTCAGAGGTCAAAGTGGCATATAATACTGTCACACACATCAGAGTGAAACACAAAGGATGAATATTCATATTGCAATGCATACAAAGATGACTGCCAAAGTCTGAATACACATGGCCACGCAGTTGTTAGTAGTGTATGTGAGAATCATCAAGTCTTTCATCTCTTTCAGCTAACATATTTCTAGTAAATTATTTTCCATGTGTAATTTAAAAATATTTTTATGACTTAAACATAGAACTTTGAAGGAAATGTAAAAACTGTAACTCATAAGATTTCACAATAGTGACCAGAAGATATTTTCAGCAAGGTGGAAACTATATTTTATTAAAAGTTCACAAAAAGATAGCGGTTGAATGACCTTTTCAAAATTAATGTTGAATTATTTTTAAGTGTTAAAAATTATTTTCCTCTTTGTTTGTAAATCTCTATGTCACCTATACAGAATCATGTTTAAAGATTCAGATACATTCCATAAATATATTCTATTTATATATATGGTATAAATATATATGTGGTATATATCTAAAATATATATATTATTTACATATTATATAAATATTTATGTGAGAAATATGTAGAATTATACATGAATATGTGAAATATACATATATATGTGTATATATAATTTATAGAATATACTTTAGAGAATATTTATCTGTGTATTACTCTGTTCTGCTTGGATTTTTCAGTTCAAAAAGTTTTGAATAAGATTATAAGCAGTTTGTTAGAATCTAATGAAATACTCTTCATTTTCTGTATGTGCAGTCTCCGTAATGATAAATTTCATTTTTAGCTTCTCTTCTATAAACGACCATCCCAGATGGCATTCCATTGTTTCGAAATTGATACCACTCACCTTCTTTGAGGAAAAGATTGTATTTAATAGGAAGTCTGGGCAGTGTTTTTCTGCAAGAAGGGAGAGAGGGTGTAGCTTGAGGAACAATATTAGGCCTTGTATTTGAATTGTTCTTCTATGAATTACTTCCTAAAATCTGATGTAAGCAAATAACTCTTCCAAGTCTTTAAGAACTGCTTTACAACAGGAAGTATCTCAACAATTTGCTGAAAATATGTGCATCTGTTCCCTCAGGAAGTAAGGATCTGAAGTGATTATTATCTCTTTTTCCTTAAAGAAACCTGTCATAGTTGTGTCACCTAACATGCACCTTAGCCATGGGTGTAACTGGACTGAGAAAAACTAACACATTCTTAAAAAGAAACATCTCTTTTTACCCTCTTACTATATATATCTATATATATATAGATAGATAGATATATCTTATATATATCTTAACAATATCCCTCTTATATATATATGTATATATATATGTATATCTTACATCTTACACAATATCTATCTTACATCTCTTTTTCCCCTCTTACTATATATATAAAATATATGTTATATATATATTAACAAATTAAATGTAATTTGTTTAATTAATAAATTAAATATAATGTAATTATATATATATATATATATATACATATGTATATATATTAATAAATTAAATGTAAAGGTCACCGGTAGTAGGTAAAGACCTTTATTGTATTTACTTCATCTGAGTGCCTAGTGTAGGGCCTGACACAGATGCTTGGTAGATATTTACTAGATCAATGAATGAAAGCTGTTTCTGGTCTCAGTTGCTGACTGGCACTCTGAGTAAATAAAGGATGGTGAGCTCTCTCCTGGACTACTTGATCATCCACATAGCTAAGAGAGGCCCGAAGGACATCTCAGGATCAGTTTACTCTTCCAGGTGATAAAGCTTAAGAATTGCCTAGATAGGGAAACCCAAGCATCTTGACTCTTGGTTTTGGCTCAGGTCATGATCTCACAGTTCTTTAGTTTGAGCCTTACATCAGGCTCTATGCTGGCAGCATGGACCCTACTTGGGATTTTTCTGTCTCCCACTCTCTCTGCCCATTGCTCTCTGTCTCTGTCTCTCTCTCACTCAAAAATAAATAAGCATTAAAAAAACCCCAAAAATTGCCTAGATAGGTATAAGGAAAACACAAAATATGGAGATAAAAGCTATGTAACAATTAGGAGGAAACACACACGCGCACACACACACACACACACACACACACAAAAGACTAAGAGCCAGGCAAGAAATGTTTTATTATAGTCAAGATTATCACTAGTATCTGGTCAAATAAAAAAGATGGTCCAAGTATCTAGATCTCTTTCAGATTCCGTATTCTACCATTAATATGACCATTTTCTCCACAATACACACTAAGTTTACTCATATACTTTATTCATACGTCGTTCTTGTACTAACAATAAACATGCCCAGATGAGATTTGTTAGGAACTCTCTCAGGTCACTCAGGAATGTAAAACCTAAAGGATCCTACCATCTTCATTAGTTCTGTTTTTGACATTTCTTTCTCTTGAGTTATTAATACTTATTTCAAGTTTAGTTTAACAAGGTCTTTGTGAATTCTCCATTAGTTCAGTTTCTACAGGGTATGAATTTTTTAAAAGTCTCTAACTCATTTTTTTAAGTTTAATTTTTAAAATTTTATTTATATATTTTGAGAGAGAGAGAGAAAAAGTAGAGGGTGGGTGAGGACCACAAAGAGAGGAGAGAGAAAATTCCAAGCAGGCTCTTCAATGTCAGCACAAAGCCCAAAGCAGGATTTAAACTCATGAACCCTGAGACCACAACCTGAGCTAAAATCAAGAGTCGATCACTTAACTGACTGAGCCTCCCAGGTGCCCCCTTACTAATTCATTTTTCAGGAACAGATTTTGGAGCTTTAGTAGGAATAAGCATATGAAAAGAATTTCAGGGCACCTGGATGGCTCAGCCAGTTAAGCATTGGACTCTTAATTTCAGTTCAAGTCAGGTTCTCAAGTTCGAGGCCTGCACAGAGTGTTCTCTCTCTGCCCCCTCAGCCCCTCCCACCTCTCTAATTAAAAAATATGTTCAAGATCATTAATCACACAAATTAAAACTACAATGAGACACCATTACACATCTATTACAAAGTCTAAAATTAAAACAACTAGCAATACTAAAAAGTGGTTGGTGTGCAGCTGAAACTCTCAGATATTGCTGTCAGGATTACAAAATGCTTCAGCCATTTCCAAACAGGAAAAGAGTTTGACAGTTTCTTTGAAATTCAGCATATACCTATATGGCCAAGCAATCCCACACCCAGATATCTGCCTAGGATAGAGAATGTTAATGAACAAATTTAAAAGTGCTAAGAGAAAATATAAAACTACCATTAGAACGCTATAGTAAAACTTGCCACAGACAAGATTCACAGATGGATACTAAAATGGGTGGGTGAAAGTTTTAGCTGAAAGAGGTATTTGCATATTACTCTTCCATAGTATTTAGTAATTACAACAGGAAAAAATAGTAAGTTTAGAATGAAAAACTTTAGCAGACCCTACCAGAATCAAGTGATTAAGGTTAACATTACCAGTCATATATATCGACTCCATGTACCACTTGATACTATGTACTGAGAACGACACATCACTTTTGTGATATTCTTTTTATAAATTTACAACGTCAGTCTAATGGTGAGAAAACAGTGGACAAACCCAAGTTGAAGGGTCTTCTACAAAATAGTTCAACAGTACTCTTCAAATGTGTCAAGGTCATAACAAAACAAGAAAAGACTGAGGACTCACAGATTATAGAAGACCACATTGGCTTGTCAATGTAACATGGAATCCTGGCTTAGATCTGGAACAGAGAAAGAACGGTAATGAAAGAAGTGGTAAAATGTGAATCAGACTAGTACTTTGGTTAATAATACTGTACCAAGATTCATTTCTTAGTTTTTAATAAATATTTTGTAGTTATGTAAGATGTTAATATAAGAGAAAGCTGGGTAAAAAGTAAATGGAAGACTATGCACAATTTTTGCAATTATTTTTTAAGTATAAAATTATCTCAATATTAGAAAATCAAACTTTTCATGATTTAATCAGTGGTAGGTTATCAATGCTATTCGTTCCATGCTGCCAGTTTGAGAGTTTTTATTATTTAGAACATTTCCTTATCTCTCCCTGGCACCTGGCAGCCTTGGGATCATAGAGAAAATGTGGAAATATCTAAAATCACTATGAATATAATTTTTAATAGTTCTCTCACTGGCACTAAACTGTTCTATCAAACAGACATCAAAGATTCAGTGGCTTAAAAACTATAGTTTATTTCTCTAACCAGAATAGTAAAAGGCGGGGCTTCCATGGTATCAGGCAGGTTTGGTCCAAAGGGTGATCTAGAAACCCAGGTTTCATATGTATATTTTTTCCACCAACATTTAAGGTGTCTTCTTCATGTGTGATATGTCCCTCTCTCCAGGTTAGAAGTGGTTGGCAGTAAAAAGAAAAATTCAGGAAGCACTGGCTGGTATTAAGAAATTGTCCTGGAAGTGGCACGTCACTTTCACTCACATAAACTAAGACATCTGGCCACATCCAACCGTAAGGAAGTCTGGGAACTGTACCAACTACGACTCTATTGCTGTGGAGGAAGAGAAACAGGGCTTGGTGGTTGGCCACCAATCTTTAGCATAAGAATAGTGAGTGTTTTTTGTTTTTTAAATTTTTGTTAACCTTTATTTATTTTTGAGAGACATAGAGACAGAGCATGAGCAGGGGAAGAGCAGAGAGAGAGGGAGACACAGAATCCAAAGCAGGCTCTGGGCTCCGAGCCAGCAGCACAGAGCCTGACTCGGGGCTCGAACTCACAGACCGTGAGATCATGACCTGACCGAAGTCGGACGCCCAACCGACTGAGCCACCCAGGTGCCCCTGAATAGTGAGTGTTTTTAAGAGATTCCCAATTTAATAGCTGTTTACAAAATTGAAGAACTTCATACATCAGAAAGAATGTTTAAGAAATACGCATAGTGTTATAAATATCGATGATAATAACTGACATTTAAATAATAGATTATATTTCACAAAGGGTTTTCCTGTCAAATATCACATTTAATTCTGTGAAATATGTAGATTAATTCCAATTTACATAGGAAGAAATTAAAGCAGAGACATAAACTATCTAATGTCAGTGGATGGGTACGATGTAAGATTTTCCGATCCAACATGGGCATTTGCTTTATAGATTGTTTATGGCTACCCTCAGTTTAATTGTCAACAATGACTTAAAACTTGGAAAATAAAATCTCACTTGAATACCATTAAAATCACATTGTTAGAAAATTGTATACTCCATTTTCAGAGAATTAAGAGTTGAAGTATGAGTCAAACTCTCCTTCTAAACATGACTTAACTATATTTGTTCAGTTTTTAATGACTGAATGTTTCATTTAGACCAAAGAACCACCAATTCCAAGCCCTGGGTAAAATCCAGACCTCGAAGTCTCCTATTATTCCAAGAGTACATTTCCAAATATTTTATTTCCTTAATTTGTCTCATGTGCTAGTTTTGTCCCAGGCAGGTCTCGTTCAACTCCAAGTTCAAACAAGAGCCTTCAGTCTCACAATCTCTCATCTCTCCTCCAATTTGTTTTGGCTGATCGCCTCCCACTGTGACCACACTATTTCTCTCACTTGCACAGTTGATGCCATATGTCACTGCTGTTTGCAAGGGAGTACTTGAAAGGGTAGGTTCATTTGTAAGGGAGCAGGGCTAAAGGACGGAACTCGCAAGGAGGAACTCCACAATCCTGACATTCCATTACTGACTCCCTTACTGTGGAGTGATAACATAAAACTCTCACACATTACAAGATCCTAAGTAAGTATTGTTGTCCTTCCTTCCTATCCGTATAAAATTCGTGTCACCCTGTAACAAGGTTGCCAAAATGCTAATCTGATTTTTCACCAATGGAAGTTTAGGTGTATGAATGGTAGGACTCACGTATGTCTTTGTTCTGCAATACTAAACCATCCCAGAAACTTGAGCCTAAGGTCATTTGTGCCTGGAGAACTACTGGAGAGGTGAAGGGTCTAAATGACCTTCCAAGAGAAATAACAGGGGGGCACACTAACCCCGGATAAGAGAAAACTGGCATTTGAAGAGTTATCTCCAAATATCCCAAGGGCAGCCCTGAATTCAGCAATCTTCAATGAGGCATCATTTTGCATTGTGTAATAGGGAGAGCCAGGCTTTGGGGATTATTAGGAATCAGGTAGTAGCTCAACAAGAGGAAAAGTAGGTATGAACACAAAAAGTGGCTAAAAAAGAAGGAGCAGCTCCGCAAGTGAGTTAGTTTCTCATCCCTTGGAAGGCTTCGAGCAGGAGAGCAGCAGTCTGAGAGTCTGTGGTTGAGAGGACATGCTGAGCCACTCTGCCTGAGTCTGCAATCATGAACACACTGTTGTTTAGTTTCTTTTCAGTGTCAATGGAATCATAATACCATCTATCTTTTAGGTTTATGGTAATTATTTTATACATGAAACACTAAGATGAATTTGTAGGAGAAAGTAAATGCTCAATAAATGTTTGTAAATATTTTTGAAATGAACTGAGGAAAAATCTGGTGCAAATTGAAAAAAAATAACAACAAAACACAGAGAGGATTGAAGAACTACATTGAGGGTTATAACAGATCTGTGAACTCCCTTTAAGACTCTTGATAGTCTGCTCTCCCTATTAACTTGATTCACTTGCAAAGTATTACAGGGTAGACAATACTCTAAAAGTATACAAACCTGCAGCCAGGAAACATGAAGTAGGGTTCCACTGTACAATCGACGTGCCATGGGGTTTTAGCGGGCTAGGACGGCAGTACACACACAGTTATGAGACAGCACAATTTTAATCAGTTTCACAGTCACTTAAAAAGTGTGTCAGTTGAAATTATTGCATGTGGCCATTTCAAGCATTAAAACTAAGACAAAAAAGTTACATCTATTTGTTAATTACTCATTACAACCTTTGAAAACAGTAATTTAGACACTGTACTTCCATGTTTTTTACTATTCAATAAAATACACAGAAAATATAGTGTTTCTCATCAAGCTTCACACAGACCCCAACATCACTTCCAGATAATGTATGCTGATTAAAGATAATGATTTTCTACATGTATCATGTTGTTAAAATATTTGAGAGATATTAGACTCAAAGCTCTTTTTAAATCATTTTACTTTTTAAAATCCTTCATTAAATCCCACCCAATATACAAATTGGCATAAGGCCAAATGGCCTAAGTTTGGTTAGATATTTTCCTTCAAAGGAAATTCATAGTTTTAAACTTATGTGAAAACCACTGTGTAGTGATCTTTCATGGTATCAGCTGTGGCCACCTGTTGGGCAGAAAGAATTAACCTCGATGAATGGAAATGGTCCAAAATGCAAGTTTCTTCTTCTGTTCTTATGACTTAGGGATGGTCAATTCCAGACAAGTATTTATTTATGTACAACTGAAGATCACTTTTTTAGTAAGTTATTGTGCTTAAATAAATGTGATATTTATAAATGAAATCGATGCATCCCTAGTACTTACTGTGGGTTTATTTTCCTGCTCTGAAGTCTGGATCCCAGACAATATTTAGCAGTATTGCTGAGCTGCTATCGTGCGGTATTCGCATACATCATTGGAAATTTTGCAGTGTTTAAGAAGGCAGAGCATCATATCTGTGTTCATCTTGAGTTGGATGTATTTTCCAGTTGCTTTTCTTGCTTTTTAATACATTCTGTTTTTAAACTACCCTGAACAAATTTTACTTAAACTCTCATATTTTGTGTTTATCATAAATGTTCCTCATTCTGCCACCAATATGGTAAGTGTAAATGGTAGGCTTAAGAGGACTTTGAACACTTGAATGTATTATCATCAAAATTGTTTGGGAGCTTTGCGTAGAGTGAAAGAACACTGAAAACTGAGTCAGAATAATTTACTCTTAAAGTACTTTAGACAATTTAAGTAGCCCCATTGGAACTATTTCCCCAAACATAAAAAGAGTGATAATGTCCCTATTATCAATCTGTTATAAACAAAGAGAGAAATGAATAATTATATACTGTAGAAGGTTGGTGATGTGAGTTTCATCTATGTGAGTTTTTAATGATTCATTTAGTCTTAATACTATAATTCTGGATTCAAAAAGGAGCTATCAAACAGAAGCCATGGTAAACAATTTCCAATAAAAACACATGACATGAAACAGCTCTCCTTTAATCATTTTCTCCCTGAATACTCACTGACAGTTGGCTAGCTGTGATGCAGGCATTTATTTATAAATACATTCAGGCAAAGAATATAATGACTGGAGAGTTGCAACCTGGCTGAGAAAGCTTATTTAATCGTTTTAACAGTCATCCGGGGTTTACTGCTGAATTTATTTGATTAACTGCAGAAGTCCGTTAAGATAAATGTAAATAAAAACTAATGGCACCAGTCAAAGCCAAAAAAAAAAAAAAAAAAGGGAATGAAAGGCAAATAACACATCATTTGCCAAAAGGGAAGGCATACAAATTAATTCCTAGATACATATCTCACATTGTGATTAGCAGAATACTTTACTACTCAACATGAAACCATAGGCATGATGAGAAATAAATAAAAAACACTTAGCAAGTATTGATGAATATAAACTTAGATAAAAGCATACATCAAATGCAGTTGCAAAACTGAAAATCATAGAACTAAAGTCACAACACAGGCATCATTATGTTAGATACTGTCAGTCGGGAAACTGGAAGGGCTGATAGATGCAGCCAGTGTCTGTCGCCAAAACATTAGCACTCTTACTGGTCACAACATTCCTGGTTCTTTGAGGTAGAGATCAATGAATTCTGTGAGAATGATAAAGACTGTGGGTTATTCGACAGACTCAGAAACAACTAAGATAGACAGGTCTTCTACAGCAAACTTTTAGCATTTATTCTGACTAAACAGTAGCCATCGACCCTCCCAAATGAAGTAAAAAGGAGGAAAGGCAACATTATGTGACCAGCAGCTTCAACTCTGCCAAGGAACAATTGTGATTCTTTCTTACCAGGACTGTTTCCTCTGGTGGGCATTACCACGGCCATATAGGCAGATTTGTGAGGAAGAGCACGTAGTTGAGGGAAACTTTGTAGGACTACTTGGAGGGGGCTGATTTTCTATTGTTCAAGAAAACTGGAAAAAAGAAAGAAAGAAAAGTCTCTATCATTAACTTCAGGGTACTTATTCCTAAGAAAAAGTCAAGCTGCTTAACTTTTCCTTGAAATACAGACTACTCTGAAGTTATGTGTACAGTAAGGGTGTACCGCAGGTGGAAAAGGGTATAGGACTAGAGATTACAGAAAATACATTTCACTTTATTTCTCATACTCATTGTATACATTATTTAAAGAGAGTAAAATCCATCACATGGTGTTTAAATAAGTAAAAAAGAACCTATTATGACCAAAGTATACTAAAGATCAGGGATGACACTTATATGGGCCCTTTGTGCTTTGGAACATATGATAAATCACAGCTTGGTTAGCTGATTAATTGGTAATTTTAATATTGAACTCAAAAGGCTTCTAATGTTCTGTTTAAAAATATTTTTTAAATCTAAAGAAAAAAATCCCAATGTTTTGTAGATAAATAATACAAGTGTCTTGTGGAAAGGATAAAATTTGGTAGAGAATCAGTGTTTTGAAAGCTATGGGGCTGGATACCATTTTGAGATTCCAACTTCTTTACTTCTTTCTCTGTCAAACAGGTTAACAGGTCTATATGGGACCATTCCAGGAAAGTCATGAGATAGGATGATAAAGTCTATCGTTCCTTGTGGAAGGAGCCACAAGTCTTTGTGGACATTTCCCCCCAATTTTTAAACTGTTAAGAGAACCTAGAGAATTTTAAGATAAAACCAAAGTTTTCTGAGTTTCATGGATATAAACTTCTGACCACAAAGGGAAAAGGATTATCCATAGACTGGGAAGATATGCTCCAAGGCTATGAAGAAGAGAGAGAGGGAACCGCATCTTGTTCTTTTGTAGTGGCTCAGTTGGTTGAGTGTCCCACTCAGCTCAAGTCATGATCTTGTCGTTCATGAGTTCGAGCCCTGCATCAGGCTCTGTGCTGACAACTCAGGGACATGGAGCCTGCTTCAGATTCTGTGTCTCCCTCTCTCTCTGCCCCTCCCCCACTCACTCTTTCTCTCCTTCAAAAATAAATAAAAACATTTTTAAAAATACATTATTTTAATAGACATAAATATGCAAAAGATGGAGAAAAGAGGAATAGAAATGACATAAGGAGGATATTACAGCCTGGAAAGCAGGTAAATGAGTGCTTTGTCCTAATGTGCAGTATAGAATCTTCAAAAGACTCAGGAATTAATGTCCACAGGGAGGTGTGGGAGACAGGGAGGGAGCTTTGGGAGACTGAGAGGCAGCTGGAAGTAGAAGGTTGGATGAGAACAGATGTCTTCCTAGATCTTGTCTCCCACTCTACCCTATGTCCACCCATCCCTTGACCTATGGGATGTCTAAGGGCCCATTCTTTGGAAATTTGAAAGAGAGGATCTCTAGAACGAGGGACATCAGGAAAAGTTGTGGCAGGTGTGCTATGACAACAGCAACAACAACAGCCCAACCAGCCCGATGAGAACTTTTGATGGGAAATCTGATCACCCCAGGAGAAGAGGAGTAAAGAGACTGACGAAAAGGGAGTCCCCGCAAATGGCCTGGTCTAACAATCTGTGATTCTCGGGATCAATAGGCCCCGTCACACACACAGAGAACACAGAGTTTCAGGCTCTTCACTCTTAAAGACAGTAAAGAAACCATAATTCTCAAGCATTTTAGGAAAGCCTCTAATATGAAAAATAAGAGACCAAACAAAAAAAAGCAAAAACAATTTGGAAGAAAAGAGAAAGAAAAAAAGAACATGCCAGTAATCTACAGGAGGTACTGAATCTGAGAGCCGAGTATGCAAACAAAATATTATTCAAAGAAATGCAAATTACATCCACAAAGACATCTAATTTTAATATGTTTAATGAAGGTTATGAACAATAATGATTCTTGCTAAAAAAGGTATGAAATATATTGCCAAAACCTTGAAGGAAAGAAAATTGCCTTAATTAAGAGACCTAAAAGCTTTTGTATATGTTTTCCAGAGAACACAATTCTAGAAAATGATCTTAAGCAAGTAGTTTTACATGCACACGTTGATATATATGCATAAATATATATATATACATATGTATATATATGTATAAACAGTTAATCTAAAATATCCATAAGAGGAAAAGTAAGAAACATTCCATATGTGCAACAGAAGTGAACGGTTTACATATAAGATGAGTCGTTCCTTAAAGAAATTGTTGTTATCATTAGAAATCACATCATGTAACCATAATTAAAGACTGGAAATTTACGCAATATAATGTTAAATTAAAAATTGCTTATTTGTTACAATCCCAATTTTGAAAAAAAGTTTGGTTATGTGTGCATATGTGTTTACATATATATTAATAATTCATAAATTCTAAGGAATAAAAAAGACTGAAAATTATATCAAAATTTTAGTTGTGTTTATTTCTGAGTTATGGGGTTATAGGTGAAATTTATTTCCTTCTCTATACTTTTCATTCATGTTCTACTAATTTTTAAAATCAGAAATAGTATTATTCCAAATAGAAAGTTGAAATCCTCTTCAATGGAATTGGCAAGTGACAAATATGGAATGAATAGTTCTCTGAGGCATTTGATTGCTATTATAGACTTAGTCTTCCTACTGGCAGAAAAAGCCCAAAATAACCAATAAAACTTGTTCACACAACTGTGCTGACAATGATATTAATGCCTAGAACAACACAGCAGTTAACTAAGGGAAAACCATGCTGGGTTCAACTCGATGAGAACCAGAGGAGGGTAAAAGCAAATGGAAAAAGATGAAATTGACAGGGAAAGTGAACGCTAAATTCAAGCTCCCAGCCTGGGTGGGCAGTTTGGGTGGGAAACTAACCTCTCCAGAGTTTGGGTTCACTGACCACAAGGGGAACAAGGATTGGCAGAGAGGCCAGATTGAAGCAAGTAGCTATAAAAGTGTTCTGCCCTGTGAGTACCGCCCTGAAACCTAATTAACCACCCGAACAAAGGAAAACAGTGCCCAGGGTTTCTCCATTCAGGAAGCAAATCTAAGAAGCAGGAACTGGAGCCATGTGCCAACACTTCCCCAAGATCAGAGGCCAAGAAAATAGCATAATATCTGAAAAACAAATCTGGTCAGCTTCTCATAAGACTTTCTAACTCAACTATTTTGAATTGGTGGTTTATTTCTAAGGATCTAAGTATTGGTTCTCTCCTAAAACTATGAGATTTTATGAGGTTATTTTTACTTGGTAACAGACTTTGCTAAGGTCTATGAGCTATTATTTCTGACACTGAAGTCAATCTACTTGTCTGTGGGAATATCCCTGCTACTTACTTTCCATTAATTAATTTGAGCATTCACCCATTTAACCATTCAGCCACTGTTCTACAGGGCATTTATTATGCCTAGGCATTAAATAGTATATAAAGACATACAGGTCATATGCACTCTTCTCCAAATCTAGTGGAAGGAGGAAAATATTAATATATAAAAGGTATATAAAAGGGTATTATTAGTCAAGATAGGATAGGCTATCTTGCAGTGATTAAAAAGAACCACCTTGATAGTTCAGTAGCTACATAATCAAAGTTTATCAGTCATAAAAGTCTAAAAGAGAAAGAAGTTCTCAGAAACAAACCTCCACCAAACCGTGCCTCAAGAATACAGGAAGCTTTCAAAACAAGGCCTCCAAACTTGCTGCCAAAGGAGAAAGATGGAAGAGGCACGTTCGCTTTTAAACATCTCAGATTAGAAGTGATGTTCTGCCTTTCCCAGTTTAATTTATCAGAACCCAGTAACTGCTTTTAGGTTGGTTTCTCTGAGAAGCAGATCCTGTGCCAAAGTTTCAAATCCAAGTTATTTATTTAGGATGCGATCTCCCCCCAAATCAGTAATGGATGAGAGAAAGAAGAGAGCCAAGTATGAGTGCACTTTAGTCATTTACGACGGGCTGTACCATTGGATGTGGTGAGGCAAAAAGAGACGTAAAAGTCCTGGGCATTCCACATCTTGAAGGTGAGACAACATTAGTGCCCAAAGCCAATGTCTGAAGTTCAAAGTGTCAGCCATTAGCAGCAAGGTATGTCAAAGCTGCAGCATGGACACACAGACTAGTTAAAGAGAGCCGAGGGAATGTGCAGAGCAACAACAATATCTACTTCAAGGGTGCAACAAAATTCAAGGAAGCCAGAAAATACCGTAACCTGTGTACGAATGAAGAGGAAATTTCATGGTAAACACATGGGTGGATTTTGTCATATTATTTGTGTAGGGTGTATCATATAAATAGAGAGGAATCCTCCAGTAACTGGGTTTTAATGAGCCTGACAATGGACGGTTGGTTCCTGTTACCTTTCTAGCAACTGAGATTGATGATTATTGACCCAAGAATAAATGGATATTGGAGGGGTACAGTATGATGATTATACCTACATTGTGAAATGATTGCCACTACCAAGTATATTAATACATCTATCACCTCACATAGTCACCTTCGTGTATCTATCACCTAACATAGTCACCTTCCTATCAAATTTCAAGTGTAGAGTATTATTAACTCCAGTCACCATTGAATATTAGGTCCCCAAAACATTTTCAGTTTACAACTGAACATTTGTACCCTTTCACCAACCCTCTCCATTTTCCCTACTCTTAAATCCTGGCAACGACGTTTCCACTTGCTGGCTTCATGAGCTGAACTTTTTTAGGCTTCACAGGTAGGTGAGATTATGTAGTATTTATATTCCTGTGTTTGCCGTATTTCAGTTAGCATAATGTCTTCCATATTGTCACAAATGGTATCTTTCTATTTTATGGATGAATAATATTCCACTGTATATACACACCATGCTTTCATCTCTCAACAGATACAGAGATTATTGGCATACCTCGACTGTTGCGAATAACGATCCAATAAACACGAGTGGACAGATAGATATATTTTCAACATACTCATTTCTGGACGCCTGGGTGGCTCAGTCGGTTAAGCGTCTGACTTCGGGTCAGGTCATGATCTCACAGTTCGTGCGTTCGAGCCCCACATCGGGCTCTGTGCTGACAGCTCAGAGCCTGGAGCCTGCTTCAGAGTCTATGTCTCCCTCTCTCTCTGCCCTTCCCCTGTTAATGCTTTGCTCTCTCTCTCTCTCTCAAAAATGAATAAACATTAAAATAAAACAAAACAAAAAAACATACTCATTTCATTCCTTATAGATATATACTCAAAAGCAAGACTGCTGGTAGTTCATATAATCTACTTTTCATTTTATCGGAACCTTCATAATGTTCTATATAATAGCTATGCAAATTTACATTCTATCAACAACATAAAGAGTTCCCCTTTCTCCATACCCTCACCAAAATTTATTATCTCCTGACTTTTTGATAAAAGACATCCTAACTGGTGTGAAGTGATATCTCATTGTGGTTTTGGTTTGCAATTCTCAAATGACTACTGGTATTAAGCACTTTTCCATATAAATGTATGTCTTCTTTGGGGAAAATTACTATTCATGTCCTTTGCCCAATTTTTAATCATGTTGTGTTTTTGCTATTGAGTTTTATGAGCTTTTTATGTATTTTAGACATTAACCCCTTATTAGATATATGGCATGGAGATGTTTTCTCCCATTCCATAGGCTGCCTTTTCATTTTATCATTTCCTATGCTGAACAGAGCTTTGTATTGAGGTAGTCTCATTTATTTTTGCATTTGTTGTCTGTGTTTTGGTAAAATATCCAAAAAATCATTGCCAATACCAATGCCAAAAGCTTTTCCTCTATATTTTCTTATAGGGGTTTTACAGTTTCAGTTCTTACATTTACCTTTTTGATACATTTAGAGTTTATAGTTTTGTGTACAATGTAAGACAAAGGCCCAATTTACTCCTTGTGCATGCAGATATTGAGTTTTCCAAACACCATTTATTGAAGAGACTATCCTTTTCCTATTATCTGCTCTAGCTGCCTTTATCAAAGATTGGTTGAGAGTATATATGTGGGCTTATTTCTGGGGTGTCTATTCTCTTCCAAATCCTGATACCAATAAATTATTGTTTTCTTAAGAATATTCGTACAGATATCCATTAGCTTTATGATTCAGTAAATATTCATGTTTAACTAATAATTAGTAATCATTTGTTAAGCTCCCATATCATTCTAGACTCCGAAATCCACCTAAATATATAAGACTCTCACTATCATTATTTGAGAAAGAATGGTCCTATTGTACTTGGATCTCTCATCTTTAATTACTTCTTTATCTGCAAAAAAAAAAAAGAAGAAAAAAGCACCATACACATTGAAATGCTTTATTTCATTATATTAAAATGGAAAGTTTACACTCGGAGACTGCACAGTACCCTGTACATATGCTACACTATTTGTCCTTAAGTCTAGGGATTTCCTTTACTTGGCATGAATTATAGGAGAGGTGCCTAACACCCAGACTGAGTGAGTTATTCTAGCTTATGGTGGTGTTGGAGAGAAAAGTGCATAAACCAGAGGATGTCATTAGACCAGTGACAATGGAGGAGAAAATATCCAGTGCTGACAGCCCACTCACTTGCAAGCTGATGGGTGTCAACAGGCTGAGCAGTACAGACAGAATGGCTTAGGAAGGGGTTTGCTGCATCTGGTGAGAAAGGAAGTCTAAGAGCAAAAAGAGAACAAAATATTTTATGTCTGTGTTTGCTCCACCTAGGAAAAGCAGACACAATGAATCTACAGTATGTATAGAGAAGGAACTAACCACATGTATTAATACAGTCTTTGTGCCTCAGCTGTAAAACAGGTTCTGGGCTTGTAGTTAAAGTGGCTGCACAGATGGGGCCTTTCCCCCTTTCTTCGCAATATTCCATATTCTAATTATGACTTGCACTGCTTCTGGCACAAAAACAAGGCCACTGATGTGGCCCCAAGAGTAGGCATGATAAAAAGCCAGGCTCGTGAACTCATGTGACTGCTCTTTTCCACTTCCTTTCTCCTCCCTGGGCTAACTCAATCTGGTTTTTTCTTTCTTTTTTCTTTTTTCTTTTTCTTTTTTCTTTTCTTTTTTTTTTTTTTTTGACAGCATTTGGAATTCTTCAAGCTGTCTCTGGTTGCTTTTCACTCACTGAAGAAAGAAGATCTAGTTTTCAGAAGTAACTCTATAGTTACTGGCAGGAGAGGCAGCACAGACTGATTAACAATGTGGTACAAAAATCCTGCAAGCATACAAAGTGCCAATAACTCATTAGAATAAAAAGAAACTTATAAGGGCTAATGGAATTGTACAGTATTCTATGTAAATGCCGAGTGCAATATTTACATCATGTGTGACAGGTTTCCTTACTTCATACAGTACTTCATTTTGCCCCTAAATGTTACATTCCATTTTAGTCCATGATGGAATAACACCAAAAAATTAATAAATATCACTAAGCAAGATGTTCCAAATCTTTATTCTATTTCTGTCTTTTCTAGTACAGCCTTGTAAGTTTTCTATTCTATTTAAATTGGGGGTTTAGCTATGGAGTATTAGATAATGTATTAAATTTCACCTTAACATTTCATTAAACTTTTATGAAGAATGAATATTCTTAAAAATAAGTGGTTATCATGTAAGCTATGTAGCTTAAATACAGGAAAGACTCCTTCACAATCTGTATTCATGATTTAGTTCCTTGAATATACTAACATGATTCTCAGGTAGAGTCTTCTATTTCACTGCAATATTTTTGAAATATTTAAAAAGAGATCTTTCCTTTTTGTATCTTGTTGGCATTCTTCCCCTCCCCCCCACAAAGAACACAATGATGCCTTTGCCGGTTTGGTAATGAGAAAAATAAATATATTATAAATAAATTATATCCATTTATTCATTCATATTCACTCAACAAATAGAAACTAGATGCCTAGCAGTATAGCAGTTAACACAAGTGAATGAAGTTCATACTCTATAAAAAAGAGATAGGTAATAGATCAAATAAACAAGTAAAATTTATATTAAACTAGATGTTGAAAGGCATATAGAGAAAAATAAAAAGGGAATGGAATTTTAATTTTGGTGGCCAGGAAACGCTTCTCTGAGGCTATTTGCACTGTAATAGACATAGGAATCTAGTCCTATGCATTTATAATAGACACTGTTCTAGGGAGGAAACAAGTGAAAGAGATTGGAATGCAGATTATGCAGCAGGGTGTGAGAAGAAGAGCAGAGGAGCCAATATAACCAGAATGGAGCAACCAGCAAAGATGACCACAGAGATATAGACGGGACTAGATTATGCACTTTCAAGTAAAGACTTTGGATTTTACTCCACCTGAGATGAGAAGCCATTGTAGTATTTACGTGGAAGAGTGACATGTTTGAATGCATGCTGCGCAAGTCAGCTATAGTGATAATAAACTATTAGGGTAACACAGGGGATACCAGCTAGAAGGATCTCATAACTATTCATTCAATAAACGATGATGATTTGGACTAAACTAATAGAAGTAAAGGGAGTGCAAAATGTTTGCGTTGCAGATGTATTTTAGAGGTAGAGTGAGCAGTACTTCATGATGGATTGAAAGCAGGTTACGAAAGAAAGAGAAATTGACTCCAGATATTTGGAGCTGAGCAAATTTAAGTATGGAGTTGCAGTCACTGAGAGGAAGAAGGCTCTGTGAGGAGCAAGTGTGATGGGAAGGGTCAGAGCGTGATTTTGGAATTGCTAAGTTTGAGGTGCCTCTTAGGTATCCAACTGGAGAGAACTTAACAGAAGCAGCCTGGGATGGAGATATCCACTCAGGAGTTGTCCATAGAAAAATTATTTCTGAGATCATGAAAAAGATGAAACTGTAAAAATAGTGAGTGTAGGGATAGAAAGGAAGAGTTTGAGGACTTAGCTCTGGGGCACTCCAACAATTCATGGTCAGGAAGAAAGAGGATACAGAGAAGAAAAGAAAAATGTGGAGTCTAATATCCTGGAATCCACATGAGGAAACTTTCATGGAAAAGGGAATGATCCACTGTATCAAATTCTGATGTTGGGTCAAGTGAGAGGACACAAAAACTGATTAGGATTTAGCACTATGGAGGTCATTGGTGATTTAATAAAAGATGTTTTATTAGAGTGGTGACTTCAACACTTGATTGGAAAGCGTTTAAGAGAGAAAGGTCAGAGAATTGGAGACTGTTAATTTAGACAACATTTCGAAAGTTTTTATATAAAAATGAATGAGAAACTCAGTGGTAGCTATTTAGGGACAGGGTCAATAAAATCATTTTGTTTCAGATAGGAGAAATAAGAGCAGGCTTATAGGCTGATATAAATGATGTAGTAGAAAGTGGAGGGAAATGATACAGGAAGGAGAACAATGTCTAGAAGCAGAAGCAAAGGCCAAGTAGAGGAATTGTCTTTAGATAGAAACACTGTCAAAGGAACAGATGTAAGTAGGAACTGTGGAGGCTCTCTTCTGCTTGTTTCTATTTTCTCTGGAAGTAAGGTCATCAGCTGGGAGTTAGGATTTAAAAGGAAGTATTAGAAGTTTGAGGCAAGAAGAAAAAGTAGGAAGTATTTTTCAGGGAGAGTGGGAGAATGAATGGACTAGGGAAATATAATATGATTGCCAGGCAGCATTAAGAGCCCACTTGAGATTAGAGGTCATAAATTTAAAGGAAGACAGTCATTATGGTTGTGATTTTCTGCAGCCGTATTCAGCTGTATGGGGGCAGACGTGGAGTAGGCAGAGAGATGAATTTAACCATGGATTAACCATGGATGAAATTCTGTAAAAAAGATACAGTGTAAGGAAAGAGGGAGTAATTATAATGATGGGTAACGAGATGTAAATTGGGTGAATAAGAAAAGGAGTTCATAGGGTGACAATGAAAAAATGGTGTGATCAATTGATTTTTGGCCCCTGGAGAATATAAACACGTGTGAATTAGAAAGACAAAAGGAAATGGTCATGGAGACAGATTGCTGAAACTGAAAGTTTTGGAAATGAAGAGTTGTTAGTACAAAGAAATTATAGGATGTAACCTGAGTATTGATTGTCCTATATTGACAGAAGATGACACTTTTAGGGGAGGGGAGGTCGAGGCGCTGAGAAGCTAGATTGAAGCAATATCTACATAGATTTTGAAACGACCAAGGTTAAAAGAGGAGCAGTTTAGGACACAATGAGTTTTATCTCTTGAAGAGAAAAGGGAGAATGACCCGAAGGTCAGTAAAGGAGTGCAATAAGGAAGGGTAACAGGAGCTCACAGCATGAACTTTAAAACTGGAAGGATTGAAGAAAGGAGGAGGAAAAGTGGCCCAGAACCATCTCCAGGCCCTGTGGTATGAGAATGTGCAAGAGAAAAAGCCACTAATTAAGAGGGCTTTTGAAAAGCAGGCTCCTTAAGGAAAAACCATGTTGCAGTAGAGTGGTTCTCACCTTGAGTGCTCATCTCACAAATATTTTAGACAGAGGAGTGATGGACTGACAGATGACAGATTTATTTAAGATAAATAGTTTCCAGTTTTCCTGTTTAAATTTTCCCCCAAATTCTAATAGACGTTCTACTATATCTTTAAAACAAGTAATTTTTTGGTCAGTTAAATTCCATGAATGACATTACTTCCAACTTCTTTATGCAGTGAGAAAACTAACCACCACCTTGCTCATTAATCAGTTGATACTATCTCAGAGGAATCAATGAAACGTATTTAGTTTAGGCAGGAAATGATCTCTCATTTAAACATTTTTTTTTTAGTATAAAGAGGGAATTCTCCAATGATAGAGTATAATTCTTCTTCATATGTTACACTGAAGGTATAGGATTGAATGTGTCATGGGGTACAATTCTGAGAAGGCTGCTTCTAACTAGAGCAGATAGACCACGCAGCCACGGAGGTCTAAATGTCTATGCAGCATTGATCTTTCGGAAGAGACTCAAGATGACCTAGAAACACAATGTGAGTCTACCACAAGAGGGGGAAATGCTGCGTTCAGTTCTTTCCTAAAGGTGTCATGGTATACAGTCTGTGGTGAATGAACATACAAATGGTGGCGGGAACAAGTTCAAGCGCTTAATAATAAGAGATAAAAGAACCAAACCAAATCGATTTTTAAGAAGATATCTTATCATTTTTAAGTTTATTCATTTATTCCTTCAGACCACATGTTTCGAGGGTCTAATGTATGGCAGGCACTCTGCTGGCTAATGGGTACACAGCAACAAGCGAACTCTTAACGTCCCGAAGTTTACAATCTTTTTCTGCCAAGCGACAGAAACAATCAGCAAAACTAAAAGGCAGCCCACAGAATGGGAGAAGAAATTGGCACAATTTATAATCTTCTTCATGTTTGTGAAGAATATTTTTTACTCACCACCCAAAAACGCAAGATATATGTGTATGCACGGAGAATTAGAGAGGGCAGGAATTACGTTTCATTTGGATATTTACTCCTAAATTTATTTCCTGATACCTCTTGTGAAGGCGTGAGATAACATAGGAGTCTTACAAAATTTAGAATGAGAAATCACAGCCTCAGAGAAAACTAGTTTTCTTAGTAAATCTCTCGTGATTTTTGTGACTTTTTAAAAATCAAGAATAAACATTTCTGTCACCCCTAGAGAGGGTGGAGGCAGTTAAAATCAACTCAGATGTCTTTGGGTTGTTGCTTTTTTTTTTTTTTTTAACATGAATACTAATAACATAGATTCGATTAAATAAGAATAAAGAGAGGTCTGGGGGTTGAAAAAAAATTTAATGCATTTGACCACAATTCTTCTGAGAAGAGGAACAAACTAGAGTAATGCTGCGGAAAGAAATGAAAATCCCCAAGGCAACTCAGAAAAGGAAGAAGAGCTTCTCTTAAAGTTTAAGTGGGTCTTTGTTGGATTTTAACAAGCCCTTAAAGGACAGATTCCTGGAGATGTCTGAAGTTCTTCATTTAATGTGAAAATACTTTACACTTTCCCTAAAACAAAGAAATCACCCCACTGGCTGGGAGCCAGAGCCTGCACATTTTTTGAGGCACCACAGGAAAAGAGAAAAGAAGAAAGAAGGCCAGCGCACGCACACTGGCCCTCGGGGAAGAACGTGCCCGACTTCCCAGAGTTCTAATCAGTGGCAGTTCTGGATCCTGATTAATGAGTCCTTCCAGGTTCCCCGCTCTGCTGTCCCTCTGCTGCTCTCCAGTTTCAACTTTCACCCCAAATCTGGAAGTGCGTCCTCAGTGAAGAAAGCCCTGAGATGATGGGGCAGGAATAAAGGGGAAATGCAGATATCTGCGCTACCTGACCCGCAGGAAATGTGAACTGTAGCAACTGAGATGGCCCGAAGAGCTGGTGACATGTAAGATAAAGTTCAGAAAGGGATTACTTTGTCATGTTTCTTTTTGAGGGGGGCGGGGAGCAGAGTTTGAGTTAAAAGTTTATGAGTCAGTGTGGCATACCCTCACTTTTTCATTGTGTCCTGCTCAAAGCTGAGACTTCTTGAAGTCATAGCTGCAGCGAGGCTTTCTATTTAACCTCCTAAAAAAGACATTTGGTGTCATTTGGGTGGCTGAGCTGGGATAACTTATGTGTGGGTTATGATTTACTAAAATATGTGTCTATGATATTCACAGACACTTTAATGCTAGTAGTAAAACCTACATTTGCATACTATCTACTGAACAGGCTTAAGGCTTTATAAATATAAAAAATAAATATAAAATGAATCTCCCCAAGAAGGCTACATGGCACAGAAATGGAAGTACAGGGATGAATGCGATTTGCTCATCGTCTCACAGCTAGGAAACGGTGGTCCTTGCTTCAGACTCTGCTTTCAAGCACTCAGCTATTTGCTTTTCCTTTCAAAGAAAACCCTGATATGAGTACTAATTATCATTTTCAAAGATACGCAGATGCTCCTTTTAAGAGAAACTAATATTTTATAAAAGTACAAAAGGAAGAAGTATCTAAGACAGCAACAAAGAACAGTAGTTAAGAGTTAGGACTGAGTTTGGATCCTGCCTATTGTCTGTTTCCAGGCTATGTGACAGGAAGCAAATAGCAACATTGTTAAAACTCAGTTTTCTCATCTGTAGGATGGGGATAATAATAGCACGTTTACCATAAAGAGTAAATGAGATGATGCATGTTAGGTAGCACATACCTAGGACGATAAAATTGTAATAAATGATAGCAAATAACTTAATGCCTTTAACATCTATTTCCCCTAAACTATCTTATAGTGAATTTACTCCAGTGAAATCTAAACTTTCCAATTATTTTACTCCCACAATATATATGAGAGGACTGTTTTATATATTTCAAAAATGTGAATATGGCACAGATAGTTTTGGCTTCAAGAAACAAATATGAAAATTAACTTTAGCACATCTGAATTCGGACATCTAACTGACAACAAGAAGCAAATTACTGAGAACTGACTATCTGACGCAAATCACAACAAGTAACATCTCCTTATTAGTTTGCTTCCAAAACTGCCCCTCAGTCTGAGCTTTCTTCTGAGTTAGTTTACAGTCACTGTGTCCCTGGAGCAGCAGTTGCTTGTAGCTCAGCACTGTGGCTTCTAGCACCAAAGGAGGCTTTTGACCAGATCACTTTAAGTCACTCTGTGTCAAGCTGCCAAAGACTTTGTGGTTAAGAAGAATGGTCAAAGCCTTCCATAATTTAAAACCAGGGTGCTTTTTTTTTTCCATTGGAATGATTCAATGTGCATTGTGTGCACACATGTTCCAGTTACAGATGGAGACTCAAATGACTATCAGACCCTTTGGTGTGAGTTCAAACTTCCTGAAGGTGTTGGAATGTCTGTAAAACATCACATGCCCTTCTGCTCGAGTTTTATTTTTAATAAATATATTTTAATTCTCTGTTGATTTGACATCTCGCTTTATTTACGGAAAGACTTGACAGTATCTTTAAAAATATTGTTCATAAGAAGTTTTTGAGTTTCTGGCAGGTAACTGACTTTCATATTAAGCACGTAGATCTGATTGGTCTATAACCAAAGACCAGTCACTGTGTTTGTGTGTGTTCTCTCCCTACCAAAAAATCTAAAATCTTTATTCTTGTTCCAATACTATTAGTCATATTTTACAGAATTATTCGTGAGGTACTGTCATTGCTCTTAGGATTCAGTTTTCCTAAGAGAAGTTCTTTTCAGAGAGGCTTGGGCGACATTATCAATGTAAACTTGGGCCTTTTATTTCTAAGCCTTGTGGTAATTGCAAAGGAGCCTCCACTTACCTCATTTTGCACTAATTCCAATCGTCAGAGAGAGAGAAGACGACCCTCCCACAATGTGGTGTGTAGCGGATTCTGCAGTCCAGTGGCTTCCGCCAGCTGCCTGTTTTTAATGTCTCCGAATCAAAATGCTAAGAAATAGCTGTGAAAAGAAAAGGATTTGAAGCAGATCCAGTCTTCAGCTGACACCCTGAGTTTTTGGTCTCAAGCGAAAAATGAAAACACGAAATACCCATCATCAGCAACCAGACCTGTAGGTAGGCTGAATATGCAGCTGTTTGTATAACCTGCCTTCAGGTGTGTTATTCCTGGCACGGCATCTCTTGCTCCCTTTATGATGGCAAATATTCTACCAAGAGTCATTAGAGTCATTCCTGAGAATATTAAAGGAATGTCACTGGAACAATGTAATATCATGACGCCATATCATCAATTCAGGATAGGCTCTCCATGCTGTGATAGCAAACGACCTCCAAGTCACAGTGATTTAAAATCATAAAAGTTTTCTTTTTTTTTCTTACTTATGTGATATGTCTATCCATGGGGCAGAGGGCTTCTGTTCATCAGTCATCAGAGATTTTTGTTGTCATTATTCCAAAGGAAAAAAAATCCTAAAAGAGTCTTAAAGTCACAAGTAGGTGCCCAGGTCCCCACAGTGATACTTATCACTTGTACTCACAACTCACCAGTTGGCACTTGTAACATAGCCTCTGCAACCACAAATGGGGAGGCAGGTACATCCAGTGTGCACCTGAAGCAGTGGGAAAGCATTTCATAAGAGCACTAATGACTCTCTCTTTAAGGAGTTCTGAATTTAGAAATAGCCTTTACCTTAATGCTTGAGAAATTCTGGAAAGTACTGAATAAGCAGAGGTTAAGGAAAGCAAGTCTCATTGGGTTGAGAGGCTTCTTGGGACAGGAGCCCAAGGGACAGAAACCTGTTTGTTTGAGAAAAAAACAAACAAACAAAAACAAACAAAACAGATGTTAAAGGAAAAATAAGAGGCAGATCAATTTATTAGGCAACTTTGTTCATATCAGTTGTTCTTAAAACAACATTGAAAAGTGTCAATTTTTTTAAATACAACATAATTTAAAAATCACACAAAATAATATATGTGAGATTATCACAAAAACAGTAAACACATTCATATTTGTATAATACTACAAATTACAAACCTAGGTCATTCATTATTTGCTTCAAATTAGTATCAAAACAGCTGAAATATGAAATGCGAATAAGCTAAGATTTTTTTTAATGTTTTTATCTACTTTGAGAGAGAGAGAGCTCACAGTAAGTGGGGGAGGGGCAGACAGAGAAAGAAGGAGAGAGAGAGAATCCTAAGCATGCTGCCCACTGTCAGCACAGAGCCCAACATGGGCCTCCATCTCACGAACTATGAGATCATCACCTTAGCCAAAATCAGGAGTCAACCCTTAACTGACTGAGTCACCCAGGTCCCCCCACATAAGCTAAGATTTATGTGTACACATTTCTAAGCTTGTTTAGGTAAATTTATTGTAAGTCTCCTCAGGATTCACTAAAATGAATAACTGCTTGCTAGGAAATCAATTTTCCTTTGAGAACTATAACTGGCAGCCACATTTCAGTTTGTCCGTTTCATACTTAAGTGTCGATATTTTCACAATTAATTACATTTTTTATAGCCACTCTATCTAACCATGAAGCTACCCACGGGTGCTAGATTACTCAACAGTCCCTTAACAGTTAAATACTTTCTATTGCTGAAGAGTGTGACATTGTAGGACACACTGCAATTGTGTACAAATTCACCTGCTGAGGAACATTTGAGTCATTTCCAGTCTTTGGTATTACAAAGAAAGGTGCTTTGAACATTTAGGTGCAAGTCTTTGTATAGACATAAGCTTTCATTTCTATAGGGCATATACCTAGGAATGGAATGACTAGTCATAGAAAAGTTAATTTTAACTTTTTAAGAAATTGCCAAACTCTTTTCCAAAGTCATTATTCAATTTTCCTTTCCCTTGAGCATTGTACGAGAGTTCCAAATGTTCCATTGTCTTAAACACTTGGTATAGCCAGGTGTTTTTTTTTTTTTTAATTTTAGGCATTCTAACAGGTGTGCAGTAATATCTCATTGTGGATTTAATTTGAATTTTTCTAATAATGAGCATATTTTTATTCACCATTTAAACTATTCTTTGAGGTATCCATTAATGTCTTTTGTTCTTTTTTGGATTGTCTGCTCTTTTTTTCTTTTTCTTTTTTTGGAATTGACTTGTAGGAAGTCTACGTATTCTTGATTCAAATCTTTTGCCTGATAGATGTGTTTTGGATAGTTTCTACCAGGTTGTCATTTGCTTTTCACTTTCTTAACTGTATTTTTGGAAGAGTAAATGAAAAAATTAAAAATATTAAGCAACTGACATTGAAAGTTATATATTAGTTTTTCTAAACGAAGGAGCTGTCCTCAAAATTGCCTCACACCCTTTCTGGGTCTACGATATTAGGTATCGTTAAGGTATGCAAAATTCAAAACTAAACAAAATCATATAAAAAACACCGTCACAACAATGTCCATTTCCCGAGTGCCAAGGCTATGCCAAACAACGTGGTTGGCTACTTAGATAGTATGTGCCTGAGAAAGAAGCCTAACCAACTCTAGAATATTATAACTTTTATCTCTGACAAAGCCGGCATATTTTGGTTAGTGTTTCATGATTAGTCTGAGAGCCTAAAAAACAGAGAACAAAAAATATGCATTTGTAAACTTCTACTTCTGTAAAGTTAACTCTTTTAAATACTGTGCTGTTGAGTCAGAAAAGTAGGGCCATGCAGGTGACAATCTCAAACTGTCAGATCAATGTCTTCATCTATCTTAATTTGGGTGATTCTAAGTAGCCAATGATATCGATTACTCTAAATAAAAAGAGGGATTGTTTGTGTTTATTTTTAAAATTATCTTCTCTTAATAGTTATCTAACATATTTTTAAAACAAAGCAAACAGGTATACTTTGAGGACAATCATATGAACTTTTAAGGTAAAATTTCAAGTTTCTGGAAAATATCATTTTTTTTATTTTTTAAAAAATTTTATTTATTTTGAGAGAGAGAGAGTATAAGCAGGGGAGGGGCAGAGAGAGGAAGAGAGAAAATCCCAAGAAGGCACCACACTATCAGTGCAGAGCCTGATGTGGGGCTCGAACTCACAAACCATTAGATCATGACCTGACCTGAAATCAAGAGCTGGATGCTTAACCAACTGAGTCACCCAGGTGCCCCAGAAAATAATGGTTTTAGGGTCGGTTATTTCAATTATACCCTAATGCCTGGCGTTCTTTATTCACTGGCATTTGTCATTTGGGTCTTTCTGAAAAGACAGCTAATTACTGAGTTTCAAGTCAAGGAGAGTTTGATGTTCAAGTCTTGAGTAGTGCTAAAAAGTTATGCATACGTTTAGCTCTGACTTCAATGTAATCAGCTATAATTCAAGCTACTGGACTGAGATTAAAGAATAAAAAAGTCAAATCAGAAGAAGGTAGAAAGGTTTTTATATACAAATATTAATATACAAAATATGAAAAATATAAAAAACAGGAAAATGTCTATTTGAACACAAATATGTCAATAATTACAGTAAATGTTAATATGTTAAATTCCTTATTAAAGTCAAAGATTTTCATACTGTATTTATCAACAGCAATAACTCTGTGTGTGTTGGTAGAAATATCTCTAAAAGCAAAGCTAGGAATATAATTAAAAGTAAAAAATAGAAAAATATGAAAAGTAGAAACAACAAACAAAGCAACTATAGTGATTAACCACAAAATGTATTACAAGGCAGAAAGCATTAGTAGAGATGAAAAGAAAATCTTCACAGGTAATAAAAGGTTCCATTGTCCAGAAAGATATAACAATGCTAAATACCTAGTTTTATAGCTTCAATTTCATGAGACAAAAATTAACAGAAATTCAAGGAAAAATAGAAAATAAATAAAGAATATTCTACAAATTAGAGCTATAAAGCAAGGACTAAAAATAATATTAACCACAATGTAAAAATTTTCAAGAAGCTCAAACCAAATCTAGAAAAAAATTAAAATAATATCTAGTCAGGAAGGTAATGCTAGATTGAGTAAATATTTGAAAACCAATCAGTGGATTTAATTACATCAACACAATAAATTAAAAATCCTATCAGAAAAAGAATTAGCCAAACTTTAATATTCATTTCTTAGAAAACCTTTTATTTTTTTTCTTAGAAAAGCTTTTATTAAAAGCTTAATTTATGAAAAGCTTAATTTAAAAACATTTTAAAACCAAACAAAAACAAAATGAAAACTTTCTTCTATACTAAAAGATGTCTACAAAAATGCATAGCAAAATATAAAATTATAAATTTTAAAAGTTTTTCTCACTAATATCCTATTATAAACAATATATCCAACATTTTATTGGATTCCTGAGACATTAGTAAAACAAAAGGGGAAATAAAATGTATATGGCACTGAAAGAAACAAAACTCTTTTGCCCTTCACAGTCAGAAAATCCAAAAAAAATTCTACATGTAAATTATTAAAATAAGTGAGTACCTCAGGGCTACTGATTATAAGGTTGTAATAGGGTTCCTGAGGGGAAAAAAAGAATTAATAGGATAGACAAACAGATTTATTTTAAGTAAATGGCTTATGCAATTGTGAGGAAAGGCAAATATGAAATCTGTAGAATGACAGGCTGGAAATTCAGGTTGGAATTGATATTGCATTCTTGAGGTTGAAATCTTCAGGGCAAGCCAGCAGGCAGAGTTGTTTCTCCTTCTCTGTCTCCATCTCCCTCTCTCTCTTCCCCTCTCCCTCCTCCCTCTCCTCTCCCTTCCTCTGCTCCTTCTTTCCTTCCTCCTTTTCCTTCTCTACCACCACTACCTCCTCCTCCTCCTCGTCTTCTTTTCCCTCTTCTCTCTTCTCCTCTTTCTCCCTTCCCTCTTCTTCCTTTTACTTCCTTCTTCCTTCTTCCTTCTTCCTTCTTCCTTTCTCTTCCTCCTTCTTCTTCCTTCTTTCTTCTTTATTTTGCAAGAGAGAGAGTGGGCATACACAGGCAAGGGAGGGGCAGAGAGAGAGAGAAAGAGAGAGAGAGAGAGAGAGAGAATCTCAAACAGGTCCTGCACTGTCACCACAGAGCCTGATGCAGGTCTTGATCCCAAGATTCATGAGATTCTGACCTGACCTGAAACCAAGAGGCTGAGGCTTAACTGGCTGAGCCACCCAGGCGCCCCCAGCAGGAAGAGTTTCTATATGCAATCTTGAGGCAGAATTGTTTCTTTTTGAGGAAACTGCAGTCTTTGTTCTAAAGGCATTCAACATATTGAATGTGATTCTCCCATGTTATGGGAAGTAATATCCATTACAAAAAGTCTAATGAGTTAAATATTAATCACATTTTAAAAATAGCTTCACAACATCTTGACTGGTATTAAATAATGACTGGGCAACACAGCCTAGTCAAATTCATACATAAAATTAACCATCACAGTCTAGCACTTGTTGTGAACTTGGCACCTCTACACATCTCCTTAAACCATATTTAATCTCTAATGACATAATCCAAATCATATTTCTGCCTAATATGACACAATTATCCTGTGTGTAACCAAAAATCCACTAATTCTTTTACCAGAAGATGATGCAAACTCTTTGGGTGATAATCCCTTTTCCCTCATATAACTTGTAACTTAAATACTATGATGTAAAGTTAACAAAATTTAAATACCATGATGCAAAGTTAATACATCTTATAAAAGAAGAAAAACAGTATGTTACATGGACAGAGACACACACAAATATATTCATAGTACAATAAGGAAGAAATAATCCTAACGATTATGGTTCTAGTTTCTGCAACTGATCACCTGGTTAGGGCTGGTGTTTAAAACTACCTCTACCATTCCATATCGTCTTAGCCCTCAGGAAGCATGTCAGCAGAATATGGCTCTTTACCTGGTAGAGTAACTCAAATACCCATTCCTGAAGAGTCTAGTCATTAGTAGTCTACCCAATCGGGTTGTTGTAGTTTTCCATTGACTCTAACCGCAGAGCATGGGAGTGTAGGAGATGCCTAACAGAGTCTGTATTTTATACCTTCTGTTCCTTACCTTCATTTTACAGTAGCAACTCAATTTTCTCTTGGAAATTGGAACTAATCCCCCACCAGTATCACTCCCTACTTTGACCACTGATTTAGAGTCATGAGGAGCCTAGAGTGGCCAGGTGGCAGTCTTAGCTTCCAGTTCAATGGAATCCTGCAGTATCCCCTGGTGGAAGCATTTCTTCCTTTGAAAATAAGATCCCTAGATCAGCGAAACATAAAATGATGAAAACGGGAAGGAAAATTTTTGCTAGTGGATCACTAAGGGTATAGTGAGTGGAGCCACTTCCATTTCTACCTCTAGCTTCCTGGACCCACGAGCCCTGGATAAGAAATAAATAGCATCATATGTTGGGCACTGATTTTCAAGATCCCTTGATATATCATATTCATTATAATATATATTATATACATACTCTATATTCTCATATATAAAGAATGAGTTATGAACCATATCTTTTTATATAATATACAAAAGCATACATCACAGTATTAAATATTATTGACAGATATATAAATAAGTATTAAAACCTAGACAGAAAAAAATACACAAAATACAAGGACAGGGTTACTTTTAGATAAGCAAAGTGGCATGAATGGAGAGAAGTATAAAGAGAACTTCAATTATGAACATGTTATTTAAAAAAATTTCTGAAGCAAATGTGGCAAAAACAAAACAAAACAAAACAGAATTTTTCAAATGGGGCATGTGAGTCAATAGTATGGATGGAATTGTGTCCTCCTAAAATTCCTATTTTGAATTCCTAAGCTCAATATGATGATATTCGGAGATGGAGCCACTAGGTGGTAATTAGGTCCAGATGAGATCATGAGGGTGGGACCCTCCTAATGGACTTAGTGCCTTATAAGAAGGGACTTCAGAGAACTTGCTCCCTGTCTCTCCACTATGTGCAAATACACTCAGGAGGCAGCCATCTGTGTGCCAGGAAGAGAGCTCTGACGAGAACCCTACCCACTGGCACCCTCATCTCAGACTTCCAGCCTCCCGTACTGTGAGAAAATAAACTTCTGTTGTTGAATCCACCCACTTCATGTTATTTTGTTATGGGCCCACAAGCTAACAGAGTCATCATATTATTTGTAATACAACTCCTCACATTTAAAAAATCACCCTCCTTTAAAAAAAATGTCATCGTCATGAATGGCAAAGTCAAGTAGCCCAAAGAATGCATGGAAACATGGAATAAAGCAACAATTAAAAGTAAGCAAGGCAACCTTCAAATTTAAACAATTTTTTAACATATATTTATTTTTGAGAAACAGACAGACAGAGCATGAGCAGGGGAAGGGCAGAAAGGAGGAAGACACAGAATCCAAAGCAGGCTCCAGGCTCGGAGCTGTCAGCCCAGAGCACAACGCAGGGCTCGAACCTATGAACTATGAGATCATGACCTGAGCTGAAGTTGGATACTTAACCAACTGAGCCACCCAGGTGCCCCTCAAATTTAAATTACTACACAACCAGCAGATATTGTAAAATCCTTGAAGGCAGGAATTGCCTGAGTATCCCCAGTGCCTAGTGCAACACACACCCTACACCAGGGCGTGCTTAATGTCTGTTACATATAAAAAGTACATAAACAACTTCTAAAACTATCCAAGGAAATAAACTTGACAACGCTTTCTGAAATTCCATAAAGAGATAAAGCTATAACAATAAGTAAATATTTATTTTCAGGAGCTTATTATTATGTAACAATATGTAATTATGTAAGTTATTA
The DNA here is from genome assembly GCA_030068075.1 of Paguma larvata. NCBI lineage: Eukaryota > Metazoa > Chordata > Mammalia > Carnivora > Viverridae > Paguma > Paguma larvata. The sequence goes on from CM057834.1 coordinate 45,200,463, forward strand.
TGTAACTTTTAGAGCTACTGTAAATAACATGGACCTCTTGTTCTGATAAAACCAATCTTCTAATATCCTCTTTATACAAATTACTATTTCTGGTTTTCCCTGCTCTCTGTACAACCCTTTTCAATTTCCCTTCCCTAGCCTTCCTTTCCTGGTCCATGGCTGGATCCTTTCATACTAAATAGGGGCATGTGATAGCTTTCTTATTTGTCTTCTTTTGAGTTAATAGTCCCAAATAAACTATTATTATTTTTATTTTGTGTCAGTCGCAAGAAGCATACTGCAACTTCTTCAGGAAAAGTGATCATATTTTGTTCATTAACCTGTATCACACAATGCTAAGATTTTTTTTTATTATTGATTTATCAGTAAGCTGACATTGTAGAGAACTACAGCTAGAGTATGGACTTGGATACTATTTCTAGAAATGGAGCTATCAAGGAACTTTTAAAAAGAAAAATATGGCTACAAGCAAGCATTGTACATATAGGTTTTTCTTTCTCCTTTCCTTTCCTTCCTTTCTTCCTTTCTCTTTTTTCTTTTCTCTTCTCTTTTCTTTTTTCTTTTGTCTCTAACATCATATGTGTCTATACATTCAATAACTTGACAAACGTGTTAATTCAAACTGGTCTCCTAAGTGTTCCCTCCTGGTGGTGGCGTTTGGCTGTATAGCAACATGAGCAGCTGCCACAGAACATTTGTTAACGCTTCCTTCCTCACAGGGAGATAAGTACAAATTTAAGTTTGTGTTACTCCTCACCTGAGCAAAGAAATCTCTTGGGGCGCCTGGGTGGCTCAGTTGGTTGGGCGGCCGACTTCGGCTCAGGTCATGATCTCACAGTCTGTGGGTTCAAGCCCCGCGTCGGGCTCTGTGCTGATGGTTTGGAGCCTGGAGCCTGCTTCGGATTCTGCGTCTGCCTCTCTCTCTCTCTGCCCTTCCTCTGCTCATGCTCTGTCTGTCAAAAATAAATAAACGTTAAAAAAAAAAAAAGAATCCTTAAAAGACATCTGCTGTTTTTTGGTGAATTCAGACAATTGCTACAATAGTGTGTTCTTATTTGCATGATGTAGAACTATAGCAACAATATTTGCACTGTGTTATTAACCTGTTTTGCAGTAAGTGGTGTTTACTTATGGCCTTGTACATGTGGTATCTATTAAGTAACATCCCCAAGAATGGAAGCTTGCTTACTTGTTAAATGGAAAACAAAATGTCAAAAGTAATTGAGGGGGAAGGAAAAGTAAATGGCGAATGTTGACAGGCTTGAGGCTTACTCGAGTTATCAAAAATGCAGATTATTTAGACATTAATAAATGAAATACTAATAACCGTTCTTCAGGCTTGACTGTGACTATTTATGGCAAGATTTCAACATTTCTCCACACAATATGACATATTTACATTTTCCCAATGCAGTTAAGATTTCAATTACTAATGTAATATGTATTTTATTAGTCATTTAGTAAGACTGTAGAATAATTGAAAAAGGCAGTGAATGATTTATAAAATGAGGACAGTGATTCCATGAGACTTTCTACAATTTAAGAAAAAAAGTAATATGACTTTTTGTAGAAGGAAAAATACCATCTTCCATGGCTTTGTTATTGTTCAATTTATAGTGTATATTTTAGCTGTCTTTAAAAATGATGAGATGGCCTAGCATAAACATAATGCAGTCCATATTAATTAAAAAATAAATATTTTAAGTGCTTATTTATTTTTGAGAAAGGGAGAGACAGAGCATGAGCAGGGGAGGGGTAGAGAGAGAGGAAGACAGAGAATCCAAAGCAGGTTCCTGGCTCTGAGCCTTCCAGAGCCTGAAGCGGGGCTCGTACTCATGAACCATGACATCATGACCTGAGTGAAGTCAGAGGCTTAATTGACTGAGCCACCAAGGCACCCCAATTAAAAATATTTTTAATAGTGAATGATAGGAGTCATTTGGAAAAGGAGAATCTTGAGTACTTTGGCCAAAGGGTAAAAGCGGTATCTCATCAAGTGTTTTCTGCTCAGAAAGAGGACTGTTGTTGCTGGCATCTCATGTGACATCACAATACAAGAGATGTTCAACTATTCTGCAAGACCATGTTACTCAGAACTTGAGCAAGAATTAAATTTCCTCTGGGAAGGTATTTTGTTTGTTTGTTTGTTTGTTTTGTTTTGTTCTTAATTTATTTTCACTAATCTCTACACCTCATGTGGGGCTCGAACCCAGGACACTGAGAGCAAGAGTCACATGCTCCTCCAACTGAGTCAGCGAGGAGTCCCTCCTCTGATAAAGTGTTCTGCACCTACCTCACTGATCATGTGGACACATGCTGGGAACCAATACAATATCAGAAAATGTTGGTACTGGGGCACGTGGGTGACTCACTAGGTTGAGCATCCGACTCTTGATTTTGGCTTCGGTCATGGTCTCACAGTTTATGAGATGAAACCTGGCAACGGGCTCTGCAATGACAGCAGAGATCCTGCTTGGGATTCTCTCTTTCCCTCTGCCTCTGACCCTACCCCACTGGAGCACACTCTCTTTCTCTCTCAAAGTAAATAAATAAAGATTTTAAAAATGAAAGTATCACTAATAAGACTTTGAGCTATGCCACCACTCAGTCCTTGATAGAGCAGAGTATTAGAACACAAATTCCAAAACACAAAGAAATTTGGAGAGGTTATACTATGTCTGAGTATAGGTAGAGAAAAGAACTGGAAAAAAATATCTACCACCTTGGAGCTTTAATCCTCCACCTGACCAATTTTCGTTGACAACCCTTAAAAAATCCTAATGCAACAATATTGGGTTTCTGTCTTTTTTGTAATCAAACTAATTTCGCATTTGAGTCCACATCCTGTAAGGATGGTGCAAGATTCTGCCTCAGTTTTCCTGGGGGTCTCCCTACCCAGAGTAGTACAAAAGTCCTAATGTTAGAAAATGGGAAATCCCTCTAAGCCACACGTCATGGTTGACACTGCTGCTCTCCTGAGGCCTGATGTCCTCTGCTTTCAGAAGCCCCAATGCCGCTTTTTAGGCATGTTCGAAAATGATGAAAATATGCTTCTCAGGGAAGTTCCAGAGGCTTGTGTGACCAATGAATCTTTAGCCTCTCTCTTGGGCTATAGAAAAACCCCATATTTTTCTGCTTCTCAAAGGCACACCCGTCTCTTCTGCCTCCACAAGACCTCAACAACATACCTTCACTGATTCCAGGAGAAGTCTACATCATGCAGTTTCTATTTGCTGCCCTGCAAAGACCTCCAAGGAAAAGAACAGCAAAGATCAGCTGTCTGCCTAGGAAGAAGGAAAGAGGAAAATTGAAGGGAGCACAAATGCTATTTAATCTTGAAAGCAAATATTGCCACTAGAATGACTTAAAATGATTAAAAGTTTGTCAGAACATTTTAATTTTAATATTAACCTAACTAAAACATGCAAGATAATTTATCTTACCTTTCCAATGCAAGCCATTTTAAGAGGTTAGGAAGCACATGATGTAATTTTTTCTCATTCATTCTTGTTCAGTTTCTTTGAACTCAAACTAAAATTGACTTCGTCACTCATTAGACTCTCCTCTCCAACCTCTCCCCAATCCTCTAATTTCTCCTCTCTCATCTGTGTTGGTGATTGCACTGCCAAGGTAAGTCCTGAGACATCCTTAAAGAAAACAAACAAGAAACCAAAATAACTCAGTCCATTTAGGCAACCCCTATGGTAGCCTCTACACGACCTACAGATGCCCATCTCTCTGTTTTTATGGAAAGTACTTGTCTAGGATAAGGTATGGCTCTTATTCTACCCTGGAGCAATTTCCAGGATTCTCTAAGTCTATCTAGGTCAAGACCTACATTCTCTAAAAAAAGTGCTCCTCAACTTTTTTTTCTTCTTAGAGACAGTGGATTCTCTTGTCTGAAAACTCCCACGGTGGCTTTTCTGCAACCATTCATTTTTTCCCTGAGTATATACTTGTTTTAGGCATCTTACTGTTGCATTTATTGTATTTTTATTTATTTTTTGCACTTCTTATATTTTTAAATCATTTGTATTATTTATAAGAATTTACCTGTGTGTCTCTAGACCATGAGCTTTGAGTGTGAGGCTATGATTCTTCTCCATCAGTCCCCCATACAGAGATCTCCATAGGCCCCCATATACAGAGGCCTCCTGTGAAATTGTCCCATGCTGCCTTTAAGATGGCTGACACAAAAGTACAGCCATACCTAAGCCTGGTGACTCTGGCAGAATTTAGAGAAAAACATGTTTCCAGTGTACATTAACATAGAATAAATTAGGTAAGTAAAGTCATGTGATTCCTTTCTATTTCTCATATACTACATTAATATTTTAAATGTGTTCCATATACATGTATGTGTACATATCTATTTATATACACAGCTTTCCTTATAAATAAAATGGCTTAGTATACATCCTGATTTTTGAGGAAGTTAGGGAAAGAGACCCCACATTTTCTGGAAAAGAGAAATAGGAAATCCAACTAGTGCAGGAGGTATCTTTCCTCCAAGAGAAAGCGGAAAACTTCCCCCAGGAACCAAAGTCCAATCTAATTTTAAAAAGTACTTTTCATGAAAGTAAAAATGAATACTATTTGAATTATCCATTCATCAAAGCATTAAACTTAAAAACGAATTTCTGCTCTGCGGAATGGCACCATTGCACATTTCTGCTCCAGAATAATTCGTGTGGATATATCTGGCAGCCAAACATGAAAGTGTGGGTGCTGAGTGGCTGGCAGCTGGCCCAGTATTTAACCCTGCTGTTTTAGAATGCCATAAAATAAGCACAATTTAATCTTTCCAAATCATTTGGTCAGTGACTGTGATTTCCGCAGAAAATAACTTCAAAGAAGACAGGCACCTTTGTTGATGCTTGTTTAAGCAGCTTTGAGTGCCAACACATTTAAGAATAGGAAGCACAAACCTCAAAGCCCTATAATACATTCTTGGGATTATATACTAAGGGGATGTGTAGACTGGCCTATTAAATTTCCCCCAGTGGTAAGGATGTGCTTAGACTGATACAGTTAAGAGATAAGGTCATCAGATAAAAAGTGGGGCTCAGTCAGTAGAACATGACACTCTTGACCTCCAGATTGTAAGTTCAAGCCCCACCTTGGGTGTAGAGATTTCTTAAAAATAAAATCATTGGGGCACCTGGGTGGCTGAGTTGGTTAAGCATAGGACTTCCGCTCAGGTCATGATCAGTGGTTGGTGAGTTTGCACCCTGCATGGGGCTCTGTGCTGACAGCTCAGAGCCAGGAGCCTGATTCGGATTCTGTGTTTCCCTCTCTCTCTGCCCCTCCCCCACTCATGCTCACTCTCTCTCTCTCTCAAAAATAAACACTTAAAAATAAATAAAATCTTTAAAACAAAAGTCATCACAAGTGGATAGATACTGCTAGTTAAAAATCTATGAAGTAGAGACTTTGCCCTAGAGACTGAGAAAAGATTGAGGGTTGCCAGAGGCGGGACTGGGGGTGGATAAAATGGGTGAAGGGAATCAAAAGGTACAGACTTCCAATTATAAAATAAGTAAATCATGGGGATGTAATGTACAGCAAGGCAACTAAAGTTAATAACACAGTAGTGCATGTTTGAAAGCTGATGAGAGTAAACCTTAAAAGTTCTCATCACAAGAAAAGATTCTTTTTGTGAAATATATGTGGTGATGGACATGAACTAAACTTATTGGGATCCTTTAAATATATATACATATATGAAATCGTTATGTATACCTGAAACTAGTAAAATGTACATCAATTATATTTCAATTTTAAAAAGACTGAGACTTCACTATAAAAAACATAAATCAGCTTATAAATCATGATGTTTACTTATGACCTGGAAAAAAAAAACACTTCTTTAGGATATTCTCCATAATAACCCCCATTTAATTTATGACATGATAAAAAGATAGTATCAGTTTATCTCATGTTTAGTTGGGAACATAATAAACAACTATTTTTTTAAAAGCATACTTATTTATTTTTGAGAGAGAGAGAGAGAGAGAACAGGCAAGCAGGGAAGGAACAAAGAGAGAAGGAGACAGAATCCAAAGCAGGTTCCAAGCTCCAAGCTGTCATCTCAGAGCCTGACTTGGGGCTCGAACTCTATGAAATGTGAGATCATGATATAGCCAAGGTCAGACACTTGTCCAACTGAGCCACCCAAGAACCCCATGAACAACTATTTTTTTAAGCTGTCATTTCTCAGTTTTGGAGAATATTTCATGATGTAATTTCAATAATTGTATCCATTATATGTGGAAACAAAGTCTAGGGAAAGTAACTGATCTCCATTAGGGCTGAGAATCTATTTGAAATTAAGGAAACCAAACCTGAAGTATTCTAGCATGAGGGATCCAGTTGTCATAGTTACACAAATTTTGTTGTTGTCAGTAAATCTCTAAGACATGACTTATTATGAAGATCTTCTCGTTTTGCCTTGATTTTTAAAAAATGGAAGACCAAAAATAGATTATTTCCCAATACATTTATCTGATTTAGACTTACACGTGTAAAGAGTAGTTTCAACCAAAATTACTTCTACTATCAGTAACACAAGGCAACTTACCTTCTTTATCTTACCACTGAAGACTAACATAGATAAGTCACATTACATATTTTAATAAGGCTCCTAAGAATATTTTTCTGTCATCAATTCTGTCCATTATTTGTTATACAAATATTCTATTTTGCCTCGTTTCTTTCTATCTTCCAATGACAACTTTTAATTCTCTTCTCAGTCCCAGTCTCTTACATAACTCAGCCCACTTCTTAGATTTTCAGTTCCTTGATCTCTTTCTCTTACATTTTCATTACCAATCCTTATTTTCCACCCTACTTAAAATGGGTTCCATAATTTGTCCTAATAGTATCCGCAAATTCCTTGCCCCTTCAATATCTTTGTGTCATACTCTTTAGGATGTCAATTCCTATCTCTGATTTATGCCAACCAGTTACTTTCTCTGTTATTTTTCCTGGCTACCAGTGATGACCAGGAAAAAAACAAAATGGCAGAACTCTATTAATAAATGCTATTACAAACATGACATTAACTGGAGCTATCCTCATAGTGATTCTCATTTCACCCAGAGATTGTTCCAGGTGTTGATGCTCTTCTCATACTGACATGATTCACTCTCTGTGAAAGATCTATCTTTCTAAATCACAGGGCAAAATTTCCTCCCCTCAAATCCCACAGGAATAAAGTTCCAGATCACTCCATGAGGAAAGTAGCCTACACTAAGACAGTTACTAGTTGAGGGTGAGGGGCATCTAAAACAGGTGGTAGAGGAGAGAATGAGAGTATTAATTATGCTCCAAAAGATGACTTACTAAACAATCCCAGAGTAAACCTAACATTTTCTGGTTCTTCATGTAGCAGATGCTCTATCATTGATGTCAATTATTCCTACCAGTATTGTGACTCATTTGCTTTCTTCATGATCTTTGGCATAAGGAGCCTGAAGTAAATAATTGATAGTTACATCATAGAATTCAGTGGGACTATTACTGTGTACACTGATGGAAGAATTCTCCTTTGAGAACCAGAAACTCGCAGTTCACAGAGACTAAATTTGTGGCAGTGAGAAGCACAAGGACCCCAAGTATGTCACTGGGAATGATGGTAACTGGGAATATTCATATTTCAGCTACTTGGTTCCCAGGTTCATGTATTCTCCTTAAAGACAAAACATGAGATACTGGCATTTGATTTAGAGTATACACTCACTTCTGTGAATAATGGAGTCCTTAAGGAGGATCCTTGCAGGATATAACTTCCAACTTATGCCTCAGCCAAATCTTTAAGCGTACTGTGTTCCCAGGATAGTGGCTGGAAAAGAACCAGGGGACCTCTTGGTCATTTTCCCACTGCCACACCTCTTTTGATATAATTATCAAAATTATTTAGTTTTATTTGTGATTAAAACTACTCTGTAAGCCCTCAGATAGTGGGTCCAGAGAAAGCTGTGCTAGCACGAAAGTCAATCCTATATCAAGAATATGCGTCAATTACAGTCAAGATGAATTGCTGTTCTTTCAGAGTGGAAGGGTCCAATGTAGTCAACCAAGAAGCTGACTGAACTCTTCAAGGGACAACCATGTACTAGGGTTGATCTCTTTGCTGAATGTGGATATTCAGCAGGAACAGTCACTAGATTAGTATTGGTAAGTGGGAGCCCATAAAGAGCCCCCGTGACTCCATTCTTCATTGTCCATTGTGCCAGCACTAGGGCAAATTACGATGCAGTTTGGGTGATGTCTACTGGACAAGTCACTATATTAATTTGGTTGGTCACTGTCTCTTCTGTGGACAATGTGTGTTTTCGCTCACAGATATTGACATACAAATCAAAGATCTTCATATTTTGTGTTTCCTTCAAAGGTCCAAATATAGGTCACTTCTCCAGAGCTCTGTCTTTGACCATAAGTTTTTGCCACTGTTGATGAGTTCATGTGACCATGAGGTATTTCTCATTTCACTCAAAGTGAATGCCAAAGACAGTACTTCTACCTCTACCTACTGAAGAGCTTTGCTACACCACTGCCTTTCAGGGAAACCTCTGCTTGGAGCTGAGATTCACCCATCTGTTTTCACCTGACACCATGATGACATACCGACCCTTTAGTCAACCGGTTACTGAGGGGCATTCTCGTCCATCAGCAGTTTAAAAGCGACCTTCAACACTGCAGGAGCTGTGACTTGGGGGAGATCTGCTGCTAAAGGAGTGGTAAGTAACATGGAGTGGTGGAGGGAGTTGTTTGGGCCATGAGCTTAGGCAATTTATTACCTCTGCTTACTCCTGACTCTGGATGTATCATTTCCATCTTACAACAGTTGGGTTCCATCTGACCATATTACTTAAATAATCTAGAGGACTCAGTTCATGGTGGCCATCTCTGGCTGCTTCATCACTGGATGTCACCAGGTTGGAAGCTCAATTTCTGCCAGGGCCCAGTTGCATACCAGGAGCTGACTTTCAGTAGGTATGCAGTTAATTACAACAAATAATATGGCCATGTTCCAGAAACCCAGGGGTGTATGTTTCAATATTTCCACCAGGGACACCTCTGGTCTCATAGTACCACAGGGGCAATGTTTTCATCCTCCCAATGCACACAGTTCTGGTATCGCAGTACAGCATGGCTCAAGTGATACTGTGCTTACACCATATTATTCCCTTTCCTGCTTTGACCCCCACTAAAATCCATGGTAGCCTCCACATCACCTAGAAGATGTATTAGAACATGACTCTTAAGTGATGAAGATGCTAGCTAGAAAATTCAGAGTTTTGTTACAGAATAGTGAGTTTCGTGCTTCTTTCTTAGAAAACGAATTTAAATCTCCAAAATCACCAAACTTTTCTTTGGACTGGTGGTATATGAACTTGGTTGGGAACATTTTTCCCTCTTTATTTAGCATTTCCATCAATTATGTTCCATAGTTGTATTAGGCAATACCAACTACTGTGCCATGAATAGAAATCATAAATATTTTCATATTTTTATAGTTATTATAGATATATATCTTGAGCTATTGTTTTTATACCTTATTCTAATATTGTGAGGTATTAGACCTGCCTGTATCTCTTAATATTTAATAATCCAATTAAATAGTATATATATTATTACATTAAAATGCATGCTTAACATATTTGACATAATATTTTAATATAACTGATTCCCTTTACAATTCTATAAATTTTATGCCATTTATTTACAAACATTTTCACTCCATTTTACTTCTACAGAACGCCACAGAAGTCCAGTTTATAACATAAAAATGTTGAGAACCCCTGCCTAGACCAAGCCCCTCTCTTTTGTGAGTGCACCTCTTTGGCATTCAGGCCACCCGCCCAAAAGCAGCCTCCCGGGAGCTTTTTCCAACACTCTGTTTTTTGGATTTTTTTCTCATCAAGTTTATAAATGCCTTATATTTCCTCATTCATATGCTGTTGTTGGCTCACACTTGATCTGCTTGACATTTCCTTCTTAAATGTCCCCCTCTAACACGTCAGGCTTATCCCTCTAGACTTTCTTCAATGAATAAATTTCCTTTAAAAGATAATTTTCCTTAGTTTTTGTCCACTAACACTTCTTTATTCTCTAATTCATTTTCCTATGTGGATAACTTCACCCATTGCCACTAGTCCAAACATCATTAAAATGTACTATTCCCAAGGGGATATACAGGTCCATAATCCCTTATATGTCATCTTGGAATCTGTAAATCTCCTTTTTTTCTACAAAAATCAATGGCAGCAAAACATTACCTGAAATAACAAAACAACTATACTTACCTCATGTCCTATGAATCTTCATACATTTCACCAATAGAATTTGTATTATGGTTTCTTACATGGTTCTGCCAGGATCCTGCTAAGAATGCTTCCTTTCAAAGGATGGGAGTAACATTATCTTTTTGTATTTAAATTTTAGTTAGTTGGGGGTGCTTGGGTGTCGCAGTCATTTAAGCATCTGACTCTTGGTTTCTGCTCAGGTTATAATCTCACAGTCCATGAGATCAGGCCTTGCATGGACTCTATGCTGACAGCATGGAGCCTGCTTGGGATTTTCTCTCTCCCTCTCTTTCTCTGCCCTTCCTCCACTCATTTTCTCTCTCTCTCTTTCTCTCTCTCTCTCTCTCTCTCTCTCACTTTCTCTCTCTCTCAAAGAAATAAACTTTAAAACATTGAAAAAAATAAATTTTAGTTAGTTAATATACAGTGCAATAAAGGTTTTAGGAGTAAAGTTTAGTGACTCATCCCTTACATACAATACCCAGTGCTCATCCCAAGCACCCTCCTTAGTACATATCACCCATCTAGTCCATCTGTTCCCTACCTCCCTATGTCAAACCAGAGTTTGTTCTTTATCATTAAGAGTCTCTGTGGTTTCCTTTTTCCTCTCACCACCACCTAACTTTCCATGTGTTCATCTGTTTTGTTTCTTAAATTCTACATGTGAGATCACATGGTATTTGTCTTTCTCTGACTGACTTATTTCATTAAGCATAATACATTCTAACTCCACCCATGTCATTGCAAATGGCAAGATTTCATTCTTTTGAATAGCTGAGTAGTATTCATTGTGTATGTGTGTGTGTGTGTGTGTGTGTGTGTGTGTGTGTATGTATATATATATATATATACGTATGTATACATATATATATATGTATGTATATATATATACATATGTATATACCAAATCTCATTTATCCGTTTCTCAGTAGATGGACATTTGGGCTCTTTCCATAGTTTGACTATTGTTGATAATGTAACTGTAGCTGTAAACATTGGGGTGGATATTCCACTTCAAATCTGTATTTTTTGTATTATTTGGGTAAATACCTAAAAACACAATTGCTGGAATGTAGGACAATTCTATTTTTAGTTTTTGAGGAATTTCCACACTATTCTCCAGAGTGGCTGCACTAGTTTGCATTCTCACCAACTGTACAAGACAATTCTCCTTTCTCTACATCCTCGCCAATAGTTGTTTCTTGTGTTAATTGTAGCCATTCTGACAGGTGTATCTCACTGTGGTTTTGATTTATTACCCGGAGGATGAGTGCAGTTGAGCATCTTTTCATGTGTCTGTTAGCCATTTGGATGTCTTCTTTGGAAAAGTGTTTGTTCATGTCTATTGCCCATTTCTTAACAGGGTTATTTGTTTTTTGGGTTCTGTGTTGAATAAGTTCTTTAGAAATGTGGGATAGTAACTCTTTATTAGATATGTTTTTACAAATATATTCTCCTAGTCTGCAACCTGCCCTTTACTTTTAAAGTCAGAAAAACTGTGAAATTGAGAAGAGATCAAGTGATCATATTCATATTGCTAGCCCAGATTTAGAGGACTAAACTGTTTTCTGAACATCCCACGGACTCAACACAATTGCCTTTTCCTCCTATATATCAGTCACCTCTCCACTCACTTCCCTAAGGACATCCAGTGTTTGACCATGTCTGACCAGGTTCCTGCATACACCTTACTGTTCTACACCTCCACCCTTGGGCAGTAACAAAGCAGAATTCATAAATACCATCTGGGACACTTTTGATTGAATAATTTTTGTGGAAATCCTTACCATAATAAATTAGAGAATGCACCTTCTAATATTTCTCTTGCTATTATATGAGGAGCTCCATAAGGGGAGGAGGCATGTCATTTTCCCATAATGCAACACAGTGACTGGATTTGTATGTCTGTCACTTAAGCTGAGTTCCTTTATTCTTCCTCTCATCTTTCTCTTTAACCTTTACGCCAAGTGATCATGCCCTTTGAATCTATCTTCTCATCTCCCCCACGCCACTACTAGTGCCCTCGTTAATCCACCCAGTATCCTGTGATACTGTCCACTGTTTCTCTATCAACTCATTTTCTATGTAGTCCATTATTGTTCTAAATGAATGAATGATGTAATTGTGCGACATGCTAATGTTAAAAGTTTTAAATGACTTTACACTATCTGTAAGATGCTCAAAACTATTAATGTCACATAAATGTCCATAATTTGCTCTCAATCTGATATCCAAGCAATACTTTGTATAATCCAACATCAATGTTTTTTTTTTCCTTTTATTTTCCTTTTTTTTTTCCAACTTCTCAGTAATACCTCTCTGAGTTGAATCTTTTGTTCTGTCTGGAACGTAAGCCTCCATACTGATCCCATGTCAAGAATTAGTTCACAAGGAGGCTAGGCACAATTTCATTGGTAAATTTGTAGAGATTTTCAGGAAAACCAGTAAAACAAAATCTTCTGCCATGAAAACATATCAAAACACAAAATAAGCATATATTTTCATTTTTAAAAATAGCATACAAACAAGAAAATTTCATTCTAATCTAACTTAGGTTATCCAAACTAACAGCAATGACAATAATAACACATTCTGATCTAATTCTCAATATGATGATAATAAAGTAATGCATATAAAAATCCATAAATGAAAAAAGTTCATTTATACTTTCTTTCTTTAATGAAAAACAATTATATTTAGTATTAGGAAATCTGTTAATTAAACTCACCAATTAATTGATTAAATGATGAAAATGGCACATCCATCTCAACATAAATGGAAAATTACCTGAAAAATTCAATATTCACTAATAAATCAGAAATATATGGATAGTTCTGTAATAATGTTAATATTTTCCTATCATAAACCAATAAGAATATACTTTAGAATAAAACATTATTTAATTAGTATTAAAGTTACTGTATTAGTTAGGGTTCTCTACAGAAATAGAATCAATAGAATATATACATAGGTATATATGAGGAGATTTATTATAAGAATTGACTTATGAGGTTATGGAGGCTAAGTCTCACCATCTGCTGTCTGCGACTTGGAGAACCAGCAAAGTCAGAGAGATAATTCTGTCCAAGGATGAAGGCCTGAAAACGAGGTATAAGCAAACAGTATAAGTCCTGGAGTCCAAAAGCCTAAGAACCAAGAGCTCCAATGCCCAAAAGCACAAGAAGATGGACATTCCAGCTTAATTAGAGAAAGAGAATTCACCTTTCCTCTTTTTGTTCTGTTCAAGCCTTCAATGCATTGGATGCTGCTGCCTACATTGTTGAGGGCAGATCTTCTTTACTAAGCCTACAATTCAAATGCTAACTTTTTCAAAAAACACTGTCAGAGACCCTCCCAGAAATAATATTTTGTTAGCTATCTGGGTATCCATTATTACAGTTAAGCGGACACAGAATTAAGCATCGTAGTTAGAACTAAGATAAGGGTATCAGTTATCACCATTATTATTTGATTATTCCATAAGTAGTCAACACTTTGGTAAATATATATATACATGTATGAAGCAAAATTTTAATTTTTTGTAGATTATATAATTTCTTTAGAAAAGCAAAATAACCACCTCATAAATTATTTGAAATTTAAATAAATTTCTTTCCAAATAAATTACTTTTCTTTATCAAAAGTATCACATACAAAATGTTTATCCTATTTACAAAATCAATAGAAACATAACATGCCTATAAGAAAACTTCAAAACTAACAGTTAATGTCAAGATGAATATGATTATGATTATGAGGGAGCCTAAGTGGCTCAGAGGGTTAGCTGTCCAACTCTTGTTTTCAGTTCATGTCATGATCTAGGGGGTTGTGGGATCGAGCCCCGTATGGAGCTGTGTGCTGACAGCTCAGAGTTTCCTTGGGATTCTCTCTCTCCCTTTCTTTCTATCTCTATCCCTTCACCACTCACACTCTCATTCTCTCTAAATTTAAAAGAAAAAACTTAAAAATATAGTTTAATGGGGTATATATTACTGGATAGTAACTTTTAAAATATTTTAAAATAGCAACTTTCTTAAATCAATGTGAGAATTCAGTACATTCCCAATGAAAGCAACATTTCTTTCTCTTTGGTCTCAAATCAAACATGAATAAAGCTAAAAAATTCTTTGAAATATAAACAATGGGAATAACCTAGCCCTAGGCTGCATTAAATTTTATTGCAAAGCTAAAGCGATTAGAAACATTTGATAGTGATGTGGAAACAAACATATCAATGCCACAAAACAGAAAATCTAAAAATAGACGTGATTGTGCATGGGAAAATAATATATGTAAAAGTTGGCATATCTACATAGTCTAGATCATTCATCAAGTAGTATTGGGCCAAATTATAGTATTGGACTATAATTTGGAAAAGAAAAAACATGGAAAAGAAACCTGGACAGCTACTTTACTGGCACCAAAATAAATTCCAAACGGACTTCAAAGTGTTATGCACGTAAAAAACAACAAACATACTCTAAGAAATCATTTATAATTATCTTTCATCTTTGAGGGAGAGAAGCTTTTTAAAATATGTTGCAAAAATCAAAAGTCACAAAGGGAAAATTTAGTAAGTTTTAAAACATAAAATTAAAAACGATCAAAAAAAGGAAAATTGTTAACAGGATAGAAAGACAAAAATATGAAAGCCAAATGAGTCATAATTACGATAAAAAAGTCCTATAAATTATAATGTAAGCAGAGATCAACACAAAAGAAAATTTAGCGAATTTCCCAAACTGACATTTTACAATCAAAAATATCCAATGCCCTAAAAACATATCATCAGGTTCTCCACCTCAACAATACAAAAAAATTACAACTAGAAACAGTGAAATATTATTACCATATGGTTGACAAATATTTTTAAATGATGGAAATTGGCAATATTTATCAAAATTTTAGTTGTGCATATTTTTGATTCCATAATTCCAATTCTAAATATCTATTCTTCACAAATACACAAGTGGCAAAGGTTTCTGTATGAGGTTGATATGGAATAATTTTTCTAGCAGGGAAAACCTGACAACAGCAAAAACATTGTTCAAAAGGGGAAGAATTAAAGAAATTAGCATACAAACTACATAATAATATGAAGTCATTAAAAATAAAATAGAAGGATTTGCATGATCTATGTGCAGGTGAAGAAAAGGATGTTGTAGAATAAAATATAAGGTAAGATCCTCCTTGGAACTGACAAGTAGTATTTATATTAAGAACACACACCCACACAGATTTTTAGAGATAGGCAGAGATGAGAGTAGACAGGGGAGTGACATTGGTGTGTGAGCATCAGGATGAAGAAAGTAAAGAACAGTGGAGAAGACAGTAACCATTGCTTTTTATTATTATAAATAGTCCTGTATGGCTAAGAGTTTTGTACATTAGCACATACTATTGTATTATTTTTTTAAAGGAAAAGAAAGAAATCGGGCTAACACTCATGTTTATATAGGAGTGATAAAATGGGCATCCTCTTGACAATTTTGTTGGTAATGTCAATTATTACAATTTTTTGGAAGACTTATGGTAGCATCATAGGTTTAATTATATACAATTTCCCTCTGTGTGTGTATACACATATCATGTAAACACGATATTATATTATATATAAGTCCAAGTCTGCTTAACTGTTTATGAGAGAATTAACAAGGAAGAACTGTTCCTAGTTAGTTAAAATCTGGAAACAGCCTAAATAGTTTATCAATAAGGAATTAGTTAAATGAATTATGATTTATTATTTAAGAGAGTACACTACAATATTAAAAATACTGGAGCATATCTGTTTATTGGCAGAGAAAGTGGTCCATGAATTATTAAGCAAAACTAAGAGGTTGTACAAAAAGACCTAAAACTGCATCCAGGTTTTGTAAATTAATATTATTTACATAACAATAATATGAACAATTAGTGTATAGCCTGTTGATGTATACATGTAAAAATCAGAAATAACATACATGAATCTGTTAACACGTATATGTTGCAAATAAGTAAACATATAAATTTGGATATATTTTAAGGGTGAGCTTAAGGAAATTCTCTAAACTTCTGCTCTTCTATTGATAAATGCTTTCAAATCATCAGTTGGTATTCTGAAAATTATAAAATAAGAATATATGATGGATAATTCAAAACTACCTAAGTTTTTAGATGTCCACACAAATTGTTAATATGAAACATATCTTGGTGAAATTAATTATACTGTCTTCTTTGCAAAAAGGCAAATGGAACTTACTCTATATGTAAATATATTAATTTGATGTCACTCTTGTAAAAATGTACACACCCATGAACTCAAATATTGCCTTTTTGCACAAAAGACACCACTCAGTCTGGTGATATTAAAGAGTAGGAACACTTCACGTGATTTTCACAGAAATTAGCTTCTCTCTCTGTAGGCCTAAGAACTACAAACACTTTCATCAGTCCCAAATCCTGAAAGTGGTAATTTCCCTCATTCAATAACATAAAAATCGTTCTTAATGACAAGATTTTTCATCCTCATCTCTGTGGTTACTGTTGAGAATTTTTTCTTTTGCAGAACTGTAGAAACGGATGAACCACATCATCACTAAGCAACCCACCTTCCGTCTTCTGCATTATTAGTCCACCCTTAAACAATTAGAGTTGTATTCCTTTGTGAAAAACTTAGTCCCATAAGATATTATGAAACTGAAGCTGAAATTCACAGAGATAATATTAAAAGAGTTAATTATGTTTTCAGAAGATTTTATCTTCTTTCGGACTTTGGTCATAATTAAAATCTTTAATCACTTTTAATTTGTGAGTTAAAGAAAAAATGAAATAATGAAAATTGTGTTTGATAGGTACATTTTAAATATAGGAAATCAAAGTAACTTATGAACTGAATCTAATATATGCAAATTAGGAAATCTATGTTAAATATCTCATTTAGATTGGATTGAAAAGAGGCAATTAGGGTGTGATTAACATGATTTTCTTAAACTTATATTGAGGAAAAGACTACTTTAATAATAATAATTCTTTATGGTTCAATTTGGAGTTAATTTTGTCGATTTTAGTTTCCTGCACATATGGTATTTATGCATCTTAGAAACTCCAAATAATTGTCATTTTACATAAAGTCACAGGACGGCAAAACTCTAAAAACTCAGGAAAAAAAAAAACACAAAACCTTTAAAATTGAAGCCGATAATGGAAATAACACCAGGAAATAAATAGATAGATACGCAGACAGATAGACAGACACATATATGTACGTATTTGTTGTAGACTCTATGTTATAAAGTCAGAGGTTGCAGGGTAAGATAAATGGATTACCATTCCTTCAGCACATATCTTAAATGCATACATTTACTGAACTATACATAATGTGCATAGACACACGCATACATATATAATACATATACATAACACGCACACCTAATACTGCATCTCCTGGACTCTAGAAGCGGAATGCCACCTCTCAACCACACCCACACTCACTTAGCAGCTTAAAGGCAAGGCTACTCCATCCTTTAGGGCTGTTTTTTAATTTTGAATCATTTCCTCTAGCTTTCCATGGTAAAGTATATTTTTTAATATTTCATATAAAAATACTGAATGGCCTTATTAGCTGCAAGCTATAAATGCCACAAAACAGATTTGGAAATTGGAACATACCCAACATAAATGGTTACCAACAGTGAATGGGAAGGCATACGAAACAGGGCAGTAAAGCCACCACACAATATGAGGAAAATCATTAAACGATCTGGAAAAGCATCAAGATGGCTGGCCTCTTTGTAGTTCCAGCACAAAGACTGAGACTTATTTCTAAATATTTTCCCTGGTGGGGAATAACAGCTTGAAAATAATCCCAGATGTATTCATTTGTGTAACCATTTGCTTCTTGTAGCATATAGGCATGGAAAAATTATTGAAGGCTTCAATTCTGGACTTGTATTTTTTAAATGTCAGGCTTTTGAAAAATAGCACCATTTTTCTTTAAAACCATTCATTTACCTGGAATGTTGGCCAGCAGGCCTGTAATACGGACTTGGTTTTGTTAAGATTGAAAAAATGCCCAATGGCAAAAGAGGAATGGGCAATTCCAGTGGATATAACTAAATATGAACCCAAACTCAAATGAACGAATGTCCAAGCCGAGTAAAAAACAATGTTTTTATGCTTCTAAGCTGGCCAAGGATTTCTAGATCCTGTTAAAGACAAATTTAGAGCAAGAAAGTAATCTAGAAGGTTTTCCTTAAAGATACTGAAAACAGAGCCTCTGAAATAAACTGTAAGCGAGTTGAATTTTTACTCAGGCATTGTTTTCCCTTGAAAGTCTCTCGTTTTGAACTTATTCTAGATATTGAGACAAGAGGTCCAAAAGTTAAATGTCAATTTAAGAATCAAATTTAAAACACAGACCGATAAAGTAAGTCACAGTTCTTTTTCAATTGTTGACCAATTCATTTAAGCTCCACATTTTAAAGTTCTAAAAATATATATTATTTTAAAATTAAAAAAATATACATATCCTTAATGTAATGACAATTTGGGGTCAGTTCTGCAAATGTTCTGGTAAGTATTAATTCTGCTTTCTACGTGTGAATATACATTACTTTTTTTTTTAGAGTCGAGTCTCTGGTAAGTGTGGTATGTGTGCATGCCTATATGAGCGTGTGTACAGAGAAAAAGACAGCGAGATTATAATCATTGTCCTTTTCTTCCACTTGATCAGATTTTGTTTTAAAAATCAATAGGAAATATCTAACTTGTTTCGGTAGGCATTCGAGTGTTAAAATAAATGTTGGGTAATATCGTTGTTATTATTAACTGGATTGCTGTTTAGAGTGTGAAGAGGTGTGTTTGAATCTATCATCCATTTTACGAATATTGAACGAGCCCCCATATTATGCCAGCCACAGCTAGGCGGCTAAGATTTCAACAGTGGCAATGAAATCTCAGTAAAACCTTCCTTTAGAACGCTTCTTAAGGAAACTTAGAAACGCATTCCTGATTATCTAAGGAAAACAACTTGAGATCAGAAAAAAGTAAGAGAGTATTTTTTTGTTTACAGAACTCTTATTTTATGGAGAGTGCGCTGATCTCAGGGTTTATGTAAATGATTTATCATCCGTGCGTGTGTAACTGAGATCCACTAACTTAAAAGAAGGGATGTCCTTGACTTAAGGGATCTGTTGCTTGGAGGCACACTGAGCCACCTGACAATGACGTTGGAAGGAACGGACTGGGTTAGCTTCAGGTGAAAATAAGGAACTCAGTCTAAACTATGTAAAACTCACCTCACTCTGATTTATTGCTTTTTCAGACCATTGAAGCTACAAATAAAATTTATGAGGGAAGAACAATAAATTAGGATTGGATAAAGGCACAATTTTAGGCCTCGAGTTCCTTGTACAGTTAGATTTTAGCACATAAAATTGGGAGCATAATACTAACAAGTTAATAAAATCAGCCAAGTGCTGACATGTAAAAACATTTTTTTAAAACAATCGGTTGGTCCAATCAGTTAGCCTTGTTGACAACTTGAAATTTTGAAAACTACGTTACTTATATTCGATGAACATTAAAAATGTAGAAAAGTTCACGGATGCATGCAACAGAAGTTCATTGGTCTTCGAATACATTTGGGGGTGGGGAAGTTGCCTTTAAAGTTAAAACTGTAAAATTACCACATAATAAAAGACTGTGCTTTGAACACTAATTGCCCATTTATTATTATTTTTAAATCACTTTTCCTATAATTGTGGTGTGATGTATAAACTTTCTTTGGTTTTACTGAGGTGTGTTTTATATATTTTCAGTTCTACGGCTCTTTTCCATTTATTCTCGATTTTAATTTTACTAAGATGCATTAGTATCAATCAGGCATCACGTCTACAAAGATTCCTACAGCGTTTTAATTGAGAGTAAATTGCCTTCAATAAATGGGGCCTCCTACTGGCCTAGAAAAACGGCCCACCCTAGTGGCTGGGCACAAATGCTCATTTGAAGAGTTAAACCAAGGCACGATAGCCCACTTTGTCAGCTGCCTAGAGGGACGTTGTCAAGTCTGGGACCCTGCTGCTTTATTCCTATAACTGTGTTTTAGAAACACCTCACAAGTGGAATTGTGGTTGCCTCATCCAGAAAATGTGGAAAGGATTAATGTGGCATGTAAAACAAATCACTCCTGAGCTCAGCTGAGAAAGTGGGTATTAAAAGCACTCCAGTCAAAAGAGCTTTAGTGAGAGGGTCACGGTGATATACAGTCAGCATATGTTGGGCTGGTAATGCTGCAGGGTGTTTGGAAACGGTAATGGTCCATGGGTGTAAAGTCTTTCAAGACCTCTTAAAGACACATGTGTTTCTTGAGCGTGTTCTCCAAACAAGGACCTGTTATGGGTTAGATTCACTGAAGCTTTTAAACTTTATTGATTGGTTTGTGGGATTCCAGGTTCACTCACTGCTGAAGAAAAAAATCTGTTGATAAACACAGGCAAGAATCCCACTTTAATCTTAACCTTATGAATCAATAAACAATGTGGGATGTTGCCTCCTCATCGATTACGGTACACACTGTTTATTTTTATCATGGAAGTGCTTGCTAGTTTTCAGAGTTAATGGGCAATATATCTATGTTGTTCTTCTAAATCCAGGTGCTTTGTAGATTTATTTTGAGGGGGAATAAAAGGGAGAGACCTGAAGATTTCTTGCTATTTGAAATATGAACCATAGCCTTAATAAAAACTTGTGGGTTTCAAGTTGAGAGAGAACAAATAAACCTGCTAAGTGTAATTTCATAAACTGAAACAATTTTCCTTGGTATTTCCAATTTAGGAAGGAATTCATTTGGATCTCACATTATCATGCAACTATATAATTGTAGCCACAGTTGAATGAACTCTTAAAGAAATAAAATGTACTAGTTTCCTACATGCGAGTAAACTGTTTCTGCCTATACTCCTCTGTTTGGTTTATATTTGCACTTGTTTAATGGGATCCTTATACTTTTTTCCCTAGAAGGTTATACCTCATCAATTTATTCATTTTTTTTAGTAAACTACACCAAAGGATCATGCAAAATCTTTGAAAAGATGAAAGCACAGGCAAAGCTTGCCATAAATAAAGGCCGATGCATTTAAGTAGTTGTCAGCACATGTACTCAACACAAGCACATGTTTTTAGAGAAGACCTGGGAAAACAACAAGACAGGTTAGCAGGAAGTACTAGTTAACTAACCTAAAAATCTCATCAGTAAAACTAAACAAATAAAAATATTACGTGAGACTGGAAAAAGTCAGGGTGCTCTTGGCTTTGGGTTCAGTGCTCCTGAGTTTGACCCCAACTTACAGCCATGACTGCAAATATTTTTTCACCAACTTCAAGCATGACATTATTTGTTACCTTTACTTTACTGCGGGCCTGGTAAAAGTCAAGATCAATAATTTCTCAGGAAGATTTCCACTCTACACTGAAATTACAGCCAACTTGAGGGACACAGCAGATATAAAATTTCTTGCCATCTCTGTAAAACTCATAAAGCATCACCGCGGCCTTGTGTTTTAATTGAACTTCCCGTCTTAGGCCCATTCACATCACTGCCGTCTAACTCACACGTTCAGCCAGGAGGAGGGTCTACAGTAGGAGTATTGGTCGCTGCATGGAGTACGAAAAAGTTACGTATAGAAACAAGATAAAAATGTTGCAAATGAATATCAAGATGGTAATGGCAAGTGAAGCTGTCGATATCATTGTGTTTTACTAGGCAAGCACAGAATATTACGGCTACTTTAAAATATCATAGCTGTGACTACTTAATAGTCAAAGAATATTGGATTCTTTGAATACTGAGTTGCTGCCTTACATGGGTTTGATCGTGGCTAGGAAGGAAACAAAACTTTCTAAACAAAACGTCTTGAGTGTTAGGAGTCACTTCCATGCACTGACTGCTTGCATAGACTTCTGAGCTTCAGTTTCATATATTCTATGTGAAGAGTTTTCAAACTCCACAAGTAAGCATGAACCTGCAGTCCTATCTTCCTAATTTACTTATAATTACTGACCCAGGGGCTTCCGGGACAATAAGGTATTTCTGCATTACATACAAATGAATGCAACTTGTATGTTTTGTATTAGAAAGCACCAGTTACAAACAGAACACAATCGAAAACTTCCTCTTCTAGATTTAAAATATTTCAAGTGGTTTTTCTGAATAAGTTAAATACCCAGAAAGTCAAAATACAATGACTGTCTCTTCCATTTTATTGAAAAGAAAAATTTCTTTCCCTATCGAAACAGTGAAAGGAAATGGATGATCTTGAGGACAGTCTTTCTTTTGTAGTCAGGTATGTGCGTGTGACATTTTAGCAACTTTAAACTGAAAATTATTCTGGGCCTGAATGAGAGATTCAGAGATGTCTAACCAGTCCTGGACTGGGAAATCATGGGCCATTTGTCCCCTGTGCTCAGTGGTCCTGACTTTGAATGCCTCCCCAAACACACTAATTGGAGACCTGGACTATGTTGAGTTTTGCAGGTTTCCACGTCCCCCAGACAAACTGCACATGAGGGCAGACTAACCCTCACCAAGATGGGCTGCACACCTGTACAACAGATGACCAATTTTAAACGTGCAAAGAAAAACCTCCACAAAATAATACGATGTTTCCTTCACGTGGTGTACATACAATTCAGACAGCTAAGGGGCTAAAGCATGCCATTTAGCTGTAAGTTTTCATTGCTAAAGACATTTTATAGGGCTTAAATTTTATATAGTCCCGTATCAAGTAGTACTCTAATTGCGTGACTTCAAAGTAGACATGTGAGCCCTACTTTCATATTATTTTAGTGGCAAGCAGTCACTGCCCTTCCAATTGTTCCTATGAGGTCCTGTATTAACATTATTATTGGAGATTTTTATTTAACTTCAATTTTGTGAAAACTATGCCTCCTTCTTTGAATGGGAGTTTGAACACCGAGATTAAATTGATAGAGAAAATCAAGTTGAATCGGTTTATAGCCCAGAGGTACATTGTGAATCCCATAAAGCATTGTTGCAGGAACCTGGTTAGTGTTCTGTACACCTGCTTAATGTTTTTTTCATCATCACAAATGTCAAAGTGCTCGGGAAGTCACTGGGGTTTGAATGACAGCCATGCACTAAGCAAGCAGTTATGTTTTTTCACTACCAAATTGGACCATAAATGATGAAAAAGAGGTCAAAAAGGAAGTATGGAACCATACAAATTTGAAAGGGGAAACTGCTAATAGCCATAAACCTGGTGCAATCAAAGGCTTGGCAAGTCATTGCAAATTACCTGCTCTGTGAATTACTGATCGCACTGCATTATGATATAGAACTTTCTAACTCCTTTCATCTGTAGTAACAGGGTTTCTAATAGCTCACAGATCAAAAGCAAAACACTGCCAGTGGAATTTTGATACAAACACACTAAGGTTGGACAAGTATAATGCATATGAATAAAATGTTAATATGTGTCCAATATTGCATCTGGTCTGATTGTTTAATATAGTATATGCATTTTACAAACCAAACTCACATAATACTTACAGAAGGAGGCGACTGGTAAGAAGAGCTTAATTTAAAAGAAAGATGAAATCCTGCATGATACTTTCATTAGGGATTAATGTAGGTTGGTATGCTTTAACCAAGATCTTGGCAATCTTTCAGATGCAAGATGTCAAGTTCCTAAATCCTTTTTTTCTAGTTCAAGACTCAGACATGTGGGAGTCAGGGGTACTCAAAATCGTCCCTCCAAACATTGTACCTATTAGGGAAAGTATCTGTATCAATTTTTTTTAATATGAAATGCCCAGGAAGGGTGAAGTCTCCTGGTCATTTGAAAGCCACTTCAGGGGCGCCTGGGTGGCTCAGTCGGTTGGGCGGCCAACTTCGGCTCAGGTCATGATCTCACGGTCTGTGAGTTCGAGCCCCACGTCGGGCTCTGTGCTGACGGCTCAGAACCTGAAGCCTGCTTCCGATTCTGTGTCTCCCTCTCTCTCTCTGCCCTTCCTCTGTTCACGCTGTGCCTCTATGTCTCTCAAAAATAAATAAACATTAAAAAATTTTAAAAAAAAAAAAAAGAAAGCCACTTCAATCAGACTGCTTTCCTCTTGCCCCCTTGCTGGAGATATTATGTACCTAGTAAATGGACATTTTAAATCTAGGTAAAGAAGCCCAGGGGTGGGGGAACTTTGGATGATGAGACATTTTATAACAAAGATTTGGCTGAAGTACTGCCAAGCTAGATTTTGCAATGATGCAAAAATACCTCTGGTGCCTGGTTGGTGGTGAAGCAACAGAAGCAGACAAGGCTGATAGATGCAAAAGAGAGATATTCAGTTATCCTTTATATTTGATAATGACTGGTATGATTGAAACTGAAAATCATTTCCTTGTTGGTTCTTAGATCTGGGTTCTTACATAAACTACTGTAATTCTTTTGTAAGAAGAGTTATTTTGCTTTTGTAAGCATTAATCATCAATTAGTGTTATTCTCTCTCATGTTGAAAATACAGATAAAAGAGATACCATCCCTATTTTTATGGGAAATGCAAATATATAGAGACATTCACAGGAATAAAGAAAGTACAGACTGTGATAGTGCTATAAATAATATAAACAGAAGTTTGAGAGGGCTTTTGAATAAGAGTGCTATTTGAGGGAGAATGATCAGGAAAGGCTCTCTGATGAAGTCATCTAAGAGTTGGGATATGATTAGTATGAAAAAGCTAGGCTAGTGAAGAGTTGGGTAGATGGAGAAGACATGATAGAAGGAAAGAAAAACAAGCATAAAGACCCAAAGTATGTGTAGGGACAAAAGGGGTTGATAGAGAGCAAGAAACACAATGTGGCTGAACCATCGTAAACAGGGAAGAAAATAGAAAACAATGTGGCTGTGAGTCAGAGTAAGAATAGGAGAAACACATTGCAACTGGCTACTCTGGGGAGAACACTGGATCTGTGAGAAAGAACTGAAGCAAAAGAAGCCCAGCTAGGTCAGCACAGAGTTGCCCAAGTGAAGGATGATAATGGTTCCGGTTAGAGTGGTAGCAGCGGAAGTGAACAGAAATGAAAGCAATGCTACTCACACCCATCAAGTCCCCAGAGAAATCCTGAAAGGCTCTCAGCCTTCCAGTCCATGTGATATAGCAGCAGAACCTTCTGGTTCAACGGTTTCAGTGAATGACCCTCTACCCTCAATCAGAAATTTTGGTTTTTCCACTATTATTTCCTTGGTGGGGAAAGCATATAAATTGGTGAAGTATTGTGTGTGTGTGTGTGTGTGTGTGTGTGTGTTTCTAACTATTTAATGAGCAAAGTACAGAACTCAGTGTCTGTCTTAAAAGTGGTTTCAAATCTTTCTTGCATGAGGTAGGGTCAATAAATTGCAACTGATGAAATCCGAGCTGCTGAGGTGAAGTTCTTATTTTTGCGGGGGAGGTAGGAATAATGGGAGGTTGGCTGGTTACTAGAGCAATGGGTGTGAGATTGGGAAGGGGTCTAGAAAAAAAATTACTCAGTTCTCTTCTACACATTTTTGCTTATTATTTTTATAAATAGCATGTATCAATGGTTCTGTATTTTGTATAAATGAAAAAAGTTTATTTAAAAAAGTTTTCTAATGTTTATTTATTTTTGAGAGAGAGAGAGTGAGCAAGCAAGGGAGAGAGGGTAGAAAGAGAGAGACACAGAATCCAAAACAGGCTCCAGGCTCTGCGCTGTCAGCACAGAGCCCATTGTGGAACTTGAACTCACAAACTGTGAGATCATGACCTGAACTGAAGTCAGTCACTTAACCAACTGAGCCACCCAGGAGTTTTGAAAAAAGTTTATTTTAAAATTAGTTTAAAACGTTTGGAAAGAGTGTCCAGGGACTACTGCAATCAGTGCCAGATCAAAGAAGGAAGGCATGAGCAAGGATAAGAGCAGACCAAAAAGATTAGTGGCTGTTTGAAGGACTATCAGTAACAGAAATTCAAAAGTCTGCTTTTCTAGACAAGCCAAAGGCCAGGGTCATGGGAAGAGCAGTAGGTAGATACTGCTAGACAGTCATGCCTGTATATCATTTATAATTGTTGGTGATATATAATTGCTTTGTGAACCACATATAGTTTACTATAGAATACGGAGCAGTGTTTATCAACTCTTGTGTGTTTTATAATTTCACATGAAAAGAAGAAACCTTAATTCATTAGTAAAGAGAAGATGATGAACAACAATGGTCCTTAAGTTATCAGTAGCTGATACTAATAAAAGGAAGATCAGTAACCAATACGTCTTGCTGCAGAGCTTCCTTATTCCTTTCTTGTCATGGCATACAGAAAAAAGGACGATATTTGTAAAGCTCAATGGAGGAAACTAAAACGGATTTAAGTGTCTATAAATATCTTTTTGGAGATAAAAAAAAGCATTACATTTTCTTGACATTATATAATTACAAAGACACAAAGCATTATGAAAAATATTAAATGCTGAATTTGCACCATACTTGCAAATAAAATCTTCTCAAATTTTCTATGAAAATCTTGTTAACTTTCATGTTTATTGTTTATTTTTTAAGTAAACTCTATCCCCAACATAAGGCTCAAAATCACAAACCTAATATTAAGCGTAACATGCTTTGCCAACTGAGCCAGCCAGCTACCCCTTTCATCTTTAAACTACTTGCACTTGGAAAACTCATCCAGGTCTTTCACTGACAAGTGTAATTAATGTTGGCATTTCTGAGGGCAAAATGACTGTTAATCCAATTAAACTTTTTCATAAGAGTTATCTCAAACTTAGACTCAAAAGTGTATATACTGTCAGAGCAAGGACAAGCTGAAATGTCACTAAGAGAACACAAATGTCAAAAAAATTATATAAGTATCCCATATACGTGGAGACAGAGATTGAGACTGCCACTCACAGTTAAGCCTAGTAAGAGTCATTATAAAACTCCAATGGCTGCAGATATTATTTGACCTTCCTTCAAACACACTGTTTTGTGGCCGTCAGCCAGGGGTTATTTCAATGTTGCTCATAGTTGGAGGCGACTAAACAAGGATATCAGCCACCTCTGACCCTATCTGGACTTTCCAGGCCTGAGAGAATAACTAACTATACATTATTCAATACACTGCTGAAAAGTTATGTGCTAGAAAGTTCTACTTTACAAAATAGTCATGGACCAGGAAGCTACCTCACTACATGCACACCAGACTTTAGCCTGTATAGGCCAAGTCATGCTCCAAAAGAGGCATAAATTGGAATTTCTCTCTGATACATTCATCCCAATAAGCCAGAGGGAAAGAGAAGAGACGTGGAATGAAGGAAAAAGAATAATGACTGGTTTTCCAAGAGAACTGTTGCATTTTCTCCTCAGCATATATTTCTGGCTAGTATTTACAAAAGAGCATGTGCTGGTCTCTTTCTGAAAAAAAAAATGTTCCAAACTATTTCTTCCCTACCCTGTAGAGGTGGAAAAAATAAGGCAGTGTAGGTTCACTGTCTGCCTTAGGTGATAATATTAAATTTATAATGACAGAGGAGCAAGTTTATTAACTGAAATGATAAGGAAAGAAAAAACTTTGCTCAAAACACCTTAATACTTCTCCTTGAAACATAATAGCTGGTGTTCCCCAGATAATCAACTTGCATATTTAAAAATAATATTGCAACCATTTTATCATAGAGTAACTGATCCAATATCAAATTAGAATTTGGATCCCTCCTACCTTCAGTCCTTGCTTTGCTTACTTTGTGCTCATTGCTAAGCTCCTTCATATTCATGAAAATTTATTTCTTTACATGTTTCCTTTCACATGACCCAAAACACATCCAGAAGCGTCACACAAAAAAAATAATATATCAAACCAAAAGTGCATTTTTGCATATATACATGTAGCATACTATTTTTTAACCACAATCTTAATTTTTCCAGTGTTTTCCCATAATGTGTGTTTTCCTCTGAAAAAGAGAATTTGAAAAGAATGGCCAAATGTGTCTTGGAACTTCCACTTTAAATTCAAAACAGATCCCAGAATGTCTACTGGGATATATCTCTAGTATGACTAAGAATGTGCACCTGTGATTACCTAAACCAGCCAAAGAATGGCACCATTGCTTCACATAAATGTAGTCACAGATATTTTTTATATGGTTATAGAATTTTGTCATAAATCCCAAGGCTCAGTGTAGAATTCTATCTGTCCTACAGGTCCACTTTGTGCCTTTAGATAACATTTTACAGCAAAAGCCTGATGTATTGCTTCTGTCACCCTTTGACCACTAAAGGAACTTAGAGCAGCACAATGGGTGAATAATAAGGAGTCAAAGGGAATTCTCTGCCCTTCTGGCTCAGTCCATGCATATGGTCATAATTTTCCAACTTTATGATAATAAGGGGAATGCATTTATCACCCCTCTGCTCATTCTCGAGTTGGTCCCCCATTGTTAAGTTTAGCAGTTGGCTATCGATAATATAGAATTATGAAATAATACGGAGGGTAATGAATGAGATGGCCACTTGAGTTTCACAAGGAAATAATAAATGGTGGAGAAATATTACCAAGTTTGAAGGATAAGTTCAGAAAAGTATTAACTAAATCAGATGGTTATCTCACAACTTCTGAGAATTAAAATGAAAGTTAAAGATAGCTTGAGAGGTCTTAGACTAGTTTGGGCTGTCATGTTCTGTTGCAGATAAGATAAGCACTATCAGCACTGGGGTAACTACAATGAAAACATAATTTTTTTCTTCTTTAAAATTGGAGATTGCACCTAATAGTCCTTTAATTGATTAACCTACATTTGTGATACAATTTGGATAGTTTCATATGACTGAGTTTTAGAAAAAAAATGAATGAATAACTGATTTCACTTGGATTCAATACTCTCAGATTTCAAAATGGGACAAGGAAAAAGAAAAGCAGTCATTTTTTTTGGGGGGGGGCAAAAATATTAATAAAGTTTATATAGGAAGATAATCAAATGATTGAAAAGCACATAAAAAAGTGTTCAATGTCACGAACCATCAGGATAATGTAAATTAAAACCACGATGAGATACCTCTAAATACTCAGCAGAAAATCTAAAATTTAACAGACTGAAAATGCCAGATATTGACGAGCTTACGGAGTCATCAGAATATTCATACATTGTCAATGACAATGTAAAATGGTACAACCACTTTGGGAAAATAACTGGCAGTTCCTTTATAAAACTAAACCCTACAATCTACCCTACAATCCAGCAATGCTACTCTTAAGTATTTACCTAAGAAAAATGAAAACATGTGTACACCGACAAGACTTGCATGAGAATGTTCACAGCAGCTTTATCGCTAAAAGCTTAAAGTGAAAATTAGTCCAAGTTTTCATCAAGGTAAGAATGAATAAACAAAATATAGTATATTCATGCACTGGGATATTACTCGGAAATAGAGAGGAACAAATCATTGCAACAACATAGATAAATCTCAAAATCATTATGCTGAATGAACCATTGCACAAATGAGTAGATATTATACAATTCAATGGAATGACCATGAATTCTAAAATGAGTAGAATTAATCTATGCTATAAAAACTGGAACAATGACTCTCTCTCAGGGTTGAGGGCTAAAAGGTGATTATTAGGTTGAATTTGACATAGTAATATTCTACACCTTTAAAGAGATTTTAGTTCCATAGATGTATATACTCAATAAAAATGGTGAAATGAGTGATTGCTAGGAAGGAAGATGGTGGAGAAGGAAGACCCTGAGCTCACCTCCTCCCATGGACACACTGAGACAACAAGTCCATGTGTTACAACTCTCCCTGAAAACAATCTAAAGACTGGCATAACACACCTTCCACAGTTAGTCATAGAGAGAACACCACTTTGGAAAAAATAGGTGGAGTGGAGATGTGATTCAGTGACTCCAGGGTGATTAACCACAAATGGGAGGGATATCATAAGTATGGAGGAGCTAGGATATCAGACTCCATACTAGGCACCCTTGGACCTGGGAACTCACACTAGGAAGAGAAGTCTCCATAATGTCAGTCTTTGAAAATCAGTGGGACTTCACTCCATCCTCTATAAAAACCAATGGGCTTCATTCCAGGAGAAATGAAGGGCAATGTAAAACTAAGTGTCCACACTTAAAGAGCCAACATACCAAATAACTGAGCCCTAAGTCTAGCACAGAAGCAGCATTTTGAAAGTGCCTGGGGCATACATAAAGGAAATTTATTGACTAATTTTAAGACATGTACCACTGGAACAGACATCTACAGGAAATTTCTCTGGGAATGAAGGAACAGGTAAGCATCATTTTTCTTGCCCTCCCTCAGCCTAAGTAGCCCAACACTTATGGGAGTCTGTGCTAATATTCTCTATCTACTTTACTAGCATTGTGTAATCCATCCCAGGATTTTCTGTAGACTTGCCCTACCTGACCTGCTCACATTGGTAGACAACACTCCAAAGCAACTCCCACCCACCATACCTGGCAGGCAGCCCCAGCTGGGTCCCATATTCTTCAAATCAACTTCTGCCCTGAGGAGGGGGGAAGTTAACTCCACACACCAGTGTGCCCGCAGCTCCTGGAGTTGAACTTCTCGGTTGGTATAAAACGGAGCAAGTGCATGCAGCCCACACAGAGGACACTCTTGGAATGCCTGGTCCTGGTTACCAGAGAGGATTGTGGTACAGAGCACCAAAGGACCCTTCTACACCTCTTTGAAGACCAGCAGATGAAGGTAACCTATCTAATACTAAGAAACAAAAACAGAGTTAGAAAAAATGAGGAAAGAGAAGAATATGTCTCAAATGAAAGAACAAGAAAAAGGCAGAGAAAAAGAGCTTAAAGAAATTAAGATAAACAGTAAGGTACATAAATAGTTCAAAGTAAATGTCATAAAGATACTGCACTAGATAGAAGAGTGAGTGAACTCAGAATTTCAACAATGAGAAAATATTTTAAAAACAGAACTGAAGAACACAATAACTGAAATGAAAAATGCACTATAGGGAATAAACAACAGATTAGAAGATGCAGAAGAATAGATCAACAATCTGGAAGACAGGATCATGGAAAGCAACCAATCTGAGCAACAAAAAAGAGAAAAATAGTATTAAAAAAAGAGAATAGGTTAAGAGACCCCTATAACTTAATCAAGAATAATATTTATATTGTAGGGATCTCAGAAGCAGAAGAGAGAGACAAAGGGGCAGGAAACTTATTTGAAGGAATAATAGCTGAAAATTTCACTAATTTGGAGAAGGGAACAGACATCCAGGTTCAGAAATCACAGAGAGCCCCAAACAAAATGAACTCAAAGAGGTTCTCACCAATATAATAATAACTTAAATGACAAAGATTAAACACAAAGAATCTTAAAAGCACCAAGAGCAAATAAAGTTACATAAAAGGGAAACCCCAGAAGACTATCAATTGATTTTTCAGCAGAAACATTACAGGCCAGAAGGAACTAACACGATATATTCAAAACACTGAAAAGGAAAAAAAAAACAAAAAACAAAAAACTGAAAACCAAGAATATTCTATCCAGAAAGGCTGTCATTCAGAATTGAAGGAGAAATAAAAAATTTCCCAATCAAAAACTAAAGGAATTCATCAGTAATAAAGCAGGTTTACAAGAAATGTTAAAAGGGCATCTTTAAGTAGAAAGGCAAGGCCACAAGTAGAAGAAATTTATAAAATAAAAGAATTTCTCAGGAAACAGCAAACATATAGTAAAGGTAGTAGGTTAATCACTTATAAAGCCAGAAGTAGTGAAATCAAAAATATCTGCAAAAATTAGTCAAGTGATAGAAAAAATGAAAAGATGTAAAATATGACATATACCTAAAACATGGAGAGAGGAAGTAGTAAAAACTTAGTGCTTTTAAAGTGTGTTTGAACTTGAGTGACCATCAACTTAAATTAGAGTGTCATAGCCATATGATGTTGTATATGAACCCCATGGCAACCACAAACCAAAAACTTATAATAAAAAAAAATATGAAGAGAAAGAAATCCAAGCATAGCACTAAAGAAAACCTTTTAACCACAGGGAAGAGAGCTATGAGGAAAATAAAAAACAGAGAATAACTATAAAAACAACCAGAAAATAATTAACAAAATGGCAATAAGTACATAATTATCAGTAATTACTTTAAATGTAAAAGGACTAAATGTTCTAATCAAATGATATAGAATGACTGAATGGATGAAAAAATAAGACCTATCTATATGCTGTCTGTAATAGACCCACTTCAAACATGAAGACACATATAGACTAATGGGGAAGGGATGGAAAAAAAAATACTTCATGCAAATGGAAAAAAAAAAAAAGCATGGCAGCAATACTCATATAAGACAAAATAGACTTTAAAACAAAGACCTGAACAAAAGACAAAAAAAAAAGGGGGGGGGCATTATATAATGATAAAAGGATCAATCAAATAAGAGGATATAACAATTGTAAATATCTATGAACTGAATGTAGAAGCACTTAAATATGTAAAGCTAAAATCAACAGACATAACAGGAGAAACTGATAGCAATACAATAAGAGTAGGAGACTTTAACACCCCATTCACGTTAATGGACAGATCATTAGGGACAGACAGAAAATCAATAGGGAAAGAGTGGCTCTGAATGACACATTAGACTAGACACATTAGACTAGAGAGACTTAACAGATATATATATATATATAACATTCCATCCTAAAACAGCAGAATACATATTTTTTTCAAGTGCACACAAAGCATTCTCCAGCATAGAACACATGATAGGACACAAAGCAACTCTTAATAAATTTAAGAAAAATGAAATTATATGACGCAACTTTTTCTACTATAACAGAATGAAATTAGATTTCAATTATAAGGGGTTAAAAACAGAAAAAAATGAAACCCAAAATATGGACGCTAAATATAAACAATCCATGGGTCAACAAAGAAATCAAAGAGAAAATCAAGAAATACCTGGAGACAAATGGAAATAAGAACACAATGGTCCGAAATCTTTGGGATCCGGCAAAAGAAGTTCTAAGAGGGAACTTCATAGCAACACAGGTGTACTTCAAGAAATAAGAAAAAAATCTCAAACAATTTCACCTTAAACCTAAAGAAACTAGAAAAAGAACAAGCAAAGTCCAACGTCAGTAGAAGGAACAAAATAACAAAAGTCAGAGTAGAATGAAATGAAAATGAAACAAACAAAAACAATAGAAAACATCAATGACACTAAGTTGGTTCTTTGAAAAGAAAAACAAAATTGGTAAACCTTTACCCAGATCAATAAAAAAAAAATCTCCCCTCTCTCTTTCTCACAAATAAACTTTAAAAAAAGGAAAATAAAATAAATACAAAAGATTTTTAAAAATTCATATAAAATTATATGTCAACAACTTGGAAATCTAGAAGAAATGGGTAAATTCTTAGAAACAGACAATTTTCCTAGACTGAATCAGGAATTAATAGAGAATCTGAATAGATCAATAACTAGCCACAAAATTGAACTGCTTATCAGAAAACTTCCAACACATGAAAGTCCAGTATCAGATGGCTTCAAAAAAAGAAGAAAGAATGCTTCTAAATATAATCTATGAGGCCAGCATTACTCTGATATCAAAACCAGACAAAGACACCACAAAAATAAAATTAACACACCAACATCCCTCATGAACACGGATGCAAAAATTCTCAACAAAATATTAAGAAACTAAATTCAAAAATACACTAAAATTATTGTTCACCAGAATGAAATTAGATTTATTCCAGGGATGCAAGGATGGTTCCGTATATGCAAATCAATCAATATGATATATCATATTAACAAGATAAAGGATAAAAACCATATGATCATGTCAATAGGTACAGAAAAAACATCTGACAAAATTCAACATGCATTCATGATTAGACACTCCCAACAAAGTAGGTTTAGAGGAAACATATGTCAACTTACTAAAGACATGACAAACACACAGATAGCATCATATTCAATGGTGAAAAGCTGAAAGCTTTTCCCCTAACATCAGGAACATGGCAAGGATGTCCATTCTCACCATTTTTATTCAACATAGTACTGGAAGTCCTAGTTAGCAATTACACAACAGAAAGAAATAAAAGGTATCCAAATTAGTAAGGAAGATGTAAAATTGTCAGTATTTGCAGAGGACTTATATATAGAAAACCCTAAAGACCCCACCAAAATAAAACCTACTAGATCTAATAAATGAATTCAGTAAAGTTGGGAGACAAAAAATGAATATATAGAAATCTGTTGCATTTCTATACACTAATAATTAAATAACAGAAAGGAAAATAAACAATCTCATTTACAATTATATGAACAAGAATAAAGTACCTAGGAATTAATTTAACCAAAGAGGTAAAAGATCTGTACTCTAAAAACACTGATGAAAAAAAAAAAAAAGCAAAGTAAAACAAAGAAAACAAAAAACAAAGATGACACAAATTAAAAGGTATACAATGCTCACAGACTGAAAGAATTAATGTTAAAATGTCCATATTACCCAAAGCTATCTACACATTCAATGCACTCTCTATCAAAATACCCAGTTTTTGAGGTGAGTTTCACAGAAGTCAAACAAAAAAATTCTAAAATACATATGTAACCATAAAAGACCTGGAAGAGCCAAAAGACCACAAAAGACCTTAAAAAAGAATAAAACTGGAGGTGTCACAATCCCACTATGCTACTGATACAAAAATAGATACACAGATCCATGGAAAAACTTTGAGAGCCCAGAAATAAACCCGCAATTGTTTAACATGGAAGTAAATGATTTCCTTAACCAGAAGAACTCTTTTCTTACAACAAAGGCCATAGAAATGAAGAATATGGCCAATGAATATGGCCAGGGAATGTGTGATGACCTGGCATACAGAATGCCTGCTCACACACCTACACCATGCCAATGGGTAAATGGCAGAAGTTCTCTATATAGGAGTAGGAAGACTCAGTGATAAACCCGAAGGCTTTGAAGTCAGGGGCATCTATGTTTGAATTCAGGCTCTCCTCCCTGTAAACATTATTGAACCTTTCTGAGTCTTGCTTTTACCATTTACTAAATGGACGAATTACTAGCATGTGTCATTGTGGATCATTCCAAGGAATAATAAAGTACTATGGGTATTAACAATTATTATCACTCACACACACGCACACAAACACACTCAAGTGGAGAAGAGAAAATGCAAAAGAAATTAACTTTGATGGAATTTAAAGAAAAGTTTTTGAGCAAAGGATTTAAGGATAAAATAAGGAGCTAGAAAGTATTGAACTACGCAACTCTTAGTTT
Organism: Paguma larvata; assembly: GCA_030068075.1. Lineage (NCBI taxonomy): Eukaryota > Metazoa > Chordata > Mammalia > Carnivora > Viverridae > Paguma > Paguma larvata. The sequence goes on from CM057834.1 coordinate 45,236,077, forward strand.
TTCCTTTCTTGCTTTTTTTTTTTTTTCACTCTGTGGGTTGGAGATTTTTGGTGTTTTTTTCCCCCGCTTTGAACACTGAAGCGGTGACAGCAATGATTATTCTTAAGAACATGTTTGAATGAAAAGCCACACTATGGAATATTTTACTTTCCCTGCAAATCTTCTCACAACCTTCTCATAAATAAATGGGGCTAGAGTCAAGGAAACTGGGCTAAATCCCTCCCTTACTGCTTGGACTTTTCCCAAATCATTCATCATGGACACAGAAGGATGGGAGCTTCTCTTTGGCATATATCTTAGGGAGGTCTGGCAGGGTTAAAGGAAAGAGACAAAGGAGCCTATGCTCAAATATCCTGGGTATTTTTGCCAATCTACTTAAAAAAATACATGCACAGCATGCTTTTGTCAATAAATCCTCCATGTGCTTACACTGGAGGTGCTGAAAATTGCTTGGATAGTTCAAAATTGTATCTGGAGCTTTTGGCAGATCAGGGTTCTGACAAGTGAAGTTGAAAATGTCTATCTCTAGATCCTATAGTCAACAACCTCTGAGAATTGCTAATGGTTTTTACTGGATTAGAATTGACTGACTCTTCTGATTTGAGTGGTATCCTTTTCAATTATACCATTATTCCCCGGGCAAGAAGAATGATCTTGTGCAGGAGCCTTGGACCAGCTTGAGAGCAAAAATATTCTGGTCCCAGGGAAATTATGCATGGTGTGTAACAGTCACAGAATCCATGATAGATTGTTCTGTGCAATTGCTCTTAAGTCTGCTTAGGATTCTATGTCCTATTTTCAATCTGTGAAATGAAATTTCATGCTATAGGGTTCTCAATGAGAGGAAAGATTACAGGAAAAAAAAATAAAGACAAAAGCCAATGCAAGACAGAACACCTTTTATGGTATGAATGGCTCTTAAAACTCCTTTCCTTTTACTTAAAAAAAAAACACGAGTTTTATGGTTAACTGTTTCATTTTGGGGGTATAAAATTATTTATGGAGCTTAGAGTAGAAAGCCACCATGGCTTATCTTTCTCTGGCTCCTATTCTTGAAAAGAAAGAAAAAAAATTGCCTAATAGTAGTGTGGCAAGACTTTAAGTAAAAAGTGCATTTTATAATTTCTTTAATTAAACATGATCAAAGGTGCCCTTAAAACATTCGAACGAGCACTTTCCTAGTTATGTGGCACTGCCAATATTCTTTAAACATGGCCATTGGCTCAATGTCTCTGTTGTTGGTTCAGTAGTTTCTCCTGCTATGGACGACCAAAATTTTCCATTCTTTGAAACCTAGTGTTTTACTATACACAGATGAAACACACCTGTTTCTGATATACAACCACTTTCAATTCTTGTTAGCTGTGAAAAATTCATGAAATGGAAAAAATCTGTGTCCTCCGTGCTGGTGTAAAATATAATTTGGAGCTTCACATTGTTGATTAAAAGAAAAAAAGTAGCAAGCACCTACTATGTGCAAGCAAACTGCCATAGAATTCAACAAATCTGAAAATGCTTATTGAGCACCCACTTTGGGTCAAGCTCTCCTGCACAATCTAAAAGGTGGACTATGAAAACAAACAAAAACAGAAATAAAAACAATAATAAGCAGGAAGAAAGAGAGTAGAAAATTCTGGGGATAGGATGACTTTTAAATGGGATGATCAGGGTCCTCTCTTTTGGGGAAGATAACATTATAACAGAGAAATCTGAAGAAAGATTGAAGGAAGTGAGGGTATAAGCAATGTAGGATTTGGGGTGACAACTTTTCCCAACAGAGGGAGGAATGAGAGCCTGAAGGTAGAAGAATACCAAAAACTCCTTTAAAAAAGAAAGGAGGGCAATGATGTCACAAGTAAACACCTGAGTTGGGAAGGAGTAAGAGATGAGCACATGGAAGGACAGGGCACCAAATTATTAGGATCTTGTAAGCCATCATAAAGACGTGGGGTTTTATCGTGAGTGAAATGGGATCTCTTAGAAGAGTTGAGTGAAGGGAGACAGTATCCGATTTTATATAATATTTCAATCAGTATGGCTGTTCTATAGAATATGTGTACACTACAGGATGCAAGTGCCCAAGAAGAGAAGCCAGTTAGCAAGCCATTGAATACTTCAGATGAGAGATGATTATGGCTTTGATCAAGGTCACAGATATGGAATGGTGAGAAGTGGTCAGATTCTGAATCTATTTTGCAGATAAAATGAATAGAATTCATTGAAAGGTTGCATGAATGAATTGAGAAGGAGATGAATCAATAGTTATTCTAAGATATTAGTCGCTATTGGCTAAGATGGGAGATAAAGCAGATTTGGGTGAGGGGTAGAAAACAGGGATTTCTGTCTTAGATATATTACATTTGACATGCCAAGTAAAGATACAAGTGAAGATGACTCCACATGAAGGTGGAGATAACCATCTGAAGTTAAGGGTAGAGGGGCAGGTTGGAGATATATATATATATATATGTATATATATATATATATCCATATATATCACATATATATATATACATATATATCACAAATATATATCTCCATATATATATATCATAAATATATATATATATCCACATATATTTGTGAGTCATCAGATGATTCATATATACATATGGGACCATTGGCAACTAAGAGATTGAGGGTTGAAATGACAATAAAGTGAGCAGAGGAATGCAGCTGTGAACCAAATGTAGGATAATAACTAGCAGTTAGCCATTACAAGGTTAATTGCTTGTGTTCTGTTTAGAGTCCAGACCAACGAGCCAAAACAAAACAAAAGACTAAAAAGAAATGGCCATTGAGGCAGGGATAAAATTGAGAAAGCAGGACGTCCTGGAAATCAACTGAAAACAATTAAATAAATAAAATGAGGGTTATACCTTGTGATATATACAAATAATTCTTCAGCTTATAAAGAAGATAAAAGATATAAAAATAGAGGCGCCTGAGTGGCTCAGTCGGTTAAGAGTCCAACTTCGGCTCAGGTCATGATCTCTCGGTTTATGAGTTCAAGCCCCGCATAGGGCTCTGGGCTGACAGCTCAGAGCCTGGAGCCTGCTTTGGATTCTGTGTCTCCCTCTCTATCCGCCCCTCCCCTGCTCATGCTCTCTCTTCTCTCTCTCTCTCTCTCTCTCTCTCTCTCTCTCTCTCAAAGAATAAATAAATATTAAAAAATTTTTAAAAAAGGATATAAATATTCCAAATTTAGCTCATTAAGTGGTAAATACGGCAATAGATGTTGACAGATGGTTAGAAACTGACTGGTAGAAAGAGGAAGAGAAGACAGTTATATTAGAGAGAGAAACGCTTAGAAAGGAGTCCTGAGAAGGGAAAGCACAGCGTATATTTCAGGAAGAGTGAGAACTTCAAGGTAGCCTGGGAGTACAAGACATATAGCCCATTTTCTATCTACATCTGAGGCAGGTTTCCTGGGGCCAAAAGATATTCGGATTTTGCTATGTGTGCATGAGTGTGCATGTGTTTACCCAATCTCCAGAAACAATGGATATAAGAACATAATAATCAAACTTAATTTATTTGCCATTCCATCCTCCCCCCAATCTAACTCTCAGCTATCCAATTTTGTCTTTTCCTCTGTAAATATACTAATAGCTAAGTAAAACATTCATCTCTATCTGTTTAACATCTATGGACTGTTTGTTCTATGTAAACTCTGGTGGAGGGGAAAAAAAGACTGATATAAACATGCAAAAATATTCACTGTAAAGCAAGTCTCTACGGTGGGCCAAGTGTGGAACCAGGAGGGAGAAAGTAAGAGAAATATGAAAAAGATAAGGCTCATTCTCTGAAAGACTGCATAAATTTATTAAGATAGTCTGCCTTCTTAGGTGGAAAACCTATGCCATAGATTTGGAGTTTGGCCGAGCATAATCTGACCTATGCTCCAGTTCCATGGAGACAGAAAGCTGCCTTGCCTACAATCACATACAAAATTCCTTAAGGATAACAGTCATCACTTCTGGGGTCAGAACAACTCATGGCACTGAAAAAAGGAAAAGAGAACCACAAGGAATCGCACAAGACTTTATTTTTAGTAACAGAAAAACTTACTATATTCCATTCCTCAGAGATGAACATGTAAATTTTCTTAAAGATTTGTTAATGTGAGTTTTAATTTTAGGGCCAATTTCACAGATATTTTTCCCACCTTTGTCTTCTCAATGACATAGTGAGATGAACTGAGTCAGAAGATCTATTTCCCAATCTAAACTGAGACACCAGTTCATCCCCTTAACGTCTTTACACGTTATGTGTCTCATTTACAAAATTAAGAGAGAGGACATTAAAGTGGGAACACTTTGGAGTCTACTAACCATATGATATTAGGCAAGTTACTGAATATCTGAATTTCAGTTGTTTAACAGCAAATTAGAGAAAATTACAGGTCTCACACAATGTTGCCACAAGTATAAAAAGAAGTCATGTACAGAAAATTCCTGGCACATAGTAGATGCTCAATAATGTTCATTTCCTTCCTACCTTTAACTTGAACATTTCAGTTCCAATATAATGTTAAGACTTAATTCTAGAAAAAAAAAAAAGTCCAGGAAAGAAATTATAGAGGTTTACCACTATTAGCTATTTTGAAACATTTTTTAATTGGCATCCAATCTATCTCAGAGTTAAAAGACAGCTTCTATCTTCAGGGTAAAAATAAAGAACTTACAGAGAGCATGTACTGCACAAAACATGAAGAAAAAAAACCCATGTCCCCCTTGAGAGAAGTTTTAGGATTATTGAGGGGAAAACAGAAGGAAAGAAGGGAGGAAGGAATTTAGTTGATACACAGCTTTAGAGTCTATAAATTAAAAATAAACCAAGTAGGAGAAAGGTATTTGCTGTGTTGCCTTCCCCATTACGATGGGTTAGGTACTATGGCTGGCACAACACAGTCGTCTCCCTTTCTCTCAAAATGGAAAATTTTTTTTTCATGAAAGTGAGAATTTATTGCAGGAATGGCAGCAGAGTGAATGAGTCTATACTCTATGTAAAAGGAAATGTATACTTTACTACTTTGACCTTTCTATATTTTTCATATTTTGTCTGGCTACATATTGCAACCATTCCTTTCAGTTAGCAATTAAAGTCAAATTTGCAGCTGCTTTTACAAAACCAAAGCTTCCCCCCTACAAATGAATTTTTTTAAAGTCCTCTTGTTTGGTCTCTAATATCATACAATTTGTTATTGAGACATGTAAAATACCCCAAGTATGAAAAAACACAATAGTCACTGTCCCTTAGAACTATCCATCACTCTGTTTTAGTTTGTCATAAGGTATAAAAAATAAATGAAAAAAAGGAAGGCAGAGGTAGCAATAATTTACGCCTGCCTAGGAAGTTTGGCACTGTAGCTTCAAGTATAGAGAGTCCTTTACAGGAGAAAAAAACGTAACCAGAGACTCTATGACTACGGAAGATGAGATCATCTACCAAGGGCAATCTTTCAAATTCATAGACACTTCTGGAGTCATGAGGTGCGAATGAGCAGTGCAGAGTACTGTAAAATTCATTTGTAGTGTTTGAATTTGTTAACACGCATTCTCAAGCTGTCTTTGTTAGGAGATACTGTTTATATTGCAAGTGAAAAAAAAATCAGTATGGACAATACCACTATCAACTGAAGTCAGGATAGTCTTAAACAATAAAAAAAAGGACAATATGTAACTCTAAAGTGTATTTAAGAGAGAAAAAGTGCAAATTTAGGAGAAACTTGCCATCTTTTTTTTTTGCAAATATTTTTCTAACTAATCTTTTAAATTACTAACTTGAATTAATTAATTCTAATTTATTTTAATGTATTTGTCTTCTACTGAGAATGAGGAAAATTCGTTTTTACAGTTTTGTTTTAAACTAAACATTCCCCAATAGAGATGACCCTGATCATGACAAAGGAAGTTTAGGGCTTATCTTAGAAAGTGCACACAGAGAAATCTGAATATCAAATGATCTGTCTCACCACCTACTTCCACCACTCTTATTTTCAATGGAATCCACTCCAAAAAACAGAAATAAAAGTGGATAATGCTTTTAAATAATCACAATGTGACATTTTATTAAGGTAAATAAATGAATTATTTAATTTAACCTTCAAAAGAGCCTATGAGGCATATACTTTTATTATCTTCACTTTACAGTAAAAAGAAACAGGCTTGGGGAATTTAATTAATCGAGTCAAATCCACACATGCAGGATTTAGAAACGGAATTCTGAATATTATAGCTCTATCTCCAGAGCCTAAATATTTTCATCAACGTTACTACAATGATCAAGACTGTTCTATTGCATTCTTAGTTACATTACAAAGAACTAAACACTAAAGATATGGTAGGGATACAATTCTGTGTAAATGTTGGGGTGTATCATCATCATTAGTTTCTAGAACAGGATTTACTCAAGAATAACTGTTCCTGACATTAGAAATCTTAAATGAATGGTGACTAGCAGTTTTGGTACACCAAATATAACCACTTTCAAGAGCCAGAATAAATAAAAGATGAGAGTAAAATTCTCACTGGATTGACTTCTTTAAAGAAAGAACAGATTCTAGATAATGACTGGAGGCGCTACAGTTCTGAACATATGGGATAGCCTTTAAAGCTCTATGTCTGAAAAAATAGCCCTTAAACTTTAGAATCCCTCAAGGATTTTTACTATTGAAGGGTACACTATTAAATATTTTATGCATTCTGTTGTTTTTAAAGGGTGTAATCCCTCCTAAGGTGTGTTGGCCCTGGGGTCTTTGAACCAGTCTAGACCAGAATTAACTAGGAGCCATCATTTTCATTTTAAGTACGTTATAATTATGTTTGCTTATTTCACACTGTTTAATATACTCCGTTCTGTTAAACTACGTCACGGGGCCTTCAGCACCTGTTGCTTATTTCTGCCAGATTGAAAGTATTCCTTTCTCTTTATTATTTGTGTGCAAGGATAAGACGAACTTGCCAAGGGTTGTCAGTCTTGCGTACACCTGCCAAGAGGCAAATACTTTAATAGTTGAAATGCTTATAGCATATGCTGCAGTTGCTACAGCTACCAACTTCCAATGCCTGGTATTTCACAAGAGATTGAATATAGACAGGATGACAGATTAATCACTCGATATATGCATATGTGATCATATACCCCTGGGTGTACACCGTGTTTATATAACACATCCCCGGGATTAGTGTTGGCTAAGAATATACCTTTCAGTAATTTACTACCTTACATCTTCAACTTTTAAAAGTCAATAATAAATCTCTTGACACTTATTGATTTGTTGGCCATTGCTTACATGAAAGATGGTATCAGGCTGTACCTAAAAAAAAACCCAAAAAATTAAAAAATTAAAAAAATTAAAAAAAAACAAAAGTAAACAAAATTGGGTTTATGGCTGCAAGATAGGATTCTTCTTGCTTTGTTACATTCTTTCCTAAAGACAGGCTTTCCCTTGGATGTGATCGAGAAATGGGGCCTGGCATAATGGTGTCTTTCCTTGAATCCTACTGAGATAACCAGAAGGATAAAGCTAGAAAAAAGTAAGTCCCTTTTCAATGATTTTTTCCAAGTCTATCCTACCAATCTTGTCAGATCTCATCAGAGGTGTGGAATGGAGTGTAAGAAGTATAGAGAAGGTTTTCTGGAAGCCTGACACATGACTAAAGAAAAGAGAAATGGAGATATCCTGCTTTCATTGTTTTACCACATTCCCAAGGACAAGAAAAGCCCTCTTGGTTTTGGTGAATTCCTGGGAAGCCCATGTGCATATCAGTTTGTCTTTTCTGTCCATGAGCAGTTCTCGGGTGGCACAATTTTACCCCTCCTTCCTTGACAAATAGCAACATTGCATCCAAACTCTCCTGCAATCCACAGTGACATTGACCTCGACAGCAGTTTTGTGAGCATCCTACTTCAGGCAACCTCAGGAGACAGGACATTTAGTTTTCCTTTCCAACAGTGCAACACATTCCTAGATATCTCTTTCCCTCTTTCCCTCTCCCTGCCTCTCATGTGTGCAAACACCACACAGAGCCCAAGCTGCTTGATATTTAAAGAATGAGTTACATATCTTAAGATCTTTACAATTAGAAGATAGATAGGTTTAATTCATTAACTGCAAGCTTTCATGAATCAGGTCATCAAGAGCTTTCTTAGGGTAGTGGTAAAATGGAACCACAGGATTTTTCTCAAAGGAAGAACTTCTAATGACATTATTTTTAATAAGTAAGTCTACTAACCTCTATGCTGGCAATTCATTATACTTTCTGGAATGAGAGGTCTTGCTGTAGGGGTGGAGCTAACTGGTTTTCTTTGTCCTGAGCTACTTACTGTGCCTCAGTAACTAAACACCCTTGGATGTGATTCAGTCACAGACCGCATTTTCTCAGAGGTTCTTGGAACACCTAGTTTTGATTTTTTTAATGTTTATTTATTTTTGAGACAGAGATAGTGCAAGTGGGGAAGGGGTAGAGATGGGGGACAGAGGATCTGAAGCAGGCTCTGCACTGACAGCAGTGAGCTGATGTGAGGCTTGAACTCCCAAACCTTGAGATCATGACCTGAGCCAAAGTTGGCTGCTTAACAGATGAGCCGTTCAGGTGCCCCTAATTTTACCTTTTTAACTGATGCCTCCAACGACATAAAACCAGGATTGGGATGTACTTGAAGATAGAAAGTATCATCCAGTACGCTCAGGTATGCTTTTACGCAAGAAAGTAACAGATAAGTTCTTATGGGCTATACATCTACTACCTAGCTGGTAGTGTTACTTAATCATTACCTGGGAAAACATACTAGAAAAAGGTCAGAGTTGGTGGCTTTCATCAGACTCAGAAGCACACAGAGAAGACAAGAGTTAGAACTCTTTCTTTTAGAGCCTATGTCACTACCCAAAGAATTCCAAAGAGAATTCTATGCACAGTCGCTGTTAAAATTTAAAAGGAGATTAGAGACCCATTTCCAGCCAGGATAATTTGAAAGCTCTGACATGTACCATTATATTGTTTGATGAACATTTCCAGAAGAATGAAATGTCTGTTTTGACCTTTGCAGTGTGAGTAACATATGTCGGAAAGAAGGACAGAAGGCTTATTTTTATACAGATAACAGAAAACTGCTCTTCTTGTTAAGAAAGTATGGCAGGCTGATTCTGTCTTTCTTTTTCCTTTGTAATTTAGAAGTCCTCCCAGATAAACCTTTGCGATATTCAACTTGGTTTTGACGTCCTGGCTTTATGCCTCTTACTGTTTATAAGTCCTGTAAGGAAGTCATCTATCTTAACCAATATGGCTCAGACATATTTTCCATGTTAATTACACATGTTTGGACTGACATTGCAGTGATACAATTTCATTTGTTTAAAACAACAGAATGGATGGCTCTTTAACTCAACAAATGTAGGTAAAAAATCTTCCCAGAGTAAATTGAACAAATCTGGAAATTATAAAGTCACAGGCAGTAGTGGCTGAAGCCCCAGAGACGAAGAAGCTGATATTCTGCAAGGATCCTCATATAGATTAAAAGCATATTGGAAAAGTACAACATAATTATCAAAAAATATATAATTATAATAATATATACGGTAGACACTCCAACAAGATCAGGGTCCTAAAAATAATCACCAGTTTAAGAGGAAGCAGAAGCATTTTTTACTTTGACCCAATGGAAATGTTCAGATTTGGGCTGTGTTTTTAAGCGGGACATCAACCTTTTTTTACACTTAACAGAACACCAGCAGTTAACCCCATAATGGCCAACTGCTAGTTATTATCCTACATTTGGTCCACAGCTGCATGGTTCTGCTCACTTTATTGTCGTCTCAGCCCTCAATCCATTAGCTGCCTGGTGACCGCTTGCATGCAGAGGGGCCTTTGGTTAACTAAATCCCCATCAGGATCACAGCTGTTGTAAAATATGCGGTGACAAAAATATCCATGTGCAACGCATTGTAGATAAATCTGTAAGCCAATTTAAGCAAAACTTGAAAAACAAATGAGGGGCCTCGCTGAATTCTCTGGCTTCTGAACATTATAAACTACATTTCCTTTAGTTTAGGGAATATCCTTTGTAAGATTCCCGCATTCTCCTCTTCCTGCATGGGATGCATGGGCGAATTTTCAAAGTAATAGGCCCAGCTCAGGAAAGTATTTCTTCGCAACATCTTTCACTCAGCAGTAAGAGGATGAGAGTCATGTTCAATAATTCAAACAAATTCCTGATTTCGGTACAATATTAATGTTAGCAATGGTATTTATTCACAGTGTGCCTGGACTCAAACACCATACCACTGTCTGAATTTCTCCCAGCCCAGAGGCTTAACTCAGAGGTTATGTATGTGCAAATATATCATACCAGAACCGTTTGCGACAGCCAAAGCTGCCAGGTTGGCTTCATCTCACAGAGTGCTTTGAAAATGCCCTATAAGTAATTTTGGTTGGTATTATAATGGCCAACCCTATGTCCACTTATGAAACTGAGACATTATGCTGATTATGCTCCTTCTTGGTATCTGGTAATATTTATAAACAGGAAGAACATGAAGAAATAAACAACTATACTGAAAATAAATAGTGAAGAACTCCTTTTCTGTATATCATTGAATGCCACTTATTTGTCACTTTGTCAAAATCCAAAATCGAGAGGCAGATGTGATCTGAAACTTCCTTAGATCTAATCAAACTTGACCCCACACGTGGGGAATTATTTCTGTTCTTAACTAACCTAAAATTTGGTTTGTCTCTGCCTGTGTTGAATAATTTGAATTCCTACCCCGGATTCTGCTTGTTTTGTTAGATTGTTCAAATGTTCCTTAACAGTCAGTGACCTAGATTTTTCTACTTCATCAGTGTATTCAAATATGTTAAGCACCTACTATGTGCAAGGCACAAGGGATAAAATATTAATGAGTTGCAGTCCCTGCATGCAAGAAAGTTAGGATTCAGAGGTGTATAATCTCCCAAAAGTAAGAGGGAACATTTTTTTTTCTTTTTTCCTTCCATTCATCCTCCCGTCCTGTGGTGCCATGAATCAAACAAGAGAGAGAAAAAGTGCCATTTGTTCTTTCTAGCTGTTTGCCAACTTGGTGAGATTAGAGAGTACTTCTGAGCTATGTAATTACCAGTATGCTGATGACTTATTAACTTACTATTCTTCCCAATGTTCACTGGGAAAAAAAAATAATTAAAAATTATCAGGTAGATAGCTAGAGTATTATCAATGTACTACATACGTGAAATTTAAAAAAATAGTATAAATTATACGTATTATCTTCCAGGAATTTACAACTAAGTCAGGGAAACAATATTATGACAATTCAAAAAACCAGAATGCAATGAATCACAGTATATGTGCATATATACATTTACACAATTGATGTAAAAAATAAGAATTATGAGTTTTAGATATGAGAGTTCTCAGTTTAGAAGTGTCAAAGAAGGCTTAATTAGTTTAGATCCTCATCATCTCACAGGCTGTGGCTCTACTTTATGGTTTTTTCAGAAGGGTCCCTTCCATCCACAATTCACTCTGCTACATGGAGCCAGTAAGCTTGTCGCACATGTGGTCAAGAACAGTGAAATCCAAAGACTGTTGTCCACTGGGCTTTTAACAATTGGGCTAAGTAGTCCTAAGACTACTGGACTCCTAATTTTCCTTCCCATATCTTAGCTCTTCTTTTTTTTTCCTCTCTATTGGTTAATTCTGTGCTACTATTTGAAGGCAGGGCATGGTCTATGAAATAGATTTTTTAAAAAATAAAGTTAACAAAGATTCAAACTAAAAAATTATTTTTAAAAAATCTGGATTTAAATGTGAACTTCTATCTGACCAAGGGGATCGACAAGACAGACAGACACCTTTTGGCTGTGTGTATGTATGTATGTATGTATGTATGTATGTATATATATGCGGCTGTGTGTGTATATATATGTATATATATGTATATATATATATATATAACTGGGGATAAGAATTAAAGACTTCCAGTTCTTTATTATAATTAAAAAAATAGAAGAGTACAAATTTCTTGAAATTGTAAAGTGTTTTTTGTTTTTTGTTTTTTAATTAGAGCAGCCCAGGTCTTAGATATCTTATAACGAATGATAAATAAAGACGTCAACATTCAATTCAGTTCAAAAATCAGCATATGTATCTATCATCTATCTATCCATGATCTATCTAGCTAGCTAGCTATCATCTATCTATCCATCATCTAGCTATCTATCATCTATCCATCTATCTACCTACCTACCTACCTATGTCCTTTTAGATGAGATATTTTGAAAATAAGACACTCTTATATGTCAAGTTACCTCTAATTACTGGCAGACTATAAAATGAGTCAAAAGCTTAATCGTGATACAGCTAAATTGTAAGAAGCGAAAAACATCATAAAAAATATACAAGTTGAGAGTACCTGACACATACCAGATAAGATTTCAAAGGGAAGTCATACTAATTCTTAAAAGAAAACCAAAGTTAAGGAAAGCAAATGAAACAGACTTTACTTCCAAGGAAACACCTTCTAAAAATAACAGAGATATAAAATATGCTTCAGGGAACAAATAATATAAAAATCAAGGGAGAGGGGCACCTGGGTGCCTCAGCTGGTTGAGTGTTCGACTTCAGCTCAAGTCATGATCTCACAGTTTGCATCAGGCTTTGTGCTGACAGCTCAGAACCTGGAGCCTGCTTTGGATTCTGTCTCCCTCTCTCTCTCTGCCCCTCTCCCACTCATGCTCTCCCTCTTCTTTTCTGCCTTCCTCTCTCAAAAATAAACATTTAAAAATTTAAACAAAAACAAAATTTAAGGAATAGAGAGATGAAATATAAAACTGGAAGAGTAGTCTGGGGAGGAGGGCTTTATAAACCAGATTACAGAGGTGGAGGTTCTGAGATAATGAAGATACATTTAAAAATTTTATGAAAAAGAAGAGATAATCAGGACCTATGCTAAGTACTATTTGCCAGGAATAGGAATAATAAGTATACTGAAAATACTCAGAAATAAAGTCAATAGGATTCATGTCGGAAAGACAGAGAAAAAGCTAACGTCAAATATGATTCCGAAGTTCCTTATCTTGAGTGATTTGTTGGTTGATAGATTTTATTACTTGAAATAAGAAACACAGAAAAAGTAGTTAGATCAAGGCTTAAACTGAAGGTAGAAAATTTTATACTCCGAAATTACAGAGGAGATGAGAAACAGTAAAATATAAATGAGCTTGTATTCATCAATTTTCTCTTAAACTAGTTAGAGTTTTAGCACCTGGCAGGTAAAATCTGTCTAAAGAAAGATTTTTTACAAAGGTTACACCTAATAAGAATGGATCTGAAAGTCAGCCCTCCTGAGAGGAATAATCCATTTTCATAGAAAAACTATAAGAAGAGGAATATTTCACAGGAGTTCTAACTATAAATTTTGTAGTTTTGGAAAGTGTTAGATCTGTACCATTACCTGAAATACATTTTTTTAATTTAACATATAAGTTTTGTATTTCACTTAAAAGTGAAAATACTATTCTATAAATCTTATAAAGTAAATCTTGGAAAAATATGCATTTTATAAGATATTATCCCATCTTTAATAAAGATTTTTATAGGCCCAAAATTCGCAATACTGTGAGAGATAATATGAGAAAGTATCCATATACACTTAATAAAAATACAAATTAAAATAAAAATTTGATATCACTATCAGGTTGGCAAAGTTGAAGAAGTATTTTAAATAGTGCTGGTAGAGATAAAAAGATAATTTCGTAGTTGGAATTTGAAAATATTTAAATTTTAATTTCTTTAAATGAATAAATCTTTAAAAATTTCCCACTCTTCTTATCAAGCATGTTAGTAATAACATGGTGTATTCAAGCATTAGGCTGCAAATGTATACATCTGTGTTATTTATGTATTACAAATGAAGTAGTAGTTTTTAGCATTTTCCTCTTTTTTTTTAAACAGTTTATTTTCAAATTGGTTTACATATAACACCCAGAGTTCATCCCAACACGTGCCCTCTTTAATGCCCGTCACCCTCTCTCCCTCCTCCCTCACCCCCCTCACTCTCAGTTTGATCTTAGTCTTTGAGAGTCTCTTATGTTTTATCTCCCTCCCTCTCTGTGTCCTTTTTTTTTTTCATTTTAAAGAAAACATCATTTTCAAAATACACAAGTATTAAAAACTACTTAAAATTAAATTTTTAGTATTTCTCGAAAGGACTTTTAAAAAATATTTATTATTGAGGTATCATTGACATACCAGGTTATATCAGTTTCAGGTGTACAATGTAGTACATAGTAAATTTTCACTATTTCTCAAAAGGACTTCTGATTGGGTAATTCTAGTCATATTACATTGTAGAAGTTCCAAAACTCCTCTCCTCTCATTTATCTTTCCTAAAATCGTACTCATCACAACTCAGCAGCTGGTCCCCATATCTCTGATTCTCTATTAAAACTCTCCAAAATGTTCTTCTACAACTGAGTGTTGACCATTTCTTCTCTCTAACCACTTTTCAGCTCAATCTTTTTCCTCCTCTTAAATGTGTCCTCACATGAGTTAATATAGCCTCTTAGACATGCACAGTGCTCTAATTCATCAATTTCCTGGACCAACACGGCAAAACCGATGCCTGGAACTGCCTGGGCAATAAACTATGCTTCCTCTTTAGAATGTAGAAGAGAGGCCTTAGAAGAAAAGAGACAGCTGAGAATATATGTTACTTTTTGAAAATATCTGTCATAATTTATGATATTTGTCATATTTATGATAAATATTTGAAAATCTGATTATCCAAAAACAATAGATTGATTAAATTATGTTAAATTTGTGCAATGAAATTTGATGCCGTGGTTTTAAAAATGTGAGTGTGTGCACATATGAGGTATATTAAATGACAAATATAGATATGTTATACATAAATGTATTAAATTTTAAATTCAAGAAAAAATTAGAGTGTATCATTAATCCCTTACTTTTTTTAATGGATATATTGATATACTTATATCAGAATATTTATCCTTACATACTAGTATAAAAATTATGTTTTACTTTTGTTTTTATCCTTCTATATTTTCTAAAGATTTTGTAATAAACACTTGTGATAACAATAAACTTAAATATTTGTAAAGGTGAAAATCTTTACTCCTTTCGTGTAAAGTAATACAGCAAGTTCAGCCTAAGGAAATCATATCAAATTTCATCCCAAAAGAATTTTTTTTAAGTCTCCAAGAGACATTTATACTAAATCATGCATGCCAGTTCTATAAAAAAAAGATAGATGTGAATTATTTTTACACTAAATTCTAAGATAAAACCATTTCCGGGGTACCTGGGTGGCTCAGTCGCTTGGGCGGCCGACTTCAGCTCAGGTCATGATCTCACGGTCTGTGAGTTCGAGCCCCGCGTTGGGCTCTGTGCTGCCGGCTCAGAGCCTGGAGCCTGCTTTGGATTCTGTGTCTCCCTCTCTCTCTCTGTCCTTCCTCTGCTCATGCTCTGTCTCTATGTCTCTCAAAAATAAATAAACGTAAAAAAAATTAAAAAAAAAACAAAAAAACATTTCCAACTGTATTAGTTTGCTAGGGTTGCCATAAAAAAAATACCAGACTGGGAGACAAAACACAAATTAATTTTCGCACAGTTCTGAAGACTCGAAGTTCATGATCAAGGTGCTGGCCTCACCAGAGGCCTCTCTACTTGGCTTTCTCACTAAGTTCTCACACGGCCTCTCTCTGCGCATAGATAGCTGCCCTGGTATCCCTTCCTCTTCTCGTAAGCACACCAGTCCTATTGCATTAGGGCCTCATGCTTGTGACGTCTTGACCTTAATTACCTCCTTAAAGGCCCCATCTACAAATACGGTCACACCAAGGTTTAGGGCTTCAATATATGAATTTTTAAAGGAGCACAAATGAGTCCATAACATCAACTAAAATATACTTTATAAATTAAAACAGAATTAAACTTAAGTTCCCAAAGGTAGATATCAAAATAGTGATACAGTTCATATAGTAGCACTGCTATATATCTGGCTATATTCTAATTCCTTGAAAATTTATCCAAACCATCTGTTATCTCTAAGACTGCTGACAGTCTACAGAACCCTCTAGTTAGGAACACAAATCTAAAACCAAGCTGTCACTTACGGTGACCTTGGGTAAATCACTTACATTTCCAGGACTTCATATTCCTTATCTGTAAAATGAGGAAATAATACTCATCTCACCTATTAGAAAGAATAAATATTAATAGTATTTAAGCATTAAGGCACACAGCAGTTCCAAACTAAGAAATACAGTATATCCCCTAATCTGACCAAATGCTGCCCCTTCCTCCCAAATCTTGTCCCTAGCCCCATGAAAACCCAGAAGAGGTAGTGGAGGCTTCATGGACATGCGACCTGTATAGTCATAAAGGGCTCCACATGCGAAGTGTAATGTTCATCTGTTGCCATGTTGACATTCTTACTGATTTTTGGACGTGATTTCCTACATTTCTACATTGCACTGGATCCTGCACATTATGTAGTCAGTAAGTCATCCTGAGTTTCCCTTACCACTCCAAACTCTTCTCTGAATATTATCTTCAGCTTCTTAAGTCCCAATGACATCACTTTCCTCGCAACAGTCTGAAGCAAAGGATTTTTTCCTATCTTACACCATATATCCACCAGACCAGAAAGTAAGGAGTTGGGTGGGTGTCACTCCCTCTTGTTTGAAGCTTGCACTGTCAGACTATATCACCCACTACATCTTCTTAGTCTCATGTATTGACTCAGTCAAGACAAGTGGCCCTACTGCACATGGCCTTCAAATTTACTCTGGACTCATTCTCTTCCTCTTCTTCTCCATTCCTATTCGTTCCATCATCCTTGGTGACTTCAGAATTCATGCAGATGAACCATTTCATCTACCTTCAGATTCTTCCCTTCTTCACCTCTAAACACCTGTTCTTCCACACTTTCCCAGCCAGTGATGCTGACATTGCATCAGCAGTAACTCATCATACCTGAAATTTTAATATCACTCTTTTCTCTGGTTGCCATCTGCTGCTCTTTCAGCTTTCACTCTCCAACTTTAGTGAAACATCTATGACACCGACTCCACTTTCTGCCCCCTTTCCATCTACTTCTGTTTCCTGTTCCCTCTTTCTATGAAAGTGAGTCTATGTTTTCTAATTGAAATTATTCCCTTTTCATTATTTTTACTTGCTTGCCCCTTTCTCTAGCATCCTCCCCTGGAAAAATGCATACCCTAGTTGAATCCATTTTAAAACATTTTCATGCCAACTTCTGAGAGGCTGAATATAATTGTAAAAGGTCACCAATGAGGAAGAAGAAAACTACTTTAAAATAATTAATTAATGCTAAAATTTTCATATGGATACCCAACACTGACTAGCAAACTTCGTGCACTCCTGTAGCAGTTTAACTTCCTAAAACTGAATCATAAATGACCCTTTATACTCTATCTATACTCTTCTAAGTACTGCCTGTTTCTCTGTTCCCCTTAAATGCAAAGCTGCCGGGATATTTTAGCACTTGCTAATTATATCTTCTGCCATTCACTCTTCAACTTACAACAATGTAGTTTTATTTCCCCCCCCCCCCATCATTCTCAAAAATATTTTCTTGTTAAGGTCACTTGTGACCTCCATCTTGCCAAATCTACTCTTCTCTTCTTACTTGGCATTCACAGGCATTCAGTGGTTAACATCCTCTCTTCCCTTGGTACCAAATACTTGAACTTTCCTGCCTTCTTCTTATCCAGCTCACTGGTTGTGACTTTCTAAGGTTACCTTCTCTCAATATTTACTTGAGTCAATCCTTGCATGCGATCTCCTTGGTTGCTTTTCTTCCATCCCATGGTGTAAATGTAATCTACAGAAGGTGAACCACTGCCTCTGTCTGCCAAGGACTAAGAGGATTCCCAGGTCTTGGGGTTTTCAGTAATGTAATGGGGACAGTCTTGGGCAAACCAAGATAGTTGTTCCCTCTATATAAGTTATAATGCCTCAAACCATGCTGTATGTCCAGAACTGTCTGATGAGCTGTATTTTCACTTGGTGTGTAACATATGCTTCAAACTTAAGTCTGTCTGAAACACAACTATAGAGTTTTACCTTCAAATTCTTCTTCTCTAATTATCCCTTGTCTCCATATATGTTATCATAATGTACCAATTGCTAAGGCAAAAGAAAAGAAATCAGAAATCATTTAAGTTTCTTCATGACATTTCCTTTTCCATTCCCGTGCACAGCTGCCACCACCTGGTCCAGGCAGCATCATCTCCCACCTCCACCGCCATAATTGTCTCCTAAGTACTCTCCTTCTTTAAGCTCTTCATCCTTTCCAATCCATTCTGCACAATGAAACCTAGGAGAACTCTACTTCTAAACTAGGGAATTTCTTTCTTGTAAAACATATATAAAGACTCATTTCTTTTCAAAATATTTCAGTGGTCTCCCACTACTCTAAGAATAGCAATGAAACATCTCTCCAGGGTTTACAACCGTGCTTCTCTACCAACCTGTGGAGAGGATGTTTGTTTTCGTTTTTGCTTTTGCTTTTTCCTAATTCGTTGTGGACTGACAAGTGGTCCTACTGCACATGGCCGTAAGGAATTTGCCACATGAAATGCATGATGCAAGTTTGAAAATACCTGAACTGAGATGATCCAGTGATCACGTGCCGGAGTCTAAGCAATGTGAAGCTGCTACAAAGGTTTTAAGTTGAAGTGCATACCTTGTTTACCGACCAAAGAGGTCTATAAACCCAAACTTTTATTTGCAGTGGCCTACAAGGCCCTGGCTCTCTAGCCTTAACTCACACAACTCACCCAGTTTCTCCCAGCAGAGCAGGTGCCCTGACTTCCGTTCTGCCCTTCAAACGAGATAGCAGGCCCATGTACTCAGCCGAAATCATTCTTTGTCCAGCTCTCATCAATTAAACTTGCTATCATCCTTCAAGTCTCAGCTTAGATACTCTCTTCAGAGAGGCTGTCTCAAACCACTCTCTCTGACTGGATGTTCTCCAGTTATTCCGTGCCTCAAATAGAGTTTATTCCCTTTATAATACATTCTTGGATGTTAACATATATTTTTCACTAAAAATATACATTTGTGAATTTTAATATAAGCTAACATTACTATAATAAGTAAAATCACCCTTTACTCTCCAATTCTATCCTTTCTGAGGAAAACAGAATCAATAGGTGTGTATACCATCATCTTCCTAGTACAAATACATATACACGCTTGTTTATTTATTTCCTTTTTAATCGTATTATTTACAAGTTATTTTGTAATATTTTAAAATAGTTTTTCACCTAATGATATATTTAGAAATGTCTAAGGTGTAGAAACCTAGATTAAATACTTTTATAATTTTGCTTGGAATTAGGTATACATATAACTCATGTGAATAGTTTTACATTAATGAGAGTTTTTGATATGTTTTTCACTTCCAACTCTTGTTTTGTTTTTCTGTTTCCCAATGTCTCTGTTCCTCTTCTCCACCTGCATCAACTTACCCTCTTTCATGTTCATGATCCATTGTAATTCTTGTTAAAAACTCAATGTCTTTCCTTTTCTCACCATATTTTCTATGCTGTTCTATTTGCTTCTCTGCATCTTGCTTTTCTCACTCAAAGCTCATTGTCAAAATAATTCCAAGACAAGTAACAAATATCATTCTTTGTAATTGCTTTTTTAAAAGCTCATAGTGTAAGTGTATCATATTTTTTTAACTGAAGTCCATTCACACTTTGTCTTTTGCCACTACAAAAAATAAAAAATAAATAAAAAGAACCATAAGCATTGTTGTATTTACATTCATACATAGTGGTACCTCTACTTCTAATGAATGGGATTGCTCCTAAGACTATGGTTATTTTAAATTTTATAGACACCGTTAAGTTGCT
Organism: Paguma larvata; assembly: GCA_030068075.1. Lineage (NCBI taxonomy): Eukaryota > Metazoa > Chordata > Mammalia > Carnivora > Viverridae > Paguma > Paguma larvata. Next base: position 45,255,990 of record CM057834.1, read on the forward strand.
TTTTAAAACAGTAAGAATAATTTATATTCCAGTAGCAAAGAATATAGCATTTCCTTCAGAGCCCACTGGCAAGTTTATTAAAACTTTTAAATTTTGTCATTCTGCTCAGTCAGTGCTATCTCACTGTGATTTTAAGAAATTTGAATTTACTCTTTCGTGAATGCTCTTTTCATATCCTTAATGTATTTTTCTATTAGGTAGTTTGTCTGTTTCTTTACAATTTGTAAGGACGTTTTCTATGTCATAGAAACATCAAACATCGATCTTCATCTGGGTTGCAATCCTCTCCCTGGTCATTTTATCATTTGCCTACTTTATGTTAATTTAGCGGACATTTGCCATCCTTGTGGTTGCTTAAGAAAATAATGAACATCTTTTCTATATGTGAGAACTTTCCACTTCTGAGTCCTGTTCCTCTAAACTGGAAACATGATTTCACATGCTCCCTTGCAGCTAGGACACAAGAATATGCCCCAGGCTCTTCCTATTAGATTCACCTGCACACAGCCTCAGCTATGAAATGATCAAGTCAAGACAGTAGCTGTAGTATCGGTGTTCTACAAAGGTAGCAGTGGTATATTCTCAAAGTAGCCTCTCCATGACAGTTAGGTATTTTCTCTTCCAAATTGTTTTTTCTGGCTATGCAGTATTGCCAGTATACTGGTGAGTGCGGCTTCCTTCCAAACTGTTTTCCTCAACATATACCTAAAATAGATGCTGTTGCTTTCAGGCAAGAACCCCAATGGATATTGGTATCTAGGCATATACAAAAGTTATAATTTCTTATGTCAAATATGTCTATTTTTATTTTATTTTTTTCTGGGTTTCTGATAATGTTATCAAGTTTCCCTGAAACCTTATATTGCATATGTAGCCTTGATGATTTTCTTCTGTCATATTTAAATTTTAAATGAATTGGTAACAATTAAATGTACATATTTACATAGTTATTTATATCCACATTTTAGTTCATATTTATAGAAATACTTATAGATATAAAATAGTATATAGTAAATATTATAGTATAAGGAAAAAGAGGAAGGGAAGATCAGTACTGTCCAATATAACATTTTACAAAGAAGGAAATCTTCGATAATCTGCACTGCCCAATAAAGTGAACACTGGCCACACTTTAAAACATGACTAGTGCAGCTGAAGAGCACAATTTTAAAATTTAATTTTAATGAATTTAGATTTAAATAGCACTTGTAGCTAGTGGCTACAGTATTGATCAGCAAATACAGTGGGAATGGGCACAACAGATTCCTTCTGGATAAAAAGCTAATTGTTACCCCAGTTTTTAAATAATTATTTCCCACTGAATACACCATATATAAAACTTTCATATACAGAAATCTATTTTCTAGATTCTCTATTTTTTATGGCTCCATGTGGCTAATACCATATTGCTGTGATTATAGTGATTTTATAGTGTGATGAATAATGTGTAAAGCAAGCTTCCCAGCTTTTCATTCTTCTATATGAAACTTTTCTTGGCAGTTCTCAGACATACACTCCTCCAAGCAGACTTTTATGTTACTGTATCCATTCTAAAATCAGCCTCGATGAAGTTCTATTTAGAAGTGGCTCAAATTTATAGAATATTTCAAAGAATTGACATTTTCATCCTATTAATTCTTCCCATGTAAGTGTATAGTTTAAATATTAGTTTAACCGACTGAGCCACCTAGGAGCTCCTAAATATTAGTTTATGTCCTTCAATAAGATTTATAGATATTTTTACATAGATCTGATGTTTTCATCTTAAAATTATAATATTATTGTTTATTATAAATGGATATCCAATTTTTATTGACATTTGCTTATAGATAATATAGAAAAGAGCTAGTGATCTTTACATATTTACCTTATCTCTATCTTAACAAATTCTCTTATTCAAGTTTTTCCCTGGTTTTGATTTTAGTTAGAATCTTGAGATTTCTAGGCATCCAATATTGTCATTAGAAAAACAATCTTATTTTCCAGTGTTTATACTGACATTTTTTTAACTATTTAAAAACAATGATAGCAGTATAAATTTCCTTCTCATTTTAAATATTAAATATTATTTATTTTGAGAAAGAGAGCATATGTGACCAAGGTGGGGGTAGAGAAAGGGGAGAGAGAGAATCCTAAGTGTTAATAGTGCAGAGCCTGATGTGGGGCTGGAACTTGCAAACTGCAAGATGATGGCCTGAGTGGAAATCAAGAGTCAGATGCTTAACCGACTGAGCCACCCAGGCACCCCTCTCATTTTTTATATTAATTGCAATGAGAATTTTATAATTTAGAACAATAATTAGTTTTCATTTGAGTGAAGTTGTCATATTGTGTAGTTTACTTTTATTCTTATTTAACATAGATATTTTTCTGGGCTGTATTGATATTACTATAAGATTGTGATCTTTTACAGATTCACATAAATAATTATCCTGGTAGATTTCTAGGTATTAAAAAAATCTCTTCTATTTTATAAAGGGTTTTTTTTTTAGTTTTTTTATATATATAATTTACTGTCAGGTTAGCTAACATACAGTGTACATAGTATAGTCCAGGCTTCAGGAGCAGACTTCCATGATTCATCACTTACATACAACACCCAGTGCTCGTCCCAACAAGTGCCCTCCTCAATGCCTGTCACCCACTTTCCCCGTCCTCCAATCCCCTGTCCCCATCAACCCTCAGTTTGTTCTCTGTATTTAAGAATCTCTTCTGGTTTGCCTCTCTCTCTGTTTGTAACTATTTGTGAAACGTAACAGAAGACCATGGAGGAAGAGAAATATTTTATACCTGTATTTGTATGAAGTTATGCTATACTTTTGTTTTTTATACTAACTTCATGAAGTTTTAAAATGAGGATTTTTTTTTCCTGTGGATTTTACTAGTTTAAATAACATGGGGATTATCTGTTTTATTTTCCAAAGACTCGATAGAATTCAGTTGTGAAAATCTGTGGTCTCAATAGATGTTATTAACGAAAGATTTTTAAACTCCTCCATCATTTTGTGATTATTGAATTAAGTTTTTTACCTTCTCTTGAGATCATTTTAGCAATTTAAATTATATTACAGAGGAATCTCTCTTATCTCTAAGGTGTTCAGATTTGTTGCCACAAAATTGTCTGTGGAAATAGTTTACTCTTTTATTATCAATTTAATCAAATCTCCAGTAATGTCTCATATATCATTCCCATTCTTGTGTATTTTGCTCCTTTCTTTTGTCTTAATCAGGTTTATGTGTCTTGCTTCTAAAATCTCACTTGACTTTCAGTATGATTCATTACTTAGAAAAAGTGTAACCTCTAAAGTCCAAATGGTTACAATTTTATGCCAAGTTTTTATACAATATTTCAAGTTTGTTATTATTATAAAACAATTGACACTTATGAATAATAAGGAATTCTCTTATTACCTTGAGTCTCCAAATAGAGCTCAATCAATCAAAAGATCTCATTCAGTAATCAAAATTCAGTCCCACATTGAGGGCCTAGTATGGGTAAGAGAGGAAAGAAGGGACAGAAAGTAGGAAAGGGGGTAAGGACAAATTTTGGCAAGGCAGTAGTGTAGCCTTCAAGTAGGCCTGCAGGACTGACTTCCAGAACACCACTGCAGAAATGGTCCATCAGGCACTGACTCCTTCTATCACAATCAGTAAACTTCAACCAATACCATGTAACAGGTTCTACTGAAGTTACTGAGGATGCAACAGTGAACAAATCAGACAATAAACTTCTGCAGTAACGAAGTTTCACTTCTGGGGGCAAGGGAGGGATGAGAGACAGGCAAGATACAGAAGCAAGCAAGGTAAATATGTAAAATAGATATTATGTTAGATGCTGATAATTGGTATGGAGACACAGAAAGCAAAGGAGGCCTGAAATTTTAAATATGTTAATGGGGGTAAGGAGGAAAGCATGTCGATAACTGATGGCAAAAAATTTCAGGAGGGAGAATACTTAGAATACTTGCAACTTTTAAGAACTAATGAGACCAATGGCATTAAAACAGAGTGAGCAAAGAGTCATAATAAGGTGTGACCACTAGATTATAGGTGAGGTGAGAAGGTGGGGCTAGGCAGTTTACATAAGGCCCTACGGGCTGTGGCCAGGATTTTGGTTTTTACTCAGCGAGGTGAAGAGCTATTGAAAGGTTTACTGTTGGAGTGACATGATCTAACTTTTTTTTTTTTTAACTAGGATTCCTCTGGGTTGATAAAAGGGAAAGGGAGACTTGTTGGAAGATTACTGAATCAGCTGAGTGAGAGATGATGATGATTGCCGTCGTGATGCCACCAGTGGATGTGTTAGAGAGGAGAAAATTCAGCACTGGTACAGATTACAAAATGTGTTGATCAAACAGATACTTGGTGTAAAAGATACTTGGAGTCAAAGGTAACCCAAGGTTTTTTATTTCAGCTCCTTGATGGATGGAGTTTCCATTAACAAAGATGTAGAAGGAGATGAAAATAAAATTGGGTGGGAGAAGATCGGAAATTTACTTTTTGACCTGTTAAGTTTGAAATGATTGCTACCCATTCGAGCTGAGCGTCAAACAAAGAATATGAATCTGGAATTCAATGGAGAGCCCAAACACGGGTTTTTCTGCAGAGATGTGGAAACAAGGTACCACCTAGTTTTCCTAGGAAGACCCTTTATTCCTTCAATCATTTCCTCCACTTTCCCTGAAGTCCTTTATTTTTTCTTTCATATTTTCAATCATGTTTCCTCTATGCTTTCAGATACTTATTCCACTTGATCTTCATATCTTAATAAGACTTTTCCTCAACTTCATTTCATTTGATTTTTAAAATCACTTCTGTAATTTAAGAAAAAGGTGTATGTATTTACACACAGATACTGCATTGTGAAAGCCCTGGTATGGTCTTATTGTTCTTACTGTGTTAATTTAAAGGCTCCCATCTCCTACAGAAGCTCTATTCATTACCTTCCCATCCCCTAAGAAGTCATATTATTCTTTGTACTAACTGAAGCTCAATTATCACCTTGGGATATACTTTCTATAGTGTCATACTCCTGAATAGTGAAAAACTCAAGTGGTTTGTGCTCTGGGACCAGGAAAGAGGCAACTGGAAGATGATCAAATTATTATAAAGGTACCAGCAAAAAGAGTGCCTGTTCCCAGACCTATTCTGAGGACTCAGTCCATGGGTGTTGTAAAAACCAAGAACCCTCACTGAAACCTATATTGCCAGTGTCACAGGAGATGCAGGATCTTCTTGGGATCTTCTGTTTCATAAAGGCCATATATGAAAGACTCAGAGCTAATATAATCCTCAATGGGGAAAAACTAAGAGCTATCCCCCTAATATTAGTAAAATGACAGGGATGTCCCCTCTCACTACAGTGGTTTAACATGTATTGGAAGTCCTAATCTCAGGATTCAGACAACACAAGAAATAAAAGTCATACACATCAGCAAGGAAGAAGTCAAACTTTCACTCTTCACAGATGACATGATACTCTACATGGAAAACTCAAAAGACTCCACCGGAAAAAAAAATGCTAGAACTGATAAATGAATTCAGCAAAGTTTCAGGATATAAAATCAATATACAAAACTCAGTTATACTTCTATACATCAATAATGAGGCATCAGAAAGAGAAATGAAGGTATCGATCCCACTCAGAATAGTACCAAAAACCATAAAACACTAGGAACAAACCTAACCAAAGAGGTAAAAGATCTGTATGCTGAAAACTATAGAAAGGCTATGAAAGAACTTGAAGAATACACACAAAAAATTTAAAAAACATCCCATGCTCATGGATTAGAAGAACAAATATTGTTAAAATGTCTATACTACCCAAAGCAATCTACACATTCAATGCAATCCCTATCAAAATAACACCAGCATTCTTCAAAGAGCTAGAACAAACAATTATAAAATTTATATGGAACCAGAAAATACACCACATAGCCAAAGCAATCCTGAAAAAGAAAACCAAACCAAAGGTATTACAATTCCAAACTTCAAGCTGTATTGCAAAACTGTAACCAAGACAGTATGGTATTGGCACAAAAACAGACACAAAGATAATGGAACAGAAGAGAGAACCCAGAAATGGACCTGCAAATGTATGACCAACTAATCTTCAACAAAGAAGAAAACAATAACCAATGGAAAGAAGATAGTCTCTTTAGCAAATAAATGGTATTGGGAAAACTGGACAGCGACATGCAGAAGAATGAACCTGGACCAGTATCTTACACTGTACATAAAAATAAACTCAAAACGGATGAATGACCTAAATGTAAGATAGGAAATGATCAAAATCCTAGAGGAGAAATCAAGTAGCAACCTCTTTGACCTCGGCTGCAGGAACTTCTTATTAGAAATGTCTCCAGAGGCAGGAGAAACAAATGCAAAAATGAACTATCGGACCTCATCAAGATAAAAAGCTTCTGCACTGCAAAGGAAATAATCAACAAAACTAAAAGGCAATCAATGGAATGGGAGAAGAATTTGCAAATGACATATTTGATTAAGGGTTAGTACCCAAAATCTATAAGGAACTTATGAAACTTAACACCCAAAAAATAATCTAGTGGAGAAACGGGCAAAGGACATGAACACTTTTCCAAAGAAGTCATCGAGGTGGCTAACAGACATAAGAAAAGATGCTCAACATCACTTATTATCAGGGAAATACAAATGAAAACCACACTGAGATACCACCTCACACCAGTCAGAGTGGCTAAAAGTAACAACTCAGGAAACAACAGATGTTGGTGAGGATACAGAGAAAGGGAAACCCTTTTGTAATGCTGATAGGAATGCCAATTGGTGCAGCCACTCTGGAAAACAATATGGAGGTTTCTCAAAAAATTAAAAAAAAAAAACTACCCTATGACCCAGCAATTGCACTAGTGATATTTATCCAAAGGATACAGGAGTGTTGAATCGAAGGGGCACATGCACCCCAATGTTTGTAGCAGCACTATTGATAAGAGCCAAATTATTGAAAGAGCCCAAATACCCATTAATTGACAAAAGGATAAAGAAGACATGGTAGACATATACAATGGAATATTACTCAGTGATCAAAAAGAATGAAATCTTGCCATTTATAGCAACATGGATGGAACCAGAATTTATTACGTTAAGCAAAATAAGTCAGAGAAAGACAAGTATCATATGATTTTATTTGTATGTGGAATTTAAGAAAACAGATGAACATAGGGAAGGGAAGGAAAAATAAGATAAAAACGGAGATGCAGGCAAACCGTAAGACACTCTTAAATACACAAAACAAACTGAGGGTTGCTGGAGGGGTGTTGGGTGGGGGTATGAGCTAATGGGTGATAGGCATTAAGGAGGGTACTTGCTGGAATGAGCACGGGTGTTATATGTAAGTGACAAATCACTAAACTCTATTCCTGAAATCATTATTACACTATATGTTAGCTAACTTGGATTTAAATAAAATTTTTAAAAAAGAACAATTTCATCACCACAAGGATACCTTCTATTGTCCTTTTGTAAATACAAACACCAAAGTAATGTTGAAAAAGAAAACCAAAGATGGAAGCATCACAGTTCCAGACTGCAAGCTGTATTACAAACCTGTAATCATTAAGATGGTATGGTATTGGCACAAAAACAGACACATAGATCAATGGGACAGAAAAGAGAACCCAGTAGGGAGTTTCTAAAAAAATTAAAAACAGAAATACCAAATGACTCAGAAATTGTCCTACTAGGTATTTATCCAGAGGATACAAAAATGCTGATTTGAAGGGGCACAGGCACCCCAATGTTTATAGCAGCACTGTCAACAATAGCCGAATTACGAAAAGAGCCCAAATGCCCATCGAATGAGGAATGGAAAAGAAGACGTGGTGTGTGTACCACCTACTGTGGTACAACCGAGTTATTGCTCAACGTGAAAACATGGTGTCTTGAGTTTGGCCTTGCAAGATGCTAACCAAGGTTGGCAGCAGAGTTGGTGATGTGTGTTTGATGTGATCTCTAGTCCTTTCAATTTATATACTGAGAGACTTAAGAATAATCATCAATCTTAATTGACTGGATCTTGTCCAGGCCCAGTTTCTTGGACTTCTCTGAATCTCTTATGATAGCCCCAGAATTAATCTCTATTAACTGCTAAGGACCACCCAGGAGTAGCCCTTAAACTGGAGGTAGCCATATATATTTCCCAGAGCCTCTTCAAGCTAAAGTAGGTCACCCAAGGACCACACAGAGGCAGGACAGGAGATCTGGTGGAGTTCTGGTTTGAACTCAACTTCCAAAGAATGTGCAATGTCTCCTCCAATATTGAGTAAACAAGCGAGAAAGTCTAGGGCCCAGCTTGGATGCAGCTTGGATGGAAGCAGCTTGGATGCAGTGTATCATTCCGCCACTTGGCTTCAGTATGAGGATCAGCTGTCTTCATCTGAAGATCACAGCCTGTAAATTCTAAACTGTGCATTATCCGAGGAGTATGGTAAAAAGCCATCTCTCCAATCTAGTTTACCCAAAGATTAAAGAAACCTTAACCTTGGTTACGGCTCAACTGTCTTTGTTTTATTCTTGGTAAGTGCAGAATATTTTAGTCAAGATTTTATATAAAATTACTAACAGGTTAAATATGTAGTATGCTGCAGTTTTTAGACAAACCATGTCATATACATGAAGAATATAGACATTGTCATTCAGCTTATTTCTGGCTGCGAAATTTGAAAACAACACAATCCAAGATATCTATTAAACAAATATTATGTCAAGATTAATTCTGTGAAATGACAGTAGTAGGTTTAGTTTTTGGTATCTTTTTTTTAAACCCTGATTGTGCAGATCAGAGGTTTAACTTACATTTAGTTCTATGTCTTTGTTTCACATGAGCAAAAATGGAATGTGATGAATGAGCATATTGAACTAGTCTCTAGCTGAGAATTTTTGACCTTTTGAGTATATATTACCATTGCCATATTCCAAACCTTTCTGTTAAATCCCTGAGCAACCCCAAATTGATATTGTTATTTAAAAGAAATTTTTCTTGTGTAAAGGGATACTAGTATAGTAACACTGCAAGTCACCATATAATCTGACCTACGCAGAGACATGCCTTTGAAAAACCCAGGATGCTGCTTTTCCTTCAACCATCCATCAACCCAAGGCTGAGAATATAAGAAATTCTGTTTATGATATTCCAATTTCTCCTGAAACCAAGAACAAGAGGTTTCATCAGCTTGTGAAATATTTTAAAATTCATCTAAAATAGATAAATGGATATGTGGGTGATAGTTCTAGTAAGAAAAGACAAAGTTCTGCTGGATTTATTTGTCTATTTCTTAAATAAGAGGAGGGGTTATCCCAAGAGCCATTCGTCAACCACCATGTGGAATCACTTATGCCAGACTAAGCCATCAATTAAATTGGAAAGCATCACCCTGTACTTCCTAGATTGTAGAAAACTGCTCATACAACTGAGAAAGAAGGAGCAGCAAGACTGTACCTGGTTAGTCCAATCCCCCGAGTTCTTCCAATTCTATTACCGTAGATTGTCTTTCATCACCTTCTGGATTTTTACCTACAACTGCACTGTAATGCAAGCATCCAGTTACATATCCACACCACTGGTTAGCAGACAGACTAAGAAACCTCTCCAATTTAGTCATTTATGTGTCAGCAAGCAGGGAGCCCCACTTCCCTCTTTGCCAGAAAACTTACTTCTGCAGCACTGAAGCGATGGCCAGACATTAACAAGCCATTTTCTTTGGCTGACAATTTTGTTTTTAAACCCTTAATGGAGCATCTGCAACTACTGTTTTATTGAACTAATTTCAAATGCAGTCTTGTTTCCAGTAATCTATGACAGTTTTAAAAGTTTGAAGAGACCAGGAGTTGGAGACAACAGTAAAGCAGATGTGTTTCATTGAAATTTGTTAACATCTTACTACACTATGTTATAGACATATTTTAGGAGGCAAACAATTAGTCAAGCAATAACTCCCCTTCATACATACATAATTCCATGTCAAACGATAAAATGAGAACACGCAAGCCACCAAACTCCTGGTCCAATATGCAACTATCACAAATGTACATAAAATAAAAGGTGAATGATTATAAAGAAGTCCTGAAAAATGCCAGAGCAGATTATTATTTTGAAGAAAATAAACTCATTCAGTCTTTTTAAAAAATAAAAAACCATTGAGCACCTACGGTGTGTCGAGGACTGCCTTAGATTCATGGGATTCATCAGTGACTAAGGTGCCTGAGTTCGAGGAGCTTCTGTTATAGGGGGTGGCGGGGGGGGGGGGAAGAGGCAAAAGCAGACTAAAAGATTAATAAATAAATAAATTACAAATCTTGCTAAAAGGTGGTAAGTGCAGTGAAAAGATGAACAGGCGGGGCAGGATAAGAAAGCTCCCAAGTACAGTGACTGTCAGGTGACAGGATTTGGATAGTCAGGATACTGTTGGACAGAGCGATATTTAAAGAAACACCTGAAGGATAGTTGGGAAAGAGAAAATACATTTTAATGATAAATTACTAAAAAATTAAAATCTAAAGAATTAATCTGAAAAACTGCACAAAAATCTGATAAAGAGAGCTGAAGACTAGTAACACAGTATCAGAAAGCAAGAATGATGGGAAAAAATACACTCTACTCAAGTACTTCTCACTTTGCTCTTCCCAACAGCTGTGCATAACTCCCTTTTCCTTCATTTCATGCTTCGCTCCCCTTTTCTTTCCCTGAATAATTCATATACTTCCTCTCCCTCTTTACATATATTTTTAAAAACTATAGAAATAACTATACTTTTTTCCAATAATACATTACTTGTCCCCGCTTATCCACAAGGGATACATTCCAAGACCCCTGAGGATACCTGAAATCAAGGATAATACTGAACCCCACATATAACTGTCTTTTTCTATACATCCATATAAAATTTAATTCATAAATCAGACACAGTAAGAGATTAACAATAAAATATAACAGTTACAATACATACTGTAATAAAAATTATACAAATATTCCCTCTCAAAATATCTTGTACTGATCTCACCCTTCTTGTGATTATGTGAGATAATAAAATGCTTATCTGATGAGACAAACGAGGTCAGTGATGTGGGCACTGTGACGTAGTGCTGAGTGACGTTTGTCATGCTATGTATCCTCCGAAAGAGGACCATGAGCTTCTGCATGTTGATCTTAGGTAACTGAAAGTGCAGAAAACAAAACCATGAATAAGGAGGGACTATTGTATTATTTCCCAGGAAACCAATATACTCACTTACTTTATCCTTGCTGGAAACTCTTTGCTTCTGTTGTGACCATCAGAATCAAAGTAAAGCCTAGGTCTCAATAATTTTCATTTAGCTCCTGAAAACCTTGGCCTAAAGTTAAAAGCCATCAACTGAAAACAAAATTTTAAAAGGAAATTATTATATTATCTCAATCCAAAATAATTTTCATAGATTGGTGTGTTTATACATGTATATGTATGTATACATATACATATGACAATAAAAACAAGTTTATATAGATAATAAAAAACAGTGTGAAAGCAAAGTTTGAATATAAGTTGTAATGAGGTTTATTTTGCTAACCAAGGAAGGAAGAGATAAGGGGTGGCGATTGCTGCTTATCTTTAGACAGGCATTTGCTATCAAAATGGGATATGCTGGATATATTAATTTCCTAGGGTTGCCATAACAAATTATCACGAGCTGGGTGGCTTGAGACAAATTTATTTCCTCATAGTTCTGAAAGCCAAAAGTCCAAAATCAAGTCCAAAAGCTTGGCAAGCTGTCTGGAGTCTCTGAAGGAGAATCTGCTCTGTGCCTCTCTTGTAGCTTCTGGGGATTACTGGCAACCTTTGGCATACTTTGGCTCGTGGATGCTTCATTCCAGTCTCTACTTGTCTTCACGTGGTCTCTCTCTGTGTCTCTGTATCCAAACCTCCCTCTTCTTATGAGGATATTAATCATTAGATGAGCATCCGCCCTCCATTATGATTCCCCTCATAACTTGATTGAACCAGCAAAGACTCAAAGCTCCTATTTACAGCTACCAGGGTTTAGAACTTGAACCTATCTTTTTGGTGGACACTATTCAACCCATTGGATACACATTTCCTTTTCCATAAGATTAGGACAAAATAAAGAAACTACTGTGTTAAGTAAGTGGTATGTCTTTTCCTGAAACTATACTGCTGATTAAGTATATTGTTCAGTGTTTTAAGATTTAAAAAAAAAAAGTTGTTACTCCCAAAAAAAAAGTGTTGTTTGAGAAAAATGAACTGTTGTGGTGAAAAGTGGATAGAGAGACAAAATGTGAAGTATCTATATTTCAGATTCAAGAACAATCCAACTGTGACCCAGATACATTATATATTTTCACGATAATGTACTAGCACTATTTTCAATGTATGCTACTGAGCAGGCCCTTAAAAATTCTTAAGCATCCCTATTACAAGTGTATGTATCTTGAACAGCACAGACTAAAACAGAATTGTTGAATCACTATACTGTACGCCTAAAAGACAATTTAAAACTGCATGTTAACTATACTGGAATTAAAATTAAGTTAAAAAATAAATAATAAATTAAAAATTTTTTAAAGTACTATAAACTTTTTAAAAATCTCAAATACCCCTACAGTCTAAAATTTCCTCATGAAATGGAGAAAGAAAAAAATGTCATAATGTGGCTGCCACAGGATCGTTTTCTAAGTAATTTGCATATAATCTGTATTACGAATTATGTCCCCTCAAAAAGATATGTTCATGTTATAATTCCTAGTACCTCAGAATTTAATCGTATTTGGAAATAGGGTCTTTGCAGATGTAGTTAAGCTAAGGTGATGTCATTCGAGCCCTAATTCAGTATGATGCACGTCCTCATAAAAAGAGGAAATTTGGATAGATACAAATGCTACATGAAGATAAGGGTAGAGCACATGTAGAGATAAAGGCTGAGATCAGGATGATGCCTCTACAATCCAAGAAAATCAAAGACTGCCAGAAAACCACTAGAAACTAGAAGAAACGCATGGAACACATTGTTTCTCACAGTTTGCTTGTGAGAGACACACCTTGATCTTGGATTTCTAGCCTCCAAATATGTGAGACAATAAATTTCTATTGTTTAAGCCACCTCGTATGTGGCATTTTGCCATGGCAGACCTAGAAAATGAAAATACCTTTTGGTATAAGAAAACTTTACTACTCGGTGTGAAGGCGGCTAAAATAGATGGAACATAATATATGTGATGGACCTTCGAAGTTGCTCTTCGACAATGAAAATTTCATATGTTGAATGCCAAGGGGTCTATTCTATACTAGAGCTTCCCAGTACAACCCTGTCCATGCCGCCCCAACCCCCAGGAGAGTTTAGTCTAATTATTGGCCTATCAATAATGGGAGGTGAAACTCAGGTTTCTATAACAAAGGTGGTCAGTGGATGAAGGTTTCTCTCTCCTCTTTGGCTTTGCATGGTTAACTCAGAAGAGGAATCTAAGAAGGTACTGAAATTTAATATATTTAGCAGTAAATTCTTACTACCAGCACAATAGCCATGTTTTTTTTTTTTTCCTCCTTTATAAGAGAGGATAAGAGCAGGCAATGGACCCAGCTAAAAATACATCCCTCAACCTCACTTGTTCAAAGGATGGTCAGTAAGGTGTAAGCATATCTTAAAAGCAAGTTGTAATAAAGCACTGGATGAGACGTCTGGAAAAGTTTTATTAAGCTGACAGGTAGGTGCTACTTTACATTTCCCCTTTCTTTTTTTTTTTTTTTCTTTCCCAAAACCTAGTTGTAAATTGAGGTCAGCAGTCATTTGTGGACCATGAGTGGATGGCTTAGAAGTTAATCCAAGTTTCCCTGACACTCCCATGCTATTGAACAGATATCAGTAACTGCCTGTCTACATACTTTTTATTGATTGACAAAAATAAAACCGTATATATTTAAATTATTTAGCAATCTCTCACTGGTAGCCAAAAATAATTCTTTTTTTTTTTTAATATTTATTTTTGAGACAGAGACAGACAGAGCATGAGTGGGGGAGGGGCATAGAGAGAGGGAGACACAGAATGTGAAGCAGGCTCCAGGCTCTGAGCTGTCAGCACAGAGCCTGATGCGGGGCTCGAACTCACAGACCATGAGATCATGACCTGAGCCGAAGTCGGCCGCTTAACCAACTGAGCCACCCAGGCGCCCCAAATAATTCTTAACTGACGTAGAAACCTATCCATTCAGCAGACACACCCTTGGTTTAAAAGTCTCTATGTAGCTTAATCCAATCTTGTCATATTTTATTACCGAGATCAACACACTAACATTCCTCATTTCTGGAATTGAAATAAATATTGGACTATGAGGGCATTAAAGTACATTTTAAGAAATAGAATTCTAAGAAAGCCACAAAAAACATGTTTTTATTTTGTGGTCTAATCTTATTTTATCAGGCAACCACTTCAGAAATTAAAAGCAAAAACAAAACCAAAACCCTTGACTCACTTTAAATTTTCCATTAGCCAGAAAAGTAATCATTTTTCAATAGATACAAAATGGATAAGACCTAACTGTGTGATGTGAGCTTGAGAGTTTGTTTGTTCTCTTGCTCGAGTTTTAAATCTCATAGATTGCTAAAATAGATGAATGCTGGCAAGAGTTAAGCACTGATTCACTGAGACGTCTCCAAATCGTTTCACTAGCACAGGAGTGGAGAAAGTGGAAATTTAAAAATGAAGCATTTGAGAGACCCTTTACTCCTGGGATATATTAGCTACTCCTTTGGAAAACAGTGAATGTCTAGGGCAAAATTCTGAGAGGTTAGGTAATTTTAATATGGAAAACACTTTAATTAAGGTGACTGGGTGGCTCAATTTGTTAAGTGTATGACTTCCGGTTTCAGCTCAGGTGATAATCTCATTGGTTTGCGAGTTTGAGCTCCACGTTCGGCTCTGTGCTGATGGTGCAGAGCCTTCTTAGAATTTTCTTTCTCCCTCTCTTTCTGCCCCACCCTTGCCACATGCATGTGTGCACACGCTCTCCTTATATATATATATATATATGTATATATATATATATATATGCACATATATATACACATACACACACATATATACATACACACATATATATACATACACACATATATACATACATACATATACATATATACACATACACGCATACACACATATACATACACACACACATATATACATATATATATACATACATACGTATACATATATATATGGAAAACACTTTAAGATATACCACAGAACTACTTAACTGGGGATCTATCAGGAAAGTTTTATCCCCCATAGTTTTATAGACAAGAGAATAAATAGGAGCCACTCTTTGCTTTTAATAATTTGTTTCCTTCCTCCATTCAAAGAAAAATGGAAGGAAATAGAGAGAAAAAAAAGGAGACTATCATCAAAATTTCCTATAAATTGAGGCTATAACATTGCCTAAGATTAAGTTTATATCATCTTTAATATCATAAAGTTAAAAGCACACGGTCAAAATGTCTCTTAAAAATAAATAACAATGGGATACTTTAAGGAATTTCCCCATGCTTTCCTAGTTAAAAGGCCTTATTAAAAATCTATACTTTTCTCAGAAGTTTCTCTTAAAAATTGTATTATTTCAGTTACAAAGTCAGCCCAATTCCATTACTTCAATCGCTTGGCATTGTTCTCTGAGGGTATTATCTTCCAAGTGAAAAAACAAGTTGCCCATGATGAGCACGTATATGTCATGCTCCAAATGGTTTGGTTTTTCTTTTTGGCTACAACCAAACTTAGCAAAATTGTGTCAGGGGCACAAGAAAAAATATTTTCAATTTATTACCATTCTAGAAAAGTTAGCCACCAAATCTTTTTGGGATAGAACACTCCAGGCCTGTCAGTCACTAATTGACAATCTTAAAGTACACCAGAATTCATTTAAGAACTGTAATTCTTGGCTAAAGGAACACAAGTCTGAAGTGTTTCTACCATTCTCATCTATCTCTTCCTCCATCTGAAGATTTCCAGCTTGAGACTTTAAATTCTGCTACTATTTTAAGTGCTTTTCTCCCCCCTTCAACCACCATTCCCCTTTTTCTTCTATTTCCATCACTGTCACCCTTCCAAAACCTGTTTATTCAGCTCCACATTCTTGAGCTCTTTGAAACTTAACCTTGATACATAAGTTTAATATTTCAAGTGTGTATGGCATTTTAGAGCAAAATTAGGTTTCCTATTATCTTATTTCTGATGAGGTAGGCCAGGTATGAGGAATCATAAATACAAAGTTGGACAGTGAGGGCCAGAATAAGTATTTGTCACTCAGCTAGGATAACATATACACTAAGTGATGGAGCCAAGACTAGAATTCAGTCTTCAGCTTTCTACTTCATTCACCGTATTGTATACCACTTCTACTCTCACTTTTGAAATGGGTATTTTTGCCCCATCAACAGGAATGTGATTGAAGTGACTCATGAGAGATAGAATTCTCTCCCAGTTAGACATGTCTCGAAATTTAATTATTATCATTGGCAAAAGTTTAAGAAGGTAGTAAGTAAGGTAAAGAAAAATGTCTGTTTGAAATAAGCAATTTATATTATATTACTCTCTACAATTAGGTCATTTACCACAACTACAATATTCAATGCCCTTCACTGCAAATGGAACACAAAGACCATTCTTAAAAGCTGAACAACTGACAAATGTTTTCAGAGGCATCTTTTGCCTGAATTATGTGTTTACCTTAGGGAATTTTATGAAGCCAGGTACAGGATGTCATAACAACGTCTGCTTGGATCAGAGGGATTTTGCTTCTAGATTTACAGGACATTTGGCTTGTATTCTTTGTTCCTCTGTCTCATCAGTTATTTCTAAGGAGACCTATATTGCCACAGTCTTGGAAAACGGTCTACAGGGTTACCGAAGGATGAAGATTGATGGCAAAAATCCAGTTCTTTTCTCTGCTGTTCTTCCAATTCATATTTAATTTTAGCTCCAGAATCAGCCTAGTATAACTACAAAAATAGGGTTAAGTAAGAACACCCAGAGCCCAAAGAAATACAAACTTTGTATGTGAGGGTGTAAGTAGCTACCAGTTTAAGAATAATGTATACTAGTGTTTTCTCTTGATTATTTTTCTGTTTGTCTTAGTCATTTTTGTGGGAAAAAAACTATTCTGAGTTTATACATTAAAGAAAAAAAATATCAAACCTCCTCTTAAACAAAGAAGTAATTTGTTAAATCAATTATCTGTTCAGTGAATATTTATTGAGAGTTTATTCTGAGAGACACTGTGAAATTCCCGTGATAGAATGTGAAGCAGATGAGTATGGTCTTGCCATCATGAAACTTACAGTCTGATGGAAATTTACAAAGTAAAAACAAAAATTAAACATGATCATTGCTACAATATCAGACATATAAGACTCTATAAGATAATTCGAACCAAAACATCTCCAAGGGCATGTCTAAAATTAAATATGACTCATTGTATAACAGATTTAACACAACTCTGACTTTGTTCTGCTCTTAAAGGATGTAGAGAAAAAATAAGGCTGATATTATTATAAGGAGAACCTTGAGCTTATTACAGTGTAGAGAAAAGTGTAGATTATTCTTAAACTTAAATTCATTATTTTTTAAAATTTTATTAATTGCAATGTTGTGTGTTGTAATACTATGTTTCTGATGTCATCCTAATATGAAGAGATTAATTTAAACATTAGCTTAGACTAAATTCAAAAGACATATCCTTTCATGCTAATAAATTTTTCTAACAGTAGAACTTTACTAACTTCCTTGTTCCACAACTTAAATTGAATGCGCTTAGGGTATAATTTCATAAGCAAGTAAAGCCAACCAAAATCTAATGGTAGGAGACAGTAACAGCTAATGTTAATCTACATCAAATATAATAAAAATTTTATTATTCTGTAAGATTGTCAGGCTTTAGTACTGGAAAGATACCAAATTTTCAAATGGCTCACCTAAATTTATTGTTAAGAAGCTAATCATTATGGTCCAAAAACTGATGCTAATACTCAAAAAGTAATAATGGAGTGCAGTATATTACAAATTACTTTCTATAACTCACTAAATATATTGAGTGTTTCTATAAGAAATAACCAAGAAACCCTTGTCATGACTCCACACTGATATTATCATGTCCTTCCAGAGAAAAAAAGTGTGATAGGATTCTAAAACCTCCACTACAAAATCCTAACTTTGAGTTCATATCTTGAAAAACACCAACAACCGAATTGAATGAACAGGAACATTTATTTCTGTTAATACATCTTTACTGCTATCAGCTGGTTAAGAAAAATTTTCCACAGGAACTTTATTCTAGTCATTAAGATAGCTAACAACTGGAACAGGTGATAATAGATGCCCAAAGATTAGCCAGCTGCATTTTCAAGGGTTTTTGTCATTGGAAAGCCTTTACATTTCAACAGTAAGAGTCATGTCTACTGAATTTTACTCTGGAGTCAGATGAGAGTTACTGTAGTACTAATTCAATAGAGGAATATTTTGTTGAAAACTTATTTCTTTCTTGTCTCTCTAACATAATACACGTCCACTTGACAAATAATGCAAATTTAACTAGAGAGATCCATGGAACTGACAGGGATTATGGTACCCCAAAACCATAGAATCTATGCACTGTTTGCCAAACTCAGGTTTATGTCAGTCCCAAATACTTTCTAATTCCTCTATCTGGTCTTATCTCCTAGAACACTACCAATTATGACAGCTGCTATTTGTACAGCTATGGCCAAGCCTACTCTAGAGCAGATAATACCAAATATATACATATACAATTTTTCTGATGTTTACAATTCCCAAGAGACTAGTTGTCAACTGGCCAGGGAATGTGTCTATGTGGGCCAAACCACAGGGAAATATTCTTATCTAGTGTATATTTATTTTACTCTTTGGCATATCCTAACTATGATCCAAATTTCCCTTTCTCCATGAAATGTTAATATATGTGCCCTGATCAGAGGCCGGAAGTTTCTGCCATGCCAGTGCTTTTAAAAGAACAGCAAAATAAAAAGGTCCATATTATATCCAGATATTGTGATTTAAAGCATTTTACAAATTTATGGTTATCTAAGTTGCCTCAAATAGTATTCAAAATATGCATAATATTAAAAAAAACAGAAGAATATTATTCTTTAAGTACATTTCAAAAGAATATTCTCATTCTTGAATTAAGTAACATAGTTTTTGTGAATATTTTTATCTGACATTTGACAATTAGTTCATGGTTGAAAAAGATTATTAAGTTTACTGAAAGAACAAATTAAGTACATAATTTAAAAAAAAATCTAATAACATTAGCATAAGAACTATGATATATTAAACTTTCATATAGTCAGTCCAATATGAAACACTTTTTCACTAATCTACCCTAAAAATTCACTTTAAAAATAATGAAAAATATTCATATGAATTTTTAAAAATTTCTTGCTGCCTTTTATTTTAAAAATTAACATTTTCAAAGTAATTAAGATTTGGCTTTTTAAAATTTGTATTTTAAGGAATTTGACTAAGTACACATATTTGCTTTCCTTTCCTGTTGCAACGACTTAAAATGACAGTAACAATAACAACAACAACAATAAAGAAAACATTCATAACAGTTAGAGAAATGGAAGGAGAATGAGTAGTATACTAGAGATTTTGCCAAAAATAACAAATAGTAGATGAGGCAAATTCTTTTTCTGTCAGTTGGGAAGCCCAGATACCCTAACAAAATCTGCCCTAAAAATAACTAAAAATGCAATGTACAGAGAATCACTTAAATTTGTGGGCACACTATAAAAAAAGGTAAGGATTATTTGAGTCTAAAAATAAAGTAAAAGAAACTAAGCAAAAGAAAATGTTTTTACCTGGAAGATATTTGACAAACCATTTGGCTTCCATTTTCAAAGTTTCACAGATCATGAGAAATATGAATAAACCCTAGAGCCAAGCCAACATGGAAAACTTTATAGATGATTTTCCTCCATAAAATGAAAAGAACATACTGCCATATTCTTGGTTAATATATAGGTGTACTCTGTTTCCTACCATCTCTTACATTCCTGCCCTAACTCCACCCCTCCATTTCTCACCATCAACCACACCTTTTCTGCTAATGGTAAAAGAAAAAAAAAAATGTGCCCCGAAACTTGGTACTGGCAGAGGAAAAAAGTTAACTTTGTTAAGAATTCATAAATACAAATAGGTTCTCAATGAGTTTTACAAACCAGTGATATACTCTCTGGATTGTGTGAAGAATTTTAAACTATGAATTCCTTTTGAACTACTCCTAGATTAGAAATAAGTATAGCCACTGGCAGAAACAATTTCATTTCTTTTCTGAGGGATACCAATCTTAAACCAAGGACTTAAGGAAATGCCAGATAAACTTACAGGAAATACGAATCATACTCCAAAGTCACCAAATATGTAGGAAGTCAAACACCAGCAGAATTAGCAAATAGCAGAATCAGACAAAAATAGAAACAAACAGCAAGGGCAACAAATAGAAAACAGTAATGGACACAGTAGATATTAATCCAACCATATCGATAGTCACTTTAAATGTCAATGGTCTAAATGCACCAATTAAAAGACAAGGAATGTCAGAGTGGATTAAAAAAAAATACCCAACTATATGCTATCTATAAAAAATATCTACTTCTAATTTAAGTATGAACATCAATTAAAGTAAATGGATGGACAAAAATAAACCATTGTAACACTAATTAAAAGAAAGTAAGAATAGTTATATTTCAGATAGGCAGACTTCAAATGAAAGAAAGTTCTCAGGAATAAAGCATGGCACTACATAATGATTAAGGCGTCAATTATTCAGGAAGACATGACGATCATTAACATATATGTACCTAACAACAAAGCATTAAACTACGTAAGGTGAAAATTAATAGAAATGCAGAGAAAACACACTAAGTCACCAATATAGCTAGAGATTGCAACATTTCTCTAACAGAAATGGACAGATCCAGGCAGAAAATCAGTGAAGACATAGTTGAACTCAACAGCACCATCAATCAAGTGGATATAATTGACATCTATAGGCTACTTTATCCAAAACCAGAATACATATTCTTCTAAAGCTCATAAAAAACATTCACCAAAAAAGATCACGTTCTGGACCATGAAGCACACATTAACAAATTTAAAAGGATAGAAATAATATCATGTATGCTTTTAGACCGCAATGGGATTAAACTAGAAATAAAAGTTTAAATAATACATCTCTAACACTTGGGTCAAAGAAAGAATCTCAAGAGGAATCATTAAAATATCTTGAAAAAATAAAAAAGAAGATTCAACTTATCAAAATGTGTGGGATATAGCAAAATAATGCTTAGATAAAAATGTTTAACAATGAATGCATACATTAGAAAAGAAGATCTAAAATTAATCATCTAAGTTTCCAACTTAGCAAACTAGAAAAGGAAGAGCAAATTAAATCCAAAGTATGCAGGAGAAAAGAAATAGTAAGAATCGGAGGATAAATCAATGAAATTGTAAATACGATGTCAATAGAAAAAAAGTGATGAAAGAAAAGTTGGTTCTTTGTAAATCTCAATAAAATTGACAAGTCTCTAGCCAGACTAAGAATAAAAGAGAGAAGACACAAATTACTATTGTCAGAAATGAAAAAGGAGGTATCACAACAGATTCCACGCACATTAAAAGAATAAAGTAAAAATGTGGTCAATTCTATGCCAAAAAATATGAAAACCTAGATGAAATGGACCAGTGCGTTGAAAGACACAATTTGCAAACATTCACACAAGAATAAACAGACAACTTGGATAAGCCAGTGTCTATTAAAAAAATTAAAGCAGTAATTAACCTTCAATAACAGAAGGCCCTAATGTGTTTACTGGTGAATTCTATCAAACATTTAAGGAAGAAACTATACCAAGTCTCCACTATCTCTTTCAGATGATAAAAGGAGAGAGAATAATCTTTACACATTTTGTGAGGCCAGCATTACCTTAATATCAAAAGCAGACAAATATTAAAAGAAAACTAGAGGCCAATATTTTCATGAATATGCATACAAAAATCCTGAATGAAATACTGGCAAATCAAATCCAAGAATATATAAAATGAATTATACACAACAACCAGGTAAGATTTATTCCAGGTAGCAAGTCTGGTTCAATATTTAAAAAAATTAATATAATGCATTATACATCAACAAATGAAAGAAGAAAAACCACATCAATAGATCAAATAAATAGATACATAAATCACATCAATAGATATATAAAAAGCATTTCATAAAATCCAACACCCATTCATGATGAAAACTCTTAGTAAACTAGCAATAAAAGGGGAAGATCCTCATATCGATAAATACTACAAAAACCTACAGCTAATATACTTAATGATGAGAAACTCAAAGCTTCCCCA
Source organism: Paguma larvata (assembly GCA_030068075.1). Classification (NCBI taxonomy): domain Eukaryota; kingdom Metazoa; phylum Chordata; class Mammalia; order Carnivora; family Viverridae; genus Paguma; species Paguma larvata. The sequence continues at coordinate 45,278,434 of CM057834.1, forward strand.
CTAACATCAGATACAAGTCAAGGATATCCTCTCTTACCACTCCTTTTCAACATTATACTAGGAGTTCTAGCTAATGTATAAGATAAGAAAATGTATAGAAGTAAAAGGTATAGATATTGGAAAATAAAGAATTAAAACTCTATGGATAACATAATCATGTATAAAATCTTAAAGAAACAACACAAAACTTCTGGAAATAATAAGCAATTACAGCAAGGTTGCAGTATATAAGGTTAATATACAAGAGTCAATCACTTTCATATATACTAACAATGGAATCTGAAATTAAAAACACAGTACCAGTCACATCAGCACCACAAAATGAAATACTTAGGTACACATCTAATAAGAAATGTACAACAGGGCGCCTGGGTGGCTCAGTTGGTTGAGCGTCCGGCTTCGGCTCAGGTCATGATCTCACAGTCCGTGAGTTCGAGTCCCGCATCAGGCTCTGTACTGGCAGCTCAGAGCCTAGAGCCTGCTTCGGATTCTGTGTCTCCCTCTCTCTCTGCCCCTCCCCAACTCATGCTCTGTCTCTCTCTGTCTCAAAAATAAACATTAAAAAAAAAAGAAAAGAAAAGAAATGCACAACATCTACATGAGAAAAACTATAAAGTTCTGATGAATGCAGAGCTCCTGGCTGTCTCAGTTGGTAGAGCATGTGACTTTTAATCTCAGGGTTGTGAGTTCAAGCCCCAAATTGGGCACGGAGCCTAATGAAAACAAAACAAAACAAACAAACAAACAAACTCAGATGAATGAAATAGAAAAGAATCCCATAAGGGAAGTGAGATCCTGTACTCATGGATAGGAAGATTATTATTATTATTACTATTATTATTAATATTATTATGTCAGTTTCTTCCAACCTGAACCATAGACACAATGCAATTCCACTCAAACTTCAGCAAGTTATTTTGTGGATTATCAAAACACTGATTCTAAAGGTTATATAAAAAGGTAAAAGACCAAGAACAGCCAACAGAATATTGAAGGAGAACAAAGTGAAGGACTGACACTACTCAATTTAAGACGTATTGTAAAGCTACAGTTTTCAAGACACTGTGATACTGGCTAAAGAATAGACAAATAGATCAATGGAATAGACTATAGGGCCCAGAAACAGACTCACACGAATATACTTAACTGATCTTTGACAAAGGAGCAATATCAATACAAGGAAAAAAAGATGGTCTCTTCAACAAACGGTAATGAAATAATTGGACACCCGCAGTGGAAAAAAAAAAGAACCTAAACACAGACCTTATACCTTTCACAAAAGGTAACTCAAAATGAACCACATATTTAGCTACAAAACACAAAACTATCAGATTCCCAGAATATAAAAGAAGAAAACCTAGATGACTTTGGGTTGGCAATGACTTTTCAGATACAACACCAAAGGCACAATCCATGAAAGAAAGAATTGACGAGCTAGACTTCATTAAAATGAAAATAATTAAAAACAAAACCGAAATCAAAACAAAAAACCTTCCGTTATGTCAAGAGAATGAGAAGACAAACCAAAGACTGGGAAAAAATATTTCTAAAAAACAAATATGATAAGGAAATATTAACTAAAAAATACAAAGAACTATTGAGGCACCTGAGTGACTGAGTTGGTTGAGTGACTGACTTGTGATTTTGGTGCAGGTCATGATCCCAGCATCATGGGACTGAGTCTCACACTGGGCTCCAGGGTGAGTAAGGAGCCTGCTTAAGATTTTATCTTTCTCTCCCTCACTTGCATGCTCTCTCTCTCTAAAATAAAAATTAAAAAAAAAATCAAAGAACTTTTAAAATTCGACAATAAGAAAACAAAAAGGTAATTAAAAAGTAGGCCAGAGCCTTAAGAGACACCTTACCTAAAAAATGCAAGATGTCCAATAAGCATATGAAGAGACGCTCCATATCACGTGTCATCAGGGAATGCAAATTACAACAATGGAGACATACCACAGCACACCTATAGAATGGTCAGAATTCCCACAACACCAAACGACGGAAGGGATGTGGAGCAACAGGAACTCTCATATATTGTTGGTGGGAATGTAAAAATGGTTCAGCTACTTTGGAAGATCACATCACAGTTTCTTACAAAATTAAACATATTTTTACCATATAAGCAAGCCATCTCTCTCCCTGATATTTATCAAAGGGGCTGAAAACTTTTATCTACACAACTTGCACACACATTGTACAGAAGCTTATTCATAACTGTTTGTCAAAACTTGGAAGCAACCAAGATGTACTTCAGTAGATGAATGGACACCTAAACTGTGGTACATCCAAACAAAGCACATTGTTCAGTAAGAAAGAGAAACGAGCTATCAAGGCATGTAAAGACTTAGAGAAACTTTAAAACATATTACTAAGGGAAAGAAGTCAATTTGAAAAGGTTATATACTGTATGATTCCAATTATATGGCATTCTGAAAAAGACAAAATTATGGAGACATAAAAAAGACAAAATTGTGGAAACATAAAGTTCAGTGGTTGCCATGGTTGAGGGAGGAGAAAGGGTGAATCAAACACGAAGGACTTTCAGGGTACTGAATATGTTCTATAAGATCAATACTATGATAAGGCTTAGGGAAATCAATGTTTTCAATTAAAAAAATAAACATGTAGCAGAACACAAAATTAAAAATTACAAGGAGCTACCTCTTTGGAATAGGACTGTGCATAGAAGGACATGTGGGTTATAGAGAATTCCTATTTCTCATTATAAGCTCTTCTGTACTAGGTGATCTTTTTTTTATTAAGATGAACCACTTCTAGGATGCCTGGATGGCTCAGTCGGTTGAGCCTCCGACTTCGGCTCAGGTCATGATTTTGCAATTCGTGTGTTTGAGCCCTGCATCGGGCTCTGTGCTGACAGCTCAGAGCCCGAAGCCTGCTTTGGATTCTGTGTCTCCCTCTCTCCCTGCTTATGTAAATAATGAATGATAAACAACACAAAAACCAAAATACGATGAGTCTTGTTCAGAATATTTATCATTCATATAACCAATGACTGCCCCAGGCTTATGTTTTCCACTTGATACTATTTTTACTTCTTTGTCAAGATATACTATTCCATATCATGAAATAAAATGATAGCTAACTCTCTTTTCAATAAAAGAACCTGAATAAACCTTAGGGCTAAATGCAGACATGTTTTCAGTAGCTTATAAAATATTTTATAAACATCATCATAAGAGAGTTGAGTTGCCTTATCAATCAAAGAAGACGAAGAGAAAGATGCAACTGAGAGTTTCTGGAATCATTCCAGCTAATTTACAGCCAGAGCACAATTGGAACTTAGAGATCCTCAAGCAAGGAGAGTTGACAGCTCAGCCATCTAAACAGCCCTGCCCCTTAACTGGAACACACCCAAAGAAGGACAATGATGCTCTGGGTCTGACGTTCACTCGGTGAACCTGCAGTGATCCAGGACCAGCTGGAGGACAATCTGACTCACCTCTGAGTCAGTCCCATTATGTCCCTAGTTAACCTTCACACCAGGTTCTCTTGGTCTTTTTATTTTATTTTTCAGGCTTCATAACTGAAGAAAATCTTACAGGACAGAACTTTTTTTTTTTTTTGTCTCTTCATGTAGAAACAGGAATGACAAGTTGCAGACCTGTTCCCCAGTGAAATAGCTGATGCCTCATTGGATGGTTTGCCATGCCATCAAAAGGACACAGCTCTCTAAACATTGTTAAAGAAAGTTTATAATCTCACAAAGGGATCAAATGTATTCTCTTCCTTCTACTATTAAGAGAGAGAGAGAGAAGGAAAAAAAAGAAAGTTCCAATCTTGTCTTTCTAAGGCTAGTTTTAATTCAGTGTTCCCTCCAATTTTCATTCCAAGAGACTACTTCCAATATATTTCAAATCAGAAACATGGAAACCCAAAATCACACTTTTCTAAAACTGTCCCCATTTGGTGAATGAGCATACAGGAAAGCAGAGAATTAAAGGAATGATTAATATCCCAGTTTTGACTTCTAAAAATCTTGCTTACTAACTCATCACATATTCCTATGTTATACTATTTACTTTATATTCTTTACTATATATTCTCTAAATTTTTATCACCTGAACAAATCTTGTGTTTCTTATCATCTTCAAAGCTATGCAGAGAGAAGAGAAAATCATTTCACAGACTAGGTCTCCCAAAAAGAAAGAATTGGTAAGAAATCATTGTTAATCTTGTGATGAAATGTATTTATAGATTTGATGTACTTAATATACTGTAGAATATTAGCACAATATAATCATTGTGATGCTAAAATCGCAAACGCATCAGAATCATCCTTCACCTCCCTGGATTTACTGATACTTCTCATTCATGTAAGAAGCAGATTTTCAAAAAGCAATTTACCTAAACCTGAATTGTGAGTAGTACACCTTAACACTCAATGACAAAATTATGTTCTTGAAGTGTGTATTTTCTCCGTCTCAGGCATTTTATTTTAATTTATTTTATTTTTATTTATTTTTTGAAAGAGAGATGCATGTGTGCAGTTGAGGAAGGGGTAGAGGGAGAGGGAGAATCTTAATCAGGCTCCACATTCAGCACAGAGCCTGACACAAGGCTTGATCCCACGAGATGACCTGGGCCCAAATCAAGAGTGGGATGTTCAACTGAGCCACCCAGGCACCCCTGAGGCATTTTAAAATGCCCGCATGTACAGAGGTCAGGGGTGCACTTGCATGCAGATGAAGTTAATATAACACATACAGACCGTGAACATTGGCCTTCATGGCATTTCTCCAATACATCATGTCCCTTTATCTTGGGACTTTTTACATACTGTTCCTGTCTACCATGCTTTCTGAAGGAAGCCAGCAAAATGGTTTACCCCTTCCCCAACTTTATGCTTTGCTCAAATGTCACTTTCTTAGGGAGGTGCCATCGGATCACCAAACTTAAAATTATAAATCCTCCATCCCAGCACTCCACATATTTCTTTCCGTTTTCATTTTTCTCCATAGCATTCCTTATCTCCTACTATAACTGATTTATTTTGTTTGTTCTCTAACACAATATACCTGGGACATCAGGATGTTCTAAAGTAATTTTTTGAATGAATAAATAATTTAAAAGACAATGCAGGGGCGTCTGGGTGGCTCAGTCGTTTGGGTGGCTGACTTCAGCTCAGCTCATGATCTCGCGGTCTGTGAGTACGAGCCCCGCGTCGGGCTCTGTGCTGACGGCTCAGAGCCTGGAGCCTGCTTCCCATTCTGTATCTCCCTCCCTCTCTGCCCTTCCCCTGCTCATGCTGTGCCTCTATGTCTCTCAAAAATAAATAAACATTAAAAAAAAATTAAAAAAATAAATAAATAAAAAATAAAAGACAATGCAAATGATGCAGCTTGGTATTCTGATAATTTTTGACAGTGTCAGTGTTTCACTGGAAACTTGCATTTTCTTTTAAATTTTAGTAAAATTACATCCCCTTATAATATACAAATGTTGTTTTATTTTTTTTTCCCCAGAGACAGCTTAGCTTCCCCCATTTTCAATTGCTAACATCTCTGGCCTTCCACTCTGTCTTCACCCAGTGTTTATTTGACATTTCCTAGTTCACCAAGGACCACCTCAACAAAGAGGGGTTTTCCAAGCAAAAAAATTCCCACAAAGAAAATGAACTTTGATATAGGGAAGAAGACAATCTGTTGCAGGAGGTCATATAAACATGGGAATTATATGCACTGGTCCCCTCAGAAAGAGAAAGACATTGGGCTACTCAAGGTATCCCTTGCTCCCCTTCTTCAAATGAGATGTCTCTGGCAAGGGTCCCATTTACCCCCTCAAAGGGCAATAATTTTCCAGCAGAACCATTTAGACATATGGCTACTTTCCAGTCATTTGAGAGGCTCTCCAGAAAACGTGTCCTGAGAAGATGTCTACAGTGTAGGTATGATTTCAGAAGATAGATCTGCCTGAATGATTTCTTGCCTAGACTTGGCTGGAACTTTTTTTCCATCTATTCTAATTTTTTTCAGTCTAGATTTTTATGAGTATTGAATAATAAGAGTATTTTAGATGTCTCTAGTAGCTGAGATCGAGTCTTAGACAAAAGACCTCTAAGACTGAAATATAAATAGAGAAGAGTTCAGGATGACATCATGTTGTATGCACACCAGAAGTGACCACAAATAACCTACAATAACCTTTAAAATTAGTTTTTTCCTGACTTCATAAAACAATATTTTATTTGGCAGGCATATATTGGCAAGCTCTTGCAAAAGCTCTATTTGTTTTCTGTATCCAGGAAGACACAACCAGTGTTTTCACATAGGTTTCCTTCTATGCTGTGGTTTTGCCATTTTCTGCTTCTTTATGAGTGGCTGCTGGAGAATATTTTTCTTTGGGACATTTATTAAGAGTAACAAGGATATGAATGAAAAACCATCCTTATAACAATACAGGGTGGGTTTCTGCTTCCATATGTAACACTGACCAAATCCCAAAGATGTAAGAAGAATATACCAACAGTGATATGGTTGCTTTATTCTGAGGTTATATAATAACCTGCAGCTGGGTCAAAATACAGTACAGTGAAAGAATCAATCCATGTGTCCTTTGATGCATTAGTTAAATCCAAGGTTAAAAAAGAGAATGCAATTCATGAGAGCTTTAAAAAAAAGTCTAGAATTATCTACATCAAATCGATGTGTGACAGACAGCAGGAAAACACTATTTCAACGTTAGTTAATCTCTGTCATAGGTTAGCCAATTGTTCTAGGTTGCTTGTTTTTTTGTTTTTGTTTTTTTTTTAATGTTGCCATTATAAAATGAAAGTGATGTAGTTCAACATATTATTAAATCTTGTCTGGACTTGATTAATTTCGTATCACTCAGGTTTTCAAATTTCTACTATTTCCTAGAAGACCAAGATGAATAAGTATAGTCTTTCCAAATGTAATAAAAACCAAACAAATATTTCCCAAATAAAGAGCTCTTCTAGAATAAATCACTATATTTCATTTTCTTCTTTTGGTTCCTATTAATCTTTTACTCTCACACAAGCAAAAGAGGAAGGTTCCAATAATTAACCTTGTGCTGTTGACCCAACCAAAATTAACTGGCTATGCAACAATTTAGTTGTCCATATAAAAACAGGAAGAGAGATTTCCCCAAGTAACCCTTATTCACCATGAGAAAAACAGCTGGTGCTCTCCCTTTCCATGTAAGCCTGTGGGGCATGGATGAAAGGATGTATATTTCTGATATCCTCTCTTGTAAATGGGTGGTTTTTTTTGGTGGAAGTGTGCCAACACTCAGTTCCTGAGAAGCAGAGGCCCAAGAAAATCTGGTCAAAGTATTTAGAATTATATCTTTATAAGATGAGGTCTGTGAAAACGAACAAAGTTTCCTCACCAGTGTTACATGAATAATCACTGCAAAATAATAGGGGAAACCTACACCTTTTCCTCCTAGGAAAGGAGGGAAAGATTAATAAGAAACATTGCCCTTCCGCCAGCAAAAATCAAAGTTTTAGTACCAGACTTCTTTGTGTCCTGTTTTCCAGTAGTTCTGCTACATTTCCCACAGTACACTGCTGGGATTTTTTATTTTTTATTTTCGCTACGCATGCTCACACATCTGTTGCACATGTGTGATCAACCGACTAGATTTTTGAGCCAAATGTCCTGTTAAATGGACAGAGTGGGCAGAGCATTCCTTTGAGAGTTAGACTCTGCCTCTGGTGGATTGCCTCCAAATGCAGTGGTGCAATAAAGAAAAGAAATCTGCTCATTTGAATTGCATTGAAATGAACTGTGTCCTCTCCTAAAATACCATATGGTAATGATCCCTGGAGGTATGGCGCATAACACCTAAGTCTGGCAGACTCCGCAGCAAGGCTGTAAATGTCCCTGTGTAGTCAGACTGTGAAAGGCAAGAGAGTTGACAAGAAGCATGTCGAGTAAAACAAGAATCCTATCTGATGTGCCCCCAATCAACTCGAAACAAAAAGAAAGTAGATTAAACAAAGAAATCCTAGCAGTCATCTTGGAGAAATCCTTCTTCTCCCATTAAAAAGCCGTTCTTGGATCTCACCTCCAGTAAAGTGAAACCGTATGGAAAGAAAGCTGTTTCACCTGAGCAGTAGCCAGAGTTTCTTTGCAGCAAATTATATCAATGAGACTCAAGTGTATGTCTGCAAAACAAAATGCAGTCTTCCCCACCAAACCTCCGCTATTGCTGAGAGCAGATGGACCAAGTAACCGGAGACGCTGCGTCGTGCCTCTGCTCTGGCTCGTACTCTCAGTGAACCTGATCCTCTCACAGGTAGTAGCTAGTGACCTGCACACCATCCATCCTCTGAGGTCTCTGGAGAGACACACACACGCACCAGTCTTTTCAGCTGGGGACAAATAGAGGTAACACTGGGGGTGAGATATTGGAAAATCTGTATGACAAACAAGAGAAAAGAATGACATATTTTATCCCCTAGAGCAGTAAGGTACTGCTTACAGAAATTAAGAGTACAGGACTTAGCTACGATAAGTAAAACTTCAATAGCCATTAGTATTTTAAAAATTTCCATTTATGTCAACAGCTCAATTCTGGTTTGTTCTTTCATTTTTCTTGAAAAGGAACACATTTTCCATTAATTTAGTTCATAATCAAATATATTTATAGAAATTATATGGGAAATTACCTAAAGGCATGAACTTATTCCTGTTTGAATTTTTTCTATTCCTTTTTAAATTTTTTTTTCTATTCTAATAATTTGATCATAATGGTCTATGTCTGTTAATGGGGTAAAAGAATTCCTAAAAGTAGCTTCTTAATTCTCACTTTTCTTTTTCTAGAGGCTTTGACAACTAAAGTTTCATCCATATACCTAAATTTCAGTATTGGATTTACAGACATCTTTGGGACTTTTCTGAAAATTTAAGTTTTATTTTTCCTACAAAATGTAACTTTGTATTTTGATTTCTACAATTTCCTTGTGATTATTTTGAGGAAACTATGTTCTTATTTACAAAGCATAGACAGTGTGTAACACGATAATAGTAGCTAGGACAGTTTAAGCAGTTTTTTCTTAGTGTATGTAACTCATGTAATCTTAACCATAATCTAGTATACTAGGAATTACTATTACCCTTTATTATGCAGATGAGGAAATTAAGATTTAGCGGGATTCTGAAAGATGCCCTAGGTCAAATGTAGGTGATAGATTTGAGGTGTAATCCCATTTTCTGTTTCCAGAACCAGCATTCTAAAATGTCTGTTACACCATCATGCTGGAGGAGTGCTCAGCTTCATACGGTTTTTGAAATCCAGACTCTAGAATGGTCATTTCAAACATGTCTTCTCTACATTCTAAGACCATCAAAGGAGAAAATTCTATTTACCTCAATAAATTCATACTTGTTTTATGTGTAACTCACTATTTTTCCTTCTTCAAATATCAGTCTTTCCCATGAAGAAAGTATTAATCCACTGTCTCTAAATTCTGCCTTTAATATGATTATATAAAAAGTTTAAATTTCTCTTCAATCTTTTCTTCACAAGAAACAGACAATTTTTCCCTAATGTTATCACAAGTATCTTTTCCTTCCTAATTTCCACACCAAGGAAATATTTTGCTAAAAGTAGAGTTCTAAAAGTACAAATACATAAATAGATTTTGTTTTAAAATATTTTAAGAAAACTAAATGTTTTTGGTTGAAGTCTTCATCTCTATAAGAGCTTGCCTTATTGGGTCATTTTTACTTGAGCATCTCTATGAATATCAAGATCACAAAAATGGCTCTTGGAAATCACGTAGCAAGCAACTGACATTTCCAGTGATACCCATAATTCAGAATAATCCTCATAATATCAACACAGATGTTTCTCTTTTTCATTAACCATAATATCTTCAAAATTTGATACTGAAACACCAAATAAATGTCAGCCCCTCTTTGTTGTTGATAAGGAGAATATTGGATTCTGAAGCAGTACTCAAATTCATATATTACAACCCTGTTTATTGTTTCAACAGAGGAATTCTGAGCGCAAAGTGTGTGGGAAGAATATTTATCTTATTTTTACAGATCAGAATGCTGATGCACAGAGATTAAATTGTATTTATGAGGTCAATGAAAATATCAACAGAACTGTGATGAGCCAAATCTGCATTCCACAAAAAGTCTAAAAATAAATTAGATTTCTAAGTGATATGTAACTAGCATTTTAAAACATTGCATAAAATTACTCATATACTCATGCCTTTCGTTTCAGCTTTAATTTAGGCTATCTATATTTTATTAGATTCACAGGAAATTCCCAGTACAGTTTGCCAAAGGATAGTAGAACATAAAATCCAAAGTAGTCATATATATGACTTTTATATATATTTATTAGATATATATATATTTCCTTTAAATGTACTGTATATATACATATTTCCTTTTTAATTTACAGGGTGACTATGAAATGCACAGGATCATATGTGCTAAATAAACCTAAGAGTACTAAATTTGTCTTTAGATAGGGACAAGACTGCAGAAATACAAAAGCTCACACTTTTTAGCTTGGTTGTAACAGCTCCTTTCTGACCCTTTTAATAGTGCTACTAATTGTCCTGGATGCAAATTTTGGTGTGGCTGTATTTCTTTTGGGGTATCTTGTGTCTTTCTTGTACTAATGTAGATTCTTCATGATTCCATAGAAGCCTGATTTGTCGTTCTGGGCCCTCATGCCAATAATCCCCACCTCTTACCGAATTTAAGTAAAAATGTTAGATATGTCTTGGTGAAAACAAATAGCAGTCTCTCCCCATTAGCATCTGCAAAACTAAGAAAAAAGCTCCTCATTAGGAATATGAGCATTGGCCGATAATAACCTTCAAAGTTCTTCCTGAAATTACACGTTTGAAATTAAATTTAAGAAATTAACACAGCAGCTCGCTCTCTCAACATGCGTGCGCGCACGTGCACACACGCACACACACACACACACACACAGAGGACAGATTGAGAAATAAGCAAATAAACCAAACATAAGGATTTTGCAGACCCGTCTCAGGCGGATGCCTCAGAGACTTTAGAGTCCAACTGCCATTTCTCCAGTTGCATACGATGCACTGTGTGTGAAAACAATCATACATAAACAGGAATTTGAGCTCCACAACACTTCTTACTTTCTCTTCCACTCCCCTCCCTTCTCAAAGTCCTTTTGCTTCCTAATCTGCCAAATGAAACGCTAAGTCAGGAGTAACAGCCTACAATTAGCTTTTTTCAATTAAAATGTAGAGTTCAAAGTTGACTTCCAGAGTGAGTAATTGCTTTTGAAAACCACAACCAGCAGGCGGCTGCCAGATTATTACAACAGTTTATTTAACCTCAAAACATCTGATCAATTTTATTATCTCAGCAGAAGGGAGATATCCTGGAGAGTAGGGTTTAAAATACACTACTCATCTTAGTTGTCTGAGAGAAAATAAAAATTCTTCAACACTATAAATACCCTTTTGCCATCACCTTGCTGAGAAAACAAACCCAAATCGCGCTTTCTTCATTGGAAAGTCAAGAGAAAAGAAGAAACTGAATGCAAAAGCTTTGTGACATCACCGGGGTGGGAGGGTGGGGAAGGGGGCCAGGAACAATCCGCAAAATTACAAGGTTTAAAAACATTCAAACATCCGGCTCATGATGTTTGGAGTTATTATTCATCCAGAAAGAAGACAAAGAGAGGGCTGCCAACTTCACCAAAACAAAGACTATCACATTTCCAGAATCCTGATTGGGCTGCCTCCACAGTGCCGAACTTATTTGGAAATCTGCTCCGAGGCTCGAGAGATGAGGGGAAATGAAATCTTCATATACAAATGGGCTGAACAGCGCTTGGAGCTCCTGCCTTGCTCAGCAGAAACAGGGCACACAACGTAACCTTTCTTGCCCCCACGGAATGGCCCTGGGATTCCTCCCACTTCTTCCTGACAGTCCTACCAAGACTTCCCTACATATCTTTGCATTCCATCTCCTGCACAGCTCCTGCAAGTCCACAGGAACCTCTCACATGAAACAGGTTGGGTTGATTATTTCACCTTTTACAAAGAGGCAATATTTAATAAGAATATAGACCCTTCAGCAATTGTCCTGGATCTCACTATCATCTCTACCATTCACTAAGAGAATAATGTAGAGCAAATTATTTCTCTGTAGCTCAGTTTTCTTACCTATAACCTCATGGCTTTGTTGTGAGGATTAAACAGTTCTGTGTTGAGTGGTTAGAACCAGGTGTGGCACATTGGAAGTGCTGTGCGAATTTTAGCCGTTTGTTTTTAGCATTCACTCAGGATGTAGTTTTTAGTTCCCTTTGGCTCTGAACCTCAACTGTTGGACAGTTCTATCTGCCTCAGGCCCGGTTCCCAGCTATTGGAACATCTCATCTGTTAGCCTGGAAGAAGAGTTCAAACAAGTAGCTACCTGGGCTATTTTTGTATCTTGACTTTGAGGTCATGTTATAACAAAGCTTTAATACAATCATATATCTCTCATCTTTGTAGCAATGTAACCACCTTGAACAATGTCCCACATAGACCCAAAATAAGGATAACCCCCAACTGTAGTCATCTCCAAAATATACCATCATTCACAGCCACAGAAGTGTAGCTAGATATGAATTCTCAACAGTGCACCTGAGGAATGTGAGTATTGCATTTTTCCTGTCCATTTCTGCAACTGTTCACTTAAAAGAAAATAAAAATTCAAAGATCAATTTAGAAACTGTTCATGGGAAATAAACCATTGATTTCTATAAGACATATCAGTATCCCCAAAGAAGCATGAAGATATTGTTAAAATGCTTATTCTATTTTATTTTCTGATTGTCTTTGGTTTATTCTCAATCCCATTTTACTCTTCTTTCTAGAACCATGTTAACGCATTGGATATCCTTGAATTCCTAGGGATTCTTGTTTAATACACAATGTTTCACATATATTTTAATATAGAGTGCATTGATTTATAACCTCATAATCATTAAAGGTTATTGGTTTATGAAGATTTTGAGTCATTCTCTTTATTACATGAATCATTTAATAGTGTTCTTAGAATATATTCATGTTGTTTCATATACAATAATTTGTTGCTTTTAATTACTACAGAGTACTCCAGAGTGTGTCATCATGTGAGTTTATTAACCACCTGATGCTTGCCATTTAATTAACAAAAATATTAATATTCCATAGATAATCTCATATTTGATCAAACCGATCTAAAGTCACAGTGATTCCAGTAATTCACTGAGGGAATTTTTCCTCCAATCTGTTACATAAGAGTTTCTACCTGAATTAGCAAGATAAATGATTCTTTCACTTTCTAGTAAAGACACACTCAGAGAAATAAGCACTTTTTGTTTTGAAATCTGATGCTTTGTTGATAAAAGTAAATACTGTTCAGAGACACAGAACGATATAAAACATAGACAAATTTGTGGGAAAAGGCCACGAATAAAACGTAATTAATAAGCCAGCCATTTTTTGAGCATCTATAGCGTTTTAATTATAAAAAGACAGGAAATGCACAAGATCTCAAAAATGTTCAAATTCCTACACTGCAGCACTGTGCTATAAGGTGATACTGGAAACAATTCAAATGTCTATCAGTAGGACACTGGAGTCTAAATAAAATATGGAATTTTATGGAACTGTAAAAATGAAGTAATTCTGTAAGTATTGACACAGAAACATCTTAAAAATACATTACTAGTGGAACAAGGAAGCCACAGAAGTTTGTTTTTTTAATATGACTCCATTTTTGTAAGCAGAAAACGTAAAGGGGACATACACATACAATAATGTGTCTATATGCACAAGGGCATGTGCTAGAACATATCTGGGAAGATTCGACCTGCACAGAAGGATAGCAAAACCTTAGAGACAGAGAAAAAAATTACCTTTTAATTTTTGTTGTTCAGTACCATTTATGTATGTTTGCTTGTTTATGACACGTAATAACTTCATATTAAATTTTTCTAAATGTAAATAGAAGTACGATGAATACGTTTGACTTTTGAAGAAGGTTGGAGATCGATTTTATTTCCAAGTGAAGTAATGAAAGAGTCAACCCAGGGACAGCATCACTGAAGCAAGCAGAAGCAAATTTAAGAAAAGAACAGAAGAGCTGATAGAGAGATCAAGAAGTCACTCTTGCCCCCAAATAACTTATTAAAAGGCAATGTAAAGTCAAATAACTTAGTTATTTCCACATTGATGGGTCACTTGCAAAGTGGTGATATTTTTCTTTTTATTGCAACAGAAAAGAAAAAGTTTTTAGTTCAGTCTAAATAACAGTGACAATTTTCAGTGAAACGAGAAGTTAGGGGAAAATTCATTTTTGATCACCAATGCTGACAGGAAAGTAACTGATAAAGAAAATCAGTTGGACATGTTTTTCAAATAGTTAACATGCTAAGAAATTAATATCTTGCATTAAAAAATAATTGAAATAATATACATGTGCTTTTTTTCTTTGATGACAATGATATAAATTCCAGCTTAAAATGTATTTAAGCAATGAAAAGCTAAAGTCTAAGATTTTTCATAAATATTTTACCTTTAACTTTTAAAATCATGTTTTAATGTTCAGTGCTTCAAAATAGATTATAAATTATTTTGATTTTAATCCAAATATTCAAAACTAAAAAGTTCAAAACAGAACTTGGCGACTTTTGTCAAAATTTAAACTATTCCAAATTACTTACAAGAACTGGGAAAAATATAAGAAATTTTAACAGAAACATGAAAAAATAAGAGATAAATGCAGAACCATCCATATGGGAATGAGTAGTACTTTTTACCCCTGAGAAATTTCCATTTTTAATTTTCATAAGACAGGAAAATTTTTTTTAAGTTAAGAATCCAACATTTGATTTTTGTTAATGTATTATCAAACCAGTTCTCCAGGGGAAAAGCTTATCTTAAAAGTCTAGGAAAGCTCTCGTAGAAAGTGGTAGTAGGCTCACAGGTAAATACTGGAATCATATTCATGGCAAATAAAAAAAGGTAACAACAAACTTAACAAAATTTGGTGAGATATACTCAGTGTAGAACCAAGATGTTTTATAGTGATAGGCAATATAATTGTGTGGATTCTCTGTCCACACAGTGATTTTATATTCTGAACTTTTCATGTATATAATAAAAATACTAATGTTCCATTACTGTATACTACATTAAATATTCTTGGGAAAATGTCATTGCTTATCAGAATATTCCCTAATATTTCAATGAGAAAAATAAAGAGATTAGAAAATTAAAGAGAGTATGAAATAAATTCTAGGTAATTGCACTTGAATCTCGCTTTCCTACTGCTTACCAGAAACAAGGCAACTGAAAGCAAATATTTATGATGTTATACTCCCTCTAGTGGGCATTTTTTAAAATGGAAAGTTCAGCACCCTCTCTCCCCATGGCAATACATTGTGAGCACCAGGATTCTCATGATCCTGAGTGGGGAGGGTCTTAGTTCCTGTGAAGCAGGAACTGCTTCATGTCAGTTCTGTTTCACTCCCTCAAGAGGGCTACCATTTCTATCTTAGCGGAATGACTGTTAGCAAGTTTCGTTTGAGTCTGAATTCCAGTCTTTGTAACATGTACTTTTGGACTCTTTAAGAAACTGGGAAAAATATACCCCCTTTTCCATTTTGCACATCTTGAAGTATATTTAAAAAGGGGCCCATCATCATGGCAGATATTAAACAAGTGCAAAACAGTAGCATTAAGAAGCCATTTAAAAAAATCTATTATTTCAGGCAGGAGTAACAAAGTAAGAATGCACTATTAATAATCTATAAAATCACAAGCATAACATGGTTATTTTACTTGCCATTATATAATACTATTACCCATAATACCCCAAACTGAGTATTATACCTAACAGCAAATTGTTTATGAAGACAAATATGTCCAATAAATTTGTGTTAACTTTAATTTTTTAAACAATGTTCCTTTCACTTTATATGAAACTACAACATTAATTTCTATTAGGTGGAGAAGTCAGTGCAACTTATTATTCTTATTAATCCACAGTGGTAGAGGAAGTGTGTGTAGAACCTAAAAGATCTTGAGGGGCTTACAGTCCAAAGGGAAAGCAAAAATAACTGTATGAAATAGGAGAACTTAGTCACATAGTAAAGGAACTGAAGTCATACCTATCCTACATTTGTTCAAATTCATCTCCCGAGTTTCAAAGATTACTTATTGAAATTCCCACCATTATTTGATACGCCCCTCGAGCAGGAAAATCCTCCTTCCCCTTTGCGCCTCTGAGCTGGTGAATAGATGCTTAAGTCAGGCTTGCTGTTGATGAAGATGTAGCTGCAAGTACAATGCTTGGGGACACCAATAGTGACTAATTCCCATTTATACCACATTACAGATTAACTTGCTTTTTAGAGGATCTGCTGCTCATAGAAGTGTTTTGGAAAACTAGAAGTGGGAAATAAGCTTAGGAATTCCCTGAGTTTGCACCGATGGATTAATAAGACATAAAGAAATAGAAATCTACAGAATGTATGCATCCAAGATTAGGTAACCAGGGCAAAGGCCCCCAGGATAGGACAAAGATATAGGAAAAGTCTCAGGATGAAAGCGTTAAAAATGAGGTAAACAAGATAAGGTATTCAGGGCAGAAATGCCCCCCAATTTAGTAAAATAGCAGAAAGTTGCTTTCACAGGAAGGAAGGACCAAAATAGGTAATCAGCTAAACAGGACTTTAGACCTCAGCAGGGAGAAGTTGCCCATAGCCAGGGGACTAACTAGCAAAACAAAGTCAACAGTGCCTTGTTGACCCTGAGGTAGCATGCTCTCCGCCCCTAGGCAAGTTTAGGTAAACAACCATCAGCCTAGCCAGGATTTTCTTTTGTATTGACCCAAACCCCTAACATCGCATATCTTCAAAACACCCTTTTTGCCCACACCCCTGAATTAATGTTCATGGTTTTATTCCGTCTTTGTGCATGCCCATCACGCTTGTAAGCCTTCTGATCCTAATAAAAACGGAGCAAGGACCCTTACTGGGGGCTTTTGTCTCCTCCTGGACATTAGTGTCTCTTGCATTTCAATTCCGCCTCTGTCTCTTGCTGGCCAGGAGAGAACTCCAGACCCAGAGTCTACAACAACTAGGGAGAGCAATTAGAATTAGGACATGTCTTGGGGTTTGTCATGGTGGGGAAAACCCTGGCAGACAGGGAACTATCAATGCAGAGGTATTTAAAGAAAGGCGTAGGAATACCCAAGAGATCTACTTATTCAGGGCAGCCTAGAACCAATATCCCACAGAAAAGGAAGTTCAGCCTTTTTCAAAAGCCAAGTGTCACCTATCCTAAGGAAAATAAAGGATCTTTTCTATAATAATATTAATTGTATCTACCCTAGTTCTCCTGGGAAGCTAACTTTGCAAAATTGTTATATAACTGCAAGGAGCAGGTATGAGACAGACGAGAGGTGTTTGGACATGGACAACTAGATGGTAGCAGACTACTTGGTAGACTCGATTTTGTGGGCACGCACTGATGTTGTGCAACCACACAATATTAGCACACTGAGCAATCTAAGGCAACATTTCTTAAAGTATGGCCTGGGATGTCCACTACAACATCCACCTGAAAGTTTTACAGACACAATTTCCAAGATGCAATCCAAGACCTATTCGGTTTGAATTTCTAGCGATGTTGCCTGACAAGCAATATACTTAACAAGATCACTGCTGATTTCTGTACAGGTACTCAAGTTTAAGAATCTTAGCACCAAGAATTTTAAAAACATCTTCACAGGTCCTTATACAAGGTGGAGTATAGAAGGAATGGGAATGGGGACAAGTAGGCTCTGAAATATCAACTACTATGGGGAAAATCATACATAAACCTTTACAAATCCCTTAGAAATTGCCATTTGGAGACCAAAATGCTGTCTCAGTTAGATTTCCCTGCCAAGTGGCAAAAGAATTTATTCTTTTGACTATGCACTAGATTACATAATTATCTAACATTTGAATACCATATTCAAAAATATTTATCTTTAAAATCTAGAACTACCTCAAGCTTAGAGAAATGATACTCTGAGAACCCTTGGGCAAAACAGAGACTAGCTGGGATATTTTGGATAAACCAGAGAAAGTGCCAATAAACTGAAAAGATAGATTTATCGATTAGTTCATTTACTTATACTGAGCAGCAACTCTGTACTTGGTGTTATGCTTAATGATATGAATATCAAGGCAATGAGCCAAATAGTGTGATCTAACGAAAGTTAGATGTACTTCCAGGAAAAAGGCACTATGAAAAGTTAAAAGTTAAGGTGAGAAACCTCTTGACAGGTATTTTACCTTTGAACTGATGCTTTAAAATGTATGAAGAATTCTAGTTAAGTGAAAGAAAACCATAAGGACAACTAGGTGGAGATAAAGAGAAGAGTTTTAATCATTCACAGGTGATAAAAGAAGGAAGAAAACCTATTGTTCTATAGGAGTGATTTATTTATTTATTTTAAGGTGACATGGCTTTCTGGCCTATTTAGTTGATGTTATTAGTTATTTAAATGTTTTATAGTTATCACCCACCTTCTCCTGGTAAATCCGGCATACGATTCTGAGAAGTAGTCTACTGTGAGGACTACTTGCATGAATATTAGGTCTGGGGGCTTGACTGTCTTTTACGTTCCTTGATTACATGTTAATACATCATTGCCCAACATATACCTGACAGACAATGTATTGATCAATAATATCATATAAACCACAAAATGTTCGTACTGTGCCATACTTTCGTGGAAAAAATTATAAAGCATCACTGTTTTAGTGCACTGCAAAATGTCAGCAGTTTTCTGGTTCAAAAGCAATAGAAAAAAAATCTTAACAAACATCATGCATCTCAGGAGAAAGAGTGATAGAGTGGCCAGAGTGATCATAATTAAAAACACATTCTCTATTCTCAAAGAAGTCAGCTGCAGGAGCACTGAGAGAGTTACATGAATTTATGTTTTTATTTTCTAAGCACTATTTCAATCATAAACCTAGAAGAGTATTGATACAAATTTCCTTTTCACTGTAAGTGCATTTTCAAAAGGAAGAGAACATTCTGCAATGTATTTACATAAAAATACTTCATGTGTGCTTAAATCTATTTCTATTGACAAACTCTCAATACTCTGATGTCTAAGTTTTCACATCAAATTCCTAATTCCATACCATAGATCAACTATACTTCCCTCTCAACCCCTTCCTTTTACTTTCCCAAAAATCTGTGTGCCATGAACATGAAGCAAAGAGTCCCTTGTGTCTATAGCACCTCTTGGCTGTGGCCTTTCCAACATTAGATAAACTAAACTGTGGCCAAATCACCAGTATTATTTTGAGAATCTGTCCATGTCATTTTTTAAATTGAAGTAATCTATGAACAGACAATGGGACTTTTGGGGAAAATAAAAAGAAAGTTTATTTCTTGATACCTTCTACCTAGTGCTAGTTCTTTTTACCATATGTCTCCTACCTGCAAAGTTCCGTCACCCTGCCCACTGGAGGAACACAGGTCTTTAATCAAACTTTCTCTCTCTGCTACAAAAAGGTAGGAATGGCTTAGAACTGTGATTCCCAAGACAAAGTAGGGAAGAGGAGAAGAAGAGAATGGTAAAAATTATATTGTTATAAATTTTTTATTAAAAAATAATAAAATAAAAATATAAATCATGACTACCTTCAAAGATATTTTCTTTTCATATCAAAGACTGCAGAGAGTTAACTTCAACTAAAACTTCTTTGCTGGTATAGTAGTTTCTCATTGTTGCTATAATAAATTACCACAAACTTAGTGCATTAAAATGACACAAATTTACCATCCTCCAGTCCTGTAGGCCAAAATTCCAACATGGATCTCAAAGGGCTAAATTGAAGGTGTTAGCGAGGCTATGTTTCTAGAGGCTCACGGGGCCAGTCTGTTTCCTTGCCTTTATGTAGCTTCCAAAGGACACCTGCCTCCCTTGTTCTGTGGCTCCTTCTTCTATAAGGAGGACACTTTCATAGCCAAAGGTGTTGCAGCTCTCTGACCAATCCTGTAGAGTTCATACCTCCCTCTGACTCGCCTCCTGGCCTCTGTTCCCACTTTTAAGGACAACTGTGATTACTGGGCCCAGCCATTGCATGCAGTGTAACATACTTAACGTAGATTGAGTAACAATCTTAATTTCATCTTCAATCCTAATTGAATTCTGCCATGCAACCTAATATATGCACGGGTTACAGGGTTTAGAATGTAAACATCTTTGGGGACCATTGTTTTTCTGGCCACAACTAGTGAGGATGGTTATAACACGGTCATCATTAATCACAGAAGAGGTGCTCCCTTTAAAGGGAGATGCAAAATGAAAATTTAAAAAAAGTGATGGGGCATGAAATATTTAACCTCATCAGAGGGGGACCAGGTTTGGAAGGCTGGGCAACTGGCTTAGTGATAAAAATAACTGTTCAGGATGTGGTTTGATTGGGTGGAGAAGGTAAATCCAATTATGTGAGAGCTTAGACTTTAACCTTAAATCTTCAACAAAGGACTCGTGTGCCTTTGTCAAAGCCACTCTGTCTGGAGTCCAGTTCCCTCTGTGAAATAAACATTTGGATCCAAAGGGGCCTAAAACAACTAAAATAATCTCAACATGAAAATAAATAATATAGCTTTGGATATTGCCCGGCCCAGGAGTTCGTGTTTTAAGGAAAATGAAACCTTTAAAAGTGTATCAGCTAGCAATTAGAGAAAGTACTTCTTTTATTCAAATATTGTACATTTGAAGCACACCTGGTCCACCACTGAGGCTATGTGTTAAATCTGAGAGAAAGCAATTCTGTACTTCTCTTTGAATTGCTTCCTTCATGGTTTTGATGGTTACTGACCCATCCTTCTTAATTTTCTCCTTCTACTAGACTATAAATTTCTCAGAGACTCATCACAGATGAACAACAGTGGTCATAAATACTAATAGCTATAGAAGTCAGCCAATAATGATACAGAGTGTGAGCATCAAGGAGTAGTGGGCTTATGGAAAATTAGAACATGTATCCCAACTAGAAAGGAGTAGCTTCTGCTTACACTGAGATTACTTGACTTAGGGGGAAAAAAAAGGTTCTTTACTGCTAGATAGCTGCATTGTTATAATGACATTTTCCAACTTTCAAACACGGGCAACTCTTTTATATTTTAAAACAAATATAAACTAAACATACCCATGGGTTAAATCCAGTCAGAGGGTTTTTAGTATGTAAACTCAGGAGAATTTTCTAGTTCTTATAAAGCTAAATGCTACCCAACGTCACTCAATATAAGAGGTATACATAATAATGTTCTCACATACTTGTGAAAGAGAACACAGTTGTGTACTGAGTAAAGGGTTGAGCTATCTCAGTATTAAAATATGATTTAAGGGCGCCTGGGTGGCTCAGTAGGTTAAGTGTCCAACTTTGGCTCAGGTCATAATCTCGTGGTTTGAGTTCAAGCCCCATGTCGGTTCTGTGCTGACAGCTAGGAGCCTGGAGCCTGCTTT
Organism: Paguma larvata; assembly: GCA_030068075.1. Lineage (NCBI taxonomy): Eukaryota > Metazoa > Chordata > Mammalia > Carnivora > Viverridae > Paguma > Paguma larvata. The sequence continues at coordinate 45,299,955 of CM057834.1, forward strand.
GAATTCTGTGTCTCCCTCTCTCTCTGCCCTTTCCCTGCGCTCTCTCTCTCTCTCTCTCTCTCTCTTTCTCTCTCAAAAATAAATGAACATTGAAAAAAAATTTTTTAATGACAATATCTTCAAACACTTTTCCATGTTATTTGTATGATATGTGAATTATAAGGGTGTTTAAATAAAATTCCTTCACTATCAAAGAATAAATCAAGTCCTTTCAAAGAATAATATGAGACATGGGTGGGAGGAAAGATTTGGTCTGTGATTTTCACAATAAAATTACTACAGTCACCACTGAGAGCCTAACCATCAAAACACATTTAAAATAATCCAGTGCTCGATCCCACGTTTTAAATGTCAGTGGCAGTAAGATAAGTAACAGGCACATTTTACAACATTCGTGACAGAACAAAGCCTTAAAACACACACACACACACATGCACACATACACGCTACTGTATGTATGTATGAATGCATGTATATACATGTAAAGGTGTATACAGAATTTGTTTTTACCAATGAAATGATCTCAGTATGTACTCTGAGTTCAAAACAAGAATAGCAAATTCTACCACCAGGTGGAGCTTAGCTTCCATTAAAGCTGCACGTTTATAAAAGGATTTCAAGAGCTTGTTTGAATTATTTGTCCACCTTAAGAAAAGACTGAAGTAAAAGGTAAACTTCAAAGGAGACTGAGCTTTAAAAGCCTGTTACAAATGCCAGTTATCAAGGACTTCAACCATTTTTCATCAGAGCGCACACGTGATCGGGGACCACTCATAAATGATTTTGACAACTGACTTCCTTCCTGCTCTTTTCCTTTTCCTTGTATGAGAATGTTGTCAAATTCCTCAATATGTAAGCACTCTCTTTTAAATAAAAATCATAGACACCACTATAACAGGACCTAAGAAGTAAAATTACAAAAAGAAATAGTTTATATTACGCAAAGGTGGGACCGTTTATGTGACACACCAGAACATGTATTCTCCATTAGAGGAAATTAGAATTCAGTGCATAAAGGATCTAACGCAGTGCCTGAAATAGCTGGTAATAAAATTACTTCTGCCACAGGTGCAAATGAGATGACCATTCCATGATTAATCCCCACCAAGTCAATGTTCTGTGTATCTATGAACTGCTCACTGCATGTTCAAAGCCTATCTAGGCTTAGTAGAGCAGCCAATTATCAATTGAGATATGGTGTTTGTCCTCAAGTTGAGGAGAAAAAAAAATGCTATACAAATTAGCATACCTGACTCGGGATGTGGCTTAAATGTTACGAATTTACACCTTATAAGTACCAGAAAAATGGAGAGGTCAGGGAAGGTATGCTAGTAGGACAGAAACAGGAATGAAACTGGTAGGAAGGATGGGGATCAAATCAATAGAGGACAGATGACACGTTTCTGGTAAGAGTAAGAGTCAAAGTGCACAGGAGGTATGTGGTCAGGAAGGCAACATGTCCAATTCCATTGCAAGTGCATTTTGGTCTAAAAGGTAGAACCAGACAGGAAAGAGACAGGTGGATTAAGATGATGGATCCTAGTGAAAGACAAATGGGGGATTTACTTGCTAGAAACATAGGCAGAACGTTATTGAAGATGGCAGGTCAGTAATTCAGAATGAGGAGAACATCACCTATGTGGCTTATTGAGGGAAAGAAAATTTGGGAAGCTTACTCAGTATTAAGCCTGCCAGTCTGCTGAAATTCTTTTATACCTGCTACTAACACTTACTATTCCAAATTCAAAGAAAAGAGAGATGTATGAAACATGTCTTCTATTTTTGAGTTGTCTAGTGGTAAAATACTGTAAGTTTTGTAGGAGTGGGTCAGTACTACATAAGTATAGGTGCAGAAGAAATGATTTAAATGTGTATAAAAAGTTCTAAGAATAGAGCATGTCAGGCAGTAAGAGTGTGATCAAAGGTGGTTAAAGACCAGTGTGATTGGGAAATGGTTAAGCGGTTTGCTACCATGTGTGACATATAAGGCACGAGTAGCTTATAGTGATGAGGACATAAACCGAAATGACGGCACAAATAAAGGAGAGAGCCTGGATTTAATGGATAATTCAAAGAAAGATACGCATTTGTGTAAGGAACAAATGTGAGATGAGGTGAAACCAAAGGGCCCAAAACTCCCAAAGAAGAACAGTGAGCACTGGTAATATTGACAAGATGTGAATTTGGGGAACACATCAAACTTGAGGAGGACTGTAGAACATCAGGTTTTTTGAAGTTTAACTAAATAGTAATAAATTCAAGGGTAAAACTGTTGTTAAGTACGCAGTTGGTGGTATGAGTAAGTTCATATGATATCTGCTGGGTGGAGCAAGGGTTTGGAAGACACCAGAAAAATGCACTGAAGTGAGTGGCATTCGTCATCGGCAACCCTCATTTAATACTTAATATACGGAAGCATGGATTACTTGAGTAATTCGTTTGTGTTTTGCTCTTTGTACTTTTTCCTTCTATTTATACTTCCAGCTAGTAGCCAGGCTTTATGGTTCTTTGCCACAGGGATTTTGGAAAGAGGGAAAGCAGGAAGAACCTAAAATTACAGGTGCTGCTGGTTCTGGCATAAAAGTCAAACTCCATTAAAATTACTAATGGTCCTTCAGTAAGGGGAAGAGAGGAAGGACCACAGGCCAGAAGAGAAAAAGGATCTGGAGACTGATGAGGGGATGACCTTGTGAGGACAATGAGGACTGATGGCTGAGGATTGCAGGGGTAGTTATGACACTCTGATGCTTGAGATTCAGAGTCTTCCGATATCCATGATGAAAGAGAAGCCTGAAGGATGCCTGAGGCTGACTTCTAGTCTCACCCCCCAGGATCGGGACTCGAAATCAGAGATAAATTGATTTTTTTTAAATAGGTATTTGTAGACACATGAATTTATGAATTGAAGATTCCAATACATTACAAAGGCTCCAATGGATTCTTAGATATCTCTTCATCTATGTATTCCATCTCTTCTGCTAAACAAGACTGTACGTTTCTCAAGGGTTTATATCCCAGTAGATAAAGGCTTAATTAAAAGGTGTTGATACTGTTGCGAGACTGAAATTGAATTTCATGCCTGAAAGGGACCTTAGAAGGTTATTGTTACATTTAATGAAAACTGAAATTAACCAGATAGGTAAAACTTTCATGCTTAGCCTCAAGGAGATTACATCTTCAGTGTGGACAGAGACGTACAAAGAGAACGTTTCAATAAAATCTGTAATCAGCAAGTGAAGGTACCCACTGGTGCTACGTGAACACCGGCAAAGGAGGACGTGCTGCCTTTCATGAAAGCCCAGGGAAGGAATTTAGCAGGAGCCTAAGTGGAATGAAGACTAGGACTACAATGAGACAGAGAAGCTCCTGCCTCAAATGCCCAAGTTTCTCTCCTCTGAACCCCTACAATACCTAAAGATACCACTTATTTCACTTTTACCATACCACTTTTCTGTTGTCAAAGTTTTCATATGTTTTTCTGACTTTTCCAGAAAAAAAAATGTCAAGAATAGGAATGCTGCCTTTCAACTCTTTACACAATTTTCCACTAGCTAGAGCTGTTGGACATAAGAGATGCTCAATAATTAGGGACCGGCATTTGGTCTGCTGTGTGGTTTTCACCTTAACTGACCAGCAGACACACCCCTGTTGCTGACAACTACCTCTGCCAGTTGGCTTTAGTCCAAAGAGTAATGAGGATGGAAACAAAAACTGAAACCCAACTGATCAAGTAGACTCTCAACAGCTGTGCTGATAACCAAATCTATCATTTGTCATTTCTTACTGTTACTTTATAACGCTTTTTATTGTTACTGATAACCTTTAGATCCTACTGATGAGAAGACACAAAGGGGGAATTCAGAAAATACAGGATTCGGGTACTGGTAGTGCCACTTACAGTCTTTGTGATCTTGGGAACCTCATGTGGTCTCTAGGAGACTCAGGCTATTCTGTAAAATATGATTAACTGAGTTCACATGAAAGTTATATCAGATATGTGAAAATTATTAGGAAAACAATAAAATACACCTTAATGGTAATTATAATTGAGTAAGTGTCTCTAAGACAGAGGTTTTCTTTTACACACTTGGCCTTTCGCTTGTGTTACTTTGAAAAACTGCCTTGTTTAATTTATTCAAGCCTCGTAAAATATTTCTCCCAGTAAGATATGATATTTTTGGAAAAAGATACCATTTTGCTAGTATTGCAAGTTGACCACGGCTAGGACTAAAAATGTCAGACTTTAAGAAATATATCAACATTCACACTATTTTAGCTGAACACATTGGACACATGAGCATTGCTCTTGAAGAGAAGGGATAATAGTGCTCTCACCCCCTCTGATCAGTGTCTCATCTTGAGATAAGACATAAATCAATCCTTCAGATGAGGATGTGGTAGAGGGTAGGCACTGCTTGCTCTCTGGTCCAGCAATAACTGGGCCCAGACACCCAGGAATCCAGTGTTTCTGATAGTGAGCCAGTGGAGCCAGGCCCAATGTGAGTGGCAAACCTACCTTTGCTTCTCGCCGGTGGCAGCAGGTATCCCTGCAGTGACAGAGAGATGACCGCAATGTTAGGGAGCATCCAGCTTCTACCTCCTTGAATTGCTCCTTGGTTAAGCTCTCCGAGTGAGCTGGAAGAATGTGCAAGACTGATACCCTGAATACAAGGATAGTCCCTCCTCTGCAGCTACAGTAGGACACACAGGAACAGTTAAGCCCAGAGCCAGCAGGATCCAGAGTGACTTTCGAATGACTGTCATTAGTAGAAGTTACAACATGACCACACAATGAAAAATAAAGAGTAAAAGAAACTGAGGGACTTATTGTAGAGCATTCATGAAATTGTAGGCAGTATGACTTTGAGTCAGTTTAACCCCTGGCAGAAACTATGAGTTCATGTTTTAATAATATGAGTTTAAAAACAAAAATGTAAAATTATTTTACATCGGGGGCTAGTGAGGCCTCTATTATTAAAGTTATGCAATTACTTAAAAATTGTATTGAATCTGCCTTGCTAATCAGTATTGTTAATTATGCATAATTACTACGTACAAGTTTGTGTTTGTTATGTATGAGTAGGTACAATATATTTTCTCTATTTTCCCAATTTTTTTAAGATAACTTTGCTAAATCAGTGAGAGCTAATCTGCTAATCTCTAGAAGTTCTTATATACGCATACAGAGCCCAAGTTCATGATGCAATTGTTTGAGAATAATTCTTTCAAAAAATGTTGACATAAAAAATATCCATTTTTTTCTTTCTCTACATTCTCTTCCTACACACACACACACACACACACACAGAAAATCAAGATGAAATTAATAGAGATATCATCATGGTGATAAACCTTTTAAAAGTTTAGGGGAAATTAAACTTTGGGTAATCCTTTTATTTTTTTATTTTTAATTTTTTTTAACGTTTATTTATTTTTGAGAGACATAGAGACAGAGTATGAGCAAGGGAAGGGCAGAGAGAGAGGGAGATATGGAATCTGAAGCAGGCTCCAAGCTCTGAGTCACCAGCACAGAGCCCGACGCGGGGCTCGAACTCACAGACCTGAGCTGTGAGATCATGACCTGAGCCGAAGTTGGCTGCTTAACCAACTGAGCCACCCAGGCGCCCCGGGTAATCCTTCTTAAGGGGAAGTTTCACGTTTAAGTTTTAATTCTAGGTGAAAGGAACTAGACCACAATTTTCAATTCATATGCTAGAGAGATAGTTCGAAGAAGACTATATATATAAAACAAATACTAGTGGAAAAACCCGCAATCTACCAAAGTGTCATTCACTATAGTCACAGATTGATGCAGATGGGTAGAGAGTCATTAATTATTAATGGTCAAGATAAATAATTCATGTATCATATGTATTTGGTGTGCCAAAATAATATAAAGCAGTGGCTTTAGAGTTGAAAGTTTTTCTGATAGTAAGCCACTAAAAGTTAGGGAAATAAAAATGAAATTCCATTTAGGCAAAATATATAAGTTTGGGAAAAAGTAGTGTTATGTATAAGTGCATGATTAAACCAGATCTCTTAATATCCATTAAGATTTTCAAACCGAAGCCAAGAATATGTGGCCTATAGTTGTTTCTCCCTGCTATCTTATTAAATCATATTACGCTTATCTTAAATTCTTGATTCATGGTAAAATTTATGGATATTCCCACTGGGATACTCAAAATTCTTAATTTGTTTACACATTTTGGCTTCTTTCCAGATTTTATGAGAATAGTCACTGATCCAAGACACAAACAGGCGGAAATGTCTTTGAATAGCATTCTTTTACTATCAGGTCATACATACCTCCATTCAGTAAAACAGGCAATGAAATTCCTGAACTGGGCAGTTCAATAATACATTTTTAAAACTCAAGAGAATGATCTTCTATTCAAACAAGAAAAGAAAAAAGGAACTATGAACTTAACAGGGTCTTAAAAACACACACAGGATGGAAGAGAAATTCCTTCAAACTATTGAAAAAGTTAGTAACACGCAGATTTTATCATCTATTTCCTTCTTCTCAAAGGGATGTTTTGTTATCCACTTAGACTGAAGAGCTTGCTTTCAACCAAATTAAGGGCTCAGATGTAAAGAATAAGAAAGGGAAGAAAAAAAAAAAAAAGAAAGCAAAACCTCACATACCAACAAACCAACCAATTTCAATAGCCCATTTTATAATGAGGTAGAACAAAGAACAAAATGGATAGCTCCAGAATGGCAACCCTCCAGAAACCTCATTCAGTTAATCTTCTAGATGCTTTGCCAAACCTTATCCAAATAACCCAATTATTATAGTCTACAGACTAGTGGAAATTCTTACAAAATTGGCTTCCTTGTGGAATCTCAAAGCATGTCTCCACTCGGGTCAAAAAGATCACTGGGATTGCCTTGTTGAAGTTTTTGCCCCTGGGCTCAACTGCAATTTTGCAAAATGGAAAATGAGGGAATGCCTCCAGGTGAAATTCTGGGTGCAGGTTCAGATTTTGTTAAAACCTTAAGTGAAAAATAGCCCTTCCTAGTTGTAATCTAATTCCCTGAAAAACTGTCCAAAGTAGACTCAGAAATTCTGGATTCCCAAACTCAGTTAGGCCTTCAGTGTGTCGAGGGATCGGGAGGCCTTAATCTCTGCATACGCCTTTCTGCAACTGTCACATCGCAAGGCTGATACAGACCTACCTCAAAGAGTCCCTGCGAAGATTAATTAAGGTTAAACTGGCAGGGAAAAAAAAATGCATTTGACAAGTCAAGCTTTATCCATGCTGCTAAATAGATCCATATGTTTTAAGAACTGCTCAGATTATTTGGTAGTGTCTTCAACTAAGTAGAGAATACATTTACATAATGCATTTCAGCTGTGAAGCCATTTTTAAAAATCAAAGATTCCAAAATTTCAGATGGTAAGAGAAAACAATCTGGCTCTGCTCAGGTCTAGCTCATTATACGGGGCACCATTCACCCCAAAAACTTCCCATCAAGCAAATATTTTGACTTCTGTGCTTAGGACTGTCTAATGGCCAGGGAAGACTTCATACTTCATCATGCCTTGGCATTTCTCTAAGACTTTCCCTTCTCCTATAAACATGATGAATGGATTTCTATTTCTCTTTTCACGTCTTCTCGTGCTGCCGAGGCACGAAGGGCTGTATGCACCTCTGGTTCATCAAGAAAGTACTTCTACTTTTTCATCTTTACTTCTGTTATCCAAGTGTATCTAACATTCACTGAGGAAATTCTTACGACTTCAGAGATGGCACTGATAGTAATTATAGGTCAGTATCAGTGGTAGATTTTAACGGCACAGGCATACCCAGGGATGTTCCAAAATACATTCATGGGTTGGGGGTTAGGATGGGCACAGGAAAGGACGGATACAGAAATACTGAAAGACAATAGGATTTAGTTTTTTTCCCCTCTTATTATTAAAGAAGACTCTCTTTGAGAGTCATTCTTTAACAGATCTTAAAACATTATGTTTTCGTAATAGTGCACGTCATTGTGTTTAGGACTATGAGCTCTAAAGTGAGAAAGCCCTTTTTGAATCTCATTTCTCCCACATGCTGTTTGGGTGACTCTGATTCTGAATAAGTTATTTAAAATGTATATGCCTTGGTTTCTTCATTTTTTAAAATATAGATTGGTACACACCTAGCATATAAAGTTATTATGAAGAAAAAAATTGATGTATATGAGAAGTACTAAGAAGAGTTTCTAGAACACAATACTCATTCAATAAATGTTAGCTATTTTTATTATTATCTTAAATGTCTGGATTTTAACTCAATATCATTTTAGGTCCAAGAAAGTTTAACCTCCTTTGTAAACTTTTCTAAAATATTCAGGTCTATTTTTCTTTTAGTAACTATTAAATAGGGAGGAAGTAACCCTCAGGACCTTCTAGTACTTTAGGATCATTACTGTGCCCAACATTTCTCATAAGCATTCTACTTTGCAAAACATTTGTCTCCAGATACATCCTAGATGTGTGAGGACAAACATGTCATGTGCTGCCATAGATGTTCTTTCCTTGGTTACCACTTGGGGTGCAACAAAGAGTTTCAAAACTTAGCATTAGCAAACAACAATGAGCATTGCTTTAGCTCACCTGTCCAGTGGAGGTCAAGTGAATTGGCCAGGGGAGCCCTGCTGATCTCAGTTGGGCCTCTTCATCCATTTGTTGATTAGCTGGACATCAACTGATCTGGGCTTTTGTTTTCCTTTTGGAGACACTGGGCCAGAGAGGACATATTCATATCATGGTGGGGCAAGAGTGGAAAGGAGCAAGCAGCAACATGCAAGGTCTCTTAAGTCTAGTCTCAGGCACACACAAGCCACGTCTGCCTCACTCTGCTGGCCAGAGCAGTTTACACAGTGAATCCCAAAGTCAAGGAGTGCACATCTATCCTCCTATGGAAGCTAAGTGGAAAAAAGGTTATTTCTGAACCGGAATTCAACCCACTACCCCCATGCAGACACTGTTAAGTAATCACAGTAGTCTGTTCTACTGTGACTGAATACAGCTTTTATATTCTCAGCAGCCACTGTAATTGCTAGGAAATCTGCTAAATATGAGGGAGAGAGGAAAAAAAAAACTAATTGAGACTTTTGATTTTGCACATTTTTAATATATTTTACAGAGTAATAAATCTGGATCTCAAATTCTTTCTGTAAAATAAAACATCACTTTGTTATTTTCTGAGAGTAAATGTTATAATTAGTTATTCAATTGTAATTGAGTTGGTTTCAAAAATATGTATATATACACTAAATATCAATGATAATTGCCATTGGATATTAAAGTATCAACCACTTAGTTACTTATCAAACACATATTTTGTTTTATAAAGAGAATATACTGAGAATCTTTAATAGTAGTGTGCTGCTTTCATTTAAAAAACTGTACATTTTTCATAATTTTGAAACTAAAAATGTACAAGAACATATATAAATGGTACAGTGCCCAAGCCAACTACACAGCCAGTACTGACTTATTTTAAACCATACTAATAAAGTCTAAAATGATATACATTTTTTCATTTATTTTGTCTAGTTTTGAATTAAACTTTTAAAATAAGTTCAATCATTCTTCATTAGAATCGCTTTATCACTTTAATTAAAGCCTTACTTATTTTTCCTTGGCCTAATTAGTTTCAACACTATAAGGAAATAAAATGTGCAGATTTAATAAAAGAAAATGTTCTACTGCATTGTGATTTTTATAAAATGATCATTATATTTACATATAGTAAGTGAGGTGTGATAGGGCTAATGAGTGACTATGAAAGTGAGAGTTTGCCTGTTAGACCAACACAAAACTCTTCGAGGGACCACAGAAAGAAAGGCTCTGAGTGGAATACAGGGGTCTAATTCTTACCTGTAAATTCATATACTTGCAACGAGTTATCTCTCAAACTGAGCAGTTTTGTTTAAAAAAAATTGTACCTCTTACCAAATATGTCATTAACCAAACCATTGATCACACTGTGAAATTCTTTAAAAGGCTAAGTAAATGGCACTCAATTCACTAGCAAACATTTAGAAAGAAGAGTCTCTCCACAGAACTTTCTAGAGGTAGAGAACAATTTCAGCAACCCCGATGCATAAATTACTATTATTTTTTAAGATATTTGGGAAAATAAACTGAAAATAGATAGTTCTTGTTAAAGTTATTAAGTTTACAGAAGCAGCAATGAAAATCTAAGTATAAAGTTTGTCTCTCGATCTCTTAAACAGTAAAAACCAATTTATCTTGCTCTCTTGGCCAATACTTCTTTCTCTCCATTCCCTTCACCGCTAACTACAATTACCAATTACTCTATGTTGGAAAGATGGCTACAGAGCCAAAAGCTTCAGGACTTTCCTCTGGTCATTGGGGTGATCTGTCCCTCCTTGTTCATCCCTCCAGTGTGCATTGGGAACCTCTGGTATACTTCCCAAAGCTTCTCGCTGGATGTCCTGTGCCAGCATTATCATTAAACAGGGAGATGAGTTTGAAACTTACTATGAGTGGTCCTGAGTTTAATCCCTACTTTTTGATACTAGGCAGCCACATGGCCATGGACAAAGCAGTTAAACATCCATGTAAGCAGTCAAGGATGCGAGAAGACTTCTTTAAATTATTTTCAAAGCTGTGAATCACTTTGTAAACTGTAAAGAAAAAGATTGAATGCTATGATAAGGTGATGATGATGATGGTGATGATTTCAGGCACAATTTAGTATTAACTAAAACCTCATTACACTAAATATTCCAGTTGCCTAGGGTAAAGTGATAGTCGTTGCTTCCAGATAAATTCTTTTCTGGCATAACGGTCCATTAGTAACTTGAAATCTAAGGTAACTTAACCAGCACTCAATCAATAAAATAGTTTTGCTGTGCCATAGATAGAGATAGGCCATTTCCTGCCTTTTATTCAAGGGCATTTTCTCTTTAAAACCCTGTTAACATTTCCCTATCTGCCTTTATATGCACTTCCAAATTCTTAAAACGTTTTCACCTGAAGACTTAAAAAGGTGCGGGCATGAACCTTTCACAACACAGGCAACCCATAGGTTTGCCATAACAATGACATAGGCGTTCCAACCAAAAATCTACACATTGTCCATGTATTTTCATCCTCAAGAATTTGAATTATATCATTTATTTTCTATTTCTTAACATCCCTAAAAAGAGGAGAAAAAAAAAGTGGCAAACCCAGAAACTTAGATTTGAGCTACACTGAAACAATACATTTCATTTAGGAGAATGAATGATGGTGGTAACTCCACGTCCAGTATATTCTACTCACTATTACTGAAATATAAAACATATACTCTCCCACCAATATAGATTCTTGAGAAAAATAGGGGAAATCAACCGACGTGTTAAGAAGTAATTCCTTAAGGTAAGTAGCTCACAGTCTATCTCCAACTGATAACATCCCATGCGGCTTTTATAGTTTCCACATGTAATCTAAGCCTTGGAATCAGATCTAATGTGTTTTTATAATGTAAATGTAAATATAAAATAAAAGTTATCTCTAATGACTGGATGTTCATAATTGTAAATTTATTATTAGGAAAAATCACTTACACATTTAAGATGCATATACCAGGCGAAATCTGAACGACTGAGAACTTGATTTTAAACAACAGCAGTACCTGTATCAAAACATAATTTAATTCTGGGGGATGCAATGACTCCTTCTTTTTCAGAAAAGACTAACTTGGGATTGACCAAAATAACTTTGTTTTAATGAGGATCTCCAGCCTTCTTTTAAATGTATTCAGAAAACTCAGAGACCACTTAAAATAACTCAAAATTATGTTTCATAAACCAAGGAAAACATACAATTTTAAAATGGAAAAGTAGGGCAAAATTACATCTTCTTAATGAATCTGGAGCAATGTGAGCCCGAAAGTGAAATATCTGGCCCAGAGTTCCCTGTTTTCTCCTCTTTTATTTTTTAAGGTGCAGGAAGTTAGAATACAGGTCAAAATACCACACGGGAGGACAATTTTGGTATTAAGAATAATCCTAAGTCTTATCTATTAGTTTCAAGACAATGTGATTTATTATTTAACACAGAAATAAGATCAGAGTTGTTCTCTGAATTCTCATTTCTAGGATGATAAATTCACCCGTCATTATTTCTATTCGATCTTTTATGCCTTTGTGCAAAGATTATGGGAAAGCAATTACTTTCCATTCACCTATTCTCTGATTTAAACAATTTATATTTGACATGCACAAAAGTATATTTTTATTTCACAGATATAAACACTGATCCACTTTTATAACCCAAACATTACATCCTACCAATTATGAGACATAAAAGACAACATAAACATGCTACCACATATAACAGCGAGGGGAACCGCAGCAGAGATACTTAGATAAATGTTTCTAAAAACCCAGTAAGTAATTTTCTCTGTTCTTCATGCTACCAGGATCTGACCAACAAGTCCAGAGTTTCTTTCTTTGATTAAGGCGGCAATAATCGTAGCACCTTGCCTTAAACTTTCCTGTAGCTTCTGCGTGTCCTAAAAAAAAAAAAAAGAATAAAACAGTAATAACTTTAAAAGATGTGACACATTAAACTTAGTAGTTCTATTTTTTAAAAATATATTTCATTTTTAGTTTTTCCATCAGCTTTATAGAGACATAATTGACACATAACACTGTGTAAGTTGAAGGTGTACAATGTAATGATATAATATTCATATAAGTTATGAAATGATTACTATAAGAAAGTTAGTTAATCCATCACGTCACATGGTCACCACTGCAGAGGTAGGGAGAAGGTTTAAGATCTACTCTCTTAGCAACTTGCAAGCATACAATGTTGTTACCTACAGTCACCATGTTATATCCCAGAACCTGTACACCTTATAAGTTTGTACCCTTCGATCAACATCTCCCCAGTTCCTCCCCATTCAGCCTGACGACCACCATTCTGCTCTGTTTTTATGAGGCACTTCTCAAGGTGCACATTTTATGGAACTCAGGTCACAAACACTGGTATATATTTGGTCTCTCAAATAAAAAAATGTTTTCTAAAATTTTTAAGGTTTATTTATTTTGGGGAGATAGACACAGTGTGAGCCAGGAAGGGGCAGGGGGAGAGAGAGAGAGAGAGAGAGAGGGAAGGAGGGAGAGGGAGGGAGGGAGAGGGAGAGACGGAGAGGGAGGGAGAGAGAGGGAGGGAGAGGGAGGGAGAGGGAGGGAGAGGGAGGGAGAGGGAGGGAGAGGGAGGGAGAGGGAGAGGGAGAGGGAGGGAGAGGGAGAAGGAGAGCATCCGAAGCAGGCTACAGGCTCTGGGCTATCAGCATATAGCCAGATGCAAGGCTCAACCCACAAACCATCATCATGTTCTGAGCCCAAGTCAGAGGGTCAACTGACTGAGCCACCCAGTGACCCCAAGGAGAAACGCTTTTGTAAGCACTTTTCATTATATACAAAAAGTATCTGCTGAAGATACCAAGAAAACTGACACAATTTCAAATGCTAACAGTATGAAACAAAAGATTTTCCCTGAATCCAATATCTGACCAACTTTGGCTCTTCGCTCAAGTGTGAATAGTTCATCGATGATGCAAGCTTTTCCTTCATCTTGTTTCTGAGTGTTCTCCAACAACAGACTTTGTTATAAACTGTGAATACTGGCGGGGGAGGAAAAATAAAAACGGTTTGTTGTTTGTGCAGTAAGGATCAGGCAAATTAGGGAAAAGAGTTTCTCACAAGTTGCTAAAATGTGGTTTTTCCTTTGAAATCATAGTGCCCATGAGTATATGTTTATTCTAATGATTTAGGTTTCTTGCGGGGATGAGGGGATGATAGTATGAAGGGGTAAAGAAAGTCAAAACCGAGATAGTATCTTTAAAAATGTGTCTGTGTTATGAATTGTGCTAGGTCCAAAATGAAGGACCTGATAACCAATTTCTAAATGTGGGCATCATCCTTAATGCCTTTTTTTTTTTCAGGTTTATTTATTTGTTTTTGAGAGAGAGGAGTGGGCAGAAGAGGGGGAGAGAGAGAGGGAGACAGAATCCCAAGCATGCTCTGTGCAGTTAGCACGGAGCCCAACGTGGGGCTGAAACTCATGAACCCTAAGATCATGACCTGAGCCGAAACCAAGAGCCCAACGCTTAACTGAGTGAGCCACCCAGGCGTCCTTTTAATGCCTTTTTCTAACATTCAGTGCATCACAAGTACCTCCTGCTTCCATGTCCTTGTCCATATAATCCCCTCAAAGCACCACTGCCAGCAAAACCTCTCCATCCTAAATTACTGGAACAACTTCCTGGACAGTCCTTTAAAGTCGTGCGCTCTTCTACCCTGCTTCCCACACAGCAGTCAGAGCATGCAATGCAAAACACAGATCTGATCACATCACTACACTAGCTGAAATCCCTTCAAGGCCACCTTTTGAACTTCAGGATCAAGCCAGAACCCTTTACCTTTTTACCCTCCCATCCTCTTCCTGCTTTTCCCTTATAATCACTGAATTCTCCAAGCCACACAGAACTGCTTAAGATTGCCCAAATGAGCTCTTTTTCTAGGCTCTCCTTTGCATCAGCTAAAGCCTTTCCCAGAGCTTAGCTGACCCTAGTTACTCTTTATGGTCCAACCCAGTTATCAATGGTTGCAACCCACCCTCACTCCTACCCTCCAGCCCAGGTGGGTGAGGCGAATCTCTGTTTCCGCAGCCGTGAATTCCTCTGGCACAGTGAATGTGTAATAGACTTTTGAGTTAACCATCTCTTTCACCAGATGATGAGTTTCCTGATGTAAAGAATTTTTCATTTTATCTTTGAATATGGAGCACTTAGTTCAATGCCTAACACGTGGTAGCACTCCACAAATTATAATGCATTCAAAGCACAGGAGGCTATATGATAGAGGAATCATCACCCTTTCAGCCTAACTCATTTGTTAGTAACAGTAACCACTTTTTGGATACTTTGTTTACTCCTATTTTCATATTTAGCAGGAAGGCTGGAAATGGTACAAAGAATATTATTGAAACCTTTCCACTCTCACACCTTCACCAGCTCAGAGACGCAAAGGTCCTCATCTATGCGGATGGTGGTGAGACACCACCTCTGCTTAAGCA